>JAIPUX010001232.1:151089214-151105637 GCA_020142125.1 Phrynosoma platyrhinos | reverse complement strand
AGCACATTAAACAATTTACTAAACAGATTGGACAGATTAAAATAGTTTAAAGCTATGAACCTATACATTTCGGAATACATCCATTAGGCTTCAAAACATTGGTGTTGCAATGTATCAGGTGAGTGTGTTTCTGAAGTGTTACCAACTTCTCTTCAGATGCATCACTTCTCACATGAGGATATTGGAAATGGAAGAGGAGGTCTAAGATGCTCCCTTGACCATGTTTGGAGGAACGAAGTGTGAATGAAACCTGAATAAGGCTTGAGTGGGCCTTATTCCAAAGCACTGCTGGGAAAAGTAGAATGTTCCTGGTTCACACAGCCCAGGAATAGAACCATTGTTGTTGGGGTAGAGCTGAGAAAGTTAATTTTAAAATAAGTACTTATCATAGTACTCCAAAGATATAATTGAGATTTTAAAAAGTAACTGTATTATTTCTCAGAATTAATTAATTTTTAGCTACTTTTTTTTAAAATCACCTGAATATTATAAGCCACTGTTGTTGTGTGTGTTCAAGTCATTGCTGACTTATGGTGATCCTAAGGCAAACCCATCGCTGGGTTTTCTTGACAAGATTTGTTTGGTGGGGGTTTGCCTATGCCTTCCTCTGGGACTGAGAGAGTGTGACTTGCCCAAGGTCACCTAGTTGGTTTCCATGGCTGAGCAGGGATCAAACCCTGCACTCCAACACTCGAACCACTATGCCACACTGGCTTTCTAATAAGCCACTGGTATAAAACACACTATCCTCTTGTATTTAATATTCTCAAAAACTTTAATATCCATAAAAGAATATGAAGCAGCAACACCACCACTTGAACCATGTGATCTTCCTCCTTCATTTAGTGATGCCATATCCTTGTAATTATAAAAGTAACTACAAGTTACAGTTACACCATAAGTAGAGATAGGCTTTTAATTGCTAACTTATAATAGTACAGTAAGTTAGTTTACATTACAGCTGGGGCTTCATTAAAATAACTATAACTTGGATGCTTGTAACTATGTTTCCCAAGCTCACTGTCATGGATCTCAAATTACAGGATGAGATTTAAATTTGTCAAAACCTTTGGCTCTCTGAACAACAAAAAAAGCATTTGTTAAAATCACCAAATGCCACCAACAGAGCAGTGATGGAAGTCATAAAAGTAGCTAAAGTAGATGGTGGTGCTTGTTTAAGGCTCTATACATTGCAATAATTTGAGATTGATGTGCATTCAGTGGGTTAAGGCAGGGAATTGCTATCCTCAAATGACCCTTGACACATTTATGCATTTCAGGCCGGAAATAAGACATGGCAAAAGGAACAGAACAAGCAGATGTATTGCTGGTTTTGATATTTACATTTAGCTTTGAAATGGAAATAAAGTTTAAGTAAAGCAGAGAAAGAGAGGGAAAACCCCCCAAACACAGCAAAGCAAAAACCCCAGCATTTTACTGCCATTATCATGTTGAAAAGGTCTGGGTGTTTGGAAAGAAATGAAACATTATTTCAGTGATGCTAGAAAGACTGAGATTAATGAAAGAAAGATTTGGATAAAATTCTAGAAAGACAGAGTCAATCATGAAGGAATTACACAATCATTGCTTAATCAACTATGTTAAATCTAAACTTTCCCCTTCCATATTTTCACAGTGCATCAGTATCTTGTGTATGTGCATGTGTGTGTGTGTTTGTGTGTGTGTGAGAGAGAGCATCATATAATAATAGAATCATAGAATTGAAAGAAACCTAAAGGGCCATCCAGTCCAACCTCGTGCCATGCAGGAACACACAATCAAAGCATCCCCGACAGATGGCCATCGAGCCTCTGTTTAAAGATGTCCAAACAAGAAGACTCCACCATGCTCTGAGGGAGTGTGTTCTACTGTCAAGCAGCTCTTACTGTCAGGAAGTTCTTCCTAATGTTTAAGTGGAATCTCATTGCTAAAGGGGGTGGAAATGTGCCACCTATGCTGTCCCACTGTGCCACCCAACTGGCACTGGGAGACAGGAGTGCATGAGAGAATCAGGTAGTAGCAGGTTTCCCCAGCACAAAGGAAATAGAGTGGGACCTCCATATCAGCAGACTTACCATCCATGGATGACAAGCTGCCTGTTGTCCCTAGTGGCAGCATGTGCATGCGGCCATGCCATCATTAGGGACAATGGGACTTGAGGTCCTGCAAATTTTAGGATCTGTGCAGGGGGCTCCAGACAGCTCCTCCATGGATACTGAGGTCCCACTGTATCAGAGGGATGGGAAGGGAGACAGAGAAAGTGAGTGAGAAAGTGAGGCAGTTATAGTGGGAAGAACTAGGGCTGTGTCAGCACTGACCCGGCTTACTGTTGGGGTTACTGAATCTGCAGGGAGGAGGAGCTGTCCACACAACCAGTATCCACAACAGGTCAATACCAGCAGCACTGTTTGCATATTCCCTCTTCCCATCTTGACTCTAATCCAGTTAAAATTCAGTATGCACCAGAGGAACCACATGATTGTAAAAAGTGACAGTGCTGTGGGATGAGTTGGAATTTCCAGGCCAGAATAGATCAGTGGCTCAGGGGTTAGGGTACTTCCTCCTGACCTCTTCCACCTGCCTGCCAATACATCTTCCCACAGCCCCACATCAGAATCATAGAATCACAGAATTGGTAGAGACCTCAAGGGTCATCTAGTCCACCCCCTTCCATGCAGGAATTCTCAATCAAAGCATACCTGACAGATGGCCATCCAGCCTCTGTTTAAAAACCACCAAAAGAAAAGACTCCACCACTCTCTCAGAGAGTGCATTCCACTGTCAAACAGCTCTTACTGTCAGGAAGTTCCTCCTAATGTTTAGGAGGAATATTCAGCACACAGTCTGCACATGAATGGGATCCAATGGAGTTTCCATCATAATTTAGAGCAAACAGGGATTCTTTTCCCTCTAGACAATGGCATTGGAGTGTGATTGGACCTATGTTTTGCCCATTTTGGCCCCACGTATCATCAAAACTGGTCAATGTGAAAATGGGGGCTGGAATGTTCTCCATGTGGACATGGCCTAGGAGATACTGCTCCTGTGATGACTTGCATGTCATAAAGGGACCGTATGTGTGCACATCATCCAGCACCCAAGTGGGCCTGAAAAGGTGGCCACAATTATGGCTGGGGCAACAAGGGAAGATAGGACTTTGCTCTCTGGGCCAGAATGTCTTTAATACAAACAAAAGGAGGGAAACAAAAGGAGTGATGGACTGTGGGACAACAGAGCACACTCATTTCCCAAGAAGTGATGGTAACTGAAACAAATCTAAATTGTTGCTTTTAAAGTACAAATGATAAAGCACTGGTGATGGCCCCAGACCACAGGAATTGTTACAGATGACTTTGACTGTTTGTGTACTTCATATAAATTAAAAAAAATGTAAATCTGGGAATATCAGTATGCTTGCAAGCACAGATGTGATAACTTTTGGAGTCTCCCACTATTTTAATGCCCTTTAGCCATGTAAAAATTGATGGCTGATAGTTACATGCAACTTACTATCTGCAGTTCTTTCCAGCAGAGATAGCCAATATGATGTTATTAACCAAGTGAATTATGTTCTGGGCTTGGAAGCTTGCTATTTAAAGATTAGTTACATTTATAAGTCATATGCTCCAAAGAGGTTGGTTACTATAGTGTTGTAAATGTAACAACAGGTCAGCAGCTTGTAGTGTTCAGGGTTGTTGTTTTTTAGGGAGAAAATAAAATACTTTCCATTTCCTAAAAGGAGCTAAATTTGTTTTTTCCCCTCCCCTTACACACAAAAACCTCCACCTCAACCTGCTGGTATTTGGTACAAAACACTCTGCTCTTGTTATTTTTGTGCTTGCCTCAACCTCTACAACTGAGCATGAGACATCAGCATAGGAGACCACATAAACTATCTCTTGAACTGTATAATAATCTTCTTCCAGCATTTAGTGATACTACAACCCTGTAACTAACTCTGTAACTAAGAAAGTAATTGTGAAGTTACAGTTGCACTGCTAAAGGAATGCAATTATCTCTCATTGAGTTGTGATTGCAGTTTAATGTAGTTGTGTAATAGTTATTGGGTGAATAATTAACTGGTTTTTGGATGTTATTTACAAACTGTGTAAGAGAGCTATAATCTGAGCAAGCCAAGACACTGAACTCATGGGATACTAATGGTTGAATGAACTGCATATTATTTAACCACTCTGTGTGGTAGAAAAGCCTATGCAAATATAAAATAAAGCCAGAGTAATTTTTATTGTTACATGCCAGTATCTCTAAGCATCTGGTGTTTTAGTAAGCCATTTTCCTTTCATTTCAATCTGGTTTTTGTTTAAAACACTCTATAACCACAGCAGTATTCCAGGTTAAATGTGACATTAATCAAAGAATGGACTAATGCCATCTATAAGACTGAAGCTGTGCATATTGGCTTTAGCTGTTTTTTTCATTTGGCCACACACTCATTGCTCTTAAGACAGCCTCATTGACTTTAACCAGGGGGGGAAAGTGTGGGGTGCAGGCTAGATGTGGTCTTAATCATATTTTTGAGGCCCTTGGATCCTGAGTCCATCCTTCCCAAACATTCATGCATATGGATACCCTAAGGCATACTTATCACAAAGTTTTCATGGCAACTTTCTTCAGAAGGGGGTTGCCATTGCAATCCTCTGAGGCTGAGAGTGTGTGATTTGCCCAAGGTCACCTAGTGGTTTTCCATAGCTGAGCGGGAATTCAAATCCTGATCTCTAGAGTCGTAGTTCAATGTTCAGACCACTACATCACACTGGCTCATACACACACACACATACATGCTAAAATGCAACCAGGTAACAAACAAGACATGCTGAAATTCCATCTTCTACACAACCATTAAAGATACAGGAGCCATCTCCAGTTTTCATTTTGGCAACCATTTTCTTTTTGCTTTTGTAGTCTACTTTGTGCAAATAGACACAATCAATGAAACAGCCCTGTAACTTTGAAACCTTGGATGATTTCTTTCAGATGACAGGGAGGAACAGGGAGGAACAGAAACAGAATCAAGAACAGAACATATTCAGCAAATCTACATAGTTTTAGTAAAAAATAGAGTACAAATAAAACTTAGGGCCTTTGCAGACTGCCAGAAATAGTGCACATTAAATTGAGGCAGTGCTAGGGCATCATGGGAATTGTATTTTTTTCTGGGACATTGAGCCTTCTCTGTCAGAGAGCTCTGGTGCCACAATAAATTACAGTTCCCATGATTCCCTATCACTGAGCCAGGGCAGTGCCTCAATTTAATGTGCACTATTTCTGGCAGTCTGCAAAGGCCCTTACTCACAAGTGTGCATAGAATTTCAATGAGTCTGTACAGAATTGCAACCTTAGGATTCTTATGTTGCCTTGACCTCTCTTTGACAAATTTGCCACTGTGTGTGTGTGTATGATTGTGCAGAGATGCATGACAGCCACTGTAAATCAGGTGTGAACTATTCAGCTACAGAAAGATATAAGCAGAAACAGAGTTATGCTGGCAAGCATGCATAGGAGAGTTGAGAACCCTTCTCTTGCTAATTGTCATAATGTTGGAAAATTTATTTGTAGGGTTTGGAAAAGAGACTACAATTCTCTATGGTCAAGATGTCTGGGGGATTCTGGACAGTGTTATCCCAAAAGCATCTTTTCCAAACTCTAGATAGCTTGTAGCTCCTTGTGTGTGTTAACTGTCATTATGTCAGTCCCGACTCATAGTGACCCTGTGGATGAGACATCTCCCAAACCCACTGTTTTCGATTGTTTTGCTTAGAGCAGGGGTAGGCAACCTTTCCCCTTTAAGGGCCGAGGGACTTCAGCTCCCAGAATCCCAGGAGCTATTGGCCAACATGGGACTATTGGCCAACATGGCTGAGGCTTCTGGGAGCTGAAGTCCCTCGGTACTTAAAGGGGAAAGGTTGCTTACTCCTGGCTTAGAGCCTGTAGATTCAGGCCTGTGACCCCTCTAATTGAGTATATCCCTCTGGCATGTGGGCTTCCTCTCTTCCTGCTGGCTTCTATCTTTCCAAGCATTTTTTTTTAATAAGTCATGCCTTCTCATGATGTGGCCAAAGAATGACAGCCTCAACTAGATCATCTTGGTTTACAGGGAGATTTCAGGCTTGATCTGCTCAAGACCTGATTTGTTTGTCTTTTTGGCTGTCTCTGGCATCCTCAGCACTCTTCTCCAGCACTACATCGCAAATGAATTAATGTTCTTCCTATCTGCTTCTTCACTGTCCAGCTCTCTGATCCATACATGGTGATAGGGAATACAGTGGCTTGGGTGATTCTATCTTTAGTGCTTAGTTGTACATCTTTACTCTTTAGGATCTTGTCTAGTTCTTTAATAGCTGCCCTTCCCATTCCTAGTCTTCTTCTGATTTCTTGACTGATATCTCTGTTCTGATCAGTATTTGATCCAAAGTATGGGAACTCTTTATTTTTATTTCCCCATTGTTCTAGGTTGAATTTATGTAGATCTGTGGTCATTATTTTTGTTTTCTTTATGTTCAGCAGTAACACCCAGATTTTTTTAGAAATTTTGTCACTTCCTCTTTGGTAAGAGAGAGGCTGCTCCCAATATTTTTTGCAGGAACACTTCATATCTATTAAATGTCCATAAATATGAAAATGCCTGCCTTATATCTGAATTTCTTAAGGCTTGTAAACATTACTATTTTGATTGAGTCTCTGATCATGCTGGCTGGGAATAATCAGATTTCTGGAAAGGCTTTTTTTGCCCTATCCTTTGCCGCTGCAACAAAGTTGGGAGGGCTGCAGTGGAAGGAGAGCCTGACTGGGTGTCACCTTTCTTCTAGAGTGTCACCTGGTGAAGACCACATCCCCAGCACTCCCCTAGTGACACCACTGCATCCAACACCTCCTGAACCATTTTTTTCTGACAGCCCCACATAAAGCAGCCATTTCCTGGCTGATGGAGAACAGGAGGAGCTATGAAGAGGTATCCACCTATCTTCCTTTAGCTGGCATCATCATCAGGGACTTTGGGAAGAATCCTGAGAGATCCCAGAGGATGCCTATTACTGTGCATCCAGCTATAGGAAAATAGCTGGCTATTTCTATGACACTCCCTTTTCTTTCCATCAACCAGGAAATGAACATGTTTGGGGGGCTGAAGTAGGGAAAAGCAATGGTTCTGAAGGAGATCCATCCCTTTCTCTGCCTGCTCAGTGCAGGGTAAAGGGGATGGCACAGCAATTGGGATGTGGCCCTAACCCAGCTGTCCACATTGTCAAAAGAAATGGAGGCACTCCTCCGGCTTTTTCTCTGACTTTGCTTACTTAGGAGAAAAGTCTGGTTAATTGTATGTCATGAAGACTGCCAGCACTGGCTTTGAGGTGAATACAGAACTTTTCACCAGTGTAGACAAATCCTTAAATACTTCGTTTTTGCAAGAGAGTCAGCAGATAAGGAAAGTTGGAGGGAGGGGGAAAAGGGGGGCAGCAATTTAGAAACATTATATTGTTAATCAAACTTACTCATACTATTGGTATTCAGTCACTGCCCATGGGATTTACAGAAATGAATATGCTTTATACAAACCATACAAAGGAAGAGAAATATGTTAAACCATTGAGTCCTCAGCATTTGGAGGGGGATTGGTGTGCAATGTTAGCTGTAAAACAGAGCTGGAGACCAAGACTCAACAAAGTCTTCCAATTTGCCCTGTAGGTGTAATAATTAATTTTCCATGAACCATTTTTGAACTCTTCTATTTTTGCACTTTTACCTTGGGAGGCCCAGCCCTTCCACAGGCTTCCACAATGATGTTTTCAGAGACAGAGTCATCATAGCA
This sequence comes from Phrynosoma platyrhinos, assembly GCA_020142125.1. Lineage (NCBI taxonomy): Eukaryota > Metazoa > Chordata > Lepidosauria > Squamata > Phrynosomatidae > Phrynosoma > Phrynosoma platyrhinos. Next base: position 151,097,812 of record JAIPUX010001232.1, on the reverse strand, counting down.
GAACTTTTAGCTCATAGATAATTGATATGTGAGGTGACTTCATACAGATTTCCCCCAACTTGGTTATTACTTTGAAAAGTAAGAATTCTTGGATCAGTAATTATGTTATTACCAACATTTACCATTTAACCTTACATTTACTCATAGGCATTTTGTGTACAAGACACTGACTGTTAAAATCCCCAAATCTTGCTTTCCCTTCCACTTAAGATATGTTCCCCTTTAAAATTCATAAGGAAAATTAAGTGCCATCCTATGCTTATTTATCAGAAGAAAGCCCCATAGTAGCTAGTGGGGCTAGTAAGTGTATTTAAGAGTTCATCTTGAGGTAGCTTCAAATTTTGTCTAATCAAAAAATAAGCCAGTGTTTGAGTATTATTGTGGTTTTTTTTTTCCTTTTTAAAAACTTCACTAAGAGAATTAGGTAGAAAGAATATGTGTCTCAACATAGATTCTCATCTAGAGGAGAACAATGTGCTGTAGTAAATTAATGGGCCCAAAGGCTTTGCACTTAATCCATGCCCTTGACTGGGACGGAATACAGGTCTCCTCAGCCTAAAATCACCATTTGATCCACCAGTATACTGGAAAGCTGATTAGATAGTCCACTCTATTAGAAAGGCTGCATCTGCACTGCAGAATCAATGCAGTTTGACACCACTTTAATGTGTGAGGTATTTTGCCTTCTCTGTTAGAGTGTTCTGGTGCCACAACAAACTACAAATCTCAGGATTCCATAGGATGGAGCCATGACAGTTAAAGTGGTCTCATACTGGTTTATATCTGCAGTACAGATTGGCTCAAAATCTTACCTCTGCAATCTTCTACCACTTTACAGTAATACTTTCACTTGTTGTTGGTAACTGCCACCGGGCTGACTTTGACTGTGACAATCCTGAATGAAAGACCTCCAAGCCATGCTGTTATCAACAGCCCTACTCAGCCCTTGATTGAGTCAATCCACCTGTAGTATAGTCTTCCTCTTTTCCTGCTTCCTACTTTAACATGCATTATTGTCTTTTCTAAAAAATCATGTCTTCTCATTATATGTCCAAAATATGACCATATCAGTTTAGTTATCTTAACTTCTAAGGAGAGGTCTGGCCTGATTTGCTCTTGGACCCATTCATTTGTCTTTTTGGCAGTCTATGGTATCTACTGTATTCTATATCAGCACCACATATCACATGAATTGATTCTCTTTCTATCACCTTTCTTCACTGTCATCTTTCACAACCAAACATAAAAATTGAAAATGTGGTGACATGGATCATCCCAACTTTAGTATTCAATGATATATTCATTTAAACTTGATGGTCTTCATAGCTGTAATATCCTCATAGTTATGGTATGTTCTGCATACAACTTTGATAGAATGATAAAATTCAGCATTGCTTGACTCTCTTGCCAATTGCAAACCATTGTTTCTTCACATTCTGTCCTGATGGTGGCCTCTTGTCCTGCATATAGATTATGCATCAGGACAATCAAATGTTGTGGCAGACTCATAGCTTTACAAATATTCCACAGTTTTTCATGATTTACATAATCAAAGGCTTTGCTATAATCCATAAAGCACAGGCTGATTTTCTTCTGAAATTCTTTGATGTGCTCCATTATCCAATGAATGTTTTCAATATGATCCCTGGTGCTTCTTCCTTTTCTGAACCCAACTTGGACATCTTGCATTTCTTGCTCCATATATGTAAAAAATTGAGCATCAGCACATGGACAGTTTATGCAAATTTGTGCCTTAATTTTTGGGCATGAGAAAATGATTTAGGAGATTGATTTAGGAGACTATTGTTGTTATTTGCTGTCAAGTCAACTTCATCTTATGATAATCCTATGAATTAAAGGTCATCAGCTGCTTTCCTCTGGTCTTTGAAACTCAGGGCAGCTATGGCTTCATTGATTGAATGAATCCATGTGTTATCCAGTCTTCCTTTTTTCTTACTGCCTTCCATTTAGCCAAGAATTATAATCTTTTTGTCATCTCATGATATCTCCAAAGTGTGACAGCCTCGGTTTAGTCCTCTTGTACTGTTATGAGTGCCCAGGCTTGATTTGTTCCAGGATTCAGTCATCTTTTTAGCAGGTCATGGTATACACAGAACTCCCTCCAGAACTGCTTTTCAATTGTGTTGATTTTCTTCCTGTTAGCTTTCTTCACTGTCCATCTCCCACACCTGTAGTGGAAACACTGCTTTAATGTTTGAACTAAAACTCTGAGCAGAGTCGGCATATCCATAACACTGGAGCGACTAGCCTCCATTAGCACAGATCAACATGCTCACAATCCTCAGAATCACTTGACCACTTGTAAGCATGTTGTATGAGGGGTGGACACCTTTTTAGTGGGAAAATAGCACTTTTAAAGAAAAGTACGTCTTGCATTAAAATACAGTTCTTGATGGTAAAATTTACATTAGTTGCAAAACTACAGCATGGCTTGTGATGAGTTCAGGGGAGGGAGGTGCAGAATGCCCTCTCAATACAGCAAAGTTAACCTCCCTTGTAGCACACATTTTCCTCCAAGGAAGATAGGTAAGATACAGAGAATGTAGCCATCTACAATGTTGGATGGTAAAGATTAGATTTCAACCCTAAAGCATTATTTAAGGTTGTTTAAGGCAGTGCTATTAAAAATGGTGGTCTCTGGACCAGAGCTGGACCCTGAATCATCAGCTGCCAGTCTTTGGAGAGCTTCCAGGAAAGAAGCAATTGTATTCATTGGGCACAAACATGGTGCTGGACCCTGGTATGTTGAAAAAAAAAATAATTGCCAGTCCTCCACATCAAACAGTCTGGAAAGTACTGATTTAAGGGATTACCTGTCTCACTATGAATTTATCATCATTTGAGTTTTTTTTTTAAGTTTATTGTGTAGAATACACTTTTACTATTGGATGCTAATCCAGGAGAAAGGCAGGATTACACACATAAATACACTCCTCATCTTTCTATTTCTTGTGTTTCTGGTGGAAAGGTGTTACAAACATATTGCAAATATTTTTTTAAACAACAGTGAAACTCTATATAGGCCTACTCAAAAGTAAACTGAATCCACTAGAGCTTATTCCCAGATATATGGGTATAGGTTATTGTTGTTGTGTGCCTTCACATTGTTTCTCACTTATGGTTACCCTAAGCAAACATATCTTGCAGTTTTCTTGGCAAGAGTTGTTCAGAGGAGGTTTTGCCATTGCCTTCCCCTGAGACTGAGAGTATGATAGGAACCTAAATGTCACAAATGTCACAGTCCTCAAAATGATATGCACATTTTAACCAGTAAATGTTGGAAAATAGCTGAAAGCCTAGTATATTTGTTAATAACAATAAAATAAAATACAAGCCTCTGCTTGCTCTTTACTGAGGGATCAAAATGTTTGAAAGTTGATTTTTTGCTTTCTTAGAAAAATAAAGCATGGACTCAAAGCCAAGAATGAAATCTAAAACCTCTCTTTGTGTTGCAGTTCAGGTCAGATGCAATCCCAGCGAGAGATAACCTCATCTCTACTTTCTTAGCCTTTTAATACCTCTCTAGCAGTTTCTATCCATGTATATATCTGTATGTCTGCATATGGTTTCACATACAAAAATAGAAACGGCCAGCAAGGTACCACTCAGAGATACACACATGTGGTTTTCAATCATTCATGACAGTTCCAGTATAAAAGTTTGGTAATGTTTCAGGTATGTCATTCAATGCATTTGAATAATGTACTTATAGTCTCACTTTGTAACCTATTCTGCTTCCTACCTGCTCACTTGATGGAAAGAATTGTGGCTTTCTACAGGTACCTCTGGATATGTTTACAGGTGCTACAATTAGGGATGTCATTCCATGGTTTGGAAACATCATCTGGTCCAGCATGTTGTTGACCAAGACCCTGTCTGCATGGGCCAAAAGGCCCATTCCCCCCTCCTTCCGGTGTTGTCTTGTTCAGATGACTCACATCCCAAATCTGGCTCTGGTGCAAGCAGTCTGGCTGATATCTGGTCCATTCACCACCAGAAGCAGGTTATAGAGGCCTTAAACCAGTTTTTAAAAATATACCTCTTACTCCTGATCTTCCAGGAAGATCTGGAGCCCTCTGTTCCCACACCACACCACCCCACACCACCGAGCCACTTGGTGTGTTTGCTGCCACTGCGAGTCACTCATTCTGAGATCAGAATGAGATGCCCAGCCTTTTGATCATTGTTGGGCACCTTGTTCTGACATTACAGGACAGTGACCCATGGCAAGAGCCATGCTGGGCAGCTCAGTAGGATGCCTGTGTAGATAGCTGTTGTGGTGCTGGAACTGAGGGCAAGGTGGTAGGAGCAGATTGGGACAGCTGTTGAGCTAGGATCCTTTGGGCTGCCCTTGGAGTATCCTGACCCATGCAGACATGGCCCAAGGCTGGTGGTGATAGGGAAAATATGATTTTTTTGTGAAGACATCTTCATTGCTTACTGGCCTCTTTTCAGGCAGAGCTAAAAGGTCTGATTGTAACCTATAGTGTCCTGTGAACTTGGGACAGGACTATTTGAAATAGCATATTCTCCTCTATGATCCTATTTCAGATCTGAAGTAGCATCCATGTCAATGGTGCAGTGAATCTCCTTGAGATTTAAGCCTGAACTGTAAAGGAATTATTCAAGAGGCTTATCACATTGCAAAACAAAGCGACTTACCCCTGCCGAAATACAGTCGATTTCAGGATGCACTCAGGAATTATCACATTAAAAATGCTGCCGATGCCGCCAGTGGCTCCATCCCAGTTAAATTTCAGCTCCCAGCTGTGCTCAGCTGGCCAATTTTGAAAAATGGGAGCTTCCTGTTTTTTAAAATCGTCTGGCTGAGTGCTGCTGGGAGCCTGGATTTAGCGGGGATGTAGTTGCCTGGCGGCATTGGCGGCTTTTTTAATGTGATAATTCCCGAGTGCATCCTGAAATTGACTAATTTGGCAGGGGTAAGTAGCTTTATTTTGCAATGTGATAAACCCCCAAGATGTGAAGTCATAGGCTTTCATGGCCGGCATCCATAGTTTTTGTGGGTTTTTCGGGCTGTGTGGCCATGTTCTAGAAGAGTTTCTTTCTGATGTTTCGCCAGCATCTGTGGCTAGCATCTTCAGAGAAACCCCCAAGACATTGAACAACTTTGAACTTGATACTAAAATCCTGAGTGGATTCAAAATGCCCCACTGACATAGGGTGAGGGGCCTCAGCCACCTGTGTTTTTCCACTGTCCTTGAAAATACCTTTGCTGGAGATCTGAGAGAGGATTTTCTTTGCACTTATTCCCAGGTTCTAATAAATGCCAAGAAAAGAACTACCTGTTCTTACATCAGCAGGTAGAAAACTTTTTACTCAGATAGGCATTTAGCATTTAAACCGGGTTATTGAATGGGATTGCTGTTCCTTTTGAGTGGATATGCATTTGAACAATGTTTGTTTTGATTTGTATTGGTAGTCATGGTTGTTTAGACTGAAAAGCAGGCTATAAGTTCAATGAAATGATCTGACTCATCTCCAGGTGATAAAGTATTTACAAGTAAAGCAAATACATGAATCTTGACAACATATATTGGACCAGTCTTAAAACCTCCACAGTTTCTTTGTACCATGTGAAATTCTTTCTCTCAGATCACAGCAGGATATTACATTAGCCCATGTAGGTAGCTATTGTAGACTTTTGTGATATTGAACAAAATTCAAGCACAGTAGTTGTTTGGTTAACTGTAAATCCAAACCTTCACTACTTATGCTGATTTTTCCATTAAATGGAGAAGTTCCTTATTAAGAAATTGTTCTTCCAAAGCTCAGGGAAAAAAATCTTCTTGGTTTTTGACACCTTCCCTGCAAAGCTTCTTTGTTTCCATGGAGAAGTTTCATGCAAAGCTGCTTTTTGTCAGTAGTTGGCACCTCTAATTATAGCTGACAGGATACTCCCAAATTTGACAAGGTTTTTTCCACCTTTGGCTTTTAAATGCAGTCATGTATTTCTAGAAGAACCTAGGGAGGGATCCTGATTTCTTAACCTCCTTTTAAATCCCTCATCATTTCATGGTGTGTGTGTGTGTGTGTGGAACCTTACAAATCTTCTGGTGAAAATTGAGTTTGACATAAAATCAGCTCCTTACGTTCTAGGTGACAATTTATTTCCTGAACATTCGGCAGACAATGCTAGGAAAATCAGGAACACTTAATACTGTCAGAGGCACATTTTATGTTACACATGGATGCTGTTAAAGCATGAGTGAGTCCTGAAGAAAAAAGGATGGTACATTGCACTTCATGCATATTTTACATTAGCATTAGAAACCAATGTAGACAGAACAAAGGCAGTTGAAGTTTCATTTGTAAAAACTACCCAAGGGTCTTTCATAGATTAAAATTAAAGCCTTCAGAGAACCAGTTAATCATATATGTTTATAATGACTCCATTTAGACATGATGTCCCCACTCCACCAAATCATGGAGATCTGAAATAGAAATGCACAATACCCTTGGCTGGTCCCTTTTCTCACTTTCTTTTTCTGTCTCAAAACCAAAGCATAAGTTTGATGGCTCAACAGAAATGTTTAACAACTCCCTGACAAACATGGATAGCACAACCACATTCCATCAGTCAATTTTATTAATCACCAAAGAAAGATTTCTGTTTGAATTCCAAAATTATATTTAAACATTTCCAAAATTACATCATGGACCACACTGGGCCATTTTTACCATGTTTCATTTTCCACCAGCACTTTTTTTTTTGCAGTTTTTGTATACCTGTCATGTAAAAGAATCCTTAAGACCCTTCCATTTTGCAACATTTTGGTTGATCCTAATAATGGCATTATCTTGTTCATGTTTTAATTTTTTTTTAAAATATATGAACCATGAATCATAAATCATGTAGCTTCAAAATTTTATAACTAGACAGTCATTTTAAAGTTTTGTTTTTTCTGTTTGTTTGTTTTTTGTTCAGCATCATGAATTACTGCACCAAAGTCAGTTTCTCTTGCCGGTTTATCAACAGCTGATTTTATAAAGCTAGGAAATTTAGCATTGTTGTCCTCTAGCAAAATGCTTGATGACAGCTACCTTGTGGAAACTTCTTGCTGCTTCTGCTGCAATATTCGGTAGTGTGCCAATACCAAAAACAAACAAGAAAGATACCTCCTTGTACATCTGTGTATAATTTAAGGATAACTAGTGCATGTATTAGGGTGGCCACATACATATCAAGAAAAGTAAGATATGTATTACCAAAGAGGGGGGCATAGATTTGAATAAAACTGGGTATGCAAATCAACATGTAGAGATTCAAAATTAGATTTAAAAATATTTTACACAAAATTCCAATATATACCTAAAGGAAGACAATGACCAGGTGACTTATGTGGCTGCTCAGGCAGTTGTCCAATTGTTGATGGACAACATCTAATCTCTCTGTCTGTGGCCTAAATCCAATCACTAATTCTAACTTGAGTAGACCCACTGAGCCAATAGAATTTATGTAAGTATTGATTTGTTGTGTGTCATCAAGTCATTTTTGACATATAGTGATATGTTAAGCATAGTGATATCATGGAGATTTCTGGCTCTCAGAGTGTGTGACTCACCCAGGGTGGGTTTCCATGGCTGAGCAGTGAATTGAACCCTGATCTCCAGAGTTATAGTCCAATGCTCAAACCACAACACCATACTGGCTCAAGTGTTAATTTACCATTCAGCAATTTATTCAATTGGGATACTCTAGTTGTGACCAAGGAATTGGATTTCAGTCTTTATATTTAAATCAAACCTGAGAGCCTTTCAGAGAAAGGATACCCTGAAACAAAGGTGCCCTATAGCAGCACTTCTAAAAGAAAGCTGTCCTCTGTAACAGAGGATACATGGCTGCCCTGGTGAAATTATACAGTTATTCACATGTTTGAAGGGCTTATAAACCCTACTAGAAGTATTCACTTTCACTGTCTTTGGTATAATTTCACATTAATTATTATGCTGCTTTGCCCTCTTATTAGCTTTTCCTTGTTCCTGCCTTTCCATGAGGAATTTTGGGACTAGTCCCTCTTAAGAGAGAACGCCACACAGAGAAACATAAATCACTGTTTTCAGAACACAAGGCAGCTGAAATGTACAAGCAGACAGTTATTCTTTGGGAGAAAATGGCCTAGAACAGTGAAGACCTGCTCAGAATATTGCTTGTTCTTCTATAACATTGTTTCTGATTCAAAGACATATAGCCATGATGGAAAATCAGTATGCAAAAGTATCTTGTATCACCTTTGAGACTAACCAAAAGAAATTGGAAACTACCAGCTTCTTTCTTACAGATAATTTCAAAGGTGCTACAAATTCTTTTCACATGTTGTTTCTGATTATCTCTAGCCAGTCATTGTCAAGATTTGTGCAATAGGGAATTAAGTTTTCACAGAGATCCTAAACCATGATATACAATTTCCTTAACCAAATACCCTAAACCATTTCCTGCTAGTAATAGAATTGTAATTGGTTCAAGTCTCTTTTGGATCTTGAGAGTCCAGCAAAGTATACTTTTGTTGATGTATGCAGACAAGCAGGATCTAGCATACACACATGCAGAGTTGATGC
>JAIPUX010001232.1:151074337-151084753 GCA_020142125.1 Phrynosoma platyrhinos | reverse complement strand
TGAAAATGCACAAGTGGAGTGTTGATGATAACATGGCCTGTCTGGTCTAACCACCTGCATGAATTGGGCACTCAGTTGATCAGAAGTTGATAGCGATGACCTCAGACAGAATCCAGATTGAGGCTGCTTGTGCACTGCAGAAATAATTCAGTTTGACACCACTTTAACTGCCATGGCTCAATGCTATGGAATCCTGGGAACTGTAATTGGTTGTGGCACCAGAGTGGAGCAGGAAGCAGCCTAGTTGACAAGTGCAAAGGGCCCTCAGTTCCTCAGTTTAAGAGATATGAGTGGGGAAAACATGCCTGTTTCAGACCTGAGTCATATAGATAGTTAAGGTAGTAGGATAAGAACAAAAAATGCACCATGGCTATCGCAAGTATTATGATGATGAGCATTTGCACATCAACATTTATTACAAAACCATAAGACTGGAGTGTTTTCAACTTGATCTGGGCAACTGTGGATGGGTGGGATTGTTTTCTCCCCTTTTGCTCCTTTTTGTTATGTCACTTGTGGTTCAAGAAATTGGCCCAAACCTCTTCAATTTTCAACATAATATCACTTCTGATTTGGGAAATTGGTCCAAACTTAACCAATTTTCACCAAGGAAGCAGTAAAAAAAATCAACTCATTTGAAATGTGGTGTGGGAGAAGAGTACTTAGGATACCAGCCAAGAAGACAAACAAATGGGTTCTTGAACAGATCAGACTAGAGCTCTCCTTGGTAGCTAAGAGATGATCAAGTTGAGACTATTATTTTGGCCACATAATGAGAAGGCATGGATCACTAGAAAAAAAACCAACAATGCTAGGAAGGTAGAGGGTAGAAGAAAGAAAGGAAGACCACAGACCAGATGGATAGACTCAATTAGATCGGGTTATGGGCAAGGGCTTGCAGGATCTGGGCAAGGCAGCAGAGGATAGGGATTCTTGGAGACATCTCATCCACAGGGTTGCCATGAGTTAGAGTCGACCCAAGGACAGCTAGCAACAACAAGTGGCAAACAAAGGGATCCCAACCACCATGTTTTTTGTGGTGGCAATTTGAAAGCTGGCTAAATACCCTAAAGGTACCAGATCCCATCTGAACTTGGATGCTAAGCAGGGTCAGCTCTGGTTAGTATTTGGATGGAAACTACCAAGGAAGACAGGTGCTGGAAGTTATATTTCAGAGGAAGAAACTGGCAAAACCACCTCTGGGCATTCCTTACCTAAAATAAACAACAACAACCAAAAAAAAACAAACTCTGAAATTTATGTGGTTGCCATAAATTGACAGGTAACTGAAAGATACATACAGACACAGGTGTATTTGAGGTATTTTGGTCCTTTTTAAAAAAAAAAAAAAAAGAGGGAGTCTGGTTACTTCAGTGGTCCCTGGGAGACTGCAATGGGTAAAAAGTAGGTTCCCAAGGGCAGCCAGCAGCCTGTAAACCAGACTTTCTCCACTTCTGATTTGAGGTACTATATTTTAAAGCTTGGAGTGAAAGAAATCCAGTTAATCATAGTTGTGGATAAAAGGGCTGAGCCAGCATGGTGCAGTGGTTTGAGGGTTGGACTATGACTTTGGAGACTAGGGTTCTAATCCCCACTCAGCCATGGGAAGCCATAGGGTGACCTTAGGCAAGTGACACAGCCTCAGAAAAACCCATGATAGGTTTGCCTGAGGGCACCATAAGTCAGAAAGGAATTGAAGCCACACAATAACAACAAACACAAAAGGGCTGGGTAGATGAAGTTTCCTGTTAATCAACACAGTCTTCCTTTGAGACCTAAAGAAAAAAAAGATAAGGGATAGGAAAATGTATAGGTTCCCAGTACTTTCCATTGGATACTGGAATGCAATAGCAGTTGATGGCTTCCATGTCAGTGGATGGTGCCAAATCTATACCTGGCTTTCTTTTGACCTTTAAAGAAGCTAACCTTTATGCTCAACCTCTTCTCCACCCTGAACAGCTCCTTTAAAGTCTGGATTAAGACCTGGAGCAGAATGGCTAGTACCCTTTGGCAATTATTCCCCCCCCCCCCCGAGATCTGGCATATACTGGCTTGTTGGTACTGAGAAGCCTATATAGAATTATTTCTCCTCTTTTTACTTCAAACTGCAGTGATACTGCAGCACATAATAAAGTAATTGTTTTCATAGGAAGCTATATCCCTAGAACAGCTCTCATGTAACTTTTGCTTACTTGTGCCTTGAAGATATATTTAGGGATAGAGAGAGAAAAATGGCTGGAGATGCAGTCCTTTGTCAATTCAACTTCAATTGCTCTGGCAAAAATAGGCACAAGACACAATTACTTATGGCATGTATAATTTATGTGAGCCTATTTGCAATAAATGTGGATTTATATTTATCTGGGTAATAGCACTACTAAACTGATTTATAGGTATACTGGGACTCTTATGTCAGTAATAAAACATTACCGGAAAATGCACTCTGTTCTCAATTTTTTTCCTGGTGTTAATTTGTATCAGGTAGCAGTAGCAATAGCAATAGCAAGTAAATTTCTATACAGCTTATCAATGCACTTAAGCACCCCCTAAGAAGTTTACAATGTGTAAGCTAATTGCCCCCAACAAACTGGGTACTCATTTTAGTGACCTTGGAAGGATGAAAGCCTGAGTAGAACCTGAGCTCCTGGCTTGTATTGAACTCACAACCTTGTGGTTTGTGAGTGAATGGCTTCAATACAGCTATTTACCTGTGCCACCAGGTACCATCACAGAAGATTGTGTGCCTATGTGCATTTTTGTATGACATTGAATTGTCCTACTTTTAGTAAATGTTGGCAGTTCCCAGTTCCAGATGATTTTTGTGAATGACTTGAGTTATATATATTTATTTCTCTACTTTTAGGATATTTGTTTATGTACTATTTCTCTAAAAGGTTGGCAGTTCCCAGTTCCAGATAATTTTTGTGAATGACTTGAGTTATATATACTTATTTCTCTACTTTTAGGATATTTGTTTATGTACTATGAAGTGATATTTGAAGGGATACATATAGATGAATTCTGACATTCTTATGTATGTGTTTATCAACATTCATTGGTGTCTTCATGATGGTTCTGGACATTTACAAAAATTGCCAGGGGCTGCCAACATTCGCATGAGAATGGCAATGTCAATCTAATTTTAAATATTTATTACCCCAGTCCATTAAACTATGGTTTATCACTCCTTGAAGCTAAGATTCTAAGTATAAATATCAGTCCAAATCCTAGCCTTGGCATGCACAGTGTATATAGTGTGTCTTCCACTGACTGTCTTGCCCTCAAACACCATTTGAGACACACTCTACTTTCCATGGTGCTCTCTTCAGGACAGGTAACTATTGCCCCCTCTACAACTCTAAGCCTCTGCTATCTTGTTTCCACAGCTCTATTTCACTTAGCTCTGAATGGTGTGTCTGTTTGAATTACTATTTTATGTTTTGCACCCTTGAATATTTCTAAATAAAAATCTTCTTTATTTACCAAACTTGGAGTCCTCCATCAGTTACTACTGGTAACAATAGGTGGAAATTATTCTTAATGTTACCCAGTCTTTCACAAGGCTCTTTGAGCTAAGCAATTCTCTGAACATCTAAAAGAGAAGCTGACACAGTTGGTGGGGACTCCCCATTCTCCCCACCTTTTGGAGAAACAGTAGTTACTTTCAAGATAACTGAAAAATGGTGGAGTTGACACTTCATTCATGTATCTGAAGTCTTCCCTTTTCAAACATGGATAATCTTCTCCCACATGAATTTGTCTGATGTTTAAGAAATGTTTTCCTTTGGATACACCTGTCATCTGGTGCTCTGGAACTTCCTTCCCAGGGAGGCTAGAATGGCTCTTTCCTTGCTTACTTTCCATTAAGAGGTGAAGACTTAAAAAAACCTCAAAGAAACAATCCAGAGCCTTTCAAGAACTTAATGTCTTTAAAGAAAGGGTGCTTTCAAGAACTTAATGTCTTTAAAGAAAGGGATTTTAAATTGTTGTTGACAGTTTGATTGCATTAATTGTTAGGATAGAAACGGAATCATTGATGATCCAAATGCCATTCAATCACAGCTGGGAGACTGTGAAATTAGATTCATTTTTGTTGTAATTGTCATCCTCAGCACCACCATTACCATGGAAGGTTGTTACTAATCAGAAATAGTACTTGGCTATTCTAATCTCTTTATGCTTAAAATCAAGCATAGGAGAATGAAAACCTCTCCATCCACTACATCTGCACAAGATGAAAAGACAAAATTGAACAGTTAGATCTACAGGTAAGTCTCTCTTATCCAGAATTCTGAAATCCAAAATATTCCAAAATAAAAAAATTGTCCACATAGGTGGCTGAGATAGTGACACCTTTGCTTTCTGATGGTTCAATGTACATAAACTTTGTTTCATACACAAAATTATTTAAAATATTGTGTATAAAATTGCCTTCAAGCTATCTGTATAAGGTGTACATGGAACATACAAGAATTTCATGTTCAGACTTGGATCCCATCACTTCGGTATCTCATTATGTATAGGTGAATATTTCAAAATTTGAAAAAATCCCAAACCCAAAACTCTTCTGGTCCCAAGCATTTAGCATAAGGGAGACTCAACCTGTAGTTACATAAGGTTCCTGTGTGACTGAGAAATAGGGCTGTAAAGAATAGTTTTTTTAAATTCGCATTTTCAGCATACAGTTGCAATTGAAATGGTATCAAAATAACAGAACATTTTGTGAAGCAATTTTCAGACTACGCATGTGTTCTCACCTCCAACTGTAGACTGAGATAGGGAGTGATTTGCTTTTTGATGAAATTTCTGACATTTGTCTTTTTAAAAAAGTTATCTGGACAAAATAGTCATCTTTTCCTTTTTCAAAGCAGAATGCAAACTCACAGCAAACCCAGAAAGACTGGTGGACTGATGAGAGATGTGACTGATGGAAGCCGTTTGGAAAATGATAGATAGAAAAGAGTAAAGTTTTACATAATTAATGATTGTAGCTGCTGTAGTTTTTGCACAATTGCAGTTTTGTGCAAATATTGTTCTTCCAGAGGCAAGAACTTCCAATGAAAAGGGCCTGGAAATATATTGTCATCTTGCATGTGATTTTTTTTTTTTTGCTTGTGTATGTGGTGGGCAGGGAGAAGCAAAGATTTATATCACATATTATAGTCGTCTCTTCCTATTTGTGGGGGATCCATTCAGCTCCCCCCCCCACGAATCAGAAGTGTCTCTAATATTCAAGTCCTCATTGTTTTCAATGGGCATGTGCTCCTGTGTGCGGCCCGGAGCATGTGCCAGGGACATGTGTGCCATTCTATCCCTCGCTGCTTGCCAGTCTATGAAAGACCAAGACCGCAGACTTCAAATCTGCGAATGGGGAGGGAAGACTGTAGAAGCAAATATAAATGAACTTGCTAAGTTCAATTTTCCTTTGACAGTGATGTTTCCTGTGGCTAGTCCATCTGTAATTCCATATCAGATCATAAATTATTATTTTCATTCTGGTCAAAAAGTCTATATCTTGTGCATTTAAAAAAAAAAAAATGCAATGCACTTTTCTGCATTTCTGCATTTTCTGCAGAATATTTAAAGGGGATTTCCCATCTGAATACAACATATCTGTACATATTTTTTCAAAGTATGCATATTTTTTGTCTGCACTATTTCACATAAATTATATTTTAATGCACAGTTTTCTAGATGCATACATTTTATATAATTATTAATTTTGCAATTATCTTGATCTTTCATTATTCTAAAATGTGTGAGGAGTACAATAGGCCATAATTGTGGAAAAAATAATGTTTTGAATTTCCAGAATCTTACAACCATGAAGCTGCTGGACATGGGGGAATGCTGCTTAGGAGTTCTGGAGAATTTTGGTCCAAACAAATAACCTTTGCAAGCCCCGAGAAAGTGCCAGTATGATCTGCTAGGGAACTGAATGCTGGGAAACCAAATAAAAATTATGCTCTCTAATTTTAATACAACTTGTATTAACTTGTAAATTGAGAGTTAAACTGTTGGGTGCAAATGGGGTACATCACCATTGACAGGAAAATCCAGCTTACCTTTGGGTTACCTCAACCTGCAGTGACCGCAGGCTTGTCTACATACACACAGAGGTGAGTTCAGGAGAACTGTCCATACAATTTTCTTTTTCAAACACATCCCGGTCTGATAAATCACAGTATGCACAGCCACATGGCTGTGGCCACTCTGGCTCCCCCCCACCCACTCCCTATGCATGGAAATGCATGTATTTCTGAATTCCTCTCCCTGGCCTCACACTGATGTCACTATGAAGCATGGTCCACAAACATGTGCAAATGTCTGGATAAATCCTTCCCTTTTCCCACTCCAGACTAAAGGTGATGGAAGGGCCTGGATTCAGCCCCATTTGTTCCATATATTGTTTGCACATTTTGCTGTGAAAACTAGGTGAGACTGTTTTATTTGGCCTGTGTAGACACAACCTGAATTTAGGTGCATGATTTAGGGGAGCAAAAATCACAATAATAGGGAAGATGATGGGTGAACAGTGAAGGGATCTTCATGGGGATTGGTGATAGTCCTGAGAATTCCTGCTCAAGGTTGTAAAACCCACAGGCAGATCAATGTTGGGGTTCTCCTGATTCAACAATAGAGGTTGTGAGACCTGAATGGAGAATGAGTCTACACTTGGAAAGAAAGTAATTTTATTGCTTATAGTAGTAATGACTTGTCTCTGGCATTTCTTCTTGTGGGGGAGGGTGCTCTTTCTATCATGCATTGCTTTTATTTTATTTTATTTTATTTTATTTTATTTTATTTTATTTTATTTTACCAGTAAGATGCCTAGAGTCTTTTGTGTTTAATATGTCCAAGGCAATATTTCTCTATCTCAGGACAGGAGAAAATTTGCCCAAATGTACAGTGTCTTGAGATAAGAGTGGGAGTTTATGCCAATCTTCCTAAAAATTGGGAACTTGACCTCAGAACTCAACCAGTAAATGTCAGTTGAAGGTAGTTCCCTTCTTATACTCCATGGGACTTTTTTGGTCTAAAGTTGAGTTTCTGACTGAAATGATAGAGGGCCAAGCCATCAGTGGTGGAGTCTCCTTCTTTGGAGGTCTGCAAAGAGAGGCTGGATGGCAATCTGTAGGCAATGCTTTGATTGTGAGTTCCTGCATGGCAAGGTGGTTGGACTGGATGGACCTTGTGGTCTCTTACAACTCTATGATTCTATGATTCTGTATGTTATCTGGCATGTGGAATGCTGTGGGGTGGGAGTGGAAATCCATTTCCCCTCCCCAAAAGTAAATTTCCACTCAAGAGTCAGTTGATTGCTCCTTCCAGCATTTAATATTCTGCCTAGATTGTGACCATGAGAAATCTTGTGCAAACAATGGCTAATAAACAGCCCACTTCATTCCTTTACTTCTCTCTTGCCTCTTTACTCCAGATCTGAGTGCATGTATGACAGAAGATGGAAGTACTCTACTCAAAAACTTGACATCGGTTTTAGACATCTATGTTTATTTTTACAAATGGAAACATTGGAAAACCTCTGTGTTCTATTGGTTTGGCACATGTTTTTTAATTTTTTTAAATTTAAATTTATTTTTTTTTAAAAAAAAATATTCCCCCTGCTCTCTTTCGTATATCCTTTAGTTAGTAATGAGTAATTGAAGGTAGTGTATAAGAGATTTTTCTGCTGTATGGAAACATTTTTCTTTGAGTAGCATTTCCTGTAATTTTCTTCTATGTTCTCCCACATTTTACTCAAAGTCATCTACCACTATATGCATAAAGTGTATTGGCTCCCCCTCTGCTTTCCCTTAAGAGGAAGTAAGATGTTCTGTTTTAATTGGAATTCCAAGGATGGATAAAAGAAAGTTCATTCTCTTTATGTCATATACTCAACAAACTTCTGCTAGCCATTAGTTCTGCAGAGATGAGGTTGGCATTTGATGCATTTCCTTCAGCTATGTTAGCGGTATTTGAGAAAGGATTCTGAGTCTTACAAACAATAATATCCCCCAGGTGAAGTCGGAAAGATCTGCTCAAGGTGAACTCCTGCCCTTTACTTGACACATGCTTTTGAGGGTGACATGCAGTGCAGTAGCACAAGCCAGACGTCTGGTATGTCATCCGTGTCTCTTTCTGTCCATGATTTGTGGAGTCTGGGGAACATGTAGTTACCATGAATTTTCACTATATATAATTTCTGCTGGTGGGGTTGCATATGATGCCACATCTCCTTTGTACTATCGTGAGGTTGCTTTAGGAAAAGGAACATATGAAGAGGGACCAAAAGAAGAAACTTTTACTGGTGGAACATCATGCTCCATCACTGGTCAGCAAGAAGACTCTAAGAAATTCATAGTTAGGGTGTGAAGGAGACAATAACACTCTTTTGTTGTTCTCAAGAACTGGTATTATTTTAGTGGCACAATAATTCTGAACATGGTTTTGTCTTGTCTTGTGGCTAGTAACCTCTGCTAAGTACTCTATGAATTTGGTAGTAGCCCTTCAAGGAAAGTATTCATGAGGTCTATTGACTTTGTCAATACATTGATTTATTAACAACACTTTTCTGAATTTTTTTATACTGTAACCCCTTCAGAGTGACATTTCTGTCCTGTATCCAACAATGCTGCAGCATTTTCCATTGATAACATCATGGCATTATGATACTGTCTGGCAACAGTGTCATTAGCTAATAGTAAAACATGGTGAAACAATGACATCATGTCTATAAAGGAGTCACAAAGAAATGCTATGTATTAATAGGTCCAATTGGGGTGGGGGGAGAGATTGAAAACACTAGTGGTGTTTGGGTTCATTTCAGATGTCCTGAGCCTGTGAAATTTGGATGGCTTTCATTTTTTCTTTCCAATGGTTTTTGTAATGAGAAAACCATCTATCTTGAAAAACAAAACAAAACAAAAATCCAATTTGTCCTCTGATCTTTCCTGGATTCCTTTACCATATTTAACATTTTCCAAAGTTAAAGTATTTATGAAAGCAGAGATACTGCAGACATATGCAGAATAACTGCACTTCAAAGAATTATATGGAATGTGGGGGTATTTTCAAGAGGAGATGTTCAGTAATGAGGAAATTATACACATCACAATTCAGCTTTCCACTAGGACTGACTGGGCATTAATAAGCACTGTCAATTTATGTCTGAGGCTGCACTCCTACACACCACAGATCCTCAACCTTTTTGGACCATTTGAATTGTTTGGTAGTTTCAAGAAATTATAAACTTGTAGAACTGAAAGAGACTCTCGGGGCATCTAATCCAATGCCTCTTCTCCCTACCAGTATTGGAATCCACTGGTAATGTACTACTGAGAGATGGACATCTAACTTCTTATTCTCTGCCTTCAAGGCATTTCTGACTTATGGTGACCCTAAGGCAAAACTACCATGTGATTTTCTGGGGCTGAGAGTGTGTGACTCACTGAAGGTCACTCAGTGTGTTTCCACAGCCCAGCGGGAAATTGAAACCTGATCTTCAGAATCATAATCCAATGCTCAAACCGCTACACTATGGTGATTAAAAACCTCGAATGAAGGAAAATTCACCATTTTCTGAAATAGCCTATTCTACTGACAAACAGCTCTTACCCAGGGCTGTCATTCTAAATAATTAGCAACTGGTTCTGGGTTTGTTTGTTTAAGTGTTGTTGTTAACTAAAAAAAATTAATTGTTACATGATTAATTATTAGGAAATGTATGTGAATGTTTATGTGCCTACAACATAGGGGAGGAGAGGGGAGGGATCACGGCCAGCCACCCTCCAAATGACCCTCCCTTCCTCCCTTACTGTCATTTTCTCTCAGTCTTTTTTTTTTAATTTCTTGCCTGCTTTTCTTGCAGGGTGTGGGCTGCTGCAGAGGCATCACTAGGGTTGTTGTCACCTGGTGCTGGCCTTCCCCAAAAACTGCCTTGAGGCCCCTATCCTGCCTGGCCATCCTCCAAACCTCCAGAGTCCCATGTGGTGGCTGCACCACAGGACTCTGAAGGCACTGCTGGGCAGCTACTGCTACTGAGGGGGGTTGTGGTGTGGCCTCCAGAGGGTCTGTTTAGGGTTTGGTGTGGCTACTGGGCTAGTGGGAAAGTGCCCTTTCTTACTTGCCCAGTAGCCTATCCCTCCAGCTGTACCACCCCACTGGGTGACGCGCCCCTCTGGGATGGCACCCAGTGTGGTCTGCACCCTCTACACCTCCCGCACTCTCTAGTGATGCCCCTAGGCTGCTGTCGGCAAGTTGGAAATCAACTCCCTTTGCTTCTCTTCCTTACCCTTCCCTAGTGGCACATCACACTGTGGCAGAGCTGAGTCTAGCTGGGAAAGCTTTTGACCACCACCTTCTCCTCCGCCTCCTCCTCCTCCTCCTCCTTCTTCTTCTGTTTTTGGAGAGGGTAGC
>JAIPUX010001232.1:151002726-151018738 GCA_020142125.1 Phrynosoma platyrhinos | reverse complement strand
AAAACATGGCAGCCAGGTTAATTACTGGAACATCTAGGAGGGAACACATAACACTGGTGCTTAAACCCCTCCACTGGCTTCCGATTAGTTTCTGGGCAAGTACAAGGTGTTGGTTTTAACCTTTAAAGCCCTACAGGGCTTGGGTTCATCTTATCTTAGGGACCGCCTCTCCCCGTATGATCCCCCCCCGTGCACTCCGGTCCTCTGGGAGGAATCTGCTGCAACCAATAAAGACCAGGCTTTCGCAGACCTCCCAGAGGGCATTCTCTGTGACAGCTCCCAGACTGTGGAATGGCCTGCTGGATGAGATCCATCTTATTACCACTCTTGCTGCCTTCAAAAAGACAGTAAAGATGGATCTCTTCTGGCAGGCCTTCCTGGAATAACCGCCCGGCTAAAATTGGAGGTGATCTGCTATTTATCCTTCCCGCTGTTTGATATGTAGGCCACATTGGATTGTATTGTATTTTATCTGTGAATTTGATTTTAACTCTATGATAGTTTAATTCTGTTTTAAGGGGTGGGTGGGTCAGGGGTGGGAGGATGGGATGTTTTTATCTGTTGTATTTTTAATCTGTTGTATGCCACCCCGATTGCCGAGCAGAAGGGTGGGTTATAAATAAAATTTATTATTATTATTATTATTATTATTATTATTATTATTATTAAAAAGTGCTGGGGACACACATACCCAACTTCTTAAAAAGTGCAACCATTTGGGTAACAGTTATGCCTGCAGAAATGCTATTTGTGTAGCTAAAATCTGATGCAACCCTTGTACAACATCCTAAAAAAATGCAGCTGACAATGTCAAGGTATATAATGTTAGCATATGTCATCAGGAGGATTCTAACCATAAATAGTACAGTCAGTGTACATGGCATTTGACAAAATGAAATCAAGAAGTCCCCTGTAGTTTGTAATAAAAGGAAACAGAAAGAAGGAGGATGGGGGTAGTGTGAGATGAATGTAAGCAAATGTAATTATCCACAAACTTAAAAGGCAAAAAGGCAATCACATCAAATTATAGCATACCAGAAGCTGCAAACAGGAGGGTGCCTGGTGGGGAGTCCATATATTCAAATGAGTCATATAGTCAAATGTGAAAAGAATAGAAGGAAAGATTAAAGAAGACACCATTGTATTTACACCATCAACTGAGTTGGCTAGGCCTAGGCACCACTGTATTCCTCTGTCCTTTCCTGTACTCAAGCCCACTCACCCACATTGTGTCTGCTATATATGTTTTCCTGCTTTCTAAGGATGGGAGAAACAGGTAAAGGAAACATAATTGTGTCTCATCTTGGAACATCTATCCAATTATGCTGAATTTGGAGAAATCATTCATAATATTATGGCTTGAATGCTAGCAAATAAATAATTAACATACCATTTTGCAATGTTCAGAATGTCTCAGATGTCCAGATGGTGCAAAGCAACAAAGTTCAAAATTCACAAATGTCTATTTGAATCTCACATTTATGTGAAATTTTCTTACATCTCAAGCCATGCACAGAGAACTTGGCCACTCTAGAATTTCACCATAGGGTTAAATTTGCTTTTGCCTCTTCCATCCTCACTCTTTGATTATTCACTCAGGCATAAATCTGACTGAATTAAATGATGCTTAGTCAAAAGTAAGTCCCTCACCATGCTTACTCAGATGTAAATCCCAATTAGTTTGGTGGAACTTACTCAAAATAATAATAATAATAATAATAATAATATTAATAATAACAACAACAACAACAACAACAACAACAATAACAATAAATATTTCTATCCCACCCCTCTGCATGCGCAGGCTTACAACATTTAAAATTACAATAAAAGTAAGTATGCTTAGTAACACATTCCAAGGCTGGCACCCAGTTAATGACTAACACTCACATATAAGTCTCTTTTAGGATGGGACACAGAAGGCTATTCATTTGCCCTTGTGCTCTGTCCAGAAACCTCCCATCACCCAACAGTGTTTGTGAGAAGGCAAGGAAGTGACTCAATCCATGATGATCTGGGTGCTTGGAGCTCCTAGGGGAAGGAAAAGGCAGATATACTCCATTTGAGATTGCACTGAAATTTCTCTGCTCCCCCAATAGAGCTGGGACCAGCTGCCTCTCTATGGTCTCCCCCTTTCTCTCCTCCTCATTAGTAAGCAATAGCAGTGGGGACCCTCCTGCAGTTTGATATCTGCTGAGTGGTGGGAAGCTGCACAATTGCATGTGTGAAGCTACTTGCAAAGGAACCAATAATTGCAGTTGTACTTTCTAAGAAGTAACTCCCAAGGAATGTGATGAGACTTTCTCACAGGAAAGCATAAATCACCTAAGTAGCTGAAGTCTCCCTCCTTTCTTCTTGCAACAGAAATTACTTAAGAGTGTGGTTTTTCTCATTTGGTAGATGCTCATTTGCACATGCTCCCAAACATAGTATGGCTTTCCAAAAGTTTCTTGTCAACATGGATCCATTTTGTACCAACTCCAGGGTCTAGAGCAGATCTCTATGGGGAAATGTATTGATGTTGTCAGGTAGTACATGCACCCACATATCAAAATTTGGCTCAGGATGTCTGCCTGGTCTAATCTAGTCAATGAAACCCAGAACAAGCCATTGGGGCTTATCAGCTACTCAAGTGAATATGTTGTTTTAAAAGTTAAATCAAAAACATTTAAGTCAACAATATTTTTATTTCAGTGAAGCGCAAATTGGAAGAAAGATGGGGGAAACTGACAAGAGGTTGCGTAACCAAGTGCAAACATAAAGACTATGGCTGTCATCACTGTTAACTGCAAAGAGTTCACCATAAGGATCATTTTCAGCCTGTCAGTTTACACTATCCACACTGTATCGAATGCCTATATCCAATTATGTTCATCCAAACTTGGATCGTCTTGTCAAGAGAAAACCACAGATGCCTGAAATGCACCAGAAGTCTGATTGTAAGCCAATAGTGAAATGTTGCCAAGTCTCTGCAGGTCAAGAGAAGTCAGGCCAAGTTAGCCATTTATCTTTCTACATGATCGGCATCTTGCTTTATACTGGCAAATTGTCGACATGCTCAGTCACTGCAATACAGCATTCTTTGTCTGTAACAGGTTTGGTTAGGATGCCAAAGTTTGCCTAGGGTTTTCAGTCAGCAGTACATTGCTTATTTACATTCCTAACAAGAGGCAAAACAAATACATGAAAAGCCCTACATTTGTACTTGGCTATTTCATTATTTAGACACCACTTTAAGAACTGATTTATTGATTCACATGGAAGTTCAGTTAGATCAACATTCTCTTTTCAAGCAGGAGTGAGGAACGTATGAAGTTAAGTCTGTCACTACTGTTTCTCCCCTGAGCAACCTTAATCCTCCTTCCATCTTCTGCTTCTCACCTTTAAAAAAAACACCTTTGAAACCTATTGAAACAGACATGTTTGTTCTCAAAATAAATGTGTAAGGTGGCAGGGCCATTGCCCCTTGGCCTCCAACCAAAGGGGCAAATCCTGCTGCCACCTGTCCACTCCCAGTCTCTGTCCTGACTAGCAAGATGCTATAGTGTGTCATAGTGGTTTGAGTGTTGGTCTGTGACAGGAGACCAGGCTTTGGTTCCCCACTCACCCATGAAATCCATGGGGTGTCCTTGGGCAAGTCACATGCTCTTAGCCTCAGGAGAGGGCAATGACAAACATTTTCTGAACAAATCTTGCCAAGAAAACTAAGATTTGCCTTAGGGTCGCCGTAAGTCAGAAATGACTTGAAGGCACACAACACAACAAGAGCAAACCATACTAAAGGGGCCCATTGTCAGTGGTCTCCCAGGCATTAAGCAATGTCCATAAATGGAGTTTTTTTTTTAAAAAAAATATTCCCATGTTATTATTGTGTGTCTTCCCTCTGACTCCAGTTTATGGTGATCCTAAAGTAGGGTTTTCCTGGCAAAACGTATTGACAGAAGGTTTTCCACTGCCCTCCTCTTAGGCTAGAGAGTGTCTTGCCCAAGGACACCCAAGGATTCAGAGCCTGGTCTCTCAGTGTTTTAGTCCAATCCTCAAACCACTACACCATTCTGGCTCACAAAAACACCCTGGCTTTCTTTTTGCAGACAAGCAAAGACTTTTCTATTCTGACAGACTTTTGGTGAGTGATTATGTAAGGCCCATCTTACACAGTGCGTTGGATATTGCTAATTGTTGTGCTGGTGTGTGTGTTTTAATTATGCATGTTTTAACCTGTTTTAATTTTTTAATTTTTTAATTGTGTTTTAACTTCTGTATTTTTTTAATGGCTGTAAGCTGCTTTGAGTCCCAGTCTTTGGAAATGGCAGGATAGAAATTACATCATCATCACTGATGATGTTTTATAGTTTAACGTGGATCTTTGGTCACAAGATGAGACCAGAAGAAAGGCAAGATATCACAGCCTGAATTTTATTACTAGTAGACCCACTGAATCAATGGGATTTATGTATGTACCAGTTCATCATTCAACAATTGATTTCAGTACATCTCCTCTAATTTGGACTAACTGACAGGATTGAGGCCCATGTGATCCTGTGACGCTTGTAGCCAGTGAAGTAGCCACTGATCCTTACAGTCCTACTTCCTACAGCCCAGTTTCCATTCCTCCATTTATTATTTAGCATGTCTATTGTGTTGCTCTTACCAGGAATGCACAAGGAAAAGCATTATTAATACAAAGAGCATTAATGATAATTGAGGTCCTTTGATATGAAATAGCATGCAAATACCACTGAAATGAAGGCTGGACAACAGCAGTACTTAGTGAATCTTATCAGACATTTGCCCAACTTTCTCTTTCTCTCCTTTTTAAGGATCTCAGTTGGCAGCCTGTTGCAATGGTATGAGTCCAAAGTACGCCACCATCACCCACTTTTTTATTCTTTGAGGAGTCTGTATTTCTGTTGCATTTCCATACCCCTGGAGAGTGGAGGGAGCAGCAGAGATGCATCCAACAGCTATATGCACGAGCTACATCTCCCAGTGCAGGGTCTTGGCCTTTATTCAATTTTAACAACTTTATCAAATATAAATCTGAAGAAAGGAACATTAATAATTGGGCCAACAGAGCATACACTGAGTTTTAGAACATTCTATGAATTAACAAGTCATATCTCAGTCAAATGACCCCAGAAAACATTCATTGGGGGAGGGAACTTTTCATATCACCGTGTTTCCCTGAAAATAAGACACTGTCTTATATTTATTTGGCCTCACGAAGACACACTATGGCTTATTTTCAGGGGATGTCTTATTTGTCCCAACTCTGCCCTAATGTCGCATGCCCGTCCACATGCTGCATGGTGTCAGGGTGCCCTCTTGGCACAGCATGGATACATGCTGTGCCAAAAGGTCGCAAAAGAGCTGTGATGGCAGCTGAAAGGCTGGCTCTTTGCCGCCCCTGAAAGAGTGGCTCAAAGGGCCGCTCCTTTTGGGGCGGCAAAGACAAGGATCGTGGCCACGACCCTTTGAGCTGCACTGTGGCTCTTTTCTGGGCTGCCCCTGGGAGCGGCAGATCCACTGCTCCCAGGGGCAGCCCAGAAAAGAGCTGTGGCTGCGGGTCAAAGGCTGGCTCTTTGCTGCCCCCGAAAGGAGCAGCAAAGACGAAGATTGTGGCTACAACCCTTTGAGCTGCAGCTGCAGCTCTTTTCTGGGCTACCCTTCTGGGCTTCAGCTGATACGCCAGCTGCGCCCTTTTCTGTAAGTAAGGGATCTCGAGACTGTTGTGCACGCACTGGTAACCTCACGCCTCGACTTTTGTAATGCGCTCTACATGGGGCTACCCTTGTGCTTGGTTCAGAAATTACAGCTGGTACAAAACATGGCAGCCAGGCTTGTCTCAGGAACATCTCGGAGGGACCACATTACTCTGGTTTTGAGGTCCCTCCATTGGCTGCCTATCAGCTTCTGGGCCCAGTACAAGGTGTTGGTTATTACATTTAAAGCCCTAAATGGCTTGGGTCTAAGCTATCTTAGGGACTGCCTCCTCCCATATAATCCTCCCCGCGCTCTCCGGTCCTCTGGGAGGAACTTGCTGCAGCCCCCAAAATCGAGGCTTGCGGCTACCTCTCAGAGGGCTTTTTCTGTTGTTGCCCCCAAACTCTGGAATGGCCTGCCGGACGAGATCCGTCAGCTAATATCGTTAGACGGCTTCAAAAGGGCTGTCAAGACGGATCTCTTTCGGCAGGCCTTTCCAGATTAAAAATTTTCCCCGGCCTCGGACACGCCCACCCCACTGATCCTTACGTGGCCCCATCTAAGGATGGATAGGATCATGGTTGCTGGGTTTTATATATTGGTTATGTGTGGTTTTATTGAATTGAATTGTTTGTTTTGTTTTAAATTTTCATCGATTTAATATTGTTTTAAGGGGGGGAGGGATCTTTGGGATTGGGTTTTGTATATTTTTTTTATGGTTGTAAGCCGCCCTGATTGGGTTACCAAAGGGCGGGATATAAATAAATTTTATTATTATTATTTATTACCCTGGGAGCGGCGGATCCACCAGTCCCAGGGACATCCCAGAAAAGAGCCACAGTGCAGCTCAAAGGCCGGCTCTTTGCTGCCCCCAAAAGGAGTGGCCCTTTGAGCTGCTCTTTTGGGGGTGGCAAAGAGGAGGATTGGGGCCATGGCCCTTTGAGCCCCAATCTGCCACTCTCAGGGGCAGCCCAGAAAAGCTGTCCCATCTGCATCGGCCCTATGTCTTATTTTTGGGGTATGGCTTATATTGCGCAGATGCTTAGAAGTCCTGCTACGGCTTATTTTATGGGTATGTCTTATTTCCGGGGAAACATGGTACTAAACCCATCTCCAAATCTAAATGAGATTGTTTTGGTGAATGTGTTTGTGTATTGGTGTTTATTTATGAAATAAATGTGTTTGTTATTGTTATGTGACTTCAAGTCAACTCCAACTTATGATGACCCTATCATATGGTTGTTGCTTTTTGCAAGATTTATTCAGAAGAGGTTTGTTATTGCCTTCATCTTAGGTTGAGAGTGTGTGATTTGGCCAACATCATCCAGTGGGTTTTGACAACTGAGCATAAATTCAAACACTGGTTTCCCATAGTCCAGCACTCAAAAGCACCATACCACACTGTGTGCTACAAAACTGAGAGCTGCTGGTGTTGTTCTTAATTCACATTGGTTGTCCATCAAAATCAAAGACCACAATCCATTTTTCCATTTCAACACTGACAGTCTGTTTGCTATTTGAGTTCTGTGCTATCTCCAGGTATGCAGCTAGTCATGGGACCTAGTCATGGTAACCTTTCTATAACAAATGTCTATTTTCTCCAGAAAAAAATAGCCAATAAACCCAGATCTGGAAGCACTGTTATATCTTGTCATGTGATTTGGCTAATTTCAGTAAAAACCTCCAACCTGTACACCAAAGAACAATTCCACAATAATTGAGAATATGATCCAATGCCACTACAATTATGGCAGGGATTCTTTGACTTACGCCATCCTAACTCACTTGGTTGTTTCAGAGGTTGGGATTCTCTATTGACCATGCAATGATCAACCAACCAATCCACCCACAGCTCACTTTTTCTCAGCTGCAGCTCCCTTTTAACACTGCCATTTCGTGGTTGGTGAGGAACAAGTGTGCAGACAAGTATCCAGTTGTCTTTGTGCAGCTGGTCACACAGCAATGACACCATCTGCAAGAACCACCAGAGGACCCTGTGGATGCCTGTCACTGTGTGTCCAGCTATAGGAAGATAGTGGGATGCTTGTCTTCCAACCCACTTCCTTGTGTTCCCCACCATCCAAGAAATGTCTATGTTGGGGGGCTGCAGATGGGGAAAGGTAGGTTTGTGGTACTGGACATATGGCTATTGTAGCTATGTATCATAATTATATCTCCTGATCCAGGATCTTGGCCAATCTTAATTAAGGGATTAATCTGTACAAATCCCCAATCCATTTTTGAGATTTCTAGATTTAGGGCCTTCTCCCAAATCTGTAATAGTTCTAAACCTGAAAGGTATTTCCAAATATTAAGTCTTTTTAAAGCATCGATGCCAGACTCTTTTACTATCTTCTATTCTTTGCAATTGTTCTTTATATTGGTACAGTGAAGACATGGTCTGAACTTTCACTGAAGCAGCAGAGGCAAAGTTCAGAAGCTGCAAAATGTGGAACCAAGAATAAGATATGGTACTCTGTTTAACAGAGAGCCAGCATGGTGTAGTGATTTGAGCAAAGGACTATGGCTCTGGAGATCAGGGTTTGAATCCCTGCTCATCCATGTAAACCCACTGGGTGACCTTGGGCAAGTCACATACTCTCAGCCTCAGATGATGGCAATGGCAATGGCAAAGTCCCTCTGAAGAAACTTGCCAAAAAAAGAAAAGAAAAGAAAGAAAGAAAGAAAGAAAGAAAGAAAGAAAGAAAGAAAGAAAGAAAGAAAGAAAGAAAGAAAGAAAGTGAGCTAGGGTCACCATAAGTCAGAAACAACTTGGAAGGCACACAACACAACAACCACCCTGTTAAACACACAATTGCTTCCCCTTTAATGCAGAGGTCTTTTAAATGAAAATGACCAACTTCTTGTGACTCAGAAAACTGAGCCCGCTTATGATTATGCTTAAACAGAAAATGACTGAGAAGAGAACCACTGATGAAATCAAAAGCCAAGGGCTGGGAAGCAACTCCCTCTGTCAGTGAGCCTATATCCTGACCAAACTTTTGAGAAGTAGGTTATTCAGCCCTTTTATTTCTTTTCTTTAAAGCTTGAAAAATAAGGCTTTTCTTGAGGTCTGAGCTTTATAACTTTGGATGGATACATGCAGAACAGCTACTATCAGTTGGCTTTTTGAGTAGCTGGCACAATTGAAATGCTGCATAATACAGATTTAAATCTAGTTTGCCTATGCTTTCTTCTTTCTGTTTTTGAAATAACCTTATTTTTCCAAATCTGGGAGAAATGCCTCTATTTACAAAATTCATTATTAATTTTTTTTTCATTCTTTAACTTATAAGTCTGAGATATTAATCGGTAACCTTTGCAGAGTGGGGGCACCACCACATGATCAATCAATCAATTTTTATTTACGATCAATTGATCAAATAATAACAGACAAACCAAAAACAATTGTCATCATAATAGACACAAATAAACACTAAAATAAACCACCAAATTATATAATGCATAATATTAATTAAAATTAATATTCAATTAAAATCCAATTAAAATTAGAAATTGTATTATAAATTATATTATTTAAAAAATTACCAATTTACATCCCTTGTAAAATATAAATTATATTGTGATTTTAATCTAAACATTAATAAATTTATAATCAATAATTAGTAAGACTTAAAATATCATCTTATGGCGGCAGGCCATTGCTGCTGCACAAAAACTAGCTACCTTTGACCACCACATGATGTCCCTGTCAGAATGATATCTTCTTCTGGAAGATTTGTCCCTCAGCTAGAAGTGGGGGTAGGGGAGTCTGGGGAAATGCAATGATGAGATAGTGAGCCCAGATGGTCAATTTTGATGTGTCAGACCTCTGTTTTGATCTCTAGCCAAGTCATTAATCAGCTGATCACACTGAAGAATCAATCACCCACAGGAATTACTTATAGAATAATTCACAGATGTACAAAGCAAATATCGGTATTACAGGTTTGTACAGGCATAGGTTAGTAAAATTACACATACTCATGGCCTCATTATTTTGCATTAGGTGAGATTTCCTTGCTACTGTATGATTTAAACACCTGTGCCTGATGAAGAAGCCAGTGGAGCTTTGAAAGCGTGCAACATGTATATTGTGCATTTTGGCTGTCCCAATAAAGGTATTATTGTTTTGTGGATTTTGGATGATATTGTACTTTTCTATATGTCCAACACAGCTACTCTTGGATGCCTTCTAGAGTTGGATATATTCAGCTTGGAGAAGAGAAGACTGTCAGGTGACATGACAGCTATATTGATATATCTGAAGGGAAGCTGTATAAAAGTTGGATTGAGGTTGTTTCCTGCTGTACCACAGATTTACTGTATATACTCATGTACAAGTCAATAAATTTTAGTCAAAAATTTGACTTAAAAAGCCTGGGTTGACTCGTATTCCCTTCTCTGAGTAGAGTAGCAAAAGACAAGAACTTAGTCCATCCTGGGAGCACCTAAAAGAAGTACTGACCCCATCTACTCTCTCTGTCACAGCACTGCTTCTGATCTTTTTGAATGGGAAAACGGCACCAGTGGCAGTTCTTTGGTGCTCCCCCTGAAAGGAGTGCTAAGAGGAATTAGACTTTGAAGGATCTGAATAAGACATTGTACATATTTGTAGGCTTTTCTGAGTTGGAATCAGGCAAAGTTGTCACATTAAAGATAAAGGCAATATAATGACTGCTAATGTAATCACCTTTTTTTTTTGCTTTGTCTTTTTGTCCTTTTGTATATGTGTATGTTTTCTTAGCCCTGTCCACACATAGCCACCTCCCCTATCCATCACACAGCCACCATTTACCATAGTTCCCTCTTCATCCACCAACTCTTTAGAGTGATCACAAACAGTCATGCTTGCCAGAAGTTTTAGAGTCCTTTAGCATTGTTTTCCTTTGCTTCATCCTTTACATCTTTTGTTACACGTTTCTAAGTTTTACCCTTGCCTTATCCACAGGTCATATCAAATTCCATAATTTTGCCCCCCCCCAAACCTGCCCTTGACTTATATATGGAGTTGAATTACAGTCGAGTATATATGGTAAATACAAATCAATAGATTCAAATTTCAAGTAAAGAGATCCTTCTTAAACATCAAGAAGAATTTCCTGATGGTAAGAGGTATTCAACATTAGAATCAACTGCCTCACAGAGTTGTTTCTTCTTTGGAAGTCTTTAAACAGAGATTAGATGGGCATCTCTCAGAGGGCTATATTTGTGTATTCCTTTACAGTAGAGGATTAGATTAGATGCACCTTGTGATCTTTTCCAACTCTATGATTACAGATACTAAAGATATGCATATCATTCGTCAGGCCATGCAAATCTTGTTCCTAAATTATGCTGCTGTTTCCAGAATAACTGTATACTAATGTTAAACCAAAAAGGGGAAAAAGCTGAGACTCAAGAAGTTAAATATTATGGTGCTTCATGGGATGATAAAAACTTTCTATTTAAGCATTCATTTTATCCAACATATACCGTATATATATTTAAAAATCTAGTATCTCTGTCTTATTATATTGCATATTTTTGGTGGTGTTAAGTAACAATTTTATTGTATTTTATTCTTGGTTTTAACTGTTACTAGCTGCCTGGAATGATGCACTAAGAACCAGAAGGGAAGAGTATCCATGTTTGCATAAATTAATGCACAATATTTATTCTTTATTCTTTACTATTTAAAGCATTTGTTTATCTCCTCTCTCTACATCAGGGAGAGATGATGCACAACAGATGAAAAACTTTTACAATATTAAACACACAAATAAGAAAATTTTAAAACAGACTAAAACAATGTCTTAAAATAGTTTTTAAACCAACAACAGCTAAAACTACCCCTGGTTTTATAAATAAAGGCCATATTGTTGTGCTAAGTTATGTGTCCAGGAGGGAATATAAGCCCTTTTTAAAATCTGGAGCCATCTAATCTTAGCCAGTACCAATGTTCAGTGGAAAGGCAACTGGGCCACATGTATCAAGTGCTGGATTGTGATCTAAACAAGAATTATTACATAAAAGGTAATATGGTTGACCTAGTCTATGAAAGCTTATGCTATAACTTCTTTTGCACAGCTGCCCTCAAAGGTGCTACAAGATCCCTTTACATACTGATGTTCCAGAGTAACATGACTATGTCTTTGAATAGTTGAATGATATGAGTCCCTTTGTCTTAGTACAATACAATTCAGAGCTTTGAAAAGCTGACAAGGGACTTCTGGGAGCTGCAATCCAAAAAAGTAACTTTCCCAAGCAATCCACATAGATGGAGGTCCCATTTAGGATCTCCTCTCCACTCAACCTTCTTCTCTCCATGTTTGCTAATGTCATAACTCCAGTGAGCCAGAGTTTTAGCTTAGTTGATAAGGTCACAGATGAATCTGGATTCACTGTTTAAAACCTGTAAATGATATAATACCAGGTCTTGTGATGTAGGCAGTTTGGATTTGTATCTCTGCAAATCTGGCAGATCTATAGAGAAGAATAAAAGATGTTGTTTAAATGAACATTCTGGATGATTTAAAATACTTTGACAACTATCTGTATTTTTATTTAGAAAATGAATCATGAAGAATTAAAGCGAAAAAGTAACATCTGTCACCAATCAATAGCCTTGCAGGAAGATTAATATGGTATTTTATTTTTCTCTTTAAATTTACTGATTTTGTTGTGAGTGTTTTTTTCTTCTTCATTCCATGCCATTCATTGAGATCAGATGCATTTCAGTCTGAGTGTGTCAGATCTTGGACACATAAGTAATAAAGTCCTGAAGGGCCAATGGCAAGGGAACAATGGAATGTGTAACAATATAATCAGGAGCAAAAATCTATATTTAATGTACAGTGCTTCAGTGCAATGAAGTATGATGGGTTTCAAGCTTCTTTGTTCTATTATGTTAGGTTATGTGTCTACTAGGTTTTGGGGGTGTTGGTTTTTTGTTTTTTTTAAGTCTGGTGCCATTTAATCTTAGCCAGTGTGTTTTGTTTTATTTTTTAAAAAAATGTTTTCCGCTGTTTCTGACTTTGAAAAATAATTTTTGACTTTGGAGATGAGTGAGCAAGTACAAATGGATAAAACAGGCCACACACCACCCTCAGCAAGTGCTAAGCAGAGCCAATTACTTTTTAAGACGGATGGCCTCTTCATCTTTCACAGTCAACACAGTGGTCTTTTTTTGTTACAAAAGCTGTCATGGAATTCAATAGCAACTATTTTATTGCAGGGATTTTAGTCCCAATGAAATTGTTGATTTTGCAAGATGGGATGAAGAAAAGTGGGGGGGGGGAGGGAGACACTCTTGAGCACCTTCCAACAAATTCCAGTTTCTTGCTCACTATAGTAAATGCTGTGTTATGTGGTAATTCCAGAGTTCCACTTTATAGCGATGTTTAAATCCCCCCAAAATGTGCTAAAGCTCCCTCAAGGGGGCTTTGCAAAATCTCAGTCAGAAGAGTCAGAAGCTTAGAAATAAAAGAAAGAGGATCCCTTTGTCCAAAAGAGAGAAAGAGGGGTAAAGCCCAAGCCTAGAAATGGGACACTTGACCTGCAGTCCTCTAAAAAGCCCAGGACATGTGGAAGTCTGAGGCTGGGCAGAATGCCAAAAGAGACTGCTGGTGTCTGATCCTGTGCCAGCATGCCACCCACCTGGATTATGTGATGTGGAGGCTCCCAAAGAGAACACAATAAGGGATGTCTATGCCAGTAATGTTGGCCTTCTTCCCTAGCAGCTTGTCAATGCTCATAAATAAAAAGTATTTCATTTGCAGTAAAAAGAGATTCCACAGTTTCTATGAAATCAACTTAATTTCCTGAAATGCATTAGTTTTCCATGGAAAAAAGATCATTTAAAAAAAAAAAGAAGAAGAAGAGAGCTTTTCCATAGGAGTAAATTACTGCCAGGCATGTATATTCCTCTCTACTTGCCAGGTGATTACTGTCTCTTTGGTATAATAGTCACATATTCTTCTTTACAGAGGACAGCCCTCTGCTTGGAGGCATCCTCTATCAGTTGTTCCTAGCTAAGGAAACTCCAGAGGTTGTTGCCCTTTATGTCTCAGAATCCTTCATTGTTGGCCATGCTGTTGGGACTTCTGAAATCTAAAGTCCAAAAACATCTGGACTGCTGCCCCAGTTGAGAATGACTGTTCTATCTGAAGGACTATCTAGATCCAGTTGGAAGATAAAGAACAGAAAAAGCTGATCAGAAGTCTTGAAGTTACCCAGTCACAATTAGCATCCAGACAGCATATAGAGCAACAGACACCCAGGCCATCTGGTCATGGTCTACATTTCTATGGTAAGAAGTATCCCTCAATGCTTCCTGAGAATATATGCCCACCTGAGAATTCAGATCTATTGGATGGGTCCTTCTCAGTAGAGGAAATACATTGTGAGAAGACATGGGAGACAAAGTTCTCTGCAATGGCACCTTGGATGTGGAATTCCCTTCCTCTGGAAGCCCAGTTGGGACCAACATTAGGATCATTTTGGCACCAAGTTAAAATCTGACATTTTATTAAAGCTTTCAGGCCAAACTGATTTTATCTAGGCTGCACATGTTTTGTAGTTATATTATTCCAGACTGTTTTAACTGGTTTTAAATTGTCTGCTTTTAATATTGAAAGCTATTTAGTATATTTTAATATTGTAAATACTTATTATTTTAAGTTGATTTTATTGTAAGCTGCTCTGAGTTCTTTGGATAAAGGGCGGGTTATAAGTATTTTAATAATTAAAATAAAATAAATCTCAGTACTAAATGCTAATTATATAATACTGAGATTATTTTATTTTATTGTAATCATTAAAATATTTATATCATGCCCTTTTCCCAAAGAACTCAGGGCAATTTACAATAAAATCAACGTAAAATAAGAAATTCTATTTCACAGTTTTCATATTATTACTAAATTTGTACCTACACACATAAATGAGCTCATTAAAATTGCATGGCAATCTGTATCTCCCCCCCCCCCCCTTCACTTGTTGCATTTCTCTTATTTGGTGATGGGTGCAAACTTTTTGTCACCCCATTTTGTTGCTCCCCCAACAGACCTGCAAGTTGCAGCCACTTTTTTGTGCTGGAGGGAATGAACTGGGAGACTCTCTAAACTGAGGCTGCACCTACTCTACAGAATTAATGGTGTTCGACAGCACTTTAACTGCCATCGCTCAATGCCATGGAATTCTGGGATTTGTAGTTTGTGAGATATTTAGTCTTCTCTGTCAGAGAATTCTGGTGCCACAACAAACTACAAATCCCAGGATTCCATAGGATATATCCATGACAGTTAAGACAGTGTCAGAGTATCCTGGCCAATGCAGATAAGGCCAGAGAAGACTGATATTCTTAGGAATCACTGCACCTCTTCTCTCTCTCTCTGTCTTTTTACTTTCACTGTTCCAACAATAAAACTTAATCCTCTTCCTGTTCTAGCTTAGTTTACCCTAGCACCCGTACAGCACTTTCCTTTCTCTAATGGAGTTCCTATATTAAAAGTTTGGCTTATTTCCTATTGCTATTGGTGTCAATGCTCTTTAAGCATAGTAGCTACCTGCTGCATGTACACATTCTCTATCAGTTTGCTAGTGAGGGTGGGGTGAAATCATTCTTCTCCTTGCACACCAGCGATCTATTGTTCCATAAATCTAGGTTGTTGTTGTGGTTGTTCCTAACTGCCCTGAAGTCAACCACAATTCATGGCAACCCTGTGGATGGGGCATCTCCAAGCCCCCCTTGCTCTGCTCAGAGAGAAACCCATGCCCATGACCTTTCTCACTGAGTGCATCCATCTGTTGTGTGGTTTTCCTCTCTTTCTGTTGCCTTCTACTTTTCCATGCATTATTGCATTTTCTTGTGCCTTCTTATGGTGTGGCCAAAGTATGACAGCATCAATTTCATCATCTTGGCTTCCAGGGAGAGTTCAGGCATGATCTATTCAAGGACTCATTTGTTTGTCTTCTTGGCCTTCCATGGTATCCTCAGTACTCTTCTTCAGCACTGCATCTCAAATGAGTTGATTTGCTTTCTGTCGGATTTCTTCACTGTCCAGCTCTCACATGATGATGGGAATATAATGGTTTGGACAATTCTGACTATCATGTTCTGTTGTATATCTTTACACTTCAGGATCTTCTCTAATTCTTTCATGTCTGCCCCTCTCATTCCTAATCTCCTTATTTCTTGACTGCAATCTTCATTCTTATCAACATTAGATCCAAAGTATGGGAATTCTTTACCTACTTAACTATAAATCTAGGCTACAAATCCATTGGGCCTAGCATAAGAAGAGGAGCCCTCCCTCCACTCCATCCG
>JAIPUX010001232.1:150991805-151002626 GCA_020142125.1 Phrynosoma platyrhinos | reverse complement strand
TATAAAAATAAAATGTATTATTATATTATTATAACTGCAAGAATTACAGCCAGAATCTGGAGGGCCACATGCTTTACACACCTTTCTTTAGAAAACTGAAGAAACAAAAGAATTTGTAAAAGATTGTCTTGTCATCACCCTCTGAATTCGATACAGTGGGCTATAATACCCTAAGGAGAAGAGGAAAAGATACACCTTTGGAAACAGTGCTTCTATTTCTGAAAGATAATCTCAAGGCCAATACATGTGTGGGGAAAGAGTCAAATGATCAGACACATTAAAGTTGTTTCAGGATTGTTGTCCTGCACTAACAACCTTACCAATTTTTTGTTTTCACTGGCTCAACCTTTTGGCAACGTTGCAGATTATTTTCAGACCACTGTGCATGTCTGCTGAGAATTATAAACCTAACCTATTTAAGGTTCTGATTATGTATTATTTAAATTGCCATTTAAAGAAGTGAAACAGGGTCAAGAAGCAGAGCCCTGGCTACTCAGGAATTCACCCCACCTCAAATCTTTACCTTGATTTGGATTTACCTGCTTATTACACAATCACCTCAGATACAAAATGACTATGTGATTCGACACTTTCATTCTGTGTTTGCAGTAGTGTTGTGAAAAGACAGAAGACTGGGACATTTTCATTAGCAAAGATGGTAACATTGGCTTTCACCTCCTTCTAGATTTCCTGTTCCCTCTAAACCTAGCTGCAATTCTCACAGAAGACAGAGGGAAAATGGATCTCCCCCCCGGTAACAATATACTATTTTGAGCCATTTTCACTGTAATGTAAAATAATTTGTGGTATCCTGATCTTGAACAAACAATTAATCCTGTTAGCATTGCAAAAGACCTGTTCCCAGCAGGGAGGAAAATTGCTAGAAGTGTATTATTGAAATGAATCTGAATATTTGGACTCTCCTTGCAGAAATAGCATAAGCAGATGCACTTCAAAATTTACCACTAGTCCATTGCTAGCTATATATCAACTAAGGAAAACTGTTAATGTTTAAAGGCCAGTATTTAGAGAACTACATCAGGGATGTCACAGAAGGACTTGCATAACCTCAGTAAATATTTTTGATTTCCTCCTGCTGTATGCAAAAGAAAAAAGTGTAACCTGTAGGACAGAGGATAGAGAATTTTATTCAGTTTGCTTTTTTTCTGTGGAATAACCATGGACCTTATCACACGGGGCCAAATCCTGACAGAATCCAAAAGGAATCCCGACCTAATACGTATTATTTTCCCGTGTTTACACACGACGTCGCACAGAACCCCGACAGAACTCCGACACAATGCGGCATGATCCGAGTTCTTTTGAATTTCGGTTTCTTCAGGAAGTACAATTGCGCGACGGGAATCATTTCGCTTTTACTGTAAGTATGGTCACCCAATATGTATCGCCAAATACATATTGGGGAGCATTTCCCCGTAGCGCCGCCTCTCCAAGGGGACCTCCTTGGAGCGCTGGCTCTTCGTCGGTTTGACGCTCCGAGGGGGTTCCCCCTTGGAGCACTGGCCCTGCGTCGGAGCTGTCACTCGCCATGGCTGTCACCCTTTCCCAGGTCGTCCTCGGTGCAGCCGGCCCTCCGCACGGCCGGCGCTCCAAGGAGGACCTCCTCGGTGAACGCTGCGAGGACGACCTGGGAAAGGGTGACAGCCGCGGTGAGTGACAGCCACGGCGAGCATAGTGCGCATGTGCAAGAACATCATTGCTTGTTCATGTACGGGATTTCCTCGCTAGTGTGTGCACGGCAGATACGTATTTCCTTAAATGCGCGATGATTCTAATTGTGTGTGATAACCATTTGCGTAATGAAGGTTTCTTTGTGGTTTCTTTTCGGGATTTGTCATTTCAGGATTTTTATCGCTTTGTGGGCCACATGTGTAAGGTCCTATGATTTATGCATGGCCATTGATATAATAAGCTGGACCTATGTCCAAAAATATACCTAACTGATGTTAGTATATCTGTAAGATACATGTTTCAGTAACCATAAAGCAGTATGATCTTCAGAGCATTAACCAGTGGATACATTTATATTAAAACATTTATCAGACAATCTTAGGGTGACAAGTAAGGGAGGAAATAAATTTTAAATAATTTACAAACATTTAAATTGGGGGAAAATGAGGAATAATTTAAACATATCTGAAATCATAGAAAACAGTTTATTGATTATAACAAAACAAAATAATAAAAACCTTTACAGATTTTGGCAAAATTGTTAGATCCCCAAGGTAATAATAAAAAGCCACATTTTAACCTAGTGACAAAAAGAAACCAAAGTCAGTTCCAATCAAGTTTCCAAAGAGAGGTCATTCCATAACAGCAGAGTATATTACTTCTCCCGGTGCAATGCAGAGGAGGGCCTCTTGAAAACACCTCAGTCCTCAACCATGAAGGGATTGTGAAATGTTCACCCTTCCAGCCTTGAAATGCAACTGTCTTGTTGAAAGCAAGAGAACACAGGACCCAACCACAATGTCATCACTTAAATGTCAAGCCACAAGAATATAATTGAAAACCACATAAAATTTGATTTGCTTTTTAAATGCCAAACTACTTAATTCACACTTCCTGAAACAACATATGTAATGAAATGCAAATACCCCTTAGTATCATTTCTCTGAAATTTGAGGAGAGATTGCCAGTTGGGGAAAAAATGTAAAAATGGGTCTACAAAGGGAAAGGCCACACAAAAATGGCCATAGTAGTGAAAATTATAATTCATTCCATTTACATCCCTTGTTTTGTCCAAGAAGTTCAACAACTTTGGTTCTGCTCCTGTGAGGTGTATCTTAACCACAGCAAGATACAGATTGATCAAATGTTGTTTTAGGAGCTTTGTGGCTGAATGGGAATTTGAAGCCAGGACCACCGCCACCCAGAACACACACACTACAAGTGCAACACTCTAACCACACTACCATATTGCCTGGTTTTGAAGCATCTTTACCTTGATCTTTCTAAATTCAAGATCTAATCCACACTGCAGAAAAATACAGTTTCACGCCATTTTTAACTGCCATGGCTCAATACTATGGAATTCTAGAATTTGTAGTTTTGTGAGATGTTTAGTAATCAGAGACCTCTGCTGCCACAACAAACTACAAAATCCATTAAATCCATTACTTCTTCCTTTATACCAGTTATCTATGGTGCTGTGCCTATATGGATCACTGCCACAAATAGCTCCCATAAACCAGGACAAGTTCCATAAATGCCAATGTGGATTCACTGCCTGAAATAATGGAGCCATCATTATCTTTTCTTGGACACATGTTTGATGGAAACATGAAGCAGGGCTTTCTAAGCGGCTGCTCCCAGGCTTTGGAGCCTCCTTCCAAAGTAAGCCTACATCGGGCCCTTCTCTGTTGACTTTATGGCACCAAGAAATGACCTTTTTGCTCAGATAAGCCCATGATATCTGAGCTGGGATATTGTTGCAGATAGCTTCAATTGGATGGGCACTGTTGCTTCCATATTATTGATATGTTTCCATATTATTATTGTTTTGCAATCTTAATTGCATTTGTTTTTATCTGAATTTACTGCTGTTAGCTGCCTTGAGCACCAGATTAAAAAGTGGCATATAAATTAAGTTAAAATTAAATTAATATGCATTAGACAATGAATATGCACAGCATTGTCCCTTTCCACTAATAGCATCCCTGGAGCAGAGTTCCATTTAAAGCACTCCAATTTAAGGATTAAAGCACTCCAATTTATGGTCAATTTCCACTGGGTCCCTTTTGCACTCTCATCTAAACGGTAGAGTCCCTCTGGAGGGGGAGATTAAAGCTGCAGGAGCAGAAGGAAATAGCAAAAATCAACTCTTTTTCCATTCCATCAACTTCAATGGTATCAAAGCTTTGCAAGGATGGAAAGCATCCTTCTGTTCACTGGAGGAAAATACTTCATCCAACCCAGCTGATGTCGCCCATGTTAGTGAGGCAGAGAATCTGCTCCATGTTTTAATCCAAACTTCAAAGAAACTAACCAAGTGCTGAACCCATCCTCAAAATAGGTTCTTTATCCTGGATAGCTTCTTTAAAATTTGCATACTCTGCCACTCATAGCACATGAAATAAATATCTGTGCCAAAAGGAGGAAGGAAGGACAGGAGATGCTTTATTACATTCTAAAGGAAATGGAAATCTTTCCATAAAACATTGATATGTAATAAGAAAGGAAACATCCTTTTACTCATATTCTTCCAAGGAAATCTGAGTTAATGAGCTTGGGGAGACCTAGGTTCAAAATATCACTTAGCCATGAAGCTTGCTTTTTGAATTTTGGCCCACTCTTCCTCATGGCATCTGGGTGGCTTTGCTGTGCTGAAGATAAAATGGGATGTGTGTGAACTGTACATTCTGCTTTGTTCCTCTTGGTGGAAAGGCATTGCATGTGTGTGTATGGGCCTTCCTGTTGCCTGTTGACTTATGATGACCCCATGAATTTCATAGGGTTTTCTTAGGAAAGGAACACTCAGAAACATATAGCCTCTGAAATATAGCCTACAGTACCTGGTATACATTGGCAGTCTCCCATCCAAGTAGTAACCACCGCTCACCCTGTTTGGCTTCCAAGATCAGACAGGATCTGGTGTCTTCAGTACATACATGTAATAAATACATTGATAGATTCAGAGCCAGTAGTTTAGTCCTGCAACAAGCCTTTCAGCTAAGTGAGACCAAAAACATTACTATGTGAGCATTAACAGCTATGGGGATGGGTGGTAGGTAGGGCAAACCTGGGAAATGTTATTTTTTGGATGATCGCACCCAGAATCCTCTAGCCAGCATGGCCACTAACTCTGCATCTTTGCGCTAGCCTTTTCTGCCCTCCACAATTATAATACTCTACCTTAGGTCTTCCTAAAATTTTAATAATTAGAGACACTGTTTGTTCTGAGTGAAACCTGGAGGCTCATTTCATTCTCACTCCCAGAAAAGAGTTGCTTTCCAAATAAGAACAATTGGATTGCTTATGACTACACAGGCCAGTTTAGTTATTCCCAGCAGCAGACCATTCTGCTTTTAAGACTAGATCTTCATAACACACATGGAAAAAAGCTTTCACTTATCCCATTTCCAGTCTTTTGTCATGTGCTAAACATTCAGATCAATAACACAGCAGAAGAACATCAAATAATAATCTCAAATGGTTTTTCATGTCTTTGTATTTTTCCATTTTATCTTTTAAAGAAGACTACTGTGGCACTTTTACCCCTTCCCATCTTTTCCAAAAGGAGGGAATATTTGGCAGGTGTTTGCAGCCAAAGAAATTATGTGGTTTTATTGTGTTCCATCAGGCACATCATCATCCATTATTGAATGACTGGGTTATAGCAACAAGGACCAATGCTCAACTTCTTTTTTGAATAATATCCCCCCAGATGGATTTAAGCAGATAAACAGGAGGGGAAAATGCTTTTATGAAGAGCCCAATAGGTTTAACACATACTTTGGCTTTGAATGATGCTGGCACTGAGAATCCTCATGAATTACCTGTGAAGTGTGATTTGTCTGGGGTTGTTCCCACCTTTCTAGAATTAGGAATTAAACTTTTGTATCATTTCTCTGTACTGTGCTCAGAAGACGGAAAAAACCTAGAGGTTGGATAGAATCACCAGCTAACATAAGAGACTAAAGAAAGGGTTGCATGTTTTGAGGCATGCATCTATCATGTTGTTGTTGTTTTGCCATTTTCTTTGCAGATTAACTGACTTCATAGTCCAGTAATAAATTTCTAGTCAGACTAGCCAAAGAAGTAGAGGTTTTTTTCTGTAACTGAAGCCCAACAAAATGGCTGCTACAAAGCACAAGTATGGCCCCTGAGTCATGAATATAGACATGTAGAAAGATCACAGCTTACCACATCCTGGCCCTGCTCGCAATTCAAAGGATTTCCAGGATATGTTAAGCTTTTTAATTCACCACAAGACTGTGCCATGTTAGAGACAGATGACTAAGTGACACCAGGGTGAAAAAGTTCATCAAGGAGTAGTTTTGTTGATCAGATGTTAGAAGGACTCTGCCATTAGGCAGAATGAAGCAACTGCCTCGGGCAGCAAATGCTGAAGAGCAGCCTCCTGACCATTCTTCCTGATCTTCCCAGATTTTCCTCTTTGCTGGAGGACAAAGCTGTGTGTACTGCACAGCCTGTCCTAGGCCCTCTTAACAACTCTGCCTTCATCATTAGTGTTCAAGTTAGATTAAACTGCCAACCCAGTTAGCTTCTGAATGTGAACTGA
Organism: Phrynosoma platyrhinos; assembly: GCA_020142125.1. Taxonomy (NCBI): domain Eukaryota; kingdom Metazoa; phylum Chordata; class Lepidosauria; order Squamata; family Phrynosomatidae; genus Phrynosoma; species Phrynosoma platyrhinos. The sequence continues at coordinate 150,996,361 of JAIPUX010001232.1, read as the reverse complement.
GGGGCAGAATGGTGATGAGGTGCCATCTTGTCCTTCATCTCAGGCAGCAAGAGGTCTTGAGCCAGCCCTGAATACCAAAACTTGGCAAATCTCTTGTCCCTAACCTAGAAGCAAATCACCAAAAGTTCAATTTTATCATAGACTCAAAATACTGTGTGGCATAGTGGTTTGAGTGTTGGACTAGGACTCTGGAGACCAGGGCTTGATTTCCTGCTTTGCCATGCAACTCACTGGGTGACCTTGAGCAAGTCACATACTCTCAGCCTCAGAGGGAAGCAGTGGCAAACCTCCTCTCAACAAATCTTGCCAAGAAAACCCCATGATTATGGGTTGCCCTAACTCAGAAATGACTTGAAAGCACACAACACACACACACACTGTAATGCACTTTACATGAGGCTGTCCTTGAACAGTATTTGGAAGCTGCAGCTGGAACATTTTTTTATTATTATTTTGCAGCCAGACTATTGTTGGGAGTGCATCGCTGGCCTTACAAGAACTACACTGGCTTCCAATTTGCTTCTGAGTTCAGTTGAAGATACTGATTTTGACCTCAAAAAACCCCAACAGCCTGAGGCCAGGACATCTAAAAGATTGCATCATCCCACATGAGCCTTTCTAAAATTTGAGATCTGTACCAGAAGCCCTGCTGCATATCTCAAAAACCCTGTAAGTCTAGGTGGGCTAGACAGAGCTTTCTCTGTATTAGTAACAGGACCTCCCTGCCCAGGAAAGTTAGGCTGTCTTGATCTTTTTGGAGTTCCCAAAGGGAGCTAAACCTGTTGTTGGGAAACCAAGACCTAATTTTGGGGAATTTATAATTAGCTCAAATGAGAGGGAAGCGCCCAAGTTCGCTTCTAAGATCTTATCCAATTTTCTAAGATAAGAGTTTTTGGCTAGGGAAGACACTGAGACCAACCAAGCTCCAATTAAAGTCTAAAATATTTATTTTGGCAGCAATAAGCAAACATCCAAATGAAGCGCACACACAAACATGCTAGGTGAATGAGCGGGGGAAGAGCGAGAGCAGGGAAGGCAAGGAGAGAAAGACCAGGGCAGGGGACATACTTACACCCGAGCGATTCCTCTGGGCTTTGGCGGCGAATGAAGGTGGGCTCTGTGGAAGGGGCACGACCGGCAAGAGGGGGGTCGTGGGAACTATCTCAGAGCACAAACCAACAGAGTTTCAGCATGCACTTTCAAGGTAGTCCACTGTCTGCTAAAATACAGGGGGGTTTAAGGGCGATTTCTGCCTTCCAGCCATGGGCTGGACAATAGCTAGACAAAGGCGTGATGGGCTTTTCTTTGTTTGCTTAAGTCTGGGCATAGTCTAAATAATGCATTTGGTATCAAAGCAATCAGGGCAAGGAGGCTAGAGAAAGGAGGTGTCATCAAATCTAATCACTGCCTCATCAAGTGTGAGACTGAGACAAACAAACACTATTAGGTATGTTTCCCAACATAATGGGATATTCCCAAGGGCAACTCCCAGAACCTGCCTGTCCAGGAAATCCTTAGTGATCTTAGCTTTCCTACATGACTTCACATCCAGGGGATTATGGCTGCTATCTCCCAAGGGTCAGGCTGGGGTCATAGGGAATTCCAGATGGCTAAAATATATGATAAAAATGGAGGACTTCTGCTAACACTGTGTTGCTCCACATTGAAAGTGCTCTGGTTGTTTTAACTATTTAGTTTTACATTCTGTTAAACAAACATTTTATTTTTAAAAAAGTTTTTACTAGAAATCAAGACCAGAAGCCCATCTTCAACTAGGCAAAATCCAAGATTTTGTTGCTTGATGGGGAGCAGCAAATATTGCCCCCATCCACCCACCTCAAGGCCAACCAAGCTATTTTGCCACACATCTCAGAGAATCCTGGAAGCACCACTCTCTCCATTTTACAGAACAAATACCATCATAATTCAATTAACAATGTATTGCCCTTTCATGACACTACAGATCTGCTTTAAGGCAGGACTAGCCCTGCTGCTGAGACAGAACAGCAAATGTTAATTAATTAATTAAATATCCTGCATTTCTCCCAATATGGGAGTCAAGGTAGCTCACAATGTGGGTTAGAACAGAAAACAACTAAAAAAGCAATCATCATAAGAAAAAAAAATAATTTCCAAAAATTAGCTATCCTATAAAAGAGGACTAATTTAAAACAGTTTAAAAGACTAAAATCATTACAATGAGACTAGAAGTACAACTTGTTGTTAAAAGCTGTCAAATAGACTTTGATTTATGATGACTCTATGAGAGACCTCCAAATCTGCCCTGTTCAAGTCTTGAAGTCTCACGGCAGTGGCTTCTTTGGATGAGTCTATCCATCTGGAATGCAGTCTTCCTCTTTTCTTATTGTTCTCCATTTTATTAAGCATTATCATCTTTTCCAGTGAGTCCTTTTTTCTCATGGCCAAAGTAAAACAGCTGCAATTTAGTCATATTGGATTCTAGGGAGAATTCAGGCTTGATTTGCACAAGGACCCACTTATGTATCTTTTTAGCAGTCCACAGTATCTGTAGAACTCTTCAACAGTACCACATTCCAGATGATTTGATTTTCTTCCTCTAGATTTCTTCACTGTCCAGCTTTCACAACCATACATAGAAATTAGAAATATGATGGCATGGGCAATCTTATCTTGAGTAGTCAATTATATATCTTGACACTTCAAGATCTTGTCTAATTCCTTCAATAGTTGTCCTTTCAAATTCTAGCCTTCTAGTGATTTCTTGTCAGCATCCCCTATAAAAGATCCTTCTATAACAACCAGTTAACAGCCAAAAGTTTGTATGAATAAAAAAGGTCTTTATCTACCAGTAAAAAGAAAACAGGGGTGTGTGTGGTCAACCTAGTCTCCGGTGAGAGCAAGTTCCACTGTCTGGGAGTAGCCACCAAAAACTCCCTCTCATTTGTCCTCATCAACTTTTCTGTGAGAGTGATGAAACTCAGATAAAGTCCCCCCCCCAATAAAAATCTTTTAAAACTCAGGCAGGCTCCTGCAGAGAGATTCATTGTGTGTATACATACTGAACAGATATAACAGTTTGATACTACTTTAAGTGCCATGGCTCCATCCTGTAGAATCCTGAGATTTGTAGTTTGTTTGAGTGACCATTTTGATCTATAAAGCTGACTATGGGGGGAAGCAGACTGGCGGCTCTGCGCCGCCCCGGGAAGGTGCGCCGCAGGACCGAGGCAGCCCCACGCCTCGATCCTGCGGCACTCCTTCCCCGTCCCTGAAAGGAGTGCTAAAATAGCGCTCCTTTCACAAGTCAGTGAAAGTGTGCCCCAAAGGCATGAGGCGCACTTTCACTGACTTATCTGCCGCAGCGTGTGCGGATGCTGTGGCGGGAGGTTGCCCCCGGAGCGCCGGCTGTGCGAAGGGCCAGCGGCTCCGAGGGCAACCTCGGGAGGAGGAAGGGGCGCCGAGCGTGCGGCTGCCCCTCCTCTTCCCTGCCTCCAGGACAGCTTAATAAGCCGTCTGCCGAGGCCCTATGTATCTCCAAATAAGCTGCTAAGTTTTAAGATCATCTGGGGAGAGCTTTCTTCCTATCCCACCACCATCAGAGGTATGTTTGGTGAGGACACAGAAAAGATGGATGCTCCTAGATCGCAAGACTTCCCTCCCATGTGAAACATGATTGTTCCCCACTCTGTTCTTTTTCTGATGGAAGCCAAAGCCCTTTCTGTTCACATTGGGTGTTAACTGCTTGTGTTGCAGAAGGTCTTTTCATTGTAGAGTATATCATCATCATCATCATCATCATCATCATCATCATCATCAACCACAATCACCATCATCAGAGAGCCAGAGTGATGTAGTGACTTGAACATTGGACTATGAATCTGGAGATCAGAGTTTGATTCCCCACTCAGTCATGGAAACTCACTGGGTAACCTTGGGCAAGTCACACAATCTCAGCCCCAAAAAACCCTATGGTAGGTTCACCTTGGGGTTGCCATAAGTCAGAAACTACTTGAATGCAATCATCATCATCATCTTAACAGTATTAAAACTGTTTTCAGTTCATGTTTTTTAAATAATTTTTTATTAGATTTTACAAATAAAAAAATACAAATAAAATATTTCTTATTGTCATTTTTTCAACATACTTAAATATAATTCAAACTTCTCTTTAGTTCTTTGAAAGTAAGTACATTTCTTAATTAAAAAACATTCATATTTTCTGTATCTTGTAAGTTAATTGTTTATACACCTTTTAACCTATTTATTAAACATTTTTTCCTTTTTTATCCTTTGCTGCTTTATTCCCATCTTCTATTTAAATATTCTACCACTGGAGCCCAATCTTCCTCAATTAAATCCACATTTTTGTTATTCAATATTCTTGTCCATTTCCTTCATTTCTAAAAGTTTCAAAAGCCATTCATCCATGGTTGGGATTGTCTCTTTTTTCCATTTGGAGGCTATCAATATTCTTGCTGCTGAAATCATATAAAGTATTATTCTCCAATGTTTTCTAGTTATATTTGGCTCTAATTTGTATGTCATGTTTAATAAATATAATTCTGGATATAATT
>JAIPUX010001232.1:150931981-150948933 GCA_020142125.1 Phrynosoma platyrhinos | reverse complement strand
ATGCATTTCATTTTTTTGCCCTAAGTGCAGTATCTTACATTTCTCTGTTTACATGTTTATAGTGAAATTTTAAAAAACTGAAAATGGTATGAAAACCAAATCAGTCAGTGCATTTTTGCATATAAATAAGACCACTTGGAAAGAGCCTGGAAAACTATCTTTAAAAAATAAAACAGAAAAGAAAAAGACAATGGATCCCATCCTGTTGAGCAGTTACAAATGTGTAAACTAGACTTACACATTTGTGACCACTTGGTATTCATGTTGGGTATTCAATTAAAAATGCCCTCCAAACCTACCACAACATCCAGCAGCCACACTGAGCAATGGAGATCTGTTCTGTTCTGCTGGCAATAGGGGCACAGCAGAATGATGTTTCCAGACCCCTCCCACCAGTGATTTGTGGTGCAGTGATCAGAAGCAAGACCCCTGTCACAACCCCACATCACATTTTTTCCAAGCTCTGAGTATCAGTTATAAAAATAACAGTGAAATTTAAATACATACAACAGCTACTCATTTCATTTAAGAGCACCTTTTCTGTTTAGAAAAGAATTTCATCACATGGACTAAGGCAAGAATTTTGGAAGTGAGTGAACAACAAATTTGTATAGACAAAGAAAGACACACACCAAGATGCTATGTTAGCTACTTAGTTATATATGTGTAACTAAGGGGGGTTGCAGACTGCCAGAAATAGTGCAAATTGAGTCCACTTTTAGGGTTAGGGTTAGGGAATCATGGGGACTGTATTTTATTGTGGCATCAGAGTTCTCTGACAGAGAAGACTCAATGTCTCAGGAAAAAAACAACTCCCATGATTCCCTTGCACTAACCCTAACCCTAAAAGTGGACTCAATTTGCACTATTTCTGGCAGTCTGCAACCCCCCTAAGTAACATCTCCTGGTCTAAACCCCACTCCTCCAAACCTACCATAGCAGCCATCAACCTGCTTAGGTGAAGGAGATGATGGTCCATCTGGTGATTGGAAAGCAAGGACGATCTTTCCAGCCCCATCCAGGAGCATCACTATGGAAGTGCAGGGATGTGGACCACATTGGGTGACAACTCAGAGTAGTGCGCTGGTGGGAAGTGGCTGCCTTCCAGATCTGGTGACTCTGCTGGACAGGTATGGTAGTAAAGAAAGTCACCTCCCTTTGCCACCCAGCCAGCAGCTCCACTAAACTCAGAAAAGGCTATTGAAGAGAAGAGGGTATTAAAAATGATCTGCACCAGGTTTCAAATGTACTATGAATGCCAGTGGCCCCATCCCACCAGTGAGTGATGCTGTGACAAAGAATTGTAACAGGGCCCTGCTTCTGATGGTCATAATTGCACTCAGTAGTGGGAGGAGACTAGAAATATCATCCTCCTTGCACTCTGATTGGCAGCTGGACAGACCTCCTTCACCCAATGTGAAGTCGTAGGCTTTCATGGCTGGCATCCATAGTTTTTTGTGGGTTTTTCAGGCTGTGTGGCCATGTTCTAGAAGAGTTTTTTTCTGACGTTTCACCAGCATCTGTGGCTGGCATATTCAAAGAATACTGGAATGGAAGAGAGTGGGTCTATATATACTGTGAGACCCTGGGTAGGGAGGAGTTCACGCAATCTCCTTCACCCAATCTGGCTACTGGTTGTTAATGTGGGCTGGGGAACATTTATTTAGTCTTACAGTATGAATAGAGAGCAGGTATGGATCCATAATTCTACATTATGAATGCATAAATGCAATATTGAATGCCACCCAATGATGAAAGTTAACTGGAGGATGGTTTTGCAGACACTTGTTCTTTTCAATGTATCACCATTGCCATCTTCAGGCACTCTTATTCTGGGGTACACTGAACACAAAAGGAAGGGTGTATCTCCAAGATCAAGGCCCTTTCTTGCACTTTTCCATCACCCTCAACATGTAGAAGGGAACTCTCTGAAAAGAGAAGTCTCCTATGTCAGTGAGTTAGCATTCTGACTTTGCAGTGGTCCAGTTTTCAGCACATGAATTTTCTACATTAAACATTTTTATTCATTCAATGTTTAAGGCAAACCCATGTAAAATGAAGCAGGGAACTTTACTAACAATTGGATCAATACAGTGTGCTAAGAGCAAAATCTATTTCACTATTACCTATTTCAAATCAAACAATGAACTTTGTTTATAATTAGGTCAATAATTAATTTTTGCCTTTGCCACCCTGGTATCTTCCGAGTGCATGCCCCATAAACAGTAGGGTCAGAGTAGATTAAAGTTGAAGTCCAAAACCTCTGGAAAGCACCACTTTGGGGAAAGATGATCTATTTAGATGGAATCATCCAAAAGTTAATGGAAATGGATATCAGCATGTATTTCTAAAGTACTTTTTCAAGTCTCCAAATATTCTACAAGTTTCCAAATATTCAGATAATGTGAGGTTTGGACAAGCTATGTGGATGGAAAGCATCTTGACAAGATCAACAGCTCTTAAATATTTGATTGTGATACTTCTCCAGTTAGCTCTTTCTTTCTTAAAGCCTCTTGCAGTTTAATCCAGAACATTTTTGTAATGCGCCTGAGAGCTCCAGTGGACAGAAAAGGCTATTGCTTTTGTAGCTGAACTAAAAAGTGCTAGACTTGGCTGTAGTCAAGAGATGAGAAATACAGGGCAAGAAGAGGCTGAAGGCAATCTAGTGGCCACAGACTGCAGTAATGCAGTACAGGGGGACAATTTGACTTTGAATCTTGACTCTAGATTCTGGAAGGCTCTTATGCAAAATGTCTGCCTTGGATCCAGTTTCTTAGGTACCTCCCCCCCGCCTTTGCTTGCTAATGTCATTATAGCTCATTGCTATCTTCCCCTGGGCTCTACCCATATATGGAAAGGGAATAAAATAGCAAGGTAACACTGCTGCTTCTTCCTTCTTCTTCTTGCTGCTGTTCCTACACTTCAGAAAGTCAACAGGGCAGGTAGCAAGAGTAGAAGGCTGTGAATGTTGGCAGAGAACCCTTTGCTGAATTGTGGACATTTTCATAGGTTCCATGGTCCTGCTAGACTCTGATGTCACCATGGGAAATATTTGTATGTGCTATAGACCAGGGTGGGCATAGCTCTCAGGGCCACACATGTCAACCAGACCTTGGAAGGCCACACATACATACTCCCCTGCCTATACACACACTCGGAGTAACTCAGGGATGGTCCCCTTTTCCCACTTGGAAGCATAAAAAGAAATTTGGAGGACAGACCTTAATTATTTTAAGTCCAACAGGGTCCTTTATTTAAAATTGAAAGTGACTAGAAGTCACTTTTGGCTTTGAAAGAAGCCCTATGGTGCTAAAGCAGCTCAGCTCCTCCACCATCACACACAGAGAAATTGAAACCCACATCCCTTGCATATCCTCCAGCAGTTTATAGGTGAAAACCAGGGCATATGTGGCCAAGCAACATCAGAGTGTGGACAAGATGGCAAAATATACAAATGAGGAAGCACACACAAACTAAGAGATGCTGCAGCAGTGTGCTTTTGCCTGCTTCTACTGAGAAGGCCAAGGTTCTGCTCCCTCTTCTCCTCCACCACTTTCTACTGAATTACTTTAGCACATTCTGGTGATGAATGGGGGGGTGCAGGACCACAAAAGCAGCCTTGGGGGCTATATGTAGCCCATGGGCCAGTCACCTGATTGGTACCTGATCTTGCTGAGAGGTTTCTTTGCCTAATGGTTCTCAAAATTTTTATCTTCGAATGTTTTGGACTTCATTAATGAGCCTCCAGACACCATGGCCAATGATTAGGGATTCTGGGAACTGAAGTGTAAAACACATCTGGAGAGACAAATGTTCAAGAAGCACTGCCTTATGCCACTGTCTGTTCTTGTAATTTATTTCTTTGGACAGAGTTGGGTAGTAGTGTTAGAGAACATCACACATTGTTTTGGTCTTCTATGGTTATATGCTTGGGATTTTGGCTTTTGATGCTGAGCCTACATGGCAGAAGAACAAGAAAGGTTCAGTATTAGTCTTCTCATGTGTATGTCAGCAGCATTTGCTGGCTCTTAAGAGCACACTAATATTTATTTAGTTTGAGGTATGTAGAGATTTCTGCAATTCTTTTGAAATTTGAGGGATATTTTTTACTATTGATGAGACATGGAGGGATAGGAAAATGCTGGAAGCAAGAATCCTTTGATGTCCCTCCAATAAATGCAGTACAGACAGGGCTTAATAAAAACAGCTCACATTGTTACATACCTCACTGTAACGTTGAAGAAAACCAGACCACCCTCTAGTGGGATAGAAATGCACTTCACCTTTCCATGTTTTCTCTTATTTGAACTGTGGACAATGTTAACCAGCACATATCTGTTTGGGAAATTTTTACAGTTCAAAGGTAACAATTGATGTGTATGCAAAGGATTCCAAGAATCTTCCTAGTCAAAAGGTTAATTCAGGTTTGTGCTACATTATGTTTCTCTTGAGTTGCTATGAACTGCCAACAAGTCAACTTTGATTTATGGCAACCCTATGAATGAGAGATCTCCAAGTCACCCTATCATCAACTGCCTTCCTCAGGTCTTACAGACTCAGGGTTGTGGCTTCCTTAATTGACTTTGTCCATTTGGAATGCAGTCTTTTTCTACAGGCTTCTACATTACCAAATGATATTGTCTCTTCTAGTGCATGTCTCCTCATGATGTGTCCAAAGTATGGCACTCTCAGTTAGTCATCTTGGCTTCCAGGGAAAGCTCAGGCTTGATTTGCTCAAGGACCCACAGTATCTGTATATACTGGCAGCTTTCTACACTGTCCAGCTTTCACAAGCATACACAGAAATGGGAAATACGATGGTGTATAGACAATCCTAAATTGAGTATTTAATGATATGTCTTAAAACTTCAGGATTTTGTTTAGTTCCTTCATAGCTTTCCTTCTAAGTTCTAGTTCTCTTCTGATTTAATTTTTTTAAATTATAGTGTCTATTCTGATTAACCACTGAGCCAGCATTTGGGAAATCTTGAATTATTTCAATATCTTAATCATCTACTTTAAAGATATTTAAATCATCTGTGGTGATTGTTTTTGTTTTCTTAATGATCAGCTGTAAACCTGCCTTTGTGCTTCCTTGACTTTCTTCACTAGTACTTCCAAATCTTTGCTATTTTTTGTTAATAGTATGGTGACATCTGCATATCTTATATCAGGGGTAGGCAACCTTTCCCCTTTAAGGGCCGAGGGACTTCAGCTCCCAGAATCCCAGGAGCTATTGGCCAATATGGGACTATTGGCCAACATGGCTGAGGCTTCTGGGAGCTGAAGTCCCTTGGCCCTTAAAGGGGAAAGGTTGCCTACCTCTGTCTTATATTGTTGATGTTCCTTTCTCCAAATCTAATCTTTCTTTAGATATGATGTTTAGCATACAAGTTAAACATAGGGTGAGAAAATGCAGCCTTTCCTGCCCTCATGGCCAATTAGAAACCATACCATTTCTTTATATTCTGTTCTGACAGTAACCTCTTGTCTTGAGTACAGGTTAAGCATCTTGACAATCAAATGTTGTGGCATGCCCATTTCTTTAAGGGCAATACACAGCTTTTCATGATCTACAAAGTCAAAAGCTTTGCTAGAATCAACAAAACACAGTCTGATTTTCTCCTGAAATTCTTTGACGTGGACCATTTTCAAACACATTTTTGCAATATGATCGCTGGTGCCTCTTCCTTTTCTGAACCCAGCTTGGACATCTAGCATTTTTCATTCTCTTGTTCTATCTTTTTGTTGCCATCTTTTCCCCTACAGTGATTATTATACTACTTCTCCTTGTGCTTGAATACAAGTCATTGAAGAGTTGCATTTATGATTCTGGCTCTATTATTCTCACATTTTATTTTGCTTCTTGTCTGTCCTTAACTGTTTGAAGAGTTTCTCATGTCATCACATGTTTCTCTTTCTTTATCACAGAAGATAGTGCCTTTCTTCCTGACAATATCAGTCCAGGGTTCTTCTGCTTCCTGGTCAATTAGTCTTAATTGTGCAAATCTGTCTTTTACATTATATTTAAATTTTATGGGGATGTTCTTGGGATTGTATTTTGGCATAATGATTGGTTTAGTTTTCTTCTTTATCTTTACTCTAATTTTTTTATTTTAGCAATTCGTGGTCTGTGCCACAATCTGCTCCTTGTCTTCTTTTTTTTCAGAGAGAATAAAGCTTCTTCATCTTCTGCTTCCAATCATGTAGTCTATTTCAGTGGTCCCCAACCTTTTTATTGCCGTGGACCGGTCAATGTTTGATCATTTTTCCACAGCCCACTGGCTCCTCTGAACAGCATCAGGGACGTCACTCATCATTCACTACAGCCGCACACAGAAGGCCTGCCCCCACACTGATCAGCTGGGCCGGGGCACGTTGGCAGATGCAGGAGTCCCGTCCCTGCACTTATTATCGGGACTCGCAGGACTCGCAAAAGTCACAGGACCCGCCGCTGCCGCTGCACAGAAGACACAGTAGCAGGGCTGCCCGGTACCATTTGTTCTGTGGACCAGTACCGGGCTGCAGATCGGGGGTTGGGGACCACTGGTCTATTTGATTGTATATTTCCCTTCAGGTGATGTTCATGAACATTCGTCCCTCTGCATTTGCGGCTTGACTTTTGTGGATTTGATTGTTTACAGATTTTCTTAATATGTTCTCTCTAGGGATATCTAGGTCCTCCAGCACAACTTTATGGTCAACTTTAACCAAAAGTCTCACTGAAGGACCTAGAGATTCCTAGAGAGAACACTCCACTAATAATAATAATAATAATAATAATAATAATAATAATAATAATAAATTTTATTTATATACCGCCCAGTGGCGGACCAATCTGGGCGGTTTACAACACTAAAATACTAGGCATTTGTAGCTTCTCCAGTGCAATTCTATGGTCAATTTCTGGCAGATGTTTACCACAGAGTTGCACTGGAGGACCAAGAAATTCCTAGAGAAGTATTCTCTCTGGTAAAAACATAGTGTTTTTGTTATTTGTGGTTTTTCCACATTTACAGGAGTCCTGTGCCCCTAACCCCAGCAAATGTGGAGGGACGAATGTATATAGTCACCTGTTGGCTTTGCAAAATTCAATCAGTTTGTCTCCTGGTTCATATCTTGATCCTAGGCCAAATTTTCCTACAATGTTTGATTCTGCTCTGCTTTCCACTTTGGCATTCTAATTGCCTATGATTAGCAAGTCCTATTTTGGTGTGTGACCAGTTTCCTCTTGGACTCCAGCATAGAATCTTTCTATTTCTTCTTTTGCCTGTGTAGCTGGAGCATAAACCTGGATTATAGTTATATTTATAGGTTTTCCCTGAGGTCTTATTGATATAATTTATGTCAGACTTTGCATTATATCATTTGACAGCTTCTGCTACATCTCTCCTCATTATTAATGCCACCACATTTATTCTTAGATTTTCACTACTTGAGTAAAACACCATGTAATCATCTGACTCAAAATGTTCAATTCCTGTCCTCTTTATCTTACTCATCCCAAGTGGTGCAATGGGTACATTCCATTTCTTCCTTTATTATGTCTAGCTTCTCCTGATTCATGCTTCTCACATTACATGTTCCTATGTGTTGTGCAACTTCAGGCTTTGCTTTCACCTCTGAGCATGTCAGCAGCTGAATGTACTTTTGGTTGAGTCCAGTTGTGTCATTAGTCACAACAATTCTCATAGTTTTCCTCTTGTGTTACCCCACTAGCTCATGGGTTGTTTTCAAACCTGGGAGTCTCAACTTCTGGCACTATCTCTTGTTTTATTTTGGGTTGTCTCATCATAGGGTTTTCAAAGTCAAAGATTTCAGGAGTGGTTTGCCATTGCCTTCTTCTGTGCTGTATTAACAAGAGTTAGCTATGCTGCCACTACTGTTGTCTCTGAGAGATCCTCTGCCAGTGTCACTGCTGCACATACAGTACTGTTGCTGCCCAGTAGTTGTTTGGCAGATTTAGTCTGGCTCCTCAACAGCAGCCTGCCTGATATGGTAGACCCCACCAACAGCACTGCTGCTGTCAGCATAGCCTCTTGCAATCCCACCACCATGGAAAGGTAGTGCTCTGGTGGGCCAGTAAATATGTAAGGTCTGGAGAAAGACTCATGTCATGATTCACCAGCTCATTAGAATGCACTGAAAGAGAGGATTATTTCAAATGATGACGTGTATGCAATGCTCCTGGAATGGAAATTATGGGAATCATGAATTTTCCTCCCAAGAATGCTGACAGGCAGGTGCAATTTCTTTGTCTTGCAGAACTGCTGTCCAGTTAGGCATTACTGACCAGCCTGCTGGAGAAAGTTTGGTTGTTGTTGTTGTTGTTGTTGTTGTGTGCTTTCAAGTTGTTTCTGGCTTATGGCAACCCTAAGGCAACCCTGGCATGTTTCTTTCAGAGGGAATTTGCCATTGCCATCCTCTGAGGCTGAGGGAGTATGACTTGCCTAAGCTGACCCAGTGGATTTCATGGCTCAGTGAGGTTTTGAACCCTGGTCTCCAGAGTCATAGTCCAATGCTCAAACCACTTTGACGAAAGTTTCATGCCCACCTTTAGACATGAGCCCAGCCATCCCTTAAGACTGTTTCTCACCACTGTAGTTATAGGAATGGAAATGTAGATGATGCCTTGGAACAAGAAACATTGCAAGGTCAAAGGAATGACCAAACTACAGGGCTATCTAGTCTTTAAATTGAAGGCTGAGTTCCTATTGGTGATTATACCAGTATAACTATTATGGCACAAGTAACAGCTGCATGGTTGCCACAAGTGCTTGATAGGGCCATGAATACAGCCCTAGTTAGGGAAGGCAGACAATGGGGTGAAACAGACCTGCAAAATAAGCAGGTTTCAGGCTGGCTTCAATGCAGGGCATTTAGATGACATACACTTTGAAGCCAGCTAGAAAGCACTCTCTACTGTCTTATGGGGAGAAAAGCCGCTTCCAAAAAAAGCTGTTTTTTTTCTGCTTCTTCCCGGAAAGTGTTCACCTTCGCATGTATGTATAAGTGCACTAATGCCAGTGCAGCTCTAAAGGGGCACTCTTTCCAAATCCTAACCCTAATTGTGCATGTAAATGCCCTTTTGCAGGAGTACATTTAAAAGGAACAGAGCTGCAGTACACAAGTGGCGGGGGTGGCAATGCCCTAAAGAGAAACCATGGAACCTCTCATGGAAATGTGTAAAACATACACAAAACAAGGAAAAAAAGAGAGGGCATGGGGTGAAGGGGGGATGAAGGGAGGCATGATTTTATCCTGTTCCATCTGCATGGGCACACCTCTGCTCTGATGTCTTGTTCCAGTGAAGCTCTGTACATGCAAATGTGGGAAGGTTCATAGGAATGGCCATGCAATGGGATGGCAGTCACTGGCAGTTCACTTCTGTGAAGGTGCACCAGGATGGTGGTGGGGACAATTAAAAAAAAAAGTACCCAGCGGTGTGACTTAAAGCCATACTTTGTGGTCTTGATATGTGAACTCCAGCTGCCTTGCAAGCTGGCAGTGCAGTTGGTGGGGATTCAATGTGGCTTCAGAAAAGTCAGCTTCAAGCCACTTTTTCCTGCCCATCTGTTTCACCCCAGTGTCATCAACATAATAAGGGGAAGGGTAGAAGCTCTAAGCATTAGTGATGTACATCTCCATAAATGTCATTCTCACAGGAAAGAAAGAATATTTTTACCATTTTGTCCTTGCTGCAAGAAAGTCATCAAACACTCTACAATTTTCAAAGACTATTTCCAGTTCAAACCTTATTGTGCAGAAAACTGTAGAAAACTGTTTTCTGTGCACAAATCTTGTTTGCTGCACAGAAAAAAATGGTTTTACATGCATAATAACTCTCAGATTGTGATAATTACCTCTTGTGCGATATTATCCTCATCAGATTTCCCAACACTCACAAAACCCATTTTTCCAACCCTTTTAACAATATTTTTGAATATTCTTTTCATCCCTATTGAGCAGCCTATTTCTCTAAGTGCTGCCTTTGGGAATAGGGGAAAGTCCTCAGGGCATAGGTGCTCTGAGAAGGCTGGCACCTATGCTTTAGAGGCAAACACACACACATTTTTCCCAGATATTCAAACATCACATTCCTCATTTTATACCACTGATTGGAAAAATAGAATGCTTGGAATTGGCGGCCATTACCTCACAGAAAATGTGGACAACAACATTGTCTGGCTTCCCTCACTGCCACTGCATAACCCTGGAAAAAATGCAGCCACTATAGTAATGGAATATTTCATTAGCATTATGCACCAAAACAGAATTCTGGCCAATAGTCATTTTTTTCTAATGTTGTTATTCATGCTGAAAGGTTGAATAGCACCTGGTTAAGGACCTATTATGCCACTGAGGCATTTGCTATCCCATTATACTACTGTAATTTTGTAACTGTAAAGTTTGGACATCTGGACTCCACTAACAGAAATGGCAATGCTCCCTTTTGGTCACAAGGTCAATTCAATTTTCCAGTAAAGGCAGGAGTGGTCCTGCTGTAATTGTACATTATTCATATTTTTAAGTGTCCCAAGGAACTGGATTTTTGCAAAGCCTTTTCCTTGCAAAAATTTTCCATGATGTGACTTGTACCATACTGTCGGATATTTTTCCCAGATATTCAAACATCACATTCCTCATTTTATACCACTGCTGCATTTTCAATTGTTCAACAAAAATTGGCACAATCCATGAGTAACCAACTGAGCAAACTTAGGTCTAAATCCAGTTGCTGGTTCCAGCTACAATAGACCCGTTGAATCAGCTGTCAAATTGTAAGTCAATACTTGTCCCATTGATTCAATGGGTTTGTTCTAGTTGGCACTAACAATGGGATTTAGACTTTATTTTTTAAAGAACACCTGGAAGAAAGTATCACTAAGGGCCTTTACAAACTGCCAGAAATAATGCAACTTGAGTCCACTTTAACTGCCTTGGCTCAGTTCTAGGGAATCATGGGAATTGTAGTTTTTTCTGGGACATTGAGCCTTCTCTGTCAGAGAACTCTGGTACTACAATCAACTACAGTTCCCATGATTCCTTAGCATCGAGCCAGGACAGATAAGGTGGACTCAAGTTGCATTATTTCTGGCAGTGTGTAAAGGCCCTGAGTTCAGTTGGGGTCCCTACATAGGGAAGGGGGTGGAATTCATTTGGCTAATGTTTTAATATGGACTAACTGAAAATACACTAAAGGCACCAGATCCTGCTTAGATCATGGAAGTTAAGCAAGGTCAACTATGGTTAGTCCTTGGATGGGAGTCTGCCAGTGAATACCAGGTGCTGTAAGATATATTTCAGAGAAAAGAAGTGGCAAAACCACTTCTGAGTATTCCTTGCCTAAGAAAATCCTATAAAATTCATGGGGTTGCCATAAGCTGACAGGCAACCTGAATGCACATACAAGCACACAGAAAATAGAATTCTCATTTGCTGAAGTAAGATGCAAATCTAAGCGCAAGTATCCTTCAGTTTTCACACTTTGCTAAATTTTGCCATGTACTTCTCTGAGGGAAAAAAGGGCATATAAATACAATACAAAAACAGTACAGGTGAAAAGGATCTAGGGGTCTTAGTAGACTACAAGTTAAGCATAAATCAACAGTGTAATGAAGTGGCCAAAACGCCAGTGCATTTCTAGTACAGTGTCCAGATCGATGCAAGTAACAGTGTAATGTCTGTGTTCACTACAGTTCAAGAAGGATGATGTGAAGGTGAAACATGCCCAGAGAAGGATAACTGAGGGCCTAGGCAGACTGGCGGCATGGGGCCGCCCTGGGAAGGTGCGCCGTGGGACCAAGGCATCCCCACGCCTCGATCCTGCGGCGCACCTTTGCCGCCCCTAAAAGGAGCACTAAAATAGTGCTCCTTTTACAAGTCATCGAAAGTGCGCCATCTTTAAATATCTGGAGGTATGTCATGTAGGAGATGAATGAGCTTGTTTTCTGCTGCTCCAGAGAGCAGAATCAATGGATTCAAATACAAAAAAAGAGTATTGAGGAGAACTCCTTTTCTGTAAGAGCTGTTCACTAGGGGAATGCAGTGCCTTGGAGGATGGACTCTCCTTCTTTGGAGGTTGTTAAACAGAGGTTGGATGGGAACCTTTCAGGAGTGCTTTAGTTGTGTATTCTTGCGTGACAGGATGTTGGACAAGATAACTCATGTGGCCCCTTCTAAGATTTTATTATTCTAAAAATATGCACATAAAGGAAAATTGCATATAAAATGACATACACTGGGGAAGGTGCTTGCAAAATATTTATATTAGGAGAATTAATATACAAAATTCATATGGTGGTTTTTTTAAAAAAAAAAAATCAAACTGATACAGAAACAGGCTTGTGCTTGAAACTTGTGCTCTAGTTTTACCAGGAACTGAGATATACATATCACCATTGGCATTAGTGATGTAATATCTCAGTTCCCAGTAAAACTAGAGGATGGCATCCTCTTGGGAAGTTACATCATTGTAAACCAACTTACGACTGTGTAAAGGTGAATTGTGCCATTAAAAAACATTTATATCCTCAGAAGGGGGCAAAGATGTAGTTATACCATTGGGAGCATTGCACAGATGGAGCCAGCAGTATGACTATTGTGAAATAGTTGCAATGTAACCAGGTTGGTCCGTGTGGTCCCTTTCAGTTCTTAGAGTCTATGATTCTATGCTCATTATGCAATGGGAGCCCCCATTACAAAACAGACATTTTGCACAATGCCCCATTGTGCCTCATCACAACTCACTAGCATGGCTGTGCATCTTGTCAGCAGAATAGCTCCATCATTGTAAAGTTATTCATCATCCCCTGTGATGAAGAACTGCGGCTATTATATTTAAAATGCTCAAGCAGGGATTGTATTATGTAAAGCTTAATATCCAAAAACGCATAAGTATGTGACCTCTGGCCAGAAAGATGTCTGTATTCATAATAATAAATTATTGAATGGATTAATAAAGTAATTAAAATATTAATAAATTAATTACTAATAATAGGCAAATAGCATTATGTAATATGCATCTCCCACTCCCCAAAGGAGGAAATATGTTACCATAGGCACAATGAGTCCTGGTTATGGCAGAAAGGGGGAGTATAAATGAAGCTAAAAACAACCACCAACAACAAAGATACAGGTTTGCAAACATTTGTATATGCTAATATTATACAGGCTATATCCGCACTGCAGAAATAACCCAGTTTGACAACACTTGAACTGCCATAGCTCGGATGCTAGAGAATTGTAGTTTTGTGAGACATTTAGCCTTCTCTGTCAAGAGAGCCCCAACAAAATCCAAATCCAAGAATTACCTAGCCTTGAAACATGACAGTTTAAACAGTATGGAACTGGACTATTTCTACAGTGCAGATGCAGCCACAGAGAGGCAAATTTACTGTAATTGAGATAGAGATATTCCTCTCACTAGAATGGGGGAAATTGTGGTCAACTGATTTATCTTCTCTCTTACGCTCAAGTTTTTTCTACCCAATAGACTCTAATAAAACCAAGGGGATCATAAGAATTGTACACACCTTTATAGTATTTAATGATATACAGAGAGAAATGGACACACAGGCTGCATGTTAAAACAAAACAAAAGAAAACTTTTCAAACTGAGATAAATTCTGAGGATAGTTGAGATGCAGTAAAAGGGGCTAGATTTTTCATTGAACAGAGAAATAAGCTTTGACCCATTGCTTTTTAAGAGAAATCCCAAGGCTCATTCTTTTACTTTTTGCAACCATAACATAACCACAACTGCATCAATGTGGTAAAACTGTAAAACAGCAATTCTAGTAGCCAATCCCAAACTGGAGCCTCTCTGCACAGTCTGTTGGGAGTATAAAACTAATAACTTTGCTGAGAGTCTGCAATAATGTTCACTAGGAGAGACAAGAGCTGACTGAGGTCATGAAGGAGACTGGAAGCTGCTGAGTTCAGATTGTGTTTCAGGAAGGTGATGACTTTCGGAAACCCTGGAACCTGGTAAGGTCACCCACTTTTAGTGCCAGCAAGGTCATTGCTCACTAAGGTTTTAAAACATCCATTGATCACTGATGTGCAGCTCTCCTTCCTATGCTCATAGTTTAACTTAATTCAGAAACTTCGCCATGTTAATCTGGAATGTCAGTATGCAAAGGGATCTTGGAGCTAGTCTCAAAGGTGCTCCTAAATCTCTTTGCAGTTTGACTTAATGAGATTTGATCCATTATTCAAATGAAAATATAGATTAGGGTTTAGTAGACCTCTTTAGGATTGGAGCTTGTGTGTCACAGGAGTGAAGAATTTGAATATAGAGCTTTAGAGTCAGGCATTCAATCTCACCTCAGTCCCAAACTCACTAGATGGTTTGAAGAAACTTACTACTTGCAATATCTTACTCACACATTTGGAAGGTGGGGATAAAAATATCAGCCTAGTGTACAAGGCAAACAACTGTCCAGTGAACATCTTATCCAGCTGACATTTTCAGCTTTTTAATTTTTATATGCAGTTACTTTTGGTTCATATAATTATTTCCCTCACCCTCCCTTTTTAAATTTTTAGTTTAGCACATGGGACAAACCTTCTCAAGAAAAAAAATCTGTGCCTGAGTTAAGCAGCTTTGCTGCCAGTAGTTTTATTTTCAAAAAATCTTATTTGTATTAAAATCATTAAGAATTAACATTACCTTGTTAAAAACTGGCTGGATAATTTCATTTTCAAGACAATATCTTCATTGCTTAAGGGTGAAAAGACTACCACATTCTTTGAACATCCTAAAGGTGTTGTATAGATGATAATCATTATGAGTTCAACCCAGATATAGTGTCTACTTGTACTACATAGTTACAGCAGTTTGGTACTGTTTTGAATATCATGGAGTCAACCTGTGGAATCCTTGAACTTATAATGTGGCAAGGCATTTAGCATATTCTACCAGACAGATCTAGTATTGTACTACATGGGGAAAAGACTAGAACTCTCTCACAAAAAAGTCTCTGTAACTACCCATCTTGGTGTAGTGATTACAGTGTTGGACTAGGACTCTGGAGAACAGGGTTCAAATCCCAGCTCAGCCGTGTAAACACACTGGGTGACCTTGGGCAAGTCACACTCTCTCAGCCTAAGGGGGAGGCAATGGAAAACCCACTCCGAACAAACTTGCCAAGAAAGCCCCATGATGGGCTTATCTTAGGGTTGTCATAAGCTTTGAAAGCACACAACAAAAGCAAAACTCACCTAAAGTAGAAATCTTAAGATTTGGGGCGGGGGGAAGAGATGGTACTGGGGTCAAATTTACACGGGCTAGATAATGCATACTTATCTCGATTCCAGTCCTGTTGGAACACACAGTGTTCCTTTCCTTCCCATGTAAAACAGCTCTTTTTAATGCCTGGGGTCATTAGGACAATTTAAAATAATCTCTCAGTGGCTGCTAATTTACTCTGCTGTTTTGGGGAAGAACCAGCTTTTTAAAAAATGTGGTTTGACTCCCACATTGAGATCATGGTGAAAGTGGGGGAGAGAGACAAGGCTGGTCAGTGGTCACCTAGACCAGGTGGTCACCTAGGCCACCTGATCAATCCTACCATGGAAGGTAGCTCCCTTGTTTATATCAGCATCCAGAAAAGGTGATTTTCCCTTTCTTTTGGATTTAGCATTTGTATGTACACATTCACAGGTCAGAATTTCACCTTCTCCTTCTCTATTGACTTCACTTCATAAAAGCCCAGGTGGGTAATCACAATGAGGGGGAAACAAAGGTTATTTGGTTAAGCAAATATGCAAATACATGCATGTGTTGCAGGAACAATAAAACCCGCAGCTGCTGCAGTTGTATGAGCAGACATAAATCATTACGGCAAACATGTGCTCACAGTAGAAATACTCCCTTGCACCAATGTGGCTATGTAATGGGGGTCCCATGAGGCTGTCCAGTTATTTTAGTTTGGATTAAAACAGGTGTATATGGCAGTAAAGGGATCAAACCGGGCAGGGATACTATGCACTGAAGGTGGGATACAACTCTTGTGTAGATTCAGCCTAAGAGTAGTATCACACACTGCTATAACTGTGTAATGTAGGTAAACTCTAAGTTTGCAACAGCGTAGTTCCATTGTGAGCAGTTGAAATTAATGGTGCTTTAAATTGTAGCCTTGATTCATCCCTATGTTAATTATCCATTAAGAAATATTCTTATTCTTATTGGCTAGTATCCTGTTAGTGACTTAAGAAGTACAACCTACAACATTGGCTAGTATCCTGTTAGTGACTTAAGAAGTACAACCTACAACATCATAAGAAACTTTTTGAGTCACTTTGGAGATCAGAATTCTGTATCCAAATCCTCCAACCCACCTTTTGGTTGCCCTCCCTCCATCACCATTTATTTTATTTTATTATTTATTTATTCATTTCATTTCTATGCTGCCTTTCTTCCACAAAGGGACCCAAGGTGGCTCACAAACAAAACAATTCAAAACCCTTACAATAAACATTTAAGAGACAATTGAAATCAACTAGCTAAAAAACAGTATAACATTTATAAACGTACAAAAGTTGAAAACTTTTGTACGTTTATAAATGTTATACTGTTTTTTTAGCTAGTTGATTTCAATTGTAAAAGCTTTCCTGGCACAATTATCCATTAAACGCCTGCTTGAATAAAAATGTCTGTGCCAGCTGATGAAAAGAAAGTGGGGACTTTTCCTTTCAGACTAGCCTTCCATGAAAGAGAGTTCCAGAGGGTGGCAGTAGCCACCAAGAAGGTGGGACCAAGAGAAAACCTTCCCCTAAGTAGCATCACTGCTCAGGGTGTCACCTGGTGCAGGAGACAGAGCTACCAGGTGGTGCTTTGGGGGGTGAGGCCAAAAGGATGTCCCCCTACTTTGCTGCCAGGTGTCGCTCTACTCCTGAATAGAATGGTTTGATTTTGAGTTCCTGCATGGCAGGGGGTTGGACTGGAT
>JAIPUX010001232.1:150909100-150923010 GCA_020142125.1 Phrynosoma platyrhinos | reverse complement strand
GGTTTATTCCTGGATTTATTCTTATTTCGCTTTCTTATCGCTTTGTGGGCCGCGTGTGATAAGGGCATGAGCCAAATAGGAAGACCCAGGCACAGCACCCATGGGCTCACTGCTTAAGGATGCCAAGTGCTGTCACTTGGGCTGAATAAATCTATCAGATTGAAACCCTCTAGCTAGAGTGATGTTGGTCACATACACAAGCAGGAACACCTGCTGTCCCTGTGACACCATTTTATGGCTGTTGAGGAATTATCCAGTTCTCCTAACATAACAACTATCTACATATATGCACTTCACTTGTCAGCTCTAGGAGCACTCCCCCATAACCATTTAGTAGCCAGGAGATGACATTGCCTTTGTTCTTCCAAATGCAGCAGGACACTTCCTGGATCATCTTGTTATCTCCCAGCATCACATGGCTAAGAGAGGAACTAGGGATATGTTTAGCAGAGCTTTCTGCTCCACCACACCAGTTTAATATCTTGGCTTCTATCTTCCTCAGTGACTGAACAGATTTTGTGGGGAAGATCTCAAATAGAAGTCAAGGAATGGGGTGAGTACAGGCCAGCCAACCCCACCATGTTTTACTACTAGGGCTAGAAAGAGAACCCCACAGGGAGGTGTACTGCCTCCCTGTCCAGTAAATCAGAGAGATCAGAATGTTCCATGGAAAGTAAAGCGTTCCTGGACTTCAGAGTCATTTTGCCCACCTTGGCTGGCCATTGACATCTTTTGACCAGGAAGGACAACAAACTCAGGACTTACCCTGAGCAACAGCAATATTGACTGGCATCTGGTCACTTTCAAGCCAGTGATCCAGTTCTAATCACTGAGGTTATAGGGAACATGTTGTTGAAGCCG
The DNA here is from genome assembly GCA_020142125.1 of Phrynosoma platyrhinos. Classification (NCBI taxonomy): domain Eukaryota; kingdom Metazoa; phylum Chordata; class Lepidosauria; order Squamata; family Phrynosomatidae; genus Phrynosoma; species Phrynosoma platyrhinos. Next base: position 150,922,149 of record JAIPUX010001232.1, on the reverse strand, counting down.
TGTTGAAACAGCTTCACTGGCTATGAGTCTATTTCTAAACAGAATTCAAGAGGCTGGTTATGAGCTATAAACCACTATACGGTCTGGGAAAGTCTATTCCAATATAGTCTGTTGGAAAGATCTCTACATGAGCCTGCCAAGTTTTGAGATCTTCAGGGGAGGGCATTTTCTTAGTCTCACCATCCTCACAGGTGCATTTGGTGAGGACACAGGAGAGAGCCTTCTCAATGGCAGCTCCCAAACTATTTCTGTTCTCATTTCACCAGCAGGTGAAGACCTTTTTATTTCAACAGGCCTTCAAATTTTCATTGGTTTGCAGGATAGTTTCATTGGGTGCGCTGGATTTTGACCACTAGGGGCCTTTGCAGACTGCTAGAAATAGTGCAAATTGAGTCCACTTTTAGGGTGAGGGTTAGGGAATCATGGGAACTGTATTTTATTGTGGCACCAGAGCTCTCTGACAGAGAAGGCTCAATGTCTCAGTAAAAAAACACAATTCCCATGATTCCCTAACCCTAACCCTAACCCTAAAAGTGGACTCAATTTGCACTATTTCTGGCAGTCTGCAAAGGCCCTATGTTTTAAATATGTTTTAGGATGTTTTAAAATAAGTTTCTAAATTATTTTAGTACTATTGTCTATTTTATTTTAAATGTATGTATTATGCATTGTTCTCATTGGTGGGTTTTTTAAATGTATATGATAAGCACCTTGGGTACCATATTGGGAGAAAGGTGGAATAAAAACTAGACAAACAAACCTGCTTTGCTATCTTACAATCAACAAGTAAATGAGTCTCCCTTGACCAGGCATGTAAAACTTTGTTTATTTTATTCTCACATGCAAGAATAAATAATTTCATCAGTTCACTTTGTGAAAATATGGGGGTTCCTGTGCATTTTAACAACGATGTGCACTTGGCAACAATATTCATTTGCACAGCTTTTGCTTTGGGGAAAACAAATTGTACAGAAAAGGTAGGATTTTTTCACAGTAAACAAACTATTACTTCTTGAAAAGGAAAACCACACATATTTTCCTCAAAAAGTCACAAAGTGCAGAGTCCCATGACTGTTGCCTGAGAAATCCTTCTACAATCTACATGGGCAGATAAAGGAGTAACATAATATGTAGCCAGGCACTGATTTAATTCTGTCATTGCTGTAAGTTTGAAGACTTGAACTCTCATCTTGACACATATTAATTACTCATCTCTATCCAAGATGCCCATGGCAAGCTTTTGCTATTTAATCTGCCAAAAAAATACAGCAGCATTGCAAAAAGTAGTCCTGCTATTATCTGTGACATGATGTAAAAACTGTGGTAGGTAAAGTTTACACAATGTCATAAATACTTGAGACCAAAACCCACATGCTTTTTAAAAAATAATTAAGCCCCCCTCCCTGATTACGCCAGACTGCAGAATTCCATAGGATTTACTTCAATTTCTATAGTGAATAATTGAAGCAATCCCAAAAGGTTTACTTAGGGCAATAAAATATTGGGAAGGGCTCTTAGCTTAATGGTAGAGTGCAAACTTTGCTTTCATAAGGCCACAAGTTCAGACTATAAGATTGTGAATCCTTGGCATCCACATATGCTTGATCATATTTCTGTGTACTTAACACATGCATGGGACTATTCCTATGCAATTTATCATAATAGTAATATCACACCACTGCAGCCTATGAATGACAGATGGGCTGATACACAGGCAACAACACATAAAGTTGATCATGCTTTAGTGAGACATCTACCTTGGATTTTTAAGAGTTACACAGATACAATAAGCACAACTGGACTTAGGGGGGTTGCAGACTGCCAGAAATAGTGCAAATTGAGTCCACTTTTAGGGTTAGGGTTAGTGCTAGGGAATCATGGGAATTGTTTTTGTTCTGAGACATTGAGCCTTCTCTGTCAGAGAGCTCTGGTGCCAAAATAAAATACAGTCCCCATGATTCCCTAACCCTAACCCTAACCCTAAAAGTGGACTCAATTTGCACTATTTCTGGCAGTCTGCAACCCCCCTTAGAGTCTGGAAATATTACTTTTATTGGACTACTGTTCCCCAAATCCCAAGCTCTGATTGGGCTACGTTAGGGGTTTCTTTTTAACAAGTGGTCCACAGACCACTTGGCAAGGTCATGGATGGGTTTCACCTGGGGTCTATGAACTGGGGGCAAAAAAATGTATTTTTCTTTCCTTTAATTTCCTTCCTTTGGCTTGGAATATTGTGTTTGTGTTTTAATCAGGAGAAAGAAAACAAAAACATAATATATTTTTGCATTTTTCCAACTCTATGATTCTATTATTTTGGTTGATGTAATCACACTGGTGTAGGCATAAACAGCATAGAGATGGTAACCTAGGTGGTGGCAAATTGGTAGTGGAGTTAAAATGGTCACAGGTATAGCCATAATGGAAGTGTTGAGAAGACAGCAAGAGTCATCTCTGTTAGGAAAGAAAGCTGTTCTGCTGTCTACTGAACTCTGCCAACATGCATGGCTGATTCTACTGTCACCACCACCACATGCAAAAGGCTTTACGCTGGCAGAAAAAAACATTACACTATTATTACATAGATTTTTTAACACCATAAATGTACTAAATCTGCTTGTCTATACAAAGGCTCTTGCATATATAGGAGTCCTGGTGGTGCAGTGGTTAAATGCCTGTTCTGCAGCCACTCACTCACAAACCTCAAGGTTGTGAGTTCAATTCCAGCCAGGGGCTCCAGGGTTGACTCAGCCTGGCATCCTTCCGTGGTCACTAAAATGAGTACTCAGCTTGTTGGGGGCAATTAGCTTACAGTTGTAAACTGTTTGAAGACTGCATGGCGTGGTATGAAGTGGTATATAAATGAAGCTGCTATTGCTATTGCTATTACTAAGGGGCCATATTGCCATCAACTCTCAAGATTGTTATGACCATGCAAAGATAATGCTTTGCTGGAACTTTTTGCAGCTCCATTCCTTCACTTACTCCAATCTGAGCATGCATATAAAAAATCTCTCAACTTAGGATACACTGTGCATCCGATGAAGTGGGCTGTGGACCATAAATGTCTATGCCAAATAAAATGTCTTCCTCTTATGGGTGTGTGCTTTTAAAGTGTTTTAAACAATTTTAATAAGTTTTAATCTTATTTTTAAAGTTTTAATGTTGTTGTTTTTTTACTTCTTAAATGGTTTAAGGCATGTTTGGCCTTTTAAAATCATTTTATTGTTTACATGGTTCCAAGCTGGTTAAGTTGATTTTGCCCTGAGATTTTTAGACAGAGACAAGATATAAATATTTTTAATAAAACAGAGAATAAATTTATTGGTTTCAATTTTTAATGGAAACTATTCAGCTTTTCAATTAAGTGTACAGTAGCCATGTGCAGGGAAATCAAGTAATGTACATATATATGGGTGGGACATACACATATAAAAAGTTTCACACAAACACAATAGCAAACCCAGTCTTGAGAATTGGAGTAAACAGTCAACACACTTTTCATTTAGTCAGGCATTTGGTTATTAACTGGTTGCTGCTGGATTGTCTTTTAATGTGGGGAGTGATATTTATTCATTTATTCATTTAATTTCATTTGTATGCCACCTTTCTTCCAGAAAACAATGTCGGCTCACAGATGAAAACAGTTAGAAACTTTACAATAATTTTTTTTAAAAAATAATAATTGAAATCATCTTACTAAAACAATATAAAATTACATAAAACATTCATGACAATGATTATATATTAAAAGCCTGCTTGAATAAATATGTCTTTGCCTGCCAGCAAAAGGAAAGCAGGAAAGCTGGAAAGGGGCCAACCTAGCCTTCAATGGGAAGGCGTTCCAAAGGGTGGGAGCAGCCACCAAGAAGGTTCTTTCTCATGTCCTCACCATGGTGGCAGGACCAAGACAAAGCCTTCCCCTGAAGATCTTAGGTTTGTATGGTCATTTGACCACACTGTATTATTAATAGAATAATTTAATAGAATAGTTTAATGATTTTTAACTAGTATGACTGGGTTTTAGCTGTATTTTCTTTTAGTCTGCATTGTGAGCCACCTTGAGTTAAAGGTGTGGAATAAATAAATAAATAAATAAATAAATAAGCAAGCAAGCTGGATACAAGAAACTACAGACATTGCCAGATTCCTTGAAAGTTCCTTATGCAGGTATGCAAATGCCATATAGACAATTTATATTCTTCTGTATGCTGAACAATGTTGCATATGTAGAGACCTGGAAAGGTATATCTCATGGTAATGAACAAGAGAGCTTAGCCAGAAAAAGAAGGGGAGGGAGGGATTATTAATTCTCAGTGTATTTTTCTATCAATTGCTCCTGTTCATCTTCAAAGTAGAGGGTATATGCATTAGTCATGTAATTGGGGAGTGCAATAGAACAAGATCAAATACTTGGCTCATTAACTCGGCATCTCAAGCATGTAAACATATCCATGGTCTGTGATAGTGCATACAGTTATTCACATTAGTCTGTGAAAATCAAAAAGATTTAAAGCTTGCATAACTGTGGACAAGATTTCAGCAATAGTTTGGAAACCCTGATCTCCATCTGAGATCTGAATTCTTCATGGAGTGTTTATAACCTGAATCAAATGACTGTCTCAAGAAGCTGGGAAGCCAAAGGTAGATTAGAAATGCTATTACCTGGAATGAATTACAAAATCAGTTTTCCAAAATCTTAGACCAAGCAAAACATGGGAACAAGCTGATTTTCCATCTACTGCTGAATATTTATCACTACCCCTGGCCCACTGCGGTTCAGGCCTGGCAATACAGTCAGACTAACTGAAAGGTCAAAAATGTGCTTAACCTGAAAGAGCCTTATGCTCTCAGTTAAACTTTCCATTCAGTGCTGTGGTAGATAAGCTTGAAAATATTTGATCAAGACTCCCAAACACACTCTTTAAACTACTATAACCATCCCAAACATGACCATTTTCTGGCTTGTGGAGTAGAGGGACTAAAGCAAGACTCAGCTCTGTTCCTCTAGCTAGACACAACCACTGGTATCCTTTGGGAGCTCTTGGGAGTCCTCTGGAGGTCTTCAAGGATGAGGACATTGCTATGTGTCCAGCTATAAGAGCATAGCTAGATGCTGCTCCATGCACACACCACTGTCCACCAGCCAATAAGGATGCATCCACACAACAGAAATAATCCAGACTGACACCACTTTAACTGTCATTTCTCAATGCTATGGGATTCTGGGAATTGTAGTATTGTGGGACACTTAGCCTTCTCTGTCAGACACAACAAACTAAAGTTCCCAAAATTCCATTGCATTGAGCCATGGTAGTTAAAGTGGTGTTAACCTGGATTATTTCTGCAGTGCAGATGCAGCCATCATGAATGCGTTGGGGGATGTAGTATCTGAAAAGGTGGATTTAAGCAGAAGGATCTGGTTATTGCATGAACAGTAGAGAATTTCAACCTTAGTTACGCAGGCATAAATTGAACATAATGCCAGCAATATGCTGAATCAAGTGCTTGTTGGTTTAGAAAGCAATATTAGGTGCAAGGGGCACAATAAAACACATTTAAAAATTGCAAAGTAACAAACGGCACTTTCCTGCAGTTCAAGATGCCATCTTGGCCATAATTCTGTGGAAAAAACAACAACAATGAATATTGACTGCAGGCATTTAATGTATAATTTTTGTCAAGGAGGCTTTTATATGGTGTGTCTGTTGTTGTTGTTGTTGTTTTGTATGTTTAATACAATTTTCTATTGTTTTAGCAGGATATTTTAATTATTTTTAATTTATTATATAAAGTTTTAAACTGATTTTGTTAGCTGCCCTGGGTCCCTTTTGCACAGCATATAAATGAAACAAAATTAAATAAATGTATTGTAACTCTCAGTGGTCATACACACACACACATACACATACACACATACCCTGAGCTGTAGCCATGGTAGGAAGCAAGTGAACTCGGGGTCCTATACCCAACTCTGAGACAATCCAGAATTATTTTTTAAATGTTTAGTTTTTCCAGCTCTTTCCTTTTGAAGGTGCAGAAGGATTGCTCAGTGAATCTGTCTAACTTTTTAAATCAATAATAGCACAGAATGTCATGATATCAGGGTTAGGCTTGCCAGGGTTCCAGGGAACTCATAGATTTGGTGGAAGGGTAAAAATTGAAAAGAGAACTGTTGACAGATGAAGCCAGTTTTCTCAGAACCCTCTCCCCATCATGGTCCCATCTTGCTACCAGCTCTTCCTCATGCCACCATTTTTAGATTCCAAGGTCTAGAAGACCTCCTATAGGGCACTCATGGTTACTCTCCCTCTGTCAGAGCTAACGTCTGCTGAAACAGGCAAGGCCCCTTGACTTCCAGGGTTCCTCTGGGAGACAATGGAGTCTGCCTAACGCTAACAGCCTATTTAGGTCTCGATCTGAGGTTGTCTTTTTCTGAAAAATAATAATAATAATTGATTCAATTTATATGAATTTTGTAGAATGAAAGGGAAGCAACCCTCAAAGCACCTGGAAGAAATAAATCACTAGGAACAAAACACATACCAACAGAACTGTTTCAAGCTATGGAGATGGAATCCATTCACATTCCAACAAAAATCTACCATACACAAGAAATACACAAGACAATGGGATGTGGTGACTTAGTGGTTAAGATGCCAATTCTAATGATCAGATGATCTCTTCCGGCAGGCCTTTCCAGATTAGCCTCTACTCCACTGATATTGATTTCCCCCGTCTACCCCAAAAAAGATAATGTTTTGCTTTAACTACCTCTAATTTTAGCTAATTTGTTATTTCCTTTTAATTAGTATTTTATATTGCTATTCATTTTATACTGTTATTGTTTTTAGTTTGCTTCTTTTTCTTTTTTTATGATTGGGAGGGGGGTTGGGGTAAGGGTTATTTAGAAATCTGGTTTTAATTGTATATTGTATTTTATTGTTATTCTTAATTGTTGTAACCCGTCTTGATCCGCAGGGAGAGGCAGGCTATAAATAAAATGTATTCTTATTTATTATTTATTATTATGATGTTGGCAGTTCGAAGCTCAAGTGCTGCATGATGTGGTTAGCTCCTGTCACTAGTCCCAGCTTCTGTCAACCTAGCAATTCGAAAGCATGCAAATGCAAGTAGGTAAATAGGTACCACTTTGGTGGGAAAGTAACAACGTTTGGTGCAGTCATGCTGGCCACATGACCACCAGAGCAGTCTTCGGACAACACTGGCTCTTCAGCTTAGTAATAGATATGAGCACCACCCCCTACAGTCAGTTATGACTAGACATTCATACCAAGGGACTACCTTTACCTTTACCTTTACACAAGACAAAACAATGGCTAATATACTTGAAATTCTCAATATGCATTCCAATCCTTAAGAAATGAGACATCAGGGATTATAGTAACATTTGACCATTGCATTAATATCTCAAACAAGCAAAGTAATGTTCAAGATTTTACAACAAAAAAAGTTTATGATATATGGAATGAGAAATGCCAGACATCCAAGCTGGATTCAGAAAAGAAAGAAACATTAGATATTCTATTGCACAGTTGGCCCTGCATAGCCATGGATTTTGCATCCATAGATTCAAGAATGCACAGCTTGAAAATACCCCCCCATCCAAAAAGTAAACCTTGATTTTGCCATCTTATGTAAGGATCACCATTTTATAATGCCATTATGTATAATGGGACTTGGGCATCCATGAATTTTGGTATCCATACCAAACCCCAGTGGATACCAAGGGCTCACTGTAAATATATATTTGTTAATGATGTGCACCTAGTGAGTGTCAGTTTTGCTCCATTTATTCCAGTCTTTAAAGGAGCTGTTGAGGGTTCTGAATCCAATAACCAAAACAGGATCCATGGAAGTGATTCACTGCCCCATGATGTGGAAGCCACAGCTGACCTCGATCCAAAATTAATTGTTTAAAGTTCTGATCAAAACATAATACACTGATGGTAAATTAAACATATTAGCAATGCAATACCTTGCTGCTCCTAAATATTTCTATATTTATCAGAGGCTAATATTGGCTAGTGAGGTCTCAAGTCCTTCTTTGCTTTGTTGGTGTTACTTTGTGATCCACAGATCAATGCAGATGTTCATCGATGCCAGTTCTGAGAATTTTAACTCTAATACAGCTGATGCAGCCCCTGCCAAAAGCCTAGGAAGCAAAGTAGGAGCCTATTGCATAGATGCTGTTAGCCTACCCAATGTATCTCCAGCAACATACTTAATGGTGATGCTTGGGGAATAATAACTACTTCTCCTCCAGAAGTATAAAAGCAGATGGAGGCGTCCTGTCACAGCTCTCCCAACCCGACTCATTGGCAGCAGGGGTGTACCCAAAAAAACTCCAACTCCCCTTGCACAAGGCAGTCATCAACCCCAACCCAGACAAGGAAGAAAGCTGCTTCTTCTTTCCAAAGACTGCAAGGAAAGAGCAAAGTTGCAGTGCTGAACCCTATGGTCAGTGCTACATCCCTAAGGTGAGCTGTAGCTGAGAACCTTCCTTATCCAAGGCAAAGGAATTGCACTAGGAGGTACTTAGATACTTCCATTCATGGTGTCCTAAAAAGTACCATGGGTCAAACAGTGTAAGGTGCTAAAAGGATTCTGGCCATAGAACCCAGGTACTTACTAGTGACTCTACAATTTAGACACTACATGTTATGGGCTCAGAAGTCAGCTCCAGTGTATAGCTGAAATGTATTGGCTAAATGTTAGCTTGAGATCATGTCCCCAAGAAAAAGCTTTGAAAATTTTCCCATTAGCATGATTAAGATTAAAAGTGTGAGAGGGTGGGATCAGACATGGTAATAAAATAGGATGCTTGAGTGTGCTGGCTGAAATTTATTGGCTCAGGAGCTCTAACTCAACTGCATTCCTATGCAAAATTCTTGGGAAGCAGCCAGATAGTATTAACACAGCAAAAATATATGTATATATACAGGTCCATGACCACTGCCTGTGATATGTATCATTTTTTTACAAATGTCTTGCAGGAAAAGGTCACCGGAGGGCAGCTATAAGAAAATGCCCTTTTAAATTAATTGTGTGCCTTCCCTCCAAAGTAATGAGGTGTCGGACAAAACAGAATACTTAACATGTGGAAACAAATGTGAGCAGTGCCAGTACAGTCAGTTAGCAACAAACAGGATGGAATTTTAGTCCTTTGGAAATTCCCACCCAAAAACTATATTGAAAAAACTAACAAACTGGTATTTTTTTTAATATATATTATTGTAATTGTAAAAGCAGTTCTGGCCAAAATCAGCTGCAAAGATAAAACTAAGACTTTCTCATGCCTATCTCCCTCAAAGGGAACGTACGATAAGGAAAGTACCAGTGATTGGACCTAACTGGGGTGAGTGGCATCTCAATGCCCAGTGTCAGCCAGTGTGTGGGGGGGTGGCTTCTGGGGGCAGCAGTGGCAGTGTGGTGGTGTTTCGTCTTCAGGAGGGGGCTGCTACCATGGCAAAACTGGGAGGGATGTACTCACCCCTTCTGACCACATGGCAGCAAGAGGACCTAACCAGATGTCACCCCTCTTCTGCGGTGTCACCCAGTGCAGGCATACTCCTGAACCTCCCTGATGACATCACTAACTGGGGTTGATTTATCTAAGAGGCAGGGTTTCCTGCTTTTATGCCTAGCCAGCTAAGCTCACTTGAAAAAGCAAAGTCATGAAATAAAAGAGGGGTAGCAGTAAAGCAGACTTGTAGACCATCTCATTCTGGATAAAGGCAATGGCATCACTAGGGAGTGCATGGGGTGCAAATCACACCAGTTGACAACATAAGGAGTGACACCACTGCTTCTCAAACATCTGCCTTTGGGCAGAAATAGACCGTGGCATTCACCTGTGTTCTTTTAAAATGCTGAAGATATGGTGTGAGTGGGGTGAGGTCAGTGGGAGGAAAAAGAAGCCCCAATTTAAAAAAAAATAAATGTAAAAAAATATTTTTTAAAAAAATTAAGCAATTTAAAATTTAAGTATATTTATTCTGTTTAATTTTTTAAATTTTCTTTAAAAACATCACCTTCTACCAAATTTTCACTTCGGTCATATGAAGCTATGTACACTCTTCCATCCACATTTGCGGCTTTGTCTTTTGTGGATTTGATTATTCACAGATTTTATTATCTAGGTCCTCCAGCGCAACTCTATGGTCAACTTTAACCAAAAGTCTCACTGAGGGACCTAGAGATTCCTAGAGAGGTGTTCTCTCAGGTAAAAACATAGTGTTTTTATTATTTGTGGTTTTTCCACATTCATGGGGGTCCTGTGCCCAACCCCAGTGAATGTAGATGGACGAGTGCAACTTTTAAATGCATTGAGGCTGTGTGTATGATATTGTAGTTTAAAGGTATAATTTTAATTTTGCCAGTTGTTTTATGTCACATCTATTACCATTACAGACAGTGATATGCAGGAATTATGTGTGAGTAACATTAGTACACACAAAAAATCACTAAAGATTCTGGATGGTGTGGTTGGGAGGAGGTCAATGGGGGATAAGTGATATCATGAGTTACCACACCTAGTTATGCCAAACTTAGTGACACCACTGGATAAAAGAAAGGAAAGAACAACAGATGGCTTTTTAGCCTCTTCATGAAACATTGGTGTCCCACAGACCACAGTGGCATCAATTCCTCAAAGCAGTGGCAGAAGGAGGCACTCCCCCTGCTTGGGCCACCAGCCATTAATAGCTTGATGACCTCCAGCACCTTGTGAAGAGTTAATAGTGGGAAGGGTTTCTGAGTGTGCTCACAATCCCTTGTTCCAATGTCCCTTCATCCCCCAATATTTCCATGTTGTGTCTTAAGGAAGCATCTGTTCATGTTCATCTGAATGGAAGCATAAACCTCAGCACAACCAGAGGGGAAATTCAAAATGCAGAGATGGTGGGTTTGAGAAGGATTAAAACACCCTTCCCCTGTCACTTCTAGCTTATCATTTAATATATTTTCATGTAATCTGGCAGTATATGACCTGACTAGTGATGGGGCCAGTATAGTGTAATGGTCGGAGTGTGGCACTAAGGGGGGTTGCAGACTGCCAGAAATAGTGCAAATTGAGTCCACTTTTAGGGTTAGGGTTAGTGCTAGGGAATAATGGGAATTGTTTTTTTTCTGAGACATTGAGCCTTCTCTGTCAGAGAACTCTGGTGCCACAATAAACTACAGTTCCCATGATTCCCTAGCACTAAGCCTAACCTTAAAAAGTGGACTCAATTTGCACTATTTCTGGCAGTCTGCAACCCCCCTAAGGCTCTTAGAGAAGAGGATTCAAAGCCCTGCTCAGCCATGGAGCCCTACTGGGTGACCTTGAACAAATCACACACACTCAGTCTTTGAAGAAGGCCATGGCAAACCCCCTCTGAATAAATCGTGTCAAGAAAGCCCAAGGAAAGAGTCACCACAAATCAAAAGCTGACTTTAAAACACAACACAACAAGGGATGGAAAAGGATTTTCGTGGCTTTAAGATCCTAACTGAAATTACTCATTTTATGCTTTCCAATACTTGTTGAGAGGCTAAGCACACCTTGCCTCCAAACGCTGCACATTTCTAAGGATTGTGGTTCAGGCCTGCTCCATGTTCTTCAGCCCTTCAGATATCTGAATACATTGCCAACTTCACCAATTCTCCTCCAAGCTTAACTGTATTTGGGACTTTCAATTGTTCCTCATAGGGCTTTTTTTTCCCTAGACCCCATCACCACCACTTTCTAAATGTCTTCAAGTGACGCCAGTGTTCTACAATCAAAGGCAAGGGATAGAAAAATTCATGTAAACTGAAGTCAACTATGGGGCTAAAATGAGTGACGTTTCTCAAAGTAAAATGCTCTTGAGCAGCTTGGCTCTGCAAATAAATACCCTTTCTTATTTGAACAAAGGATAATCCCCCAAGCCACTTTGATGGGGGTTTTAAGGGGCAAGCACCATGTTTCCTCAAAATTCCTGCAGGTTGCATGGCGGGGACATCCCCATCACTGAGGAAACGGAGGCCTTGGTGAAATGGTTAAACAAACACATAGTTATTGTTGAGCTTTGGAAAAGGATATTAGATTACATACCAGGAAAGCAAGCCATGTCTGTCTTCAGCCTTCAAGAACCTTTTGAGAGACTGTTTTCCTATAGTGCAGGGCTTAGTTTTGATTACAAAGCACCCAGAAGTTTAGTTTATTTATCCAAGCATTATTCTAATATCAACTCAGCGGGCCCAGTTGTGCCTTCAATTACACAAGCAGCTCAATGGGAAATTCACTGCTACAGCTGAGAATGTGGATTTTATTCTTCATCATCATCATCAAGCAAGTTATTTATATGCTGAGATGTTTTAGGCTACTTTCAAAGGGGAAATGCTTGACATTTTCAATATTGGAATTGCTTGTTTTATAGCACTCTATTAACAACTAAAAGCATGTTGTGTGTTAGGAAAATCAGCTGTGACAGGAGAAGAAAGATAGTTCTGTGCAATTGGAGGAAACAGCAGGATGTGAAAGGTAATAAGTAAATGTTGAAGATGAAGAATTCTAGACAGTAACACTTCAAACAATGGCATATCAAGATTGGAGTAAATGAGCAGGAACAAAAAGGTTGCTACATGAAGATGCAGAAAGAAAAAAAATAGAGGCTACCAGAAAAAGTCTGCCTTTTTTTACATCCTTGTTTCTACCTTGAAATTTCTTCCAGATTAAATTGTATTCTGAACAGAAATTTGTACATATTTTTGTGCGCACTTTGAAAATATGTTTACTTTTATGCACTTTTTTGTATGCATGATGTACCTATTGACTAAAGTGTGTGCACACTTTAGATCTGTGTATTTTAGATTTGCACCTATTTTACACAGGCACAAGTTATTTTACACATTAATTTTCCATTGTGGAACATACAGCAATCTTAGAAATGTATGAGTTTCCAACTGAATTTCCAACCACAATTAGCATCCAGTTTGAGTCCCAGAGGGAAACTATAAACACCTCATTGGAATTTTTCACACGTCATCCCATTTTGTAGCTTCTTCTA
>JAIPUX010001232.1:150884061-150900106 GCA_020142125.1 Phrynosoma platyrhinos | reverse complement strand
CACATGCTACCCTGCTAAGAAGGCATCTGCCTTCTTAGCAGAGGGCTTCACCCAGGGTTTCAGAATTCCTGTAGTAGGCCTGCAGGTAGCCTCCAATGCCCCTAACTTAAATTCTGCCCAAGACATGCCGCAGGTCCTCAAGAACAAAATTGTGAAGGAGTGTGAGGTGGGGAGGATACCCAGCCCCTTTGCCTCCCCCCCTTGCCCAACTTAAGGGTTTTTCCCCTAGGTGTTGTTCCCAAAAAAAGTGCTGGATGAATTTCACCTCATCCACCACCTTTCTTACCCCACTGGAGCATCCATCAACAATGCCATCCCCCCCAGAGCTTTGCTCAGTGAATTACACTTCCTTCAATCATGATGTCTTGCTTGTGAAATGTCATGCTATGTCCCCTTTGATCACCCTTTGATGACTTCCTGTTCATTGGGGACTCTGGGGATAGAGGTTGTGCCAAACTCTTGTCCATGTTCCAGGCCTTAGCCTCTTAAATTGGGGTCCCCCTACTGGCAGAAAAGACTGAGGGCCCCACTACCTCCCTCACTTACCTGGAGATCCAGCTGGATTTGGTGGAAGGTGTCTCTCACCTGCCAGATGACAATCTCCGCTCCCTCCTCTCCATGATACAGGCCATCCTCTCAGCCTAAAAAGTCACCCACAGAGAGATCCAGGCTGTCATGGGGCACCTCAGTTTTGCATGCAGGGTGGTTTCCCCTGGCAGAACTTTTTGCGCAAGGCTGACCAGGGTCACAGCAGGGGTCAGGATGATGCACCATCGCATCCACCTCACCAGGGGCATAAAGAAGTACCTCAGATTGTAGGAGGAATTCCTCAAGGATTTCAATGTGGTGTCCCTGCGGCAATGCTCTTGGAACTTGGGGCAGGGCCTTGAAGTCCACTCTGATGCTGCTAGAAGCCTTGGCTTTGGGGTCTTTTTTCAAGGCCACTGGTGTGCCCAACACTGGCCCACCCATTGGGAGAGGGGTGGAATCCTCCAGGACCTCCCATTTCTAGAGTTCTTACCAATTTTGGTAGCAGTGCACATCTGAAAGGATACCTTTACCAACAAAGCAGTTTGTTTTTGGTGTGACAACCAAGCAGTGGTCAGTGTCCTCAACTGCCAAACCTCCAAGTCTGAGAGGTCTCTCATTTTGTTTTGTTGTGCCTCTGCAACAATACCACATTCAAGACCTATGTTGTGCCTGGCCTTGAGAACATTGCAGATTCTCTCTCCAATTTCCTGATGGCCAGGTTCCAGCAGCTGGTGCCCAAAGCAGACCCCTCACCCATGTCTTTCCAAGAGGAACTGTGGGAGGTTGGGAATTTGCTGTGATGCAGGGCCTCCTGTCTTTGCTGGCCCCAGCCACAACTCAGAGCATAAAAGAGGGCTGTTTCCAAGCTTTTCACCTTTTGGGGGTCATCAGGATTCAGGGCACACTGTCTGGTTTGCTCCCACACCATCCTCCAATTCCTTGTATCATTGAGGGAGTCTGACATGGCACCTCACATCATGTCAGTTCACTTGGCTGGTATTTCCTTCTTTTCCAAGGCCGGGGGGTTCTGGGACCCTTGCACATCCTTCTTAGTCAGGAGGGTTCTGGAGGGCTGGAGGAGGACATCCCTTAGGATGGGGGATGGGAGGAAGACTATTTGTTTCAAACTGCTTCTCAGGCTTTCCCCGCAGCTCAAACAGATCTGCCAGTCCAGAGTCAAGGCACAATTTTTCAAAGCAGCCTTTGTTACTGCCTTCTTTGGGGCACTGTGGGTGGGTGACCCTCCTCCAGGTCAGATGGGATTAAGCATTCTCTTCAGAGGGAGGATGTCTCTTTTGTGGGAAATGCTGTGTTTTTAGTTCTTCGCAGATCTAAGTGTGAACAGTTGGGGAAGGGGTCTACCATCATGCTGAGAAGGCTCCATGGCTGCCACCTGTACCCTGTGTGAACTTTGCACGGATATCTGGCATCCCGCCCTCTGACCAAAGGCCCTCTTTTCACTCAAGAGAATGGGACTCCACTAACCTGGTTCCAATTGATGTTGGTGCTCCTTATGGCCTTACAGCAGGCTGGGCTGCCAGCGGAGGACTTAGTTGGACACTTGTTCCAAATAGGGCCACTACAATTGCAGTGGGATGTGGACTGGCAATGGACTCTATAAAGAAGATGGGCAGGTAGAAGTCCAGGGCATTTGCTGGTTATGTCTGTCCAGGCCTGGACCCTTGCTCAGGAAAGCCAAGAGGACTGCAGGGATGGATTGGGAGGAAGTACAGTTTTCAGGGGGTTGGCAGAAGGCAGGCCCCTGGGGGGTAGACTTTTGTGGTGGTAGAATGGGCCATGGATCTTGTGGGTGTTTTCCTGTACTGCAGAGCACAGGATTGGGAGTCCCACAGAGACCAAGGGGGTGCTGGGAGCAATGAAGTATTGCCATTGTGGTGGCAATTCCTGAACAGTTCTCCCCAGTGACAAAAGGGCAAAGATGTGAACATGCAATCAATTGGTTATCCTTTCTGTCATCCCAAAGCCCAGCCATGACTGAGCCACTTGGTTCATCAAGCATCAGGCAGGTTGGTCAATGCCAGATCCAGGCCCATGCATTCAGGCCAACCCTACCTGTTACCTGTACTGAATAAAGTTGTGTTTTCCTGCCAACTGTGTGTCCAGGTGTCTCCTTCCTGTGATGTCTCACCTTCCCCTGCAAAATATCAATTTCAAAAAGCAAACCATGATTTTGTCATTTTATATCATGGACATCTTTTTACTTTGCCATTGTATTTAATGGGATTTGAGCATCCACAGATTTTGGTATCCATAGGAAGTCCTGGAACCAAACCCCAGTCGATACCAAGGGTCCAATGTAAAACTGAACACCAAAGTTAGGATCATCCAAGTGATCATATTTTCCATCACCATGTATGGACGTGATAACTGGCCAAGGAAGAAAACCAACAGAAAGGAAATCAATTCATTTGAGATGTTGTGCTGGAGAAGAGTGCTGAGGATGCCATGGACAGCCAAAAAGACAAACAAATGGGTTTTAAAACAGATCAAACCTGAACTCTCCCTGGAAGCCAAGATTGAGGCTGTTTTACCTCAGACACATCATTAGAGGGCAAGACACACTAGAAAAGACAATAATGCCAGGAAAGCTGGAGGGCATTAGAAAGAGAGGAAGACTGAATACCAGATGAATAGACTCAATCAAGGAGGCCTTGGCCCTGGGCATGCAGGACCTTAGCAGAACAGTTGAGGACAGAAGGGCTTGGAGGTGTCTCCATGAGTCAAAGTCAACTCAGAGGCAGCTGACAACAACAACAAAGTTCAGAGAACACTATCCCATTATGCTATATCAGATCAATGATGACCTATTTAGTCAAGCATTTTGTAACTCACAGCAGCCAATCAAATGCTTATAGGAGGTTCATGAGCAGGATATTACTTTGAGAGCAGCCTTCCACTTCTGTGCTGCATTGGTATGTTGTATGATGTGTTTGAGGTATAAATGCAACTGCAAATCCTAGGATTCCACAGGATAGATCCAGGGCAGTTAAAGTAGAACTGTAGTGTTACAATTGTGTTATAGTTTGAAAAGGTCCTCAGTCCTCTCTTCCCATATCTAAACATTCCCAGACTTCTGCCACAAAAACTGTAGAATTAATGCAGTTTGATGCCACTTTAACTGTCATGGTTCCATCCTATGGAATCCTGGGATTTGTAATTTGTTGTGGCACCAGAGCTCTCTGACAGACCAGGCTGAATATCCCTACAAATCCCACAATTCCATAGCATCAAACCATAGCAGTTAATGGTGTCAAACTGCATTAATGCTAGAGTGTAAATGCAGTCTCAGTTTCCTCAACTATTCTTCATATAAATTTCTAAACCCTAAACTATCCTATGTGCCCTTTTCTGGACATGTTCCACCTTGTCAATAACATATTATGATATCCAGATAAGTCCACTGTACTGCAGGTAAGTTCTCACCAAAGCAGAGCAGAATCATATTATTCTTTCCTTTGATCTGGACATTATAATTCTGTAAATGCAGCCTAGAACTGTATCAGTTTTTTGTTTGTCTGTTTTGGTGCAATATTGTACTCTTGACTTCTATTTGGCTTGTACCGTTGGCTCTCCATAACCACAGAAATTTTACCATAGATTCAACCATCCATGGCTTGAAAATATTTTGAAAATATATAAATTCCAAAAAACAAACCTTAATTTTGCCATTTTGTATAAGGTATAACATTTTACTATGCCATTGGGTTTAATGGAGCTTGGGCATCCACAGATTTTGGTAATCTCGGGGAGTTCTGGAACCAAACCTCAGTAGATACCAAGGACCCACTAAGGTCATTACATCCCTTTCACTCATAATTCTGTCAAGCCAGGGATCATTCATCCTACATTTGTGTCTCTGTTGTTGTTTTTCTTACTAAGAAATTTCAGGTTTTTCCCCTGTTGAAATTCATTTTGTTAGTTTTGGCCTAATCCTTCCATCTGTTCAGGGCAGCCTAAGTAATCGATAACTCATAAAAACAAAATCATTATGTTTGCAGCTGAGTCTTCCATATATTATTTTGCTTGTTGCTTTACTTCAATACACACAAACACATAGATTCATATGAATCCATGTACACATAAATGTATGCATTTCAGGGTTCTCGGTGACATGAATTTGAGGTTTACATTGCATTATGATATGCATGCCATGTGCACATAGCACCTTAGCAAGTGATCAGTTTTATCTTGCTAATTCATTTCTGCCGGGGAGATCAGACTATTAAAGGTTAAACCATTAGACAAATGCTAATGCACCCTCATGCCTGGAGCTTGTCCAACAGAACCTGCAGCAGCTGTCAGCCTAATTAAGCCAGATGTGTGTTAAGTATAAATGGACCTCCCAAGAGGAACAATAACAGACTTCAGATCCTTAGAGAGCTTAAACTACCAGAGGGTATAATGTTTCTGAAGAGCACATCACTCCACCCTTGCATCACTCCACCCTTTTCCACTCATTAGTACCATCTTGGTCACTCTCTATTGATACCCAGTTTTAGAGGGTGGGAAAAGAAAGGGAAATGTTTTTTTGCTTTCTGTCAGTCCAGAAAAGAGCAGCATTCATTTTCAGATGATCTGTTCAGTCATGACATTTGATCATTGTGCTCTCTCTGTTTCTGTCATGCTTCACTTCAACTATGTTGCTCATTGTATTGGGGGGGAGGATGACATTTAAGTGATGCCAACTTTGCCACCACCAAAGCTTTAAAGGATCTGTGTGAGTCGTAAAGTTAGTAAAAGGAATCTTAACAAGCCTTTCTTTTTAAAAAAAAAAATTAAAAAAAATACATTAACAGCCAAGGAAAAGCCACAGAAGAGAGAAATACAATATTCAGGAACTAGGAACATGTCCAAGAAGGCAAAATTACACTACTACTGCTACCACTAAATATTTAAAAGCATTATACCATTACAAGAAATGATGAATGAAAGTCCATGTATTTATATTTCTATAACATCAGTCAGTAATCATTATCACTCATCTTCCTGTGTCAGATACAGATTGCAGACTGTAAAGAGATTATCGCATTACAAATAACGTGACTTATTACTGATGGGATACAGTTGTGTTTTGGATTAATAGTTGATATCACATTCAAATTACCACCGCTGCCACTGGGCGACTGCGACTGGCATGCAGCCTGGGACCCAGCTGTACTTATCTGACCACTTTTTCAAAAAATGGGAGCTTGCCATTTTTGAAAAGCAGCAGGATAAGTGCAGCTGGGACCCAGGCTGCATGCAGGTTGCAGTCACCCGGGAGCAGTGGCAGTAATTTTAATGTGATAATACCAGCTATTAATCTGAAATGCAACTGTATCCCAGCAGAGATAAGTTGCATTATTTGTAACGAGATATTCTCCTAAAACTCTTTGGGCAGGGATCTCTAGTCCCTTGTCAAGGATTCTTAGGTACTCTTGTCTCTCTCTCTCTCTCTCTCTCTCTCTCTAATCTGCACTACAGAAGTAAAAAAATAATACAGAAATTCAAG
Organism: Phrynosoma platyrhinos; assembly: GCA_020142125.1. Classification (NCBI taxonomy): domain Eukaryota; kingdom Metazoa; phylum Chordata; class Lepidosauria; order Squamata; family Phrynosomatidae; genus Phrynosoma; species Phrynosoma platyrhinos. The sequence goes on along the minus strand of JAIPUX010001232.1, from coordinate 150,894,063 downwards.
AATTCCAAAGCATTGAGCCATGGCAGTTAAAGCAGTGCCAAACTGCATTATTTCTGCAGTACAGATTAGACCTCTGATCCCACTATATAGTTAATTGCACTTATGCAGCAAGTGGGAATATGTGTATCAGTTCATGCCTTATTTACTCTAGAAATAGCATCCTTTTGTTGCCCACATAATGCCCTTCAATTCAACTGATAAAGTTTTCTACTGTCATGAGCTATGCCATTCCTCTGGTTCCCTCTCCAGCACTGTCACCAATTTTCTAAAAAGAATGCCTGCATGCATACATAGCTTCACTAGGTCAAGATGATTTGAATGTACTTTTGAAACTATACAGAGTGGATGTTTATCCTATAGTTAGGAGTATAAGAATCTAGCTAGTTCAAACCAAAAGCCTATCTAGTTTAGCATTTGGTTCGTGCAGTGCATACTCACCAAAAATGCACAGATAAAAACCAGGGCACATGTGGTCAAGTGACATCAGAGTTCAGTGAAGATGGCAAAAATTATTAATGAGGGAGAACACACAAGCTAAGAAAGGCTGCAGCAGTTTGCTTTTGCCTAAGCCTAATGGGAAGAGCTCTTCTCCTCTCACTGAGTTGAGTACAAATTAATCAAATCCTGTGGACATACTCAGTAATTTAGGAGATTATCACACTGCCTTTTTCTGTCCTTCTGTCCCAACCTAGGCATTGGCTGAAACCTTTTAAGCATGGATTTTATTGCACACCTCCATGTCCAGGTCAGAGGCATCCCGTACTCGATCATGGCATCCCATATCTGATCCAGATTTCTCTGGCACTTTTTGAAAAAATGGAATTTTCCCATTCTTTGTAAAGTACGGGAAAGTCCAGATCAGGTATGGGATGCCATGATTGGGTATGGAATGCCTCTGATGTGGGCATGGAGGTATGTGATAAAATCCATGCTTAAAAGCTTTCAGCCCATGACTAGGTCGGGACAGAAAGATGGAAAAGGGCAATGCAATAACTAGAAACTGGATGAGAATCAGGAAGGAAAGACTAATACTGGGAACAAGAGTAGTGGCTCAAGCTCTTCCACTTCAGAGGACATCATCTTCAACCACCCTTGTTCTGCACATAATACATGTGCTGTGAAACTGAACTAGAGCCCTTCAGCTTCATAGAACTGAACTGAGTGAACATACTCATTGTCGGCCACAAAGCATATAGATCCAGCTTAAGAACTGAGCACTAAACCGATTTACTGAAGACAAATTCCACCCAAATCTTATGTTTAAATGCAGAAAATGGAATAAAAGCATTTATAAGCTTTATTTTTACTGGCAATCATAACCAATAACTGAAATGGGATGTGGGTCATAAATGGGCTACGTGATTGCTGTAATAACTTGGGTATATTAACCTATAAATAAAAACAACAGGTTCTATCATTTGGCGTTCACAAACCCCGTGAACTGAATACCTCCTGAATTCCTTCTTCAGATTCTATTATGAAAGTATTTTCTAGTTCAAACAAAGGACTAGTCAGACACCTGATAAGTTCAGATTTTTTAAAAAAAGTTTGGTATTTTGGTAGAGAAGGTTATTCTCAGTTACATCAGTCATAACTTGTTCTTGTAAAAGAACACATTCAAAAATGATCAATCGGTTTCTTCTATAATAACGCAGGTGGCTAAGTGCCATATTAAAAAGGGAACTTTTTGTCATTCACATGGTTGTATGACAAAATTTACAGAGCTTTTATTGTTGAAACTTCCAAATATAGGGGAAAGCTGCAAGCACCTGGACATGAAGAAAGACACAAAAGATTCCAGGGAAGAGTAAAGATGCACTTCCTTCAGGTGTCCCATTATATTTCAGGTTAGGCAATGGAATCCTAACCCCTGCTAACCCCTAAGACCAACTGAGAGAGAATAACAAGCAAACTGATCAACAGACATGACCTTTACTGGGAAGGTAACTCAGCCATGCCAAAGGTCCATTCTATGCAGATGGAAAATTCCTTGGTTGTACGTCTTGGGTGTTAAGTCAAGAGCCAGTGGAATGTAGTGGTTTGAGCATTGGACTACAACTCTGGAGATCAGGGTTTGATACCTCATTTGGCTATGGAAACTCATTGTGTGATCTTGAGTAAGACAAACTCTCTTGGCCTCAGAAAACCCATGACAGGGTTGCCTTAGTATCACCATAAGTAAAAAATGACTTGAAGGTACACAACAACGCAACAAAGTCTGGGTGAGCAACTGCATGGAAATAGTAAGGACACAGTTCCTCCAACTCTCATGTGGGCTGTACTGCTTTGACAGTACCCCAAAATACCTTCTTTTTCCAGCACTTTCTCAGGCAAAATGGCAATCAGAAGTGACATTATTCTACTTTCAGTTGACAATTCAGCTGCGATATTGGGACGAGGGCTCTGTTGATGTAGATCAGGCCTGCATAACTTGGCCATAGGTAGGGGCTAAAATTAAAATAGGCTAAATTTCTTAGGGCCACAGATAGGTTTTAATTAAATATTTATTAATTAATAATAATTAATAATATTAATTAGAATTACTTAATATTAATTATGTCCTCCTCTTCCTCTGCCTGGCCCTCTCCTTGAGAGAAAGCCAAGCAGTGGAGGAGCTTTGTCTATCTTTCTCCTCCTCTGTCTGAAGCTCTCCTTGGGAGAAGGCCAAGCAATGGAGGAACCTTGAGGGGCAAATGTTTGCCCCTCTTCCTCCTCCACTACCTGGCCTTCTCAGGAGAAAACCAGGTGGAGGAGAAGCCTTGTAGTGTGAGCGTTTGCCCATCCTCCTCCACCACCCATCCTTCTCCTTGGGAGAAAGCCAAACAGCGGAGGAGTCCTACAGGGCAGTGTTTGCCCATGCTCATTCTCCACCATCACCCAACCTTCTCTTCAGGAGGAAGCAGGGCAGTAGAGGAGACTTGCAGGCAAGCATTTGCCCATCCTCCTCCTCCACCCAGCCTTCTCCTTGGGAGAAAGCCAAGCAGTGGAGAAGTCTTGCTGGGAGAGTGTTTGCCCATCTTCCTCCTCCACTGCGCAGCCTTCTCCTCAGGAGAAAGTGGGGCAGTGAAGGATACTTGCAGGGCAAGTGTTTGTCTGGCCTCCTACTCCTCTGAAGGAAGTCTGGCAATGGAGGAGCCTTGAAGTTGTCCCACATCCTCACAGGCTACCTGAAATCCTTTGGCAGGCCACATGTGGCCTCCAGGCCATATGTTGTGCAGGCCTGATGTAGATCAAGATGACAATGATGATTTTCTTACTCATGGAGCTACTTTCTGTGTTTCATTGAATATTTTATTTTTGTTTTAATTGCTACCCACCTTGAAGCTTTTTGAACAAAGACTGAAGCTACAAAGAGGACCTAGCCTCAGTAATGCATGGACTATATTCCTGTATTTACTCCAGACACAACTATTTCATTGCACTCTAGATATCTCTTGGAAAGTGACTCAGAAACTTCATCTAGTGCTGAAGTCCTTGTAGGGCTTAAAATTCACCAATTAGATGGTCAAATCATGTTATTCCAATTATGTAGCAGCTACATTGACTGCCAGTGCACTTCCATGCCCAATTGAAAATTCTGATTTCTGGATAGTTTGGACTACTTAAAGGACCTCTCACACCCTGATGAACCTGCCCATGTTTTCAGATAATAATGAGAGATCCTATTCCATAATTAAGAGCTATAAAGTTGGCAGGTCACTAGGGACAAGGCATTTCCAGGGGTGTTGTTGCTGTTGTACACCTTCAAGTCATTTCTGTCTTATTGCAATGCTATGGAAAACCTATCACAGTATTTTCTAGGCAAAATTTGTTTAGAGGGGATTTGCTACTACCCTCCTCTGAGATTGAATGTGTGTGAATTTCCCAAGGCTAACCAGTTGGTTTCCATAGCCAAGCAAGGATTTGAATCTTGGTGTACTCAGAGTCTTAGACCAACCATCAAACCACCATGCCATACTGGCTCTGGCCCCTACGCTAAAGAATCCCCCCAGTGAAGCCCTGTTCAGACTTTTCAAAACCAAGTTGGGTCAACAAGTGAAGAGGGGAGTTTCGCTGGCCCTGCTACCTCAATATTATGGGGAGAACAAGGAATCAGAACATGAAAACTTCCCAGTTGCCTGGAGAACACCCAAATATATGGAAGAGACAGAGCGTTGGGCTAGTGTAATCCCATCAACATTAATCAATTCAAAATGCTTTGTAAATGAGTAATTGGGACTCCATCTTTTGGTGATCAGAATATATATTTTTTAAAAAAATTACTTGTTTTCTTTGGCTAACTCAAGCATTTTTATTATATGTTTTTGTTATATATCATGCTCTTGTTGTTTCAAGTCATAGATTTAACCTTTTAACTAGGTCACTATTATATTTGTTTAAAGCCAAACTATGATTTTATTAACTTGTTATACTGACACAGAATTAATCTGCCTTAGGAAGGCTGCTGTTACAAATCTGCCCTTCAAAAATGCTCCAGTTATAAAATTAGTTTGGGGATTTGGCACAAGAGCTTTTAAAACAGAGAAATGTCACATGTGCCTATGTTCTAGTTCTCTTTCTTTAAAATGATTTCGCAAGTAAAGCACAGCTGGCATCTTAATATTCTCCACCCCATTTTAAGACAGAGTAATGTCCAGGGGACTATTTTATAAAATTTCTCCAGAGGCAGGAGAAATTTTTGAAGTTTCTTGGGGAGAGATCATGATCATTAATAGATCATGAAGTAAAGCTCCTTTCCTTTCCTTTCCTTTTCTTTCCTTTCCTTTCCTTTCCTTCTACAATTTTAAAAATGTGAATTTTAAATGTGGATTGTTTAAATATATGTATATCTTGTCCTTTTAAATTGTATGTATGTCCTTTTAAATTGATGTGTATTTTAAATGATGTGTTTTAACTGATGTGGTGTGTCTGTTAATTGTTGTCCTCTGCCTCAATCCATGGGGAGCGGTGTGTAAGAAATTATTATTATTATTATTATAAATTATAATTATTATTATTACAATAAATTATTATTAGTAGTAGTAGTATTAGTATTAGTATTATTAGAAATTAATAATAATAATCTCAGTTATTATTTCCCTACTCTAATCTTCAAGTGACAACAGTAACAACGGTGTTGGCTGCCTACTGTCTGGCCACCATTGCTTCTTCTATGATATTTTTGATGTAGCAATTTTCTGAGAATTAGATAGTGGTGGTGATTATGGCATCCTTCAAGCAAAAATATTGGGTGGGGTCCCTTTTTCTATTGGGATGAGAAAAAGCACAATCTCAGAAATTTTCTCAGGGGATATATGTCATTTGAGATTTCAGCTCTCAATTTAAGACACCAATTTTATTTTTAAATTATTTTTAAAGCCAGTCCTGGAGTTCGTAACTGCACCTGTCCAATACCATGCTCATGCAAGGCAAACTGGTGGCAATTTGGAGGGCTTTGTGCAAAACCTTCCTGGGTCAGGAGAGAATGCTTTTCATATTTCTCTTGAAAGCCCCATTAAATAGAATCTCAAAAATGTTTTCATATTTACATTTGCCGAACTTTTTGCAAAAGTTCATAAATGCAGGAAAGAAAGAGGCTGGACAAGTGGGCTCAGTTAGAACATAGGAAGGTGAAACTGTCTCCAAGCAAGAGATGAACCTGCTTGAACCTTTTACCTTTTCATGCAGCAGCATCATAAGAGTCATTCCAGCATGGCAGCTTACCAGAAATGTGTGTTGCTATAGTTCAGTCAGGTACAAGGAGCCTGGCTTTGTCTGGTATTTTAATGCTTGGCTGCCTCAAATCAGATGTCATTCCAGAGATATGACTATGACTCAGCTGAATGTGGAATAATGAGTCTAAGCCAGTCTTTCCCAATGTGGTGCCTTCCAGATGGCTTAGGGATGTAATGAATGTTTCACATTTTCTCATCCTTCAGATAGAAGAGTTTGTACATGAGAAGTTTTGCATTTCAAAACAAACAAACAAACAAACAGCCACTCCTTTGTGGATTATCTTGATCCACAAATGACATTTTTGTGAATCCTTATCAAAAATGGCCTAAGCTAGAATTTTTCAGGCTTTTTCAAACTGACAAGGGTTGGGCTATAAATGCTGTGTAATTCAGATTTTAAAGTTTTAATAATAATAATAATAATAATAATAATATGGTTTATCTATATATCCCACCTCTCTCTGCATTATAGAGTTTTTAATACATTTTAGATTTTAATGCATAATTGTTTTAACTTTTAAACCTGTTTAATTGTTTTTTTAGAAATTTTAAAATGCCTTTGTATTGTTTTTAAATGATGTAGTTTTAAACTTGCTCTTCGTGGCCTTGAGTCCCGATAGTGGGAGAAAGGTGGGATATAAGTAAGTAAGTAAGTAAGTAAATAGAATTCTCAACTACCCCAGATATGGTTCTAGAAACATCTGGATCAAATGAATCATAGAATCATAGATTTGGAAGAGTCCACAAGGGCTACCCAGTCCAATCCTCTGCCATGCAGGGATACACAAAGTACTACCAAGATGGGTATCTGTTTAAAAATCTCCAAAGGAGAGTCCACCACACTCTGAGTTAGTGTATTCCACTGTTGAACAGCTTTTACTGTCAAGAAAGTGAAATCTCTTTTGCTGCAGTTTGAATCTATTGTTCCATGTTCTAATCTCTGGGACAGCAGAAAACAAGCTTGCTCCATCATCAATATGACATCCCTTCTAGTATTTAGTCTCTGAAAACACTCTCTCTTTGGCTTAGTAACGGAGATGAGCACTGCCTCCTATGGTCGGACACGACTTGACAACCTTGTCAGTGGGGAATATCTTTACCTTTTACCTTCTAATATTTAAACATATCATGTCCTCTCTTAACCTTCTCATCTCCAGGCTAAACAGATCCAGCTCCCTAAGCCACTTCTCATAGGGCATGGTTTCCAGACCTTTCACCATTTTGACCCTCCCTCTGGACATGCTGCAGTTGTCAACATCCTTCTTGAATTGTTGTGCCCAGAAACAGACATAGTTCAAATTCAGAAGACACCTTCAATTCTTAAAACTCCATTCCACAGATAAACACTTGGTGGATGACGAAATACTCTGAAGGTACGAGACTCCATCTGATCTTGGTGGTTAAGCAGGATCATGCCTGCTCAGCACTTGGATAGGGGACTAAAAAGGAATAACAGGTTCTGTAGGTTCTGTTTCAGAGGAAGGAATTGGCAAAACCATCTCTCAGTATTCCTTGCTTAAGATAACCCTATGAAATTCATAGGGTCACCATAACATGGACAGACAACTTAAAGGCACAAAGAGATAAAGAGAGGGAGAACTAAAATTACAACTAACAAGGATAAATTGATGCCATAAACTGAAAACATGATGGATAATATCAAAACTTTGATTATGAAAATATTTAATTCAATTTTATGGCTTACAGTTTTCTGTTCATTTGAATGCCATTGTGCATACCATGAGTAGGCACGTTTTGAGGTCCAGAAGCCAGTTTTGGCCACCTGGACCACCTAACTAGATATGTGCCTATTAGTTACCTCCTCCCACAACGAGACATAGCTATTTTTTTTCCTTAAAAGGCACTATGGGCCTGTACAGACTGACCACAAGGGCCAGCCTGGGGGTGGAGTTGGGGTTAATAGCACTGTTCCTGTGGTGCAATGATAAAGATATTTTGCTTTGTTATTCCTTGTTGAGGAGATTGTCTCAATAGGAGGAGGATGTTTACAGAGTGCTAGGGTTTTTAGAGGTGACGGGGATTGAAATTAGGATTCCTGGCCCCTGTATGCAAAACATATGATGAAGTATTATCTTTGCAGAGCACAGCTCTTGATTCTAAGTGAATGCAGGGAGAGGATGTCATTATCTGTGCATAAACATGTTCTACATATGCTCAGAGGCACTCAGAATAACTCTGATTAACATCTCTCCATCTTTGATTCACTAACATTGTAGCCACTTCCTGTGGGACTTTAATACTGCAATAGATCAGTGTTCGCTTGCTGGAATGAGCACATCATTCTACATTCATCTCTTCAAATTCGTGAAAACAATCCAGTGTCTGAAGGGCAAGTCTGAAGGGCTGAACAGCATATGCGTTGGTGAGGGTGGGAGTGGGAGGTGGGACAGAAAGAAGACATATATATGTCAGTGACTTACCTTACAAGATTGTTAAATCCCATGCTTTAGGACAGCCTTCTTCAACCTGCCAGTTTCAAATTCATTGTACCACAAATCCAGCCTTCGCCAACACATCTAAAAAGTGCAACCTGAGGAAAGCAACTTGTCAACAGTGACAACCCACAGGCTATTGGCATCCTGTTTAAATCCCATAGTTTGTTTGGGAAACCAATAAGTTAAATAACAAATTAATTATTTAGTCCAATGAATTAAATTACTTTTGTTGCTAATGTTAATTACAATGAATTAATCTCCCCATTTCTAACATTCGATACTGATAAATTAGTTTTCAGATCTACCATACCAAGCTATGTCCCCAGTCCACCATGGGCTGCACCAGGTCCCCCAAAACAAAACTTTTAATCACTGGATAGAGGTGCCCATTTTGGAGGGTGCTTTGGAAGTAAAGCAAGGTACATTTAGCCTTGCAAACCTTGTTTCACAGTAGAACTGCTGGTCTTGGAGGCTTCCAAGTATGGTTCTTCTCCCTATATTTTGCAAAAAACAAAAAAACAAAACACCAAAAAAAATCATCCAGGGTGCCAAATGACATGTGTGCTCCCTGCAGTATACTCCCATCCCCGAGGTATATGATGTTGCCATTAGCAGCTGCCAAAATAAACTTCAAATTATTTCTGCCCTTCTCCCTAAGCTTTGGGCATCCTTTTGAAAAACTGAGGTGAGAAGAAAGCCTGTTCACAAAAGAGATTAGATCAAGAGGCTTCTAAAAAGTACAATTCCTTACAATTTACTCTCTAGCATTCTGAAGCCAGATCAAAGGTCTGTTTTCCAGAAATAAGCCCCAGAGTTCCATGGCACTTAAATTTAAATAGGCATGTATATGGCTGAAGCCTTAGACTGAAGCTTTTTAATGAGCCCTTTCTTCTTCCCCTCTTCCCTCTCCACTTCCCTGACTTTCTTATTATTGTTGTTGTCATCAAATGAACTTTGATTTAGGTGACCCTATGAATGAGAGACCTCCAAGTTCCCTCATCATCAACTGCTCTGCTCAGTTCTTGAAGACTGAGGGCTGTGGCTTCCTTGATTGAATCAATACATCTCTAGTGTGGTCTCTCTCTTTTCCACCTGCCTTCCACTTTACCAAGCATTTTCATCTTTTACAGAGAGTCATATCTTCTCATTATATGTCCAAAGTATGACAGCTTCAGTTTAGTCAATTTTGCTTCTAGTGAGATCAGGCTTCATTTGCTCTAAAACTCATTTATTTGTCTTTTTAGCAGTCCATGGTATCTTTAGAATTCTTCTCCAGCACCACATTTCAAATAAGTTGAAGATCTCATCTAGATCCTTCTACACTTGAGGACCCAGTCTAGTTCCATGATGGCTGCCTTTCTAAGTGTCAGGCTGCATCTGCACTGCAGAAATAAAACAGTGTTACAACTTACACAGTTCTTTTGAACTGCTTTCTGAAGATTTACCTTCCCCATCCTAGTATTTGCTGAAAGGAGTGGACTGCAACTCTCATCATTCTGAGTCAGCATGATAATTTGAATTACTTTTTTGCCATGCTGGTCAGGAATGAAAGGACTTGGAGGTAGAAGACTAAGGCTGGATATACACTGCAGTAATAATGCAGTTTGACACCACTTCAAGTGCCATGGCTCAATGCTATTGGAATCCCTGGATTTGTAGTTTGTTGTGGCACCAGAGCTCTCTGACACAGAAGGTTAAATATCTCACAAATCTACTAATCCCAGAATTCCATAGCATTGAGGCATGGCAGTTAAAGTGGTGTCAAACTGCATTATTTCTCTGATGATGCCAGCCACAGAGGCTGGCAAAACGTCAGAAAGAAACTCTTCTAG
>JAIPUX010001232.1:150873682-150883961 GCA_020142125.1 Phrynosoma platyrhinos | reverse complement strand
GCCTACAACTTTGCATTATTTCTGTTGTGTTGATGCCTCAGTCTTATTCTGATTTTTTAAAAATTATAGTCTCCATTTTTGTTAATAGTAAGCCAAGGAAAAGAAATATTTAGCTTAGTTGCATCCTTACTTCCATGATATTTTAGTTATAAGGAACTTGGGGTAGGGAGATTTCTTTATTGTATGTGTTTTATGCTGAAATTTAATTTTTTTGGCTGGGTATTTTTAAATCTTTATATTTTGAACAGTTTTAATTCTACATTGTTTAGAAGCTTTTCAACTGGGAAGCTAGCAAATTAATGACTTAATCATGCACAATATGGTTGGCATTTGGGGAGAAAGAATCTATGTGTGCAGCCTTGAATTTTTGCAACAGCCCAAATCCAAACATCAGTCTGGAACTGGCAATGGCTTTTGAGATGGGTGTGTGACTAGATGCGAATTCACCTTATCATACCTTTGTTTGACATCACCCTTTCTGATAAAACAGTTATGAATTCTTTTCCTCCATGACAACCTGAGTGCACAAACTGAATCCATTATCTCCACCTGTAGGAAAGAGATTGCCTTGGTTTGAATAAGACAGGCGGTGCCATTAGTAACTGAGAGCTCTATAATTGCCATCTGCTGTGAACTCTTTGCATTCCTTATCTTTGCCATACATGTTCAACTTTTAATAGCCTATCCCATGAAGCAGGTGGCAAAAGAGATTAAGGTAAAGGATGCAACACAGAAAAGAGACAGTGACATTATAAATATCACCACAGCATGACATATAATGATGGGAAACAATTGTTTTTACATGAAATAGAGAACAGCAAGGATTATGAAACCTAGCTTTGTCTTTAGCCAATTAGAATTCTGAGACAAGGCCAAAATTTCATGAGCTACTACACTGCCAAAACATGTCCTAGATTCCTATGTGCTGCTAGATGGGTATGGGGATTATGTGGGTGCAATACAGCCCACCAAGGCCCTCCGGGGGCCCAGGCCCCTTCCCATGAGCCCCATGCACTTGGAAAAAATTGGGTTCCCAAATGCAGACTCACATGCCCAAGAAGCCTCCAAAGGGAAGTAGACAGTTTCTTTCTAAAGAGGCATAAATGGTGTCTTGAGATACCTGAAACATCAGTTATTGCTGAAACAAACACAGTTTTAGATCTAAAGAACTTGGATCTCCTTTGTCTGGCATGCTGTTGTCTTCTTTCAAGTCATTTCTGGGTGATGGCAACTGTATAATAGGGTTTTCTGGCAAGATTTATTCAGATGAGGTTTGCCATTGTCTCAGGCTGAGAGGGTGTGGCAAGCCCAAGGTCACCCAGTGGGTTTCATGACTGAGTTGGGAACCAACCCTGGTCTCCAGAGTTGGAGTCCAGCACTCAAACCACAATGCCATGCTGGCTCATGCCACATCTGGCATGCTAACCACTTTAACTATGAGCTACACTTGGCCACTGGTATCTCCAGGTGTGTGTGTTTTAAGTCAGGCATCAAATGGTGTGAAAGGTTTTAGCCTAAGATCATGGAGAACTACTGCAAGAGCACACACGGGGCTTGAAAAAGATATAGGGGTTTGTGGACTGCAGTGGCCAGGTTCATTGGGAGAATTCTGGGGATATACACTGAGTAGACAATATGGGTCTCAAAAAACCAGTGCATGTTCCTATGTCCCCTATGCCTTTCCTCTGGTAAAACAGTAGTCAGGTGGATGATAGATTCCCATATCACTCCTGCAAACAGTTCCTACAGGTTGTTATGGCCTAATGCAATGTAGCCTGAGTACAAATTAAGCAGACTGTTCACTGACGTTCTTTGCATTAATGTGTTATGAAACTTAACTCATATTTCTTGTAATGCCCCGAGCCGTGAAAAATCCTGAGTGATGGCAGAAGACTACACTTAGATATGAAGATTTGATTAATTTCAACAACAGGTTTATCTGCTAAGTCCCTTGGCTTTAGTTAACAATTAGCAGCTTTCACATCCATTAGAACCAGGTCACATTTAATAGCAATGGACTAACACGCATACCCAGAGTTATAACACTGTTAAATAATTCCTTGGTGAGCCAAGCTGCTATTTTCACCTTCCAAATGATTGAGAGGAGAGGAATGAAGGGATAAGCAGATAAGCTTAATTTTGCAAAGCTAGACTCCACTTTCCACAGCTTAGATTTTATGGCTCTGAGCTTCTATCTGCTATGTCAAATGGAAGTTTAATAAATGAGCCCAGCTAATTAGCTCCACCTATTCTTTTTTTGTGAGTATATTTGCAATGCTTTCTTTTCTAAAATGTATGACCACATCTTGAAGAAGAACAGAGCTTGACATAATTTTAGTTATCAAATGCTGGTAATTGACACAGAGACAGGCTATGCTTTACACAAGGTTATAATTGATCCAGTTCATTGACCTCAGAGGCTCCTCTTCTGAGTAGTGGGTGACTTGCATTTTGAAGCTTTGTCAGCTACTTCAGTGGACATAAATTACAAATGAGGTACTAATGAAGTTTTTCATCACTAGTTTACCTTGCAAGATCAGTCTTTCGACTTCAATTTAGAGGACACTCATGCCTTTGGAGGGGAGGCGAAGGGGGATTGAAAACTCCTCTGAGCAGTTATAAATTAGCATGCAGATAATCAAAAGAACTCCTTTGAGCTTAACAAGATTTTTGTGCCAGCCCGAAAACCTCCACATCACAGAAGGAGATTGGAAAAAGAGAAGAGGAGAGCAAATAGAACAGAAAATACCTTGAAAGCCAACAAGCCCAAAAGCCCCACTGCCTTGCAAAATCCATCCAATCCTTTTTTCAATTAATATAACTGATCAACAAAGAGATTAACTGGTCACAATATTCTCTGGGGAAGTGAGAAGTTTTCCTGATTCACATCAGACAAGGATTATGAGGATTGTAAGAATCAAGGTGATCCGAGTCCAAAATTTTAGTTATCTGCTAGTGGAATTGGGAAAAGATCCTTTCTTGGACAACAGCTCCCACAATCCCATATGCCACTGGCCATGCTGGCTGGGGAGTTGTACTCTAAAAAGAAGAATTTTTCTCTGAACAGAGCACATGGATTGAGTGGGAAAGAATGAGAAACCTATTGCAAAGTCACTGCAGCAACCACAGCCAGGTCAGCCCACAAGAAGCCAAAACAGGTGGAGCAGAGAGCAGATTTCTGCAACATTTTCTCCTGGCAATTCTCATTTGGGGGAAAAATTTGAGTGGTTACAATTAGTGTTGGCAGGTTTTCAAAACAGCAATAAAGGACAATCAGAATCCATGACATGCAAGGTTGACAATCAGGGAGTAGCCGTTCATAAGTGTGTATTCGGGTCACTTTGGGACTGTACAAACCAGCACTAAGCGCTGGCTTGGGGGTGGCATGGAGGCTTAGCTTTTGGATGACGCATACCCCGATGCCACCTCCAAGCCAGCATCATGGCACCCACCTGACCGCATGGCAGGCGGCGTTATGGCACTCCTTTGGCATGGCATTCACATGCCACATGCCAAAAGGAGCACAGTAAAGTGCCGCCACAGTGGCAAGGGCGCCCTTTTGGGGGGGGTCAAAAAGAAGCAGCATTTTGCTCCTTCTTTTGGGCCTGGAAAAAGATCAGGGATGTGGCACGTGGTTGCTGTTGCTCCAATCTGGCACTCAAAGGGATGGCGCAGAGCCACTCCTTTGGGGCAGTCTGCTTCACCCATTTGCCATGTATTTGTCTGTTGAATTAATGTATTGTCAACATTCATAAATTATATGGTGCACACTTTTCTGTCTTCATGTAGGGACCTCAATCAAAAATATGGGATTTTTAGCAACATAGTCAGTTTATATAGTAAAAGATTTCCAACCCTTAAATAGGGGACATCCTTTATAATAAGGAATAGCTTCCAGCACAAAAAAAAAGAAAAGAAAAGAAAAGAAACAAGCTTTTTTGTGGGTTTTTTGGGCTGTGTGCCCATGTTCTAGAAGTTCTAGAAATTCTAGAACTCTTCTAGAACATGGCCACACAGCCTGAAAACCCACAAAAAACTATGGATGCTGGCCATGAAAGCCTTCGACTTCACAAAGAAACAAGTTATCTGGCTCTTTAATAAGTGCTAGCCCATATAACAAAGGATGCCTGGAAACCCTTGTTACAGCTGGAAATTTGCATGCACACACCAGAGCTTTTATCTATCAGAGATGCGCCTCCATATCATGTGGACTGCCATCCATGGAAAGTAGAATTGCTCCACTTATGACAGAATCTAATCATCATTAAGTGGTACTAAAGAGTGGGTAAACATGCTGGAACCTCTTAAGGAAATGAGCATATCCTCAATTGCTTTTCCGCTGTTGTAGTTTAGAATAGGACATGCAGCAGCCTGCAGCCTGCAACGGCACAAGCACACTAAACACATGATTAAAATGATTTCATACTTTCCTTTAGATGGATTAGGATTACATCAGTCACTTTATAATGTTCTTCCTTGCTGAAGATTACGTAAATGCTTTAAAAAGAAAGAAAGAAAGAAAGAAAGAAAGAAAGAAAGAAAGAAAGAAAGAAAGAAAGAAAGAAAATCAACAAATACAATCCTCATACCACAAAGATGATGACTATAGGATCTCATAGCATTTATTTATTTAGCTAGTTAGGGCCTTTGCAAACTGCTATAAATAGTGCAAATTGAGTCCACTTTAACTGCCCTGGCTCAGTGCTAGGGAATCATGGGAATTGTATGTTTTATTGAGACATTGAGCCTTCTCTGTCAGAGAGCTCTGGTGCCACAATAAACTATAGTTCCCATGATTCCTTAGGACTGAGTCAGGGCAGTTAAAGTGGGCTCAATTTGCACTATTTCTGGCAGTATGCAAAGGCCCTATGTTAATTAGCTAACATGTACCTGGCAGGGTCCATGTCCTTATCTAATATACCACAGAACCACTTGCTTTCCCTTCTTCCTGGAGCCCTGATGGTGCAGTGGTTAAATGTCTGTACTTCAGCCACAAGGTTGTGAGTTCAATCCCAGGGGCTCCAAGGTCCACTCAGCCTTGCATCCTTCCATAGGTTGCTAAAATGAGTATCCAGCTTGTTGGAGCCAATTAGCTTAGCTTGCACATTGTAAACCACTTAGGGAGTGCTTAGTTCACAGATAAGCGATATAAAAATATACTTGCTATTGCTATTGCTCCTTTTTAAACCTCAATATCTTGCCAGTAATACTTTACAGAGCCCTCTCTCATTTCCCAAGCTTTATAACCCTCAGGAATTTAGCAGCAGTGCTTTACTTCTCTTCTTATTCCTGCCTTAGGAATCTTAGTAGTAGTGGCACCAAATAGGTCTGTACCTTCTGAATCCCACCTGACGCCACCAATATCCTTTTCTTTTCTTTTTTTTACTTTGAGAATCTGCCATTGTATTCAGATAGCTCACTGCCATTTTCAAACCTCAGGAATGTTAGCAGCAGTGCCTCAAAGAGCCTTTATTTTCTAACCCTTAAATATATATACAGTAATCCCTCCAGATTTGCAGGGGATCTGTTCCACCACCACCACTGGCAGTTTCAAAATTTCATTGGGGACAATGGGACTTGACTATTTGGGAAATTCCTTCCCTTCCCTCCTTCCTTCCTTCCCTTATTGGCATTGGTGTATATATATTTCTCAATGTGTTATATTAGGTTTATTTTTATATATTCCTGTTACTTCCTTTAACACAGTTTTTACTCACTATAAGAAATTTATGATGGGTGGAAGATCTAACAGCATGCTTTCACCTGAAACAGGCACAACAAATGTTTGTGAAAAATTATTCATGTTCACTCTCATATCTTGTCTACCCTAAACTTGGAAGGAGAATATCATATGGAGGCTAACCATGGTTAAAACGTGGCTAAATCGTTCCTAAAGCAAACTGGTGTGATCGCCAGTCACACTTGTCTCCCATGGTTAAATCGCATCCACTCTGCTCCTGTCATCAAAGCGTTCGTGGAGCAGCTATTTCTCCATTCCATTATTGAAGCAATGGCTTGTCCATGAACGCTTTGATGATGGAAGCAGAGCGGATGAGATTTAACTATGGGAGACAAGCGTGACTTGTAATCACACCAGTGTGCTTTAGGAATGATTTAGCCATGTTTTAACCATGGTAAGCCTCCGTGTGATATTAGAGTTGTGAGAAAATATATATAGAAGCAATAGAAAAACTTCACACTTGTCTTAACTGACAATGTTTTTAAGAGTTATCCTAACACAATCCTAAATAATTTTGGCAAGAGGTCATGGGTCTTGCAAAATATATTGGCTGATATTTAGGGTTACCAGTTCAGGACTGCCCCAGGCCCAAAACCTGAGACCTAAGAATGGTCCTGGGTGATGTCTTTAAGCATTGTGCATTAAGTACTGTAGTAAGTATAATTGCTCACAGACTGTTATTCAAGCACACTTACACGTATACGCAGCATGTTTTCCTGTTTGGAAATTAAGAAATCTACCGTAGTTAAAGCGGGTTCCCAAATCAAGGTGAAATAAGGGGATTATTCCTTTTAATTTGCTTAGGGAGATGGGAAAAGGAACTTTAATCTAGCCTGCTTGCTTCTAACCAGAAGGTTCATAGCAGAGTGGAGGGTGAGTTCTGAATTGAAAGGAGGAAGTTTATCAAGTAAACACCTAGACCCCCCAGAGAGTCTTTGCTGAATGAAGCCTTGCAAATTGTACCAAGCCATTGCTGTAACAGCTGATCCCATCATAACTAGAGAATTTGCATTCCCCATCTTCCTCCTGGAGATGATCTCTGAAAACTGGAGATTTGATAACACTACCTGTATTTGATAGGAAGCATTTAATCTGGTATGCACTTGCAGGGAAATCTTACAAAATTAACTATGTAAAATAAATTGAGCAGGCTTGACATTTCAAAAGGGGGAACTCATTGTTTAGGATGGAGTTGGACTCATGTGACCCTCCAATGCTCTTGGACTGCAACTCTCATCAGCCCCTAGACAGCATAGTCAATGGAGACAACAGCTAGGGGTACCAATCCACATTATTGCCATTCCTGGGAATTAAGCCCTAATAACTTTAGAGTGATATCAATTCACATACATGTTTATATCAATACTTCTCAACTTTGGGTCCCCAGCATTTGTCGACAGCATAGCTCCCAGAATCTCTAACCATTACATACGTTGGCCGTGACTTCTGGGAAGTAAAGTCCAGGAACATTTGTGGTCCCAGACTTTAGAAATGCTAGTATATGAGAAACACTTGAAATCATTAAGAGATTCTAACAAACAGGATTGAGAAAGTTCCTGATTAGTTTCCATCAACCACATGAAGTACTGATCCAGATGGACTAAGGGCATTACCTAATATAAGGTTTTCCCATACTGGCTGACAAAAAGGATATCTGTGTGATCAGAACATCTCTTTTCTATTGTTGATAAGTCAAAGCTTTTAAAGAAACCAATATCTGCTTTGGGGATTTCAAAATGTTTTGCTTGCTTTCACTAATACCGCCCTACACAGACATAGCAACAAAGAACTAGTATCAACCTGCCTGCCCACCACATTTGAAACCATTTTTTTGTACAAATGCTTTAGCTGCAGATGAAAACTTATATATTCACATTCAGGTGGCACAAAGCAGCATTAGAAGCCAAGGACATTAGCTCGTGGAGTTCATACTGCAATTGAACAAAATCCCTATTATTAATCCTCACTCAAAACAGTTTCCACTCCTGAGGTGTTCCATTTGCAACCTTGTAAATTAATGTGCTTTCAGTAGCTGCCTTCAATACTTTAAAGAACAGCAGTGGGAGTGGAGGCCTTCTGCGTCTGAAATCATGTTAAATATAATCATGGATAATTTAAGATCTTAAAAACAGCCATGCTGGGGGAGACCAGAGTTGTATCTAGTACAAGAGCAGGCAACTGTATGGAGGTTAGGAAGCATTTTCTCTCTCAGATCCCCCTCCCCAGCTTCAATCAGAAACAGTAAACTGAAAGACCTCAGTTTTCCTATGCAGTCTCTGTCAAAATGGCAACCTATTGCCATTTTCATGAGAACTCTGCTAAAAATTGAGGGTTTGGGGTGGGTGGGGGCGGGGTGTTCTGGGGTTGGAGTGCTTTTACATTTTTCCATGTCATTGCATTTTAATCCCCCTATCTCTGGAAAAGGAGGTATGAAAATTGGTGGAAGGAACATCAGCAATTTAACACACACATGACACCATACTACTAGCAGTAGTAACAAGAAAATTTTAAAACTTTGCACCAAGTTAGGTAAAAAAAATTCTTGGAGGGGAACTGCAAACATGTTTAATGTGGAAGGATCCTTCTAAAGCTTTTCAAAAGCATTAGAAGGCTCCTTTAATGTGCAGCAAGGGCAGCCTTCTTAGTAGTCCTCAATCCCATTGTCTAACGGGTTTTCTGTTTCTGTATGAAGTTAGACCAGCAAGTTGGTTGTTTAAAATCTCTAAAATTTCTAAAGTCTTGAGTCAAATCTGTGCATATTTATTGCTGAGTCAGGTCCTCAATGAGTCAGTGAAGTGACTTGAGTCAGATGAGTCCAAGGAATTTATCTCATTACAACCCCCCCCCCCCGACTTACCCTGACTTTGCAAATTGGCCATCTGAGCACAGCTTGTAAGTGGGTTTTAGGTGGGATGCAGTTGGGTGGCAGCATTGGCAGAGCCCTGGTGGCACAGTGGTTAAATGCTGGTACTGCAGCCACTCACTCACAAACCACAAGGTTGTGAGTTCAATCCTAGCTAGGGGCTCAGGGTTGACTCAGCCTAGCATACTTCTGAGGTCACTACAATGAGTACCCAGCTTGTTGGGGACAATTAGAGACTGCCTAGTGCTGTATGAAGTGGTATATAAATGAAGTTGCTATTGCTATTTTGCATGTGATAATACCCGACTGCATCCCGTAATAGACTTGAACACAGCAGGGGTAAGTTGGGTTTTTGTTTTTGTTTTGTAATGCAATAAACCCCCAAGTCAATCAACTCAAATCTACATCACTGCTGCTTGGTGCAGATGTGTGGTTTGTTTTTAAAAATGAGGCTGTGGGGAGGATTTTAGGGACTGCAAAAGTGTGGTCAAGGGATCACATGTAACCCAGGGACTACATTTCTCCTGCCCCTAATCTTGTCCACAGTTGTTGACTAGGTGCCTAATGGAAGCTTACCAGTAGGACATGAAGTCAATTCATTATTAAAAGAATGGACAAAGTGAAAATCCTCAGGGAATGCTGATAAACTTATTGCAATAATATCTTGGGGCTGTTTTCACTGAATATTTCAAAATCTCACCAGCATCTTTGTCCCATGCAAGTTCTGCATGGCCCTTTCCCCTCTTCCTCGTGGAGATTTAAGTATGATTTGACATGCAGTTTTCCAAATGCAATTTTTTTTTGCATTTTTTTTTTTTGCATTTTTCAAAGAAATCCATGTTTAATCATGCCTGTTTACTTTTGCACAATGCAGAAAAGAAAAGGAGGGGAATAGTCCTTGCAATTTCTTCTTGTCAACAGGAAAGTAAAAGATACACTTTGTTAATTTGTCCATTTCCCCAAACTCATTCATTTTATAAAACCATTCTTCTTCAGTAGACAATGCTGCACGCTTCCATCTTTGAGCATACAACAATCTTGCCGCCACGATCATGTACTGGATTATTCTCCCATAGTTCCTCCATAATGGTTCCTCTGTAAGTCCCAAAAGAAACAGTTCTGATTTTATTTGTATATATTAATCTTCAAAATTTTCTGCATCAAAGTATGCATTTGCTTTCAGAAACCTTGAGCCTTTCACAAGTCCACCATATGTGATAAAATGTCCCTTATTGATGTTCACATCTCAAACTGCCTTACTGGAGAACAAGTCCTGTTTCTTCGACCACCCAGTTGGTTGGCCTGAGGAAGTCTTCTCTCAACTAAGCTCTGGCACAGTTGTAATGGCTGCATTCCTTAGGCCTAGCTAAGCAGCTGGGTTTTCTCTTTCCAGATCCAGAGTCTGGGTGTTCTTGTATTATTTTTCAAAGGCCAGAGTATGAATCAGAGACTTGGGCTAAGAATGGGGGCAGGTGGTGACATTTGAAAAAAGCATAATCATGTATCAGAGTGGGGTGCTGCTGTCCCTTTATTTCCTAATATAGAGGATCTATAACTTATATCTGAAGCTGCGTACATATAAAAAAACCCACTTAAATATTAAAGCACTTTAAAAATAATCGGTAACCATGTATCAACAATTCAGAAGACATTTGGAAAGTCAGCAAATAGCAAAA
>JAIPUX010001232.1:150838552-150873582 GCA_020142125.1 Phrynosoma platyrhinos | reverse complement strand
TGCATCTGCACTGCAGGAATAATGCAGCATGACACAGCTTTAATTTCTATGGCTCAATGCTATGAAATTCTGGAATTTGTAGTTTGTTGTGGCTGCAGAGTGCTCTGGCTGAGAAGGCTAAATATCTCACAAAACTACGATTCCCAGAATTCCATAGCATTGAGCCATGGCAATTTAAGTGGTGTCAAAGTGCATTATTTCTGCTGTGCAGATGCAGCCTTAGTGATAATAAGGTATCAAACCAAAATAATCAACATCAACCTGGGTAACATTGGGGAAATTTCCTAGTATATTATGATTTAAAGTAGGGGTAGGCAACCTTTCCCCTTTAAGGGCCGAAGAACTTCAGCTCCCAGAATCCCAGGAGCTATTGGCCAACATGGGACTATTGGCCAACATGGCTGAGGCTTCTGGGAGCTGAAGTCCCTCGGCCCTTAAAGGGGAAAGGTTGCCTACCCCTGATTTAAAGACTTTGCCTGTCTCTTAATGCTATATTAGCAAATCCACATGTTTGATCACAGAATCTGCAACTTTGATCTGTTATCTAATGATCCAAACAAACACAGTAGTAAAATTCTGGACCTAGTCCATTAACTACTTTACTTCCTGAACTGGAGCAAGATTAAATGTATCTGTCACTGTCTCTTTCCTACTAATGATGTATACCATTTTAACTACCATGGCTCAATCTTACTGAGTTCTGGGAATTGCAGTTTTTGGTGGCACCAGAGACTTCTGACAGAGAAGGCTAATTGTCTCATAAAACTACAGCATTGAACCCTGGCAGCACTGAACCCTGGCAACAAAAGTGGTGTTAGCCTGGGTTATTTTTGCAATGTGGATGCAGCCCCAGTCCATCTTTGCAGTCAAAAAACAGCTGAAAATCACAGCCAGAACTTGTGTGACATCACGTCAGGTGTGCCATGACACACTAGTGTGGCCATTGGAGGAGAGTAAACTTCTACCTGCCACCATTTTCCCACCCTAAAGAAGAAGATAATAGAGACTAGATGGACAGGTTGATCTCATGATAGTTATTTGATCTCCATGAGTTAGTTTCAGTCAAAAACTCAAAATATAAAAATATTTAAAAGATCAAGCTTTAGTATCGTCAAAGGATAAAAATCTTACCCATCAAGATTATGGAAAAAGTATTTAAAATGTTAATGATCACTATCACAATACAGGAGCTGATTGGGTCAGTTTATGTTCTTTAGCCATAAAAGCTTGTGGAGCTCTGTTCTGCTTGGCGTACACCATTTACAAATGTTTCACTGTTTTTTTCCAAGGAATTATAACTGTTGAGTTTTATTCCAACACATTCCAAAACATCCTTGTAAAAAGACATTTCAGATCAAGTGAACAGCATGTCCTAGACAAAAATATGTTGCAAAGTAAATATAAAGAAAAACAAGAATGCTACCCTCATACCTTTCTAGGTCATTTTAGAAGGAAACCATTCAGGCAAATGACAAAAGGAGAGAAAAACCATTGGCTTGTGACTATTTTTATGCAATAAAGAATGTGTCTTGAGGCTTTCTGTCATGCAGTGGAAATTCCCAGATTGACCCTGAGGCCTCAATGATAATTTTTCATACTTTCAGTGTTACAACTGAAGCCACAAAATAAGAGTGTATAATGGTTGCTTTTGTAGATTACAACTCCCAGAATCTCTCAGCAGGTATGGCTACTGGCTATGTTGGCTGAGCAATTCTGGAAACTGTAGTCCAAAAAGATACTTCTTCAAGGCCTGAACAAAATACATGTAAAGCCCGACAATCCATAATATCTGAGGAGTTTGGATGCCAGATTCAGTCTTAGCTGATTCCATGCATTTCTCCATTATTCCCAAGCTAGCAATATTTATTCTCCAAAACTTCGTAGTAATTTCAGGTACAAGAGGTGATTGGATAGATGGAACAACTTGTTTTCAATTCTCTGTTGAATGTGGGAGGAAACTATTGATTTACATTTCTTCAGGATTCAGGGGCTCACACAGCATTGGGGCTGTAGTAAACCCATTCCTAGAATCCCAAGAACATAAGGACTGGCTTTAGAAATGCATGAAATCTCCTACGGACAAGTGGGAGAGAGTGTCCGGTATTTAAAAGCAAGCAGTGCCAATGGTGTCAGGTTCTGGTGGGGCAAAGCAGGCAGAATGAGGACAGTGGTAGTAACAAAGTTTCAACATCCCAAAGTCATTCATGGGAAACAAGCAGCCAGTAAGCACAAAGCCACCGAAGTAGAATAGCAATAGCAATAGCAAGTACATTCCTATACTGCTTATCAGTGAACTAAAGACTCCCTACGTGGTTTAAAGTGTGTAAGCTAATTTCCCCCAACAAGCTGGATACTCATTTTAGTGACCTACAGAAGGATGCAAGACGGAGTGGACCTTGGAGCTCCTGGGATCAAACTCACAACCTTGTGATCTTCAGTACAGGCATTTAACTCCCAGAATCTCTCAGCTGGTCACCAGGGCTCCCTAGAAAGGTAGGGAGAAAGGTAAGCAATGTATCATATAACAAGTTCAAAGGGTTGGAAGTTCAAAGAAGCCAAAGACACACAATGTGACAGTCAGTTGTCTACAATGAAGACTCTCTTCTGCTGCTGGGAGGGCTATAGCTATCTGACCTTGACAGCTAGGTAGCTAATTGTTTGGTGTCTAGTACTGAAGCTTGGAATGCAGTGTCTCACGTGGTTAAGATGCTGATTCTGATGGAGGCCCGGGTGCTGCATAATGGGGTGAGCTCCTGTCACTAGTCCCAGCTTCTACCAACCTAGCAGTTCGAAAGCATGCAATTGCAAGTAGGTAAATAGGTACCACTCTGGAGAGAGGGTAAACAGCATTCTGTGCAATCATGCTGGCCACATGATCACAGAGTAGTCTCTGACAATGCTGGCTCTTCAGCTTAGTAACGGAGATGAGCACCGTCCCCTATCGATGGACACGACTTGACAAACTTGTCAACGGGGAATACTTTTACCTTTACCTTAGTGAAGGTGGTACCTGTTGTGGTTGAAGTGGAGGCTCATCATCCAGAGAGTCTGTATTGCTTGTGACTGCTCTTGATTGTTCACACTTTGAATATGGGTGACTTTCTGAGGCTGCAAGCCCCTCCTGGAATGACTCCTCTACACTGCATTCCTCAGATACTACCAGGTGAGTTAGGATAGAGGGGGTGACTTTCATCAGCTCTTTCTACCTTCTACAAGTCCCCCCCCCAAACTATTTGAATGGGTTGGAGGCAGTTTAGTTTGGGAAGCCCCTTGAAGCTCAAGGGGAAATGGATGCAGATTGCTACCTATCTCCTTTCCATCAGCAGCTGTTTTCCTTGGATTGTCAGCCCTTCTATGAACAGAAGAAGTTTCTCCATCCATAGAACATCTACTTAAAGCGCAAGCTGCGATGTTCTTAAAATAAGTATTTTAAAAATACTTTTTTAAGGGATGGGTGGGTTTCGGGATTGTTGGGCTGTTCTTATATTGTATTGTATTTACTTGTATGGTAATTTTAATGCTATACACCACCCCGATTGTTCTGCAGAGAGGTGGGATGCAAATTATTTATTATTATTATTATTATTATTATTATTATTATTATTATTATTATTATTATTAAAAAAGCAAACTTTTGACCAATGTACCAGAAAATTGATAATATCTTTTGAACTCTGTGCAGAAAACATGTTTCCTGTGCAGAAAATGCCATTCTTCATTCACACAAAAATGTGAATTTTTCATGTAGAATATAACTTTTGAACTGTGAAAATTGTCATCCATTCGAATTCTCCTCCACAGGTTTACAAATACTCAGAAAACCGCCTTTTCACCTCAGATTTTAATATTTCTAAATGTTTTCCCATCCCTGTTAGGGATGTGGATGGGGCCAGCCCCTTCTGCACATAGAAGATCCTCCAAATTGTAACTATATGAAGAGGGTTCCCTTCCATCTTTCTATCTTTCTTGTGGTTTAGAATGTTGCACATTGTGTTCTAACAGTTCTTCTAGATGACTCTAGAAAATCTCATAAAATATCCACATCCCATGTACCTTGTTGTTGTTGTTGTTGTGGACCTTCAATTCATTGCTAACTTATGGCAACCCTAAGGCAAAGATATCACAGTGTTTTCTTGGCAAGATTTGTTCAGATGGGGTTTGCCTTTACCTTCCACTGAGGCTGAGAGAATGTGGCTTGCCCAGGTCACCCAGTAGGTTTCCATGGCTAAGCACGGATTTCAATGAGGTGATAAATCTGCATTAATAACCCCAGGATCCCTGCAAGTTTCTACTGAGACCCCAATAACACACTTTCTTTTTGACAGCACATAGGTGTAAGGTCGCTTGTTCTGATATAAAAGGCAGCCAAGGCAAGCAATGTCTTAATTGTCCGCCATCTGTGAGAAATTATAAGCAGCTGCCAATAGTAAATTTATGTAATCAAGCACATTGTGATCCAGCTTAAATTCAGTGTATCTGTATGTATAAGTGTGTGTGAGACAACTGACTTTATCCGTCACTGGAAAAAAAATGTCATGTAACTGTTCTATAACCACTGTAGTTCAAGTAAGACTGTTACTCTGTAAGATTTATACATTTAGCTATGTAATGAAATCTTCTCGGAGAAAAATGTAGAAAGTACTAAATTTCTGTAGTTTACTTCTAGATAATTTGGACTAGGAATATAGGAAGTTGTTTTGTGTTGAGTCAAAGGTTGAAAATGTTATATTTGAACACTACAGTTGTAGTCTCCAAAAGTAACATTTCTGACTTCTGTTTTCCAGTGGGTCCCCACAGTTTGTGTCAGAGTTATTTCATATTATCTATTCCCTAATCTTTTTTAAACTGGAGATGCCATGAATGGAGCCTGTCACCTATTAAAGGTAAAAATAAATTTATTCTTCCACATATTAAAATTAGGTAGCAAGGGGTTCAAATCATAGATAAGTTACATTTTGGGCTACTGTTCCCAGAACTCTCCATTGGTAATGTAGGCTGTAGTTCTGAAAATAACTTTTCCAATTTAACTTTTCCAAGCTCTGAATGTTTTTATCACATGCATACAAAATCCACATACGTGCTGGCCGTTTCCTAATTTCCAGTATGAAAAATATAGTAACAAACAAATCAATGAAAGCAATAGAAAGCTTTATCAATAAAATTAATTTCCTTGCTGCTGGACATCTGTGTAGACTGGTGGGCCAACTTGAGCAAGTAAGCACTTTTAAAAATTGTTGGAGAAATAGCTAAAAAATAATGAAGTGTTGTACTCCAGCTCCACCGCGTGGCATTACTAAAATCTACAGATCATTTGCTCACTGTTGCAAAGGTAACAGTATGTCACTTCTCAACCAGAGTTTGGAAAAGTTACTTTGGGGGGAGCTTAGGACTCCGCAAATCTGTCAGCTGGCATGGCCACCAACCAAGGTACCTTTTCCAAGTTCTGACTTAAACACTGACATTCTTCAGGTAGGCAAAACTATTCCAAGTGTGTTTCTACTACTTCCACCATAAATCAACAAGCAATTTGAAGGCATGTACACACAAAACAGGAATGACAAAATGACAAAAGCTTTTAATACGGGAAGATAAGCCTAGTGCTTTGTGGATTTTGTTTGCAACTCATTTGCCATTACAAGCTGGAATAATCCATCTGTGTGTGAGATATGAGTGGGACTGTCATGAATTCACCTTAAATAAAACTACTGGGAGAACACTGGCAACTGGACAGTATAACAGAAGTTGTAGAAGTAAATAAATAATACTTGATGAGGGCAGGAGTCTGAGTTACCCTTGAAATAATCTGGCAAAATTGGGCCACCAAGACTCATATGTACTTGAGCCTCTTCTAGAATAATCAATCAGAAGTGTGCCATACAATCAAACATTGTGAAATATTCAGATATTAATTGTGATTGAACCATTCCTGGAATAACAAAGACTGTCTTTAATGTATCCTAACTGAACACATTATCCAAGATCCTGAGGTAGAGGGCTTCCAAGAATGCAACCATTTTTTCAACTGGGATCCAGAGTGGCATAGTGGAGGCTAAGAGAGTATGACTTGCTCAAGGTCACCCAGTGGGTGTCCATGGCTGAGCAGGGATTTGAACCCTGATCTCCAGTGTCCTAGTCCATGTTAGCTCCATTTCAGTCTATCCATGCCAAATTGCCTTACTGTGCAAAAAAGCCTCTTCTATTTTCCCAGAGTATAGTTTTAATGTCTTTTCAACTAGCTTTTACTGACTATTTTGGATATGGTCCTGTTAAAATCCTGCTGTTTCATTGTTTTTATGGTATTTATTGTACAGTCATCATGTTTTAAGCCACTTTTAAAATATGTTATTGAATGGCAGGGGAAAGAAATTAATGTAATCAGTGCTGGAAGGGGTATGGTTTATGAATAAATTCTTGTATCATTTGTGTTTAAATATTTAGGACTATTTGTAAATCCTCTTTAGTGCTATGGGTAGCATGTCAAGGCTTTGCATTGTATTGTGGATTCCCTCATTTTCCTTCTGTTCCAAAATCTGAGATCAAACCTGAGATGTATTTTCCAAATATAACAAATGCAACCAATATGTGCTTTGCAGCTGTGAAAGAGGGGAAACTTTCTCTTTCTCTTTTAAGAAAAGAAATAGGGCAAGAAGGATTATGCAGAGATGTGGCTCATGTTCTGTCTTTGTACAATACTTATCTGATTTCATTGCTCCAAGACAGAACTTTATGACTTAAGCTAGATTTACTTTTTTAAAAGTTGTTGCTTCACCACTGGAGGCAAAATGGGATTTACAGTATACACAAATTCTCAGACAGTTCCTTTAAACTTACGGAAACTCCCATAATGAGAGTTTTACCAATGTCCTCGCCAAAATTTTCCTGCTGAATTGGCTGGATCCAGAAGCAAGTCTGGGGCTTAACGTGATTTTCCTACTGTCTCTTGTGTGAAAAAAAATCTTATTTCACCCATGAGCATTACCTATAAAGCAATTGTAATGAGATGTATAGAAATCCATCTCTCTCTACTTAATGGATTTAATCAAGATCTACACTGGGGTGAGATCACCTTTGGCAGAAACCTATTCAGGTGCAGACTTCTATTGTTCCCTCAAACTGTGTAACAGGAGTTCTCCTGTAGGCAGAGCTCAAATAACATCAGCTTTTCTTTCCAGCTCTTTAAAAAGGGAGCCGTATACCTTTCTAGTCACAATAATTGCATTGGGTGTATACAAAGAAGCAAAATGTGAATCAGTCTAATGTTTCCCTCAAAATAATGAAAACTCTAGCACCAAACCCTGTTGGCATGATCCACAAATAGAAAGAGCTTTCCATACCTCAGAGATGAATAGCTGCTTTACACAGGGAAGACCCACACATGCAATGATAAGGGTAACACACCCAGACTCACCAAGGAGTTGCAATAGAAGCCAAAATAGATAAAGCAAGATTTGTACCTGGGTAGAATAATTGTGCTGCATACATGACACTCATAGGTAATGAAGAAAGAGGAAAGATGTAAGACCATGCTTCCCAATTGGCTGAGAGCCCACAAGGGACACATAATGATAGTCATCTCCTAGCACCCTAAAACTCACCTCAAAGACAACCATCTAAAGTGAAGGGGCTCTGCAATTCTCATGAGCAGAACACTAAAGGATGATGGTTTCAGCCTGCCCTGCCAGCAACTCAAAGAGTGATGAGCAGAAGCAGGGAATCGATCCACGGCTCTATCAATATGAAGCTGGACAGACCATCCTTCAGTGCCCTGCTCACCAGTGCTGCTGGCATTTACAGTCATGGCAACAGTGCCACAATTGTAAATATGAATACAGAACAATTATGAGGTCATCAGTCTATCTTTGTTGTTGTTTGTTGTTAAATGCCCTCAAGTTGTCTCGGACTCATGATGACTCTGTGGATGAGGCATCTCCAAGACCCCCTGTCCTCCACTGCTCTGCTTAAGTCCTGTAGATACATGCTCATGACCTCCCTACTTGAGTCTATCCATCTGGCATATGGTCTTCCTCTCTTTCTTCTGCCCTCAGCCTTTCCCAGCATAATTGTCTTTTCTAATGAGTCATGCACTCTCATGATGTGACCAAAGTACAATGACATCAAAGTAGTCATCTTGGCTTCTAAGGGTATTTCAGGCTTTATTTGCTGAAGAACCCACTTGTTTGTCCTTTTGGTTGTCCACAGTATCCTCAGCACTCTTCTCCAGCACCACATCTCAAAAGAGTTGATTTTCCTGTTACCTGCTCTCATTACTGTCCAGCTCTTGCACCTGTATGGGATGATGGGGAAGTCAATCTTACAACATTGTAATTGTCTAACAGGATGGCAGCTACTGTTATTCTTGATTATCTCCCAGAACCACAAACAGACTGTCCTGCTTGCATGCAAGGGATACCCCAGTTAGAGTTTCCTCTTCTAACATGGGAACATTGTTTTTTTAAAAACAGGTCCCAGAATTTTCCAAGCCAACATAGTTGAGAAATACTGACACCTTAGCTGGGGCTGTACCTGGATATTGCACTTCACCTTTATTCAGGATGCAGCTATACTGTAGAAATAATGCAGTTTGACACCACTTTAAGTGCTGTAGCCCCATCTTATGGAATCCTGGAATTTGTAGTTTTACAAGGTTTTGCACCTTCTCTGCCAAAGAGTTCATAAAAGTACAAATTCCAGGATTCTGTAGGATGGAGCCATGTCAATTAAAGTGGTTCCAAACTGCATTGCTTCTACAGCGTAGCTGCACCCCAGTCCCTTAGATGTAGAGACATTAATCTGTTGAAGCATAAAGAGATACAAAGGAATTCTGTAGTACCTTTGAGACTGAAAAGAAAAAAGAAAAAGAAATTTATAGCGTAAGCTTTCATGGATTCTTGTTCACTTCATCCACTGCATGGAGTGAAGTTTTTGTGAATCTGAATATTTTCACTTAAGATTTACTTGGATTTATTCACACTAAAGAATTGTAACATTTTGACACTATTTTAAATTCCATCCTATGAAATCCTGGAACTTCTAGTTTTACAAGGTACTTAAAATTCTCTGCCAGAGAGATTTCAGGAGAGTGTACTGCAAAATACTAAGTCCCTCAAACTACCAATCCTAGGATTCTGGTGAAGCCAACAAAGTTAAACTGGTATTGAACTGCTATAATCATGCAGTGTGCCTATACCCCTTCTTAACTTTATAAGGAATAAAGATATTGTTTGTACAGTCTCATACATTGGACTCAGTTATAATGTATTTTTTGTTTGTTTGTTTCTTACCTCTTCATGATTTGTTGTATAAAGTCCTCTTTCCATGCTCCATGGTAGATTGAAAAGCCTTTTCGCTGCTCTTTGTTGATTTCAATCTATAGTGAAACCAAACTGTATTGTGTCTGAATTTCTGTATGTTACTTATGGGAGAGGTACTACAACTAACAATTTGAACTTACCAGCAATTGCAGCAATTTAACCCTATTTATATATATTGCACTTCCAGTGCCCTGGACAGACATCTGATTAGGTAATCTTGGTCAGCTATGACTCTGAAAAGTTACAGGGTTTGTTGCTGTTGTTGTTGTTGCCTCGGCATCATTATTCTCTGCTTTTGCTGAAGCTCATGAATGTTGATTTGTCACTTGTTTTCCTTGGCAATGAAGCCTATAATTACAGAAATGACAACATCTCCTAATTTAAGTTGTAGCCACATCCTGTTGTACATTAGGTATGGACCAAGTGGAGAATTTAGAAAGCAAAGATTAAATGAATTGTTTATTTCAGCAGACAATAAATGCTCAGAAAGGGGCATTTTATCACACTGCGTCAGTATGGCAAGAGATGACGCTGGTGATACAGGCAAATAAACTGATGTCTAATCTTAGAAATATTGTGCCTGGTTGGGCTCCCTGAGTTTATATAATTGTACTGAGATTATAGTACCTGATCCTGTGCTGTTCTATCACTATCACTATCACCGGTAGTTTTTGTGGGGTTTTTGGGCTGTGTGGCCATTTTCTAGAAGGGTTTCTTTCTGACATTTCGCCAACATCTGCGGCTGGCATCTTCAGAGAATACTGGAATGGAAGAGAGTGGGTATATATATATATATAGTATATATATACTGTGAGACCCTGGTAGGGAGGAATGATTCCCATGTAAACTGTGTATTGTTCTGTTGTTGATGGCAGGGCCTCAGGGTGGGAGGATATTCAAAAGAGGATTAGTGTCTGCTAATTGGTGATCATTGTCTGCTGGGAACACCCCTGACCCTGGGTGGTTTCTCATTTGCATTTGCTGAGTGCTGATTTTCCTATTTTGCAGGACTGGTAGCCAAACTTTGTTTACTTTAAGGGTTTCTTCTTTCCTGTTGAAGTTGTCCAAGTGTTTGTGGATTTTGATGGCTTCCCTGTGCATTCTGACCTGATAGTTGTTGGCATGGTCCAGAATTTCAGTGTTTTCAAACAGCATTTTATGCCCAGGATGGTTTATAATGTGTTCTGCTACTGCTGATTTTTCTGGCTGGCCCAGTCTGCAGTGTCTCTCATGTTCCTTGATTCATGTTTGGACACTGCGTTTGGTGGTCCCTATGTAGACCTGCATGGTATGCGGTAAACTCCTACAGCTGTGTGAGGGTCTCTCCTGTCCTTTGCTGAGCACAGCATTTGTTGGATTTTCTTGGTCAGTTTGTAAACCATTTGGAGGTTGTGTTTCCTCACCATTTTCCCTATTCTGTCTGTGACTCGTTTGATGTATGGTAAAAATACCTTCCCTTTGGGTGATTGCTTGCCTTCACTCCTCTGGGTTTTTCTGGGTCTGGCAGCCCTTCTGATGTCTGAGCTGGAGTAACCATTTGCCTGTATAGCCCGGTCTAGGTGCTTCAATTCTTCTTCTAAGAAGTGGGGTTCACAGATGCGTTTTGCCCAGTCTACCAGTGTTTTTATTGTGCTTCTTTTTTGTCCTGGGTGATGGTTGGAGTTCTTGTGCAGGTAATAATGGACATCATGACATTCATCTGACAAATCTTTCCAGAAGACATCACAGCCCTGTTCGAACATTGCCTCATCATAAGCTATTTCCAGTAGACAATGGATTCTACGAGCAGAGAGATGGGGTAGCAATGGGAAGCCCTCTAAGCCCAGTGATAGCAAAATTTACATGGAACACTTTGAAAAGCAAGCCCTAGAAACAGCACCGAAAAAGTCCACAACTTGGTTCCAATACATGGATGACATTTTCACCATTTGGAGCCATGGAGAAGAAGATCTGGCTGTGTTCCTGAACCACCTGAACAACATCCACCCTAACATACAATTCACTATGAAAAAAGAAAAGGAAGGAACACTGCTGTTCCTGGATGTCCTAGTCATCCACAAACCAAACTAACGTCTGGGTCACACAGTATACAGAAAACCTACACATACAGAAAGATACCTGCACAAGATACAACAATCAAACCACTACACCACACCAACTCTCATCTAACTAATTATTTTATTGTAATTGTACTAGTGGGAAGATTAAGGGGGGTTGCAGACTGCCAGAAATAGTGCAAATTGAGTCCACTTTTAGGGTTAGGGTTAGTGCTAGGGAATCATGGGAATTGTTTTTTTTTTCTGAGACATTGAGCTCTCTCTGTCAGAGAGCTCTGGTGCCACAATAAAATACAGTTCCCATGATTCCCTAGCACTAACCCTAACCCTAAAAGTGGACTCAATTTGCACTATTTCTGGCAGTCTGCAACCCCCCTAACTTATTTAAAAGGAACTGATTAAATCCAAAAAAGTCTGCAATTGGATAAATACTAACTTAGACCTTTACATATATCTGTTTAACTAAAAGCAAGTATCTTTGCTTGGAGTATGACTTGCTTGGGCAAGTCATACTCTCTCAGCCTCAGAGGAAGTCAACAGAAATAACCTCTGATCAAATCTTACCAAGAAATATTATAGGTTTGCCTGTGACAGGATTACCTTAGGGCAGGGGTAGGCAACCTTTTTGAGCCGGGGGCCGGGTTGCTGTCCCTCAGACAATTGGGGGGCCGAAGCACCAAAAATAAATAAATAAATAAATAAATAAATATAAAAATGTTATTTTTTTTTAAAAAAAAAATAAAAAATATGCATGCACACACTCTCAGCTCCAGAAAAGCCATGGCAAAACCCCTGTGGAGATTTTGCCAAGAAAACCCCAAGAACAAGTAATAACAACAATAATCAATATCATCATGGCGGGCGGCAGGGGGGCAGCGGTGGCGGTGGTGGCAGGACCAGCCTGGGGCCTTAGGTTGCCTATCCCTGCCTTAGGGCCACCATAAACTGGAAATGACTTGAAGGCACACAACAAAAATGTTTCCTTGCAATAAATGTCGTAAATAAACTGCATATAGAATATAAAATACTAGATCTAGTTTTAACACCATGATTTTAAATATGGTTTGTTAAATGGCATTAGCAAAATATTATGTCCTGGTCTGTTGTTCAGTTTTATAAATTGAGTCCAAGCCTATTATCTTGATCGAATTATAATTCCTGGGGTTTTTTTTTCTTTTTCTCTTTCTCTCTCTCTTTCTTTCTTTCTTTCTTTTTTGCCTCAAAGCAATGTTAACATTTTATAGATTAAAAAGAAAGAGACTGTGAATATGGTGCAGACTAGGTACTTAAGCCACCCTCACTCTGCAACCTCAAGTAACTGATACATATCTTTACATGCACATTCACACAAAACACAATGGTCCACAGGAACCAACTCTGCCATAAATGAAAACTTTGTTGCTGCTTTTATGAACTAGAGTATCTCTCCTCTGAACAGCAATTCATAGACTCATAGAATCATAGAGCTGGAAGAGACCACAAGGGCCATCCAGTCCAACCCCCTGCCATGCAGGAACTCAAAATCAAAGCATCCCTGACAGATGGCCATCCAGACTCTTTTTAAAGACCTCCAAAGAAGGAGACTCCACCATACTCTGAGGGAGTGTGTTCCACTGTTGAACAGCTCTCACTGTCAGGAAGTTCCTCCTAATGTTGAGGTGGAATCTCTTTTCCTTTAGCTTGCATCTGTTGTTCTGGGTCCTATTTTCTGGAGCAAGAGAAGCTAGTTCCCTCCTCACTTCAAATACATAAACAGGGATATCATATCACCTCTTAACCGTCTTTTCTCTAGGTTAAACATACGCAGTTCCCTAAGTCGTTCTTCGTAGGGCATGGTTTCCAGACCCTTCACCATTTTAGTCGCCCTCCTCTGGACATGCTCCAGTTTTTCAACATCCTTTTTGAATTGTGGTGCCCAGAACTGGACACAGTATTCCAGGTGGGGCCTGAAATGGAGGCAGTAATGGACTGAATGAGGAAAAACAGATTGAGACTGAATCCAGACAAAACGGAGGTACTAACAGTGATGGGCCCGAAACCAGGTTTGGGAACACAGCTCCCATGGAGTCACAGTCTCCTCCAAGGACTGTGTTCGCAGTCTAGGGGTACTTCTAGACTTGTCACTCCACATGACTAGTCAGGTGAATGCGATGGTCAGGAGTGCCTGTTATCAGCTTTGGCTGATACACCAGCTGCGCCCTCTCCTGGAAAGTAGGGACCTCGAAACTGTGCTACATGCTCTGGTATCCTCACGTCTGGATTTCTGCAATGCTCTCTACATGGGGCTACCCTTGCACTTAATCCGGAAACTTAAATTGGTTCAAAATATGGCAGCCAGACTAGTTACTGGAACATCTAGGAGAGAGCATATTACACCTGTGCTTAAATCTCTTCATTGGCTGCCGATTAGTTTCCGGGCACAGTACAAGGTGTTGGTTTTAACCTTTAAAGCCCTACATGGCTTGAGTCCAACTTATCTCTGGGACCACCTCTTCCTGTACGATCCCCCCTGCACCCTCCGGTCCTCTGGGAGGAATCTGCTACAGCCGATGAAGACCAGGCTGTCGCAGACCTCCCAGAGGGCTTTCTCGGCCACCGCTCCCAGACTATGGAATGGCCTGCCGGATGAGATCTGATTTATTACTAGTCTGGACTGCTTTAAAAAAGCAGTTAAGATGGATCTCTTCTAGCGGGCCTTCCCGGAATAACCTCCCGGCTCAAATTCAACTCAAACTCAATTCAAATTCAAGCTTAAATTCAAATTAAAATTGTATTAAAATACGAATACGAATACTAATATGAATATAATTCCAGGTTTGTTTACCCCTCCCCCTTTTTCGCAGCTACTATCTGTTGCTATGGTTTGTGTATGTCATGGTTTTATCTTGTTATTTCAATACAGCAATAGTTTAATTTGTTTTTTAATGGATGGGTGGGTGAGAGAATTGGGTTGACTGTTTTAACTGCTTTTATTGTTTTAATCTGTTGTACGCTGCCTCGGTTGCATTTGCAGAGGTGTCGGTTACAAATAAATCTATTATTATTATTATTATTATTATTATTATTATTATTATTATTACCAAAGCAGACTACAGTGGCACTATTACTTCCCTTCATCTAGATACTATACTTCTATTGATGCAGCCTAAAATTGCATCGGCCTTTTTAGCTGCAGCATCACACTGTTGACTCATGTTCAACTTGTGATCCACTAGGGCTCCTAGATCCCTTTCCCACATAGCCTCATTCATCCAGGTGTCCCCCATCTTATATCTATGCATTTCATTTTGTTTGTCCTAAGTGCAGTACCTTACATTTCTCTGTGTTGAAATTCATTTTGTTAGCTTTGGCCCAGCTTTCTAATCTATTAAGGTCATTTTGAATTTTCATCCTGTCTTCTGGGGTATTAGCTATTCCTCCTAATTTAGTGTCATCTGCAAATTTGAGAAGCATGCTCCCTATTCTTTCATCCAAGTCATTGATAAAGATGTTTAATAGCACTGGGCCCAGGACAGAACTCTGTGGCACTCCACTGGTCACTTCTCTCCAGGATGAAGAGGATCCATTGCTGAGCACCCTTTGGGTTCGGTCAATCAACCATTTACTAATCCATTTAACAGTTGCATTGTCTAACCTACATTTTATTAGCCTGTTAGCCAGAATATCATGGGGGACCTTGTCAAAAGCCTTACTGAAATCAAGATATGCTATGTCTACCGCATTCCCTTCATCTAGCAAGCTGGTGATTTTATCAAAAAAAGAGATCAGATTAGTCTGGCATGACTTGTTTTTGAGAAACCCATCTTGACTTTTAGTGATTATGGCATTCTTTTTGTTCTACAGGGACATAGCTGAAACTTGCCGACAAGTTGTGATTGAACAAAGGTGCAGTCCAAGTTTTGATACCACACCTCAGGGGCAATTGAGTTCTGCTGAGCCATCTCTCTAAAAAGAAGAGGAATGTTCCATAAATGAGTGCCCCACATTGTGTCAGTGGGGAGATAAAGGAAAGCTGGATCATGGACTCTCTTCAGAGAAAGACAAGCATTCTTTCATATCAAAAAGGGAACCGGCAGACATAATTATACATGTCTGTTCTTTATAATGAAGCATATTTTCAGCCAGTACTCCGAAGACACATGACACTTTTTATCTGCCTGTTAGGCCCTTTGAAATGGGAGTTTATGCTAAAGCCACAATAGCTGGAATAGGACCCCCTGGATTACTTGTCCAGCAAATCAAGTGCTCTGCATATGGGGGTCTGAGGAATGGCTCCTTTTTCTTTGTGAGTATTTCTCCTCAACCCTTTAAGATAAAGCATTCTGTATATCTGGTAACATAAGGCAGGATTTGGGGGAGAGGAGGTGAAAATAAGATGCCCTCCAGTTCAAAAGCAAGTTGACTTCTGCTTTGGAAGAGAGCTGATTAATGTAGCCTCGCTTATTTTGTATATTTCCATATTTGTATGACGAACGGAATGCAAAGTTTTCCCCAGAAAATGAGAAACCCTTTGGGTCCAAGAAGGTGTTTGCGAACAGGCAGGGCAGCTGTCTCTCCTGCCAGTGGCTGCATCCACTCTGCAGAAATGATCCTGTTTGATACCACTTTAACTGCCATGGTTCAATGCTATGCAATTCTGCGTGTTGTTGTTTGCTGTGGTGCCACAACAAATGACAACACCGGGAATTCCATAGCATTGAGCCATACCAGTTAAAATGGTGTCAAACCAGATTATACCTGCAGTGCAGATGGAACCAGTGATGGCTTTTGCCTATTCCTCTCCCCTCACCCACCACAACAATTGTAGCTCCTGTGATCACTTTACCCCATCTCCACACTATCACAACCTGCACCACTACTGCAACCTACACTGTGTAGATACATCTGCTAACAGGGCTGCAGCCAGTGCTTTTTTAAAAAAAATGCTACTCTGACCTATTCATTTTGACAAAACATTCACAGTCATACCTTAAAAAAGAATGTAAAGCTATATTCAAGGGGAATATTAAATTACATTTCAAAGAATCCACAGAAAGACTTAAAAAGTCTATCTCAGAAAGAGCTAATAAGGCCAAATTGTCTCCCAAAGGACTGAACTGACAATTTGGCCATTTCATCCTCCTTACAAATGACAATTACAAAGCAGCAAACCATAACATCATTCCCACAAATAGAGGCTCACATTAATTGCATTGACAAATGGACCATCTAAAATGTCTGTATTTGATATCTCCCTTTCTAAGAGATCAGCCATGGATTAAAAGTATATGGAGAAACCTTTCATGCATTCACTGAAGTTGGGTCTTCAGTTATTTCTGGTGACTGCTGGACAGAAACTCTTGAAACTGTCTAGAAGTTCTGATATTCTGAGTTCATGATTCTAACAATGCACATTTGATAATATAGCAATTGTTGTTGTTTTATTTTTCCTGTTATTCTTCTTGTTGTTAGATGACTTCATGTCCCCTCTGATTTATGATAACCCCTTGATAGGATTTCTTGGCAGACTTTATTCAGAGAAGGTATGATATTGCCTTCCTCTTAGGCTGAGAAAGTGTAACTAGCCTAAGGCTGAGAAAGTGTAACACCCAGAAAATTTTTATGCCTGAACCGACTCCTATTCCAACTCAATGCCATGCTGGCTCCATTAATTAGTACCTTCAGTGGACTTATGATGACCCTTATCATAGGGATTTCTTGGCATGATTTATTCGGAGGTTTGCCCTTGCCTTCCTTCTAGGCTAAGAAATTACAGTTTGCCCAAGGTCACCCAGTGAGTTTCCATAATTGAGCATGGATTTGTATTCTAGTTTCCTGGAGCCCTAGTTCAACATGCAACCCACTACACCACACTGGATCTCAACATAGGCTGCACTGTACTGTATAGGTTATTGTTAAATATATGGTTTTGTCCTGGACAAAATAGTGGTGGGGAGTTTCTTGAATTGCTAAAGTCAAAAAATGCAATTTAATTTGGATGCAGGAGCTGACAAATGTTGAGTATGATGTCACATCGCAGGTCTTCTATTACTAAACATTACCACCAAGACGAGGAAAATATGATGTGGGCCTGCTGTATTCAATATCAGCTCATATCATCTGATCTTGGTTTCTGGATTGACATGGGTCTATAGTTTTTTCACCTGTTTTGTTTTGTTTTGCAACAGATATCTCTTCTACACAGCACAATGCAGCACTTTTATACCAAATCAGGACCAAAGCTTGGGAAAGCTATTTTTGTATCACTACTCCCAGATTCTTCCACTGCCTGGTAGAATCTGGGAGTTGTATTCCAAAAAGTAATTTTCTCATTCTCTGAACTGGATAAACTCAAGTTTAAACCCCACTGAAACATGAAGTTCATTTAGTAGTCTTGCATTAGTCACTAGTAACTACCATACAGCCTAAACTATCTCACAGTTTTATTTTGGGTGACGACAACCCCACATGCCTTCTTGAACTTATAGGAGTAAAAGCAGAATATACTGTATATACTCGACTATATGTCAACCTCATCCATATGTCAAGATAAGGTTTGAGGACCAAAATTATGGGTTACCGTAATTATTGATATGAATAAGTCAAGGGTAAAAGCTAGTGGCATGTAGCAAAGGATCTAAAGCAGGGGTAGGCAACCTTTTTGAGCCGGGGGCCGGGTTGCTGTCCCTCAGACAATTGACGGGCCGAAGCACCAAAAATAAATAAATAAATAAATAAATAAATAAAAATTAAAATTAAAAAAGAATTTAAAAAATTTAAAAAAAATGCATGCACACTCTCTCAGCCCCAGAAAAGCCATGGCAAAACCCCTGTGAAGATTTTGCCAAGAAAACCCCAAGAACAAGTAATAACAAAAATAATCAATATCATCATGGGGGGGGCGGCGGTGGGGGGGGCGGCGGCAGGACCGGTTTGGGGCCGGTCCAAAGGCCTTGCTGGGCCGCATCCGGCCCCCGGGCCTTAGGTTGCCTACCCCTGATCTAAAGGATGAAGCAAAAGAAAATGAAGCCAAAGAACTTACAAAATTCCAGCTGGCATAACTGTTCATGCTCATACTAAAAGCTGGATGAGATTGTTGAGGGGAGGTCAGTGCTTCCAGCACAGGTTATGCTCTTGTCTTTCACCAAGGGATGGTTCCTTTTTTTAAATTAAGAGTTAAAATACAGTACTTACATTGACCCATGGATAAGTCAACTTTTTGCGTGTCAATTTTTTGACTAAAATTTCTAGACTGATACATGAGTATGTACAGTAGTCTTATACAGTAAATGCAATGGGGTGGGAGGAATCAGATTATTTTGACTCATGCCATATGAGAAGAATAAAAGTGACTTCCATCTTAACTGGATAGCTCCTTTCAAAGCAAAACTGCCACATGATATAATCTTAAAATATTGTACAAGATACCAGCCCCTATGGATGTATTCCCCAGGATGGTCAAGGTTTGCAAAAATGTGGCAAACACAGCTTTTTATAGGCTCTTGTTTATCCAGCTGAACATTATTGAACTGGCTTGGGCCTCCCTTTATGAAGCTCCTTAGGCTCTAAATGTCAACTAAAGCTGCAAAGAATGTGTGCAGACAAAACATAGATTAGATCTTTAAATATATCCCTCTTTCATTAAAAAAAAAGGTTCTCTAGGATATTGCTGTAAATTTTATTATAATATGCCTACTAACTTCCATAGTATGTCTGAATGCTGCTTTGTGTCAGACAGACCACACACACACAAACACATACACAGAGGGCTGTTGTGGGAAAAGTATCCCCTTTAGTTCGATTGACTTTTGTCAAAATCACTTTGAAGGTTTGAATAATGTATAATGGTTTGAAAAGAGGTTTTGTGTGGTTTCAACCCTTCCTTTTAAGTGGAGCCTTTGCTCGAGTGTGTACAATGCTCAAGTATGTACAACACAGAGAAGCTAAAACAGAGGCAATTTACTATGCTGCTCTTTGGAAAGGCAGTTCCAAACTAGAGTTGTTAATGAATATTGGCATATTTCTTCTTTTCAAAAGAAAGTGCATCTGAACATGTACAATTTTCAATTATCTTTTTCATGTTGCCCCAAACATTTTACACAAAATGCCTTTCTGGGCAAAAGGATGCTCACTGGAATCCTATGTGACAGCTGCATACTACATAGCACCGTAAAGATATTGTTATGTAGTGAATTCTGGCATGACCCCCCCCCCAAAATAAATCTCACTTACTGGTAAGCAGTCACTGGGATTGATGGGTGATCCATTCCCCTCATGACTGAGAAGCAGCTGTCACACATTTCCACGCCCTGCCATGAGCAGTCTCCAGTGCAACAGGTTGAAAAAAGACCTCTGTTGCAAATCCTCCTTGCATAATGTGTAGGTAGGTAAGCAGGCAGCTGCTTCCCAATTGACATGGGAATGGACCCATGTTGATCCCAGTGGCTGCTTACAGGTAAGTGAGGTAAATTAGGGGCTGCATAGGCATCATGAATATGTAGCAGTTGCAAATGCATACTGGTAGGCTAAGTATTCACAATTAGCCAGCAGGATTCCTGCTAATGTATTTACACAAAATACAACAGTATTATTTGCATAAAACACATGTCTTGCACAAAATACAATGTTTTGACCCACATGAAATTTTTCACAAATTTCCAAAAATACAAAAGTAGGAAAGAAGTTACCAGAATTACTATACTTCTTGTAGCAGTTTAGTATTGCAAGATATGTCTGTTATTGTCTGATACCATGACCTGGGCTCTATATAGTTCATCTGGAAAATGGACTATAGCATTTTAACATTAAGCTAAATATTGCTTTTCTGACCCAGATGATATATCTGGATCTAATTTTATTCATCCTGTGCATGTGCATATAAATGTTTCTCTTGTGATGACCTAATAAATAAGTAGTAAGAGGTTTAGAGCAAGTGTACAGATCTTATGTCCTTCCAGATGTTGCTCAGGCCTAGCCACAGTAAGAAGAAGGACCCTCCCTCCAGTCCATCTGCTTTGCTTCAGGCTTTTGAGGGAGAGATCTGCTGGACTTTTTCCCCTTCCCCACCACCATTCCCTTCTCCTTTTGTGTCTTGTCTTTTTAGATTGTAAGGGCAGGAAAATGTTTAATTAACCATTTGTAAGCTGCTCTG
This sequence comes from Phrynosoma platyrhinos, assembly GCA_020142125.1. Classification (NCBI taxonomy): domain Eukaryota; kingdom Metazoa; phylum Chordata; class Lepidosauria; order Squamata; family Phrynosomatidae; genus Phrynosoma; species Phrynosoma platyrhinos. The sequence goes on along the minus strand of JAIPUX010001232.1, from coordinate 150,853,084 downwards.
ATGGCCTTTTGGCTGAAGATTGGGGTATAAATACTTCATCTTCATAATAATAATAATAATAATAATAATAATAATAATAATAATATAGATACAATCATTGTAAAAATACCTTTCACGTTACATCTTTATACCAGTCATCCATCCATAGAAAACAGAGTGGAATTGTTATCCTACAATCTAACTTTTAAGGGGGAAATGAATGGACTTTATCACCACCAGAGAGCACTAGTGCTCCATTTTTTAATGTCCAATCATTTTCCATGCAAGTATTACATAAAGATTCATATATTTTTCACTGGTAGAATGTATTTCAAATGTATTTCAGAATACAATGAAATCTGTCCTAGCTGCTATACATGTGAGAGCCAGTGTGGTGTACTGGTTTGAGTGTAGGATTATGACTCTGGAGACAAGGGTTCAAATCCCTACTTAGCCAGGGAAACTCACTAGTTGACCCAGGGAAAGTCACATTATCTCAGCCTCAACAGAAGGCAATGGCAAATCCCCTCTTTACAAATCTTGCCAAGAAAAACCTGTGATAGTTTTGTTTTAGGAAATGACTTGAAGGCAGATAACAACAAGCTATATGTGTGAATATATCTTCGTTATTCAAGGATAAATGAATTAAGAATGAATTTATATATTCAAGACAATTCTCATGAGCCACTGAAAAATTTTATCACAGACATCCACTGTGAACTATGCTTTCATTACATTAACATATTACACTTCATCTATGTATATCATTAGATTGTTTCATCTGCAACTCTTTCTCCTCAAAACGTCCCTCTGGCTCTTTTTGCCCATCTTTCCAGATCTGCATTTCCAAGGTAAATGCATATATAGATGGTAATAATAATAATAATAATAATAATAATAATAATAAATTTTATTTATAGCCCACCTTTCCTTGTGGGTCGAGGCAGGTTACAACAAATAGGAATAACAATAAAATACAACATACAATTAAAACCAGATTTCTAAATAATCTCCTACCCCAACCTCCCTCCCAATCATAAAACACTGCTGCAGATATAAAGACTCTCATAGGAAAAACTTTAAAAGAAAATCAAAGTTCAAGCTGGAAGATTCAAGTCCCCTGAAATCCCCACACACTTATATGCACACCTTATCTGCTAAAAGTACTGCATTCCAGGTGTGCTTTCAATTGGGAAAAAGGTGTGTCAGACTGTTACCCACACAGCAGCAGTTTGATCCCAAAGCTTATTTGCAAGTCTGTCCAATAATTGTCCTACTTTGCACATAATAATAAACCAGGGCTGAGGAATATTTGAGAGGTGAGAGTGAAAAGGTCCCAAGTACCAGCATGCAGCAGTAAATCCACTCTGGTTTCTAGTCTTCAAGAATTTCAAGGGAGCTCTCCTAGGTGCTGAACCTGTTTGGGGGATATGGTTCAGCATCTCTCATAACTTCTATATAGAGCAGATTAAGCGCACCACTAGCACTGAAGCTGGCAGCTGACAGTAATCTGGATTTCCCTGGAGCCCTAACTTGCTGTTTCATGCAAACACAGCCAGGTTGTGTTTGCAGGCTGAGAAAAGGGCAAGTCAACATTTTTTAAAACTAGAATGATGACAAGCATCCCAGATGTCATTTGCAAGTTACTGACAATTACCAGGTCTTCAATAAATAGTTCTCTCTACTGTTTTTCAGGCTGAGTGAATTCTTGCTTCCTCCTGTGCCAGCAATTAAAATTGCTGCAGGGGTTGAAAAGCGTGGGCAGTGTTTTAAATGCAATAATTCTTCTGACCAGCCAAAAGAGAGATGCGGCCTCTCAAAACACAGGCAGTGAAGACATTAGGACCAAAAGATATGACACATATGCTCCAACTGTCTCTAGTCAGCAGCACTGTCCTTATATTATGGTATTGCACTGCCTCCCTTTTATGTTTCAGGTAAAACACTGTACCTTTTTCTTTCCTATATTCCCTTTGTTTTAAATGTAGGCAATTAAGGATTAGCTCCCAGTGCTGGAAAACAGGTGGGATATATATTAAATAAACAAAATATCAATAAAAACTGTCTTAAATACTACAGATGTACCTCACTTAACAAAGTACATGTTTACCTGGGTATTAAAGCAGAGGCAGAAATAACCTGGAAAGAACAAGGCTGTGTGCCAACACCACAAAAAAAGAACACTTGTATCAGTTTCAGCAAATTTTTTTAAAATTCAAAACTAGCAATAACCACATGTGAAATGAAACAACCAGGTCAGGTAAGGCTTGCTTAAGTAAACAAAAACATTTTGAACCTTCCAGAGGCAACCTGAGAGCTTCTTCCAAAATGCATCCAGGAATGGCCTTTTCTTGATCTATCTCCACTTTTCTTATGATTTCCATTTGGGTAGCCAAAGGTATAGATCTATGCTTCCTCAACCTGCTAAGAGTAGCTAGTGATTCAGACATATCTGGTCTTCCCTTTTCTATCTGTTTTGCTTTTCACACAAACTTAGTTGGGGAGTCTGGAGACAGCTGCTGTTTACCTTGCCTGTTGTAGGCAGGCATACAGGGATACAGTAGGATCAGCTGCCATAACATCCTATTGCTTTTCCCAGCTCAAGCTTTTTTGCATTGTTTACTGCAGACACACTGCTATAACCAGAAACAGTCTATGGGGCTATACAGATGGGCAGGAAAAGGTGACATGAAGCTGCCTTTTCCCTAAGCTGCAGCAACCGCACCGCCTGCCCTGAGGATGCCCTAAATGAGGATGGAGCAACTGCATTGAGGGTCAGTCGATGTGGCTTTTCTGAGGCCATATTGAAGCCCTGCCAACCACACCGCCAGCCCCGAGAATGCCACGAAGGGAGACAGAGAAACTGCATGGGCCGGCAGTGACTACTTTAAATTTTTTTGTTCTCTCAGACTCATGTGCATTTGCGCAGGAACACATCCCTGCACACCTGCGCAGAACATGTCATAGGCTGGTATACAGTCTGTCACTCTCTGTGTACAAAGGTGAGTGAAGTTCGGCATCCCTGCACACCTGCACAGAACATGTCATAGGGTGGCATACAGTCTGTCACTTTGTCTGTACAAAGGTGACTGATGTTCTGCATCACTGCGCACCTGTGCAGGATCTGTCATACACCCACAGATCATGCAAGGATTCACTGACCTTGGCTTCCCCCAAGTAGTGGGTGCCATAGACAGGTGCCACTGTCTGATGGTGCCACCCTTGGAGTGGAAGAATGAGTTTGTCAATCAAAATGGCACCTATTCCATAGTCTTCCACAAAACATGTCCCATACAGATCGGGGGGGGGGGGGAGAGGTACGTGCAAGGGAGGTTTGTGTGGACAGACTTGATACGTGGAGCTGGTGGTCATTCAAGGAACATGGTTAACAGGACACACGGACAAACATTACTCCAAGAGCCTCACCCTCAAGCATGCCTGGAAGTGGTGTGAAGGTCTTCTTCATTAGGCAAGATGTTACAAACCAAATGGGGGGAGGCTGGAAATGGAGATGTTAGTTAGATGTTAGTCAAATGTTAATCTTAAATTTGAATTGGATTGGCATGTTTTACCTCAACACCTACCAAAATGTTCCTGATGCAAAAACATAAAGACTCCTTGAGGAATCCATTGTCCTCTGCCTACAAAGAGGCCTGTGACCTCATAGAAATGGAGACATATTGGATTGCAAGAGAGGGGTCCTTGTTGAGATACAAATGGACTTTAAATTTCCTGGTCTTTGCAAATCTTCCAATAGCCACATGGACAGAAGAAGGAGGGACCAGCCTGCAAAAGATACCCTCCACTTACCATTTTAACTAAGGACAGAAACATCAAAATGCAGGCATCTGACTAACATCCCCAATTTTTTCTCCTGTTTGGTTTCTAACATTTTGCCTGATGAAGAAGCCAGTGGAGCTTCAAAAGCTTACAAGAAGTATATTGTGCATTTTAGTTGGCCAATAAAGATATCACTGTTTGGTGGATTTTTGTTTATGTTTAGTATGATAGGAATGCAACAACACTCAGCACTCATAAATTAAAAATGTCTCTGAGACAGCAACTGTGGCTGGGTTAAATAGTTTAGGTGACCAAAAGTCTTCTCATCTTTTATCCTGGTATACTGACATCTCTATACTGTATACTTATATAGTCAGGGATCTCTCCAGCTCTTTTCTTTCTTTTTCTAACAGATTTCTACCTAAAGTGAAGCCAGTTTATTTCTGTATTAGCGTAGCACTCTAGAGAATTTTCCTATCTTAAATGGAGTTCCCACAATAAAATCTTCCTTCTTGCTTCTTGATCAATCAGTGCCTTTTCTCAATCAGAATTTCTAGCTGTTTCACACTTTCATCACAGTAGACCTAAATTTAATGCTCAAATTGCTTTGACAGTGGTTATAATGCCAGGTGACAGGTGGTGGTGACAAGTATTGGCAAACTGCTGAATTAACAGGACAATCAACAGATGTTTAAAATAACACATATGTCAAAGGATTATTCATTGTAGCATGAGTCCCTAAATGTCAGGAACACAGTGGAAATTAAATGCTGGATGAGATAAGCCTTTGATTTGATCCAACTTTAGACAGACTTTTGATTTGATGCAGGAATACAATCCTGTGCATCAAGACAGTCCTTTGCTAAGATCTATCATTACTCTTTCCATGTTACATTCTTAAGCCCCAACTATGTGCTACAAGCAGAAATCTTCTGAGTCTCAGAGCCTGTACAGACCAGCCAAAAGGGCCAGCCTGGGGGTGGAGTCAGGGCATGGCGACCGCACGCCAGCCACTCCAACTTCGCCCCATGTCGCCCTCATGTCACCTGCCTAAACAAATGACAGTGCCATCAGGGCACTCCCTTGGTGCAGCATTTAGAAATGTTGCACCAAAGAAGCACAGAAAAGCCACCAGCATGGCAGCAAGGGCAGCTTTTTGCCGCTCCAAAAAGGGCAGCATTTGCCAGCTCTTTTTGGAGCTGCAAAATGCCAGATCTGGGCCGTGTCATATGGTTGCCGCAGCCCCGATCCGGTGCTCCCAGGGTCTGTAGAAGCCCTCAGTCCAACAAAACAGTTTCTTCTAGAAACCACAGTAATTAGCCCACATCAAAAGATGTCAGAACTTTCATCCTAGAATTAGAGCACTGTTGTTCATCTTAGTAGTACAAACATTTTCCCCTGGTTGCCTTCATTATAAGTTATCCAAGTCCTGCAATCTGCAATATTATTTGATCCCAAGGGCAATGAAGAATTTATAAAAGACAGAACATTCATTTTTCATTTGATACCTCCCTATAGCAGTTACTGGTAACAGCAAACTCCCTTCCACAATCTTGTGACTAGTTTGCTTATTATGAACTAGTGAAAGGTCTTGCTTATTATGAACTCTCAATTTCAAGGGGTTATGATTTTGTCCTTACAATTTGCTGCAAGCTGATGATAATCGCTCCTCCAAAATTATGCTGCCTCTGAAGGAACTTGGTAATAAGTGATGCTACACATGCAAAAACATACTGACACTGCACTGATTTCTTCATATATTCCAGAGAGCATTCACCAGCTTCCTACAATATTGGTCTCTTGAGGTGTTTTGGAATCCCATTTACTCCCATTAACCTTAGCTGTCAAGACCAGTCCTCAAGGATGATGAGAATTGGTTGTTGTTGTTAACTGCCCTTGAGTCGATCTTGACTCATGCTGACCCTATGGATGAGACATCTCCAAGACCCTCTGTCCTCCACTGCTCCCCTTAATTCCTGCCACCCCTTAATACCCGTGACCTCCTTAATAGAGTCCATCCATCTAGCATGTGGCCTTCCTCTCTTCCTACTTCCCTCCACCTTTCCTAGCATTATTGTTTTTTCCAAAGAGTCCTCCCTTCTTATGATGTGTCCAAAGTACAACAATCTCAGTTTGGTCATCTTGGCTTCCAGGGAGGTTTATGGTTTGATCTGCTCTAGGACCCACTTGTTTCTCCTTTTGGCTGTTCATGGGATCCTCAGCACTCTTTTCCAGAACCACATCTCAAATGAATTTATTTTCTTCCTATCATCTTTCTTAACTGTCCACCTCTCACATCCATGCATGGTAATAGGGAATACAATGCTTGTATGATTCTAACCTCTGTGCTGAGTTGCATTATGCAAAAACATATTGATGCCGCACTGATTTCTTCATATATTCTAGAAAGCATACACCAGCTTTCTGCAATATTGGGCTCTTGAGATGTTTTGGAATCCCATTTACTCTCATTAACCTTAGCTGCCAAGACCAGTCCACAAGGATGTTGAGAATTGTAGCCCAGAATATCTGTGTACCAGTTTGGAGGAGGCTGGTTCATACCCTCCAATTATCCTGATTTGTCACGGACAGTCCCAATTAATCTTCTGTCATCATACTTTTTAGTTGCTTTGAAAATGTCTTACTTTCTTTCTCCTCATCCCACTTTTCCTCTTTGTTCTTGGCTTACTTCAGTTGTTGCAAAGTAAGTTCAAATTGCAACAGTACTTTAGTTCAATTAATTCAGCTATGGGAGAGGCAGGGAGGGGGGAAATCTTATATTTCCATATTGCTCAGGCTAAAACAAACAGTTGCATCCTCTCCTATCTTGTCTGTTCTTCCTCATTAATGACTTTTTGCCATCTTGACCACCCTCTGATGCTGCTTGGCCACATGCGTCCTGGTTTTTACTTATAAAATATTGGAAGATATGTTGATTTAGTCTCATGAAGGAGATTTTTAAAATTTTATTACGGTACCTTGATCCAAAGAAACACTTAGGCTTGGGAACAGGGCTAACTAAATGACTGTTTTGTCCTTTTAATTGTTGTTTGACTCCTGAGTCCCAACCCTGAAATCAAAATCAAAAAAATTTGAAAATTTCCTCAATTTCAAAGTAGTTTGCTATGCAACATAATTTGAAAATATGTGGACCAGATGAAAGTGCTCCTCAAGGCTATTTTGATGCTCCCACCAAAAATGTTCACACTTTGTGTCAACACTTTGATTTTTTTTAATGTAAAAAATTATTCAGTACACTGTCTTTATGGGATGGATCAATTCACCACTGTTTTGCCTCCACAGGGCAGCTGTCCTAGGCCCAGGAGAGATTAGAAATCAAAAATAAATGTATTTCTGTTGTTTTGCCATCAACCATTGGGGGGTGGGGGGAACTGCAAATGAAACTGTTGTTGTGTGCCTTCAAGTAGTTTCTGACGTATGGCGACCCCAAGGCAAACCTATCACATGGTTTTCTTGGCAAGAAAGGACACTTCTTGCCATTGCCTACCTGAAGCTGAAAAAGTGTGACTTGCCCAAGGCCACCAAGTAGGCTTTTGTGTTTGACCAGAGGAGATTCAAACCCTGGTCTACCAGAATACTAGTCCATCTCTCAAACCACTGTATCACACTCTCTCTTGCAAATTAAACTATCAACGGCAGAAACAGTAAGGCAATGCATTTGGCTTTTCAAATTAGTAGCAGACCATTATCTCAAACAACTCTCTGGAAACCAAACATGCATCTGACCCTTTGTAAACTATCTTCTAAAAATTGCATATATGGCCTGTTTAAAAATAGATATAATTCTATGTTCTCCGCTAGCAGGTAATAGAAAGGCAACACAGGCTACCTGATTGGTGGTAATTACTTTAGAATCCAGCCAGGCTTCTTTATTGTCCTTGTAGCCGGAGTTCTCAGCAGGCTGTGTGAAGTGCTACAGTAAATACTGTAGCATGCTCCTAGCAAAGAAATGACCCCCTACCCAGTAGATTTTATACTGTTTGTGGTCAGCAGTGCCCTAACAACATCTAACTCTTGCTGTGTGGTTTTTGTTTGCTGTCCCATTTAACAAGGATTCAGAACTTTTAATTATTAAAAGACAGACTTGCCACTGAAATTCATTCCCAAAGTATCCTGGTAAATCTGAACCATGAACTGCATATTCTGGAGTAAAATTTGGAGTTAAATGCAAATTTTCCATCAGATTTATACTGGGCTGGCAAGGTTTTATTAGTGTCAGATTTCTATCAGTGAACATTGTGTATTTATATGATGTATCCCCTGATGTATTCAGCTCAGTCATTAATTGAAATGGATACTGCAGACTTGGACTTGGAAAAGCAGTTATGAAGGAACTAGACAAGATCCTCAAGTGTAAATAAATTTAATTAGATACCAAAGTTAGAACAAGCTAAACTCCTGACACTTATGAAGGGGAGGGAGTTACAAGAGGACGGAGTTCATGATCTATTCCATAGTCAGCATCTGGTCTAGCTTTGGCCACAAGAATAGAGTTTCTCTATTTTCTGCTTCCAATTATATAGTCTGTCTGATTTTTGTATTGACTGTCTGGTATTGTGCATGTATACAGTCTCCTCTCTGGTTGTATAAAGAAAGTATTAACTATGAATAGATTGTGGGCCTCACAAAATTCTATCAGTCACTCTCTTGCTTCATTTCTTGTGCATAGTCCAAATCTTCTACTGTTTTTAATTCCTCTTTGCAACAAACTTAACATTTCAGTTGCCTATACGTTTGAAATCCTATTTTGGTGTGTTCCTGGACCCCTTTATAGAACCTCTCAATTTCTTCTTCTTCTGCTTCTATGGTTGGTGCATCTGTGGTTGGTGTGACACCGCTGCTCTCCTAACATCCACTTTTGGCAGAAACAAGCTGTGGTGTTCACCTGTGTCCCTATCAAATGCTGGAGCTCACTGGAAGAGGTCGTGTGAATAGGGCAAGACTTCATACAACCAGAGAGGAGAAAGAAGAAGCCTCAAGGTGTTTGTTTTTTAATTTTTAAAAATATTATTTTAAAATTTTCTTTAAAAACATCACATCTTACCAAATGTTCACTTTAACTACATGAAACCATGTACATATAAATACATTTAGGATCCTGAAGAGTAAAGACATACAACTGAGCACTAAAATCAGAATCGTTCAAGGGATTGCATTCCTCATTACCATGGGCTGATGTGAGAGCTGGACACTGAAGGAAGCAGACAGAAAGAAAATCAACTCATTTGAGATGTTGTGCTGGAGAAGAGTACTTAGGATACTGTGGACAGCCAAGAAGACAAACAGGTTGGTCATTGAACAGATTGGACCATAGCTCTCCTTGGAAGCCAAAATTATCAAGTTGAGGCTATCATACTTTGGCCACATAATGAAAACTAGAAAAATCAATAATGCTAGGAAAGGTGGAGGGTGGAAGGAAAGGAAGACCACAGACCAGATGGTTGGACTCAATCAGGGCAGGTAAGGGCATGGACTTACAGGGCCTGAACAGAGCAGTGGAAGATAGGGATACTTGGAGGTTTCTCATCCACAGAATCACCATGAGTTGGAATCGACTTGAGGGCAGCTAACAACAACAAATATGATATTGTAATTTCCAGGTATAATTTTAATTTTGCTAGTTGTTTTATGTCACAGCTATTGCCATTACATTCAGTGATTTATGGGAATTAAAATTTAAGACTAACAGTACAAAAAACATTACTAAGGATTCTGTATGGTGTGGTCTGGGAGAAGGTCGATGTGTGTTTGTGTGATACCATGAGTTAATGTAACGGGTGATGCCAACCCTAGTGACACCACTAAGGACGTTTTCATACACAAACGTCCAAATCCGCCTGGAGCCATTCCGGAACAGAGCCTTCCGCTCACTCCGGAATGGCTCCGGCGGCAGCAACCTAATTCCTTTTAAAAAAAGGAATTACAACTCCGGCGCTGATGCCAGAGTTAGAGCTAAAGGGGGCGGGGCTTGCTGCGACGTCGTGTGAACACGCGCAGCAAGCCCTGGACTGACGCCGGCTAGCGCTGGGGATGGCGCTGGATGAGGCGGGGCTTGCTGCGACGTCGTGTGAAAAATTTGACATTTTGCCGGAGTGGGGCCGGACGGAGGCCGGCTAGCGTCCTCCAAAAGCCCCGTGTGAAAACGTCCTAAGGTGCCCTAACTATCTCAAGAACTTGCCAGTGATGTACAAAATGATACCAAACAGGTGAAGTGAATATTGAAATGCCTGCATATATTTCAAGTGGGCATAGAGAGGGTGAAACTCCACCATTCTCTTAGCTGTGGCTCAGATCTCTGGAGCAATGTCAAAGACTAGTAAGCCTTTGTGAACCAAGTCATTCCTTTGCCTTATCTCACAGAGAGGCAAGAGACTTCCCCTCCCTTGATGTGTAGCAATAGCAATAGCAGCTTCATTTATATACTGCTTCATACCGTGCTATGCAATTTCTAAGTAGTTTACAACTGTAAGCTATTTGTTCCCCAAAAGCTGGGTACTCATTTTAGCAACTTTGGAAAGATGCAAGCATGAGTCAAGCCTGAGCCCTGGCTGGTATTGAACTTGCAACCTTGTAGTTTGTGAGTGAGTGGCTGCAGTACAGGCATTAACCACTGTGCCACCAGGGCTCCAGGGTAATAGGCCAAATGTCATATCTTAAAGTAAGCTCCCCTCCTCCCACACTAGAGATGCCTGTTGTCACAAAAGGAAGATCAGCACTTCACCTTCCATCCCATATGTCCCTTTGAATGTATCTCAGTGTCTTCTAGTGGGGGTGAGGAACCCACAAATGTTGGCCCACAAATAATAGCATTCATACTATTGGTTATGCTAGTTAGGCTGCTGGTAGTTGCAGCCCAACTACATCTGGAGAGTCATGTGATTCCTACCTCTGTTCTGGAATGTGGGCTGAGACAGAAAGGACACATAAACGGACGACACAGGCATATGGTTGAAACATCACCCCAGATCATGGTAAATCTACACATACGCTTGGGCAGTTGGGGTGGTTTCTAGGGCCCTCATCCTTGTAGCTTGTGAAATCCAGCTACAATAGCAGGGGGAGATGGGCTTTATCTTCTGTAGATACCTACTCCACCCATTAATAGTCAAATAAATCATATTTAGTCCAATGGCTTTGTCTCATTGTGATTATCTTGAAATCTTTCTGATGTAGCAGCCCTGATTCATGACATGTAGGAAACATGTCATTCCCCATCTAGCCATCTCTCCCCCAACTGTTAAGGTTGACTGAGACTTATTAGAATTGCAGTCCAACAACAGCTGGAGGACTGCAGGTTTGCCTGTCTTGTTCTCCCTGTAAGATTAATATATTGAGGCAAAGTCTGCAGATTAATATGGATTTTGAAAATAGATACCATAATATTTTCTTGGCATTGGGATATTCAGACAAATGGAGAAATCCACCAGTGCTCTTATTGTAGGAAAAAGATAAGTGGCAACATAATGCTAAATGTGCTTATTTTACTAATGAAATGTTTCCCTGTCTAATAACTGAATATGAACAGATGTTTTTATCTTACATGGTTAATAACAGGATTTATTATTTTAACCCTGACTATTAGACTAATAGTGTCAAATTGTCATAGTGTTCAAAGAGCTATTGCAATATTTTATTGTACACAGGAGAGTGATTGAAAGTTGGAAAATGTGTTATGGTATTATTTTGCTGGGGTGGGGGCCCAAATGTTTCAGTAATACAGATACACAGTCAAATAGCCACTCTGTTAGTATACCAAACTTCTCACACTGTATATGGGGCTTTCATATCTTCCTATCTGAAGCCAGGCATGTTCTTGGGATGTCACAATGTCCTTTGGAACACCAGGAAACTTTCTCGTGGGAAGAACACACCAATCGAATGACATGGGAAGGATGCAGGTAATACCCAGAAAAAAAGCTAAATGGGTTTGCTGATTGCTCCATTCCCCTCCAGGCTTTCCTCATATCCTCTCACACTCAAGACAAATGCAAAGGTGAATAAGTCAACACTTCCTACTTGCCCCGTGCTGTGTTCCCAACCAACTTCCCTATCCATCTATTTTGGGGTTGTCCTAAATCCAATCACTGTTTTTGTTACTCTGAAACTAAAGCCATCTGTCATTCCAGAATCCCATTGTCAATTCCCTGGGAAGACCATCAGATCTTTGTTACATTGCAAGATAGCACCCAGCACCTCGCAAGGCCCCAGACATGGCCTCCTCTCACACGGTTGACCCCCCATTTGCTCTCACAGTCTGCCCCTGGCCATATCTGCAGAGAGTTTCTTCCATTCATTGTGTCGTCCTCAGATATTGTCTGAGCCATACTCTGCTTCCAATGGTTTCTTCTTCAGGAATGGTAAATGTTACCCCTCTGCAACTATAAGCCTTTTCTAACGAAATTCCATAACTCTGTTTCGGTTCACTCTTATGATGTTGCTGTTTGAATTACTGTCATGTGTTTGGTTGCACTCTTGCATGTTTCTAAATAAAAATTTTCTTTATTCACCAAACCTGGAATCCCCCACAGTTAATACTGGTAGAAATAGGTAGAAATGATTCTCAAATGTACCCAGCCTCTCACAAGTCTCCTTAAACTAAGCAATTCCCCCAACATTTAAGGAGATGCTGATACAGTTGGTGGGGACCTCTAATCCTCCCTACCTTTTCAGATAACAACTCCTGCATCCCATTTATATTAATCTGATTAAGTGGCACAGGCATTTTCATTTTTTAAAGTAGTTATCTCTTTTGTATGTCATACTAATCTTCAGACAGCAATTTAAGTAAAATGGGGTCCAATGTCTGGTCAGTTTCCTAAAGTATGTTTGAGCAATAACACTGCCATCATCATAAAAAGTGTATTGTCCCAAACTGAACATTTAAAATAAAGGAAAAGAGGAGAACTATATATTTAGATGTCAATTACAGCTCTGTAAATCCAGAATAAAGGTCATTGCATGTAGAATTATTTGCCCCAGGAGGCCAATAGAAGTTCATTGCAGAAAGCCATATTATCATTTGTTTATTAGCTGAAATAATTAAAGTATATGTCCTTATTAATCCCAAAGTACAGAATTAAAAAGAATCATCAGTTTCAGAAGTAATCTGTTGGGTGAAACTAATGGAGAGAAAATATGTTGGATTCACATTTTCACATGGAAATATTTATTCATACTCTCTCCTTAGACTGACAATGGAACAGAGTACAACTCAGCCTTAGAAATCTGTACATTTGCAAATTGCAAGTCTTGAGTCATGTTTGGGAGGGGGAAATTGACACAAATGATACATACCTTTCAAAAATGAGTGTGACTAAAAATATGTACATTAGGAAAATGTGCACAAATTTTATTCAATGAGGAACTACATGGAGAAATGTGCATATTTTAAGAAAAACCATAATGGCAGTTATGAGTTATTGGTTTGGTCCAGTGGATCTGTTTGGCCTAGGGAAGGGGGTCTAATTGCTAGCTGAGTTCAGGAAGAGACATATTGCTGGAGCAATTGCCAGGGCTAAGGAGTAGTCCTTTTTTATTCGATTTTTATCGAATTTTTATATATTATGGATGCCCCACCTTTAGATCTTTGTCCTTTTGCTATACAAATGTATTCATAAAAGGTCAAAGGACAGGGACAATTTTTGCAAAGGAGAGCACTTGCAGTACTTGGAACCAGGAGGATTTGGCATGTCCCAAGGTATTGAGCAAATTATCTGTCGTTTTCAGCTTTTCATGTTCAAATAAATCCATAATTCTGTATAGGCCACACTCCTTTCAACATTTGAACTGAGTTAATGTATCCACTTCATAAGAATGGGGGTGTAGTAGAAATGGGCAAATAGATTAAGGATTTCTGATATTGTAAGACAACCTGTACGATTTTTCTCAAATCTTCTAATGCTATTGATTTACAGCAAAGACAATAGCCACCTGAAAAATTGAAAACTTGTCACATTCATCATCTCAGCAGCCAGAACTGAAATTGCAAGATATTGGAAAACAGGAGATATTAAAATGAGCAACTAGTAGAAGAGGATTTGGGGCACATGGTTGACAGAAGAACTCTCCTATACCTTCAAGTTTTGCAATGGACAAAAAAATGAATCCACATTTTTTGAGGATTGGTCTGTTTTTATTGAATATATTAATAACAACATGAACAATATTCTACCACCAACCCAGTAGACTATCTTTTGCAGAGACATTCTGGACTTGGTTTCCACCAGCTGCCATGGAATGAGATGACACCTTGAACTCTGAGTGTTTTTGCTATCCCAGGATAAACTCTTTCTGTTGCTCCCCAAGGCTCATAGAATGTATTTTGTGTTGATTATATTGATTGTTTGCAAAGCTATTAATAAAATCTGTTAAAAACTATTTAGAAATTAAAAAGTAGTGGTATTTCCAGTTATGGAAGAAGGAACAAAAGGAGTAATATCATCATGGTGTAGCCTCTATATTGCATTTGGATCAATTTAGATCTATGAGTTAAGATTGCTTTAAGATTGCATCTAAATGTTGCAATACTATTAAGCAGCATAGGCAGAAGAATCCTGCAGTCAAGTCCGCCACTAGCATCTCATTAGATGTATGAAACTTTTGGGACCATGCATATGTGTCAAATTTATTGTTTTGTGTAATTTGTTGTATTTTGTGTAATTTGTTGTATTTTGTGTAATTTGTTGGGAGGTGTCTCAAGAAACTAGGATGGATGACTAAGGAACTTGCAACCGAACTATGTTTTAAACGGAA
>JAIPUX010001232.1:150820884-150838452 GCA_020142125.1 Phrynosoma platyrhinos | reverse complement strand
CTATGATTCTATGATTCTATGCAATCAGCCCTCTGGTCCACAGATTTTGTATCCACGGATCCATGGATTCAGGCATCCATGGTTTGAAAATATATATAATGACAAATGACAAACTTTGATATTGTCATTTTATGTAAAGGAAAATATTTTACTATGCCATTGTATTTAATGGGACTTCAACATCCATAAATTTTGGTATACACAGAGGGTACTGAATCCAAACCCCAGTGGATACCAATTTGTTGCGGTTCTTAAATATGTTTATTGGAATTTAAATTGTGATTGGGTTTGCAATATTTAATTGTAGTTGGTCCCATAGAACCCAGAATGAGCTACAGTGGCATTTCTCAGAGCTACCATTCTGGGATGTACATATGTCAAGACAGCAACCAAAAATTTGGTTCTGCCTCTGAAGTATCTGAATCTTTTAAGCAATGGAAGAGGGAGACCAGATGAAGCCCTGCCACCATAATTAATATGTGCCTCCTTCCCTGCCAAAACTACTGGAGGAGCGCAAATTGTCATTTGAAATGGTCCCCTAAACGACTTTCTCACAGCAAATGGATGGAGAAGTTGAACAGTTTTGCAACAGCCATACTTCCAACCAATCCTGTTCTGATAATTTCACCAGTAGTTTTCCCCTGACCATTTATCGAAGATGAAGGACAGTCAAAAATAAGTAGGCTATATTATATTATATTATATTATTTTATTGACACACATGTGCCTTTATACATTTCTTGTGGCAAAAGAAAAATTTCAGGACTTTCAATTCAGCACAAATGCCCTCAGTAAAGGAGGACATGACACAGAAAGTTTGAATAATGAATTTGTGTATCTTAAATAACACATGCAGAAAGCAACAGGTGTCTTTACCCTTTTGCAAAGATTAAAAAAAAAATTATCTCACTATATTAACTTTAGTGGGAGACCAAGGGCAAAACCCTGGCTGAAAGGCAAAGTTTTTTTTTTTTATTTATTTTGAACCAGTTGTTCTCTTCTGACAACATAATCCTTATTAAAGAAAAACTAATAAGGAAATTAAATCCTTCAGAATAATTTTCTTTGTTATTTATATGAAAAAAATTAACTAAAATACCTAATTATGTTAATACAGATTAGTGGGTATTAAAAGAAATTAAATAAACAATTTTATTTTAAAGCTACCCATTGAAATGTTACTCCTGTGGTTACCTTATTCATTGTAAATAAATGTGGTATCATTTAAAGGGGTGACCCTGATTCATCACCTAAGAGCTCATCTAAATTTTCCAGAATACTTTAGGCTACCCCCAGATTTCTTTCTGAATCCTCCCCCTTACCTGCTGTGGATAAGGCAAACAACAGGCAGCTGGCTTCCCACACAGTCCCTGCAAGTCAGTGCTGCGGGTGCAAGTTGCTCTGAGGTCCAAACAAGGCACTCAGCCATATGCTGGGCACCTTGCTTTGACTTAAGAGCAATTTGTGCCCACAGAACAACTCAGCAGGGGTGCTTGCAGGGATTGCATAGTAAGGGAGCCAGCTTTTACCACTGTGTTTTGTTCCGGATTTTCTGGAAAATCCAGAGCAAAAGTCTTTTAAACTCAGGACAAGTGGGTGGAAACCCCAAGTTGGGTCCCAGTGTTGTGAAAACAGCCCAGACAGAAAACAGCCTCAAAGCACAATTTGATTAGGGCAAACCCAAGATGTTTTGCTCCCTGCAATGAAGTACAACATGACATCCATGCTCCATTCCATATACATCAACTGACTGGATAACCTGTTGAATGCTCCACACACATCTGACAACTGAGGTGATTGCTTCATTCTTTCCAATGGCCCTGGACATGATAAACAAATCCATGAGGCTTTCTCTGAAGCAATATGTTTAGAATGGGAGCATTAATATGTAATATCTTAAGGGTTCTTGTAGCACCTTTGAAACTAAGAGAAAGAAGTTGGTAGCATACATTTCTCGCAGACCTAAGTCAACGTCAACAAATGCATAGAGTGAAATACCTAGGAAGAGACCTTTAATAGTTATTAATAGGCTAGTTTAATTACTGTTATTTAGTTTGCTTGTATGTTTGGGGGGATGGGCGGGTGGGTGAAGGAGGGATGGGATTTAATTTGATGTATTGTTTTTAAGTTTTGTAATGTTGTACACCGCCCCGATTGCCTGGCAGAGGGGCGGGATATAAATAAAATTTATTATTATTATTATTATTATTATTATTATTATTATTATTATTATTATTAGTTGTATATGTAAATAGCAACAGAAATACAAAACTTGTAGATATGGTGATGAGGTGACAGGTTCGGTTTTACCAATGGTAGTTGGGGGATAAAGGAAAGAGGAAAGATGTTTCCTAGATCCAAGGTGAGAAACCAACCATATGTACGTTGGAGGAAGTTATTGGAATGTAGCGTGATGCTGGCTGGGAACCAGAAAGGAAATGCGATCAACTGGCTAACAGAGCCTTCATGCAGCTAAGGTGTTAACTAGTGTGATAATATGTGTAGTGTGCTTTGTCTTTGTTCAACCCACTGCTGATGGACTGGCATTTGTAGATATATTCAGTTCTGTTTCTCTTTCCAATTTTCCTTTATAGTTTTCTTATTCTTCAAAGACTGCTATACTGAGGTCCATCCATATTCTGTACATATATTACCTATTCTGTAATATGCTGTTCTTTCTGTCTCAGAAATCTAACATGGAACAAAGTTTGTGCATTTCCAAACTGCACTTAATGTCCTCAGTACCCAGAATGGATGCTCCCTTGGGGCATGGTATCCTGAGATATAGTGACTAATCCAAGATCATCTGATAAACTTTGTGGCTGGACAAATCAAATCAATAGAAGAGCTAATTTCTATAGAATGACTATTTCATTTTTGCAAAGCGGCAATAGGAACTGTGTGAGCCTTCAGATTTCTGAATACTGGCTTTGTTGGCTAGGACTGCTGGGGTCTGCACCCTTGCCCCCATCCAGCCCTTTAGGATATATTCTGCAAATCTTCTCATTTCAGTGTATTCAGTAGCATCACTAGGGTTGGCAAGCCCTGGTGTGGTAAACCAGAGTGTTACCTCCCCACTGACCTCCTCCCATATCACACCAAACAGAATCCTTAGTATGTCTTTTGTACTAATGTTACTTGTAAATTGTCATTCCTGTATATCACTGAATATAATGGCAATAGTTGTGACATAAAACAACTAGCAAATTTTGTTTCATTCACAAAAGCATTTTAAAAGATTGTTTATAAAATTACCTTCAGGCTATGTGCATAAGGTGTACATGAAACATAAATGAATTTCATGTGTAGACTTGGGCCCCAGCTCCAAGATCTCATTGCATATATGAAAATATTCCATAATCTGAAAAAGTCCAAAATCCAAAACACTTCCAGTCCCAAGCATTTTGGTGAGGGGAGATTCAACATAGTCTGATCTGTTATAAAGTCCACTGCACTGTGATTTCTTTGCAAAGTTGTGGAGAAATTGTCCACAAGTTGCTATTTTCTGATGAAACACTGAAGGACTGTGTGGTGTCAGCACAAGTGCAAAATCTAGGAATGAATTTTCTCACACAACTATTGATGCATCCCAGGCAGGTCCTGCAGCATACAAAGAGTATGTGTATGAAAATTGTTCCCTGTATATGTAGTGTTTTAGTAGTTTGGTGAAGTTTTGCAGGATTCTAAACATATCTTTTTCTTTGGATGCTGAAACTATGCTGTATTTCAAAATGCTCCACTGAAGTTTGAATGCAATGCTAAAAATTTTTGGGGCTGAAGGATAATTTCATAGAAGGAGGCAGAATTCTTATTTGGAGGCGGGCAATGCCTTCATCCCCTCATATCACTACACCCCTGCACCAAACTACAAACCCAGGATTCTACTGAAGACAATCATGGCAGTTAAAGTGGGATTCAAGGCTGCATCTACAGAGCAGAAGTAAGGCAGTTTGACATCACTTTAACAGCCATGGCTCAATGCTATGGAATTCTGGGATTTATAGTTTGTTGTGGCAGCAGAGCTCTCTGACAGAGAAAGCAACTATCTCACAAAACCATAAATCCCAGATTTCCATAGCATTGAGCCATGGCAATTAAAGCAGTGTCACACTGCATTATTTCTGCACTGCAGATGCAGCCCAAGTGCTATAACTGTGTTGTGAGAAAGGACATCTTATCTCTGGAAGCAGCAGCATCTTCAACCCTTTGCAAGCTCCTCTGCTTTCTGGCCACCAAAGAACTAGAAACTAACACCACTAGCACTATTAAAATGGAGAAGAGAGATACCAAGCTGCTATTTTCAGCAGCCACTGTATATTTGCTGCAAGACCTCATCTGGGTCCCAGATTGCATTGCCCTAGTATAAAATTTCTGTTATAGTTCTGTTTTGCTTTATTTTTCTTTTTACAGATTGGTCATTTCAAAAGCTCTGAAGCTGCAGGTCAATGGAAGAGTATCACTTACTTCATGACCTTGTTTGGTTTTCTCTGCCTCTTCAGCAGTCATCAAGAGGCAGATGTCAAGCTGTGAAAGACCTTTTTGCTTAAATGGCATTTAGTACTGCAGGGCAGGCAGCATCTTGCTTAGAGTATTGGGGTCACCTATAGTTTTGCCACTTAATTTAGCTATCTGGCAGTGTTTTTCCTATTAGACATTTATTTTCCCATCCTCCTCTCTTTTTCTCTCTTTGGCTTTGGAATAGTTGTTCATTGCTTTTGCACTGGAAACTGTGTGCAGGCTGTTGTGTGATATAATGAATGTTTCCCCACACTATGTGTAAGAATTTGAATCATTAATCTGTATGGTGACGTGTACCAGCTTTCTATTCCTGGGGGGGGGGGGAATGAATGTGTCTCTGAGATATCTAATGATAACTATGCTACAGTCAATCAGCTAATGAAGTATCTTCCTGAGAACCCATTAAAATAATTACTGCTTGAATGGGTGTGTGAGACCATGTCACTCCTGCTATCTAAGACAGATGAGAATTGAAGCTAGAAGTGTCAGTAATCTCCCATGCAATATTATTGGTTTTATAATGAATGCATTTAAGAAACTAGTTGTAATGTGTGGAAAGATCTTAATTGTTCCAGAAACAACTAAATCTCCAAGTTGTTTCTTGGAGAATTTTTTTTTCTGTGCTGTGTCAATGTGGGTTTTAAAATATAGTTGATGGAAAGAGTTCTTTGTTTATTGTTAATTTAAAATCTTTACACTCCATCTTTATATCTTTTCCAAGGTCTTTATAACCCATCCATTCAAAATATGACACTTCACTGTATTGAATAAATCACACATCTATGCAGAGTGTCTGTCTGTTTGTCTCAACCATAATTCCAAGCTGTGTGCCTTTATGGTGATCCTAAGGTGAACCTATCATGGGGTTTTCTTGGAAAGATTAATTCAGAAGAGGTTTGACATTGCCTTCCCCTGAGGCTGAGAGAGGGTGACTTGCCTGAGGTCACCCAGTGAGTTTCATGGCCGAGCAGGGAATCAAACTCTGGTCTCCAGAGTTGTAGTCCAATACTCAAACCACTACACCACACTGGCTCTCTAATGTAGCCCCCTGTATTTTGGCATAGATATTGAGTGGATCCTGGGGATGTGCAGCTCTGGATTATTTTTTACTTAATACAAAGATGTGGTGAAAAGTTCTCACCCCGATCCACTCCCCAAAACCTGAGTGTAATTTTATCAATGTAGCTTGAAAGAGTATTCTTTTGTATTGCATACTGCCAATCTGAAGGATCATAGCTCTAATTTCTGAGGTTTTTTAGATCATTGATAGAACCACGTCCACAAAAAAGTGTGGAATTTTCAAGTGCTGCACTCTGAGCCATCATGATGTTCCTGCATAAGAAAAGTCCAAAGGAAATCCATGGGTATATGATGCAGTCACTGAGTGCCAAGTGCCCATCACAGTCAACTGTGAAAAAGTAGTATGTCAACTCTCACCATGGAGATTTCAAGACCAAAGATGTGTCAAGGTCTGGGAGACATTCAACAGTGTCCTGAAATTATTGAATGACCTGATTTTTTCAGATTGGCAAATCTCAGCTAAAACAACTGCTGAGACACTAAAAACATCCCAGGAACACATTGGGTTTATAATTCACGAGCAGTTGGCTATGCAGAAGTTGTCGGCCAAGTTGGTGCCAAAATGTTTGAATGCTAACAAAAAACAAAATTGAGTGGATACCTCCAAGTTGATTTTGCAGTATTTTGATCAATCTAGTAATAATTTTTAGAACAACTCATCACTGTTTATGAAAAATGATTATGCCACTATGATTCATAGACCAAACAATAGTCCTTCCAGTAACAGCACTCAGGTTTCCCATGGCCAAAGAATGTCAAGACTCAAGGTCAGCAGGAAAGGTCATGGCCATAGTTTTTAGGATAAAAAAATACATTTTAATG
Organism: Phrynosoma platyrhinos; assembly: GCA_020142125.1. NCBI lineage: Eukaryota > Metazoa > Chordata > Lepidosauria > Squamata > Phrynosomatidae > Phrynosoma > Phrynosoma platyrhinos. The sequence continues at coordinate 150,832,032 of JAIPUX010001232.1, read as the reverse complement.
ACTGGCTATCTTCAGAAGAGCCAAACAGTTAATACAGAATATTATTCTAATTTGCTGTGACAATTAAAGGAGGCATTGAAGGAAAAACAGTGAGGGAAGCTGCAGAAAGGTGATCTCTTTTAGCAGGATGATACACCCGCTCACAGGGCTGGCAAGATGATGGATGTTTTGAAGAATGTGGGGTTTGATTACATAGACCACCCATACTACTCACCAGATTTTTCTCCATCTATTTCCAAACCTTAAAACCTTAAAAAGGAGTTTGAAAGGAAGGACATTTTAATGATTCAGAGGTAGCAGCAACAGCAGAGCAGTATTTCAGTGGACAGACCTGTATATAACTTTCTCATCTAGCCATGCCTCCTCCTCCATTCATACTAATATTACAGTTGGCCCTCCATAACCACAGATTCTGCATCCACAAATTCAACCATCCATGGCTTGAATTTTTTCTTTTTTTGTTCCAGAAAGCAAACCTTGATTTTGCCATTTTATAAAAGCCACACCATTTTACTATGCTATTGAGCATGCATGGAGTTTGGTATCCACTGGGGGGGTCTGGAACCAAACCCAAGGAGATACCAAGGGCCCATGGTATTTCCCTGCCTTGAACCCAGAAAAGTATGGCAATTCCCTGTGATTTCAGTTGATAACCTGAGACACCTACTATCTGTGTTGCTATATTGAGAAGAAATTGATAAAACTGAGGCCAACATTTAACAAAGCCTGAAAAACATTCCTTTTAAGAACAGAGTTTAAAAAGGAGCTTGTACATACTCTAAAGGAGTTGCAAATATATTTCTATCACAAAAGGCAGTTTGTGAAAAATGACTGTAGAGAAGGTTGACTGGAGGAGAGAGAAGAAGTCCATCATGTCAATGTGCTAACACCATTCATTGGCTGCTGACAGTGAAGTAAAGGCAATCATCTTATGGACATAGTTGCTAATTACAGGATCAAGTACTGCAACATCATTTTACTAGAAGCTCCCTCTCTCTCCTTGAAAGCCATCTGGTTACTTCATTCAGCATCCAGATAGTAATATGCCCTAGGGATGAGTTTGCTGCATACATTAAGAAAAGAAAATATGTACTGACACATGGCACCAACAAGGGAAATCATTGCAGTTTCAGATAGCAGTGGAGGCTAAGCTGACCACACTGATTATAATTTACATCTATCTTTGATAATCAAAATAACAGTTTCTATCATTTTCTCAAGTCTTCGCTTCTCTTGAAGCCTATGGCTTCTTTGCAAGTGAAGACTTTTAGAATATAAGGAAACCTCTACTGGATCCAATGAAAGATGTATATGTACCAGATGCAGACATTTGGAGGATGTTTCAATTCATGTACCATCTCTCCCTCTTCTTTATGTTGTTGTTATGTTCCTTCAAGTCATTTCTGACTTATGGCAACCCTAAGGTGGAACGTATCATGGAGATTTCTGGGGCTGAGAGTGTGTGACTTGCTCAAGGTCACCCAGAGGGTTTCCATAGCACAGCAGGGCATCAAAGCCATTGTAGAACCAAATGCTATTGCTGAAAAATGCTCTGATATCATTAGCTAGGCAACTTTGCATGTCTTGAAGATGTTAAATTGGAAGCTTAAATGTGTTGTGGCTCAATGATATTTTACTATTAGCTCAGTTATATACTAATGGTTTGAATTACTTGTCCATTCATTATGGAATTAATTAATTACACAGACTTCAAGATAATGGTATTCCTTAATGGATACACAAAAGCATCTTCTAAAAAAATTGCTGATCACCACTGTAAAGCTTCTTTTAAGTACAGAGAATATTTAATATAGGCAATAATAAAAACCAATTAATAATAATAATAAAAGTAAAAAATTACTTAAAGACAAATTGTATACAAAGGTTCTCTGTATGAGTTTGAATTATCCACAGTTATATGCACAACCAAGGTGCATCCATATTTTGAATGTGCATATCATGGCTTTTATATGGTTTTTGAGCACATTGAGAGAACCTATAACATAACTTGATCATATTCATGCACAGGGTCTATTAAAGTCGTCACTGGAGTGTAAGTGGATTAGAGTAATCTTTAAAGGGAGAGTAGTCCCATTCTCTTCAAAGGATGAAATGATGACTCCAGTTCTGAAACAAATCATAATTGGGTCTAGAATTTCTGAATAGTTATAAGCTGGTGACAAACATTCTCCTCTTGGGCAAGATGCTGGTGTAGGTAGTAACCAATCAGATCCAGATGAAACAAGTACCTTATTTTCCTGCGTATAAGACTACTTTTTAACCTGCAAAATCTGTGGTTAAAGTGGGGGGTCATCTTATACGCCGGGTATAAGGATAAGGAGGATAGAGGTGCTAAAACTCTATATTTTGACTGGAAAAATGGGGTGGTCGTCTTATACGCCAGGTCGTCTTATACGCCGGAAAATACAGTATTCTAGATCCATTACAGTTGTGGTTTAGGTGGAAATGGCCTTGGTAGCCTTGTATGGTAGCCTTTGCTGGAACAAAGTAGTACAAGCCTGTTGATCTTCCTGGACCTCTCAGAAGCTTTCAGCACCACTGACCAAGATAACCTTCTGTAATCATCACCAACTGTGACAGTAAAGCTTTTATTCTGCTTATAAATGGTGGATTTTTGGAGCAGGTCATGCTGGAATCCCATAAGATCTATGCTTGCAGAGTCCTTAAAGTGCTATCTTTTTCCTTGTGTTATTTAACAACTTTAAGAACATCTTGACAGAGGTTATGTAGAAATTTAGAGCACAGTGCCATTAGTATGCTGATGAGACGCAGCTCTTTCTTCTTCATTAGATGCAAGTGAGATAATGGAAGTGGTAAACTAGTGCTTGGCACTAGTAATGGACCGTATGAGGGCCAATAAATTGAAATTTAGTTCAGACAATATGGCGGTATTGCTAGTGAGTGCTCCATCTGTTTAGGTAAGTGGTTTCAGTCCTCATCTTAATGCCCTCACATGCTCAGATTCAGTGGTGGCCCCTCAGGAGCAAGGTTTTATTATGCATATATTTATTAATTATACTTATATCCCTCCTACTAATGTGCAAAAGTGAGGATTCTAAATATTTGGATAACAGTGAATTCTCTGTTCATATCAGTTGGATCTTTGAGGATAGTCAAGGTTATTAGTTTCCATGAATTATTACTAAATAAAGCAGAAAAATTCAAAAGAGTGCACTCAAGAGAAACCATGTTACTGCCAGAAATCAAAAGTGGAACCATTGTATTCAATCATAGACCATTTACATCAAGAGATAGAAATATGCATTTTTCATATTCCTGTTCCTTTCTGCTGATTTCTACTGTGAAGTACTAATATTTTGTGAAGAACAAAATTAAGCTTAATGTTACTGAATATAATATATAGCAATCTAAAAGTCATGAAAGAGAGAGTAAAGGTGAGAGTGGGAGAAACCTCTAACTTCTTTAAATTCTAGTCATGATAACTAGAGGGAGTGTGGTACAGTTACAATAGATACAAAGAAAGAAAAAAATATTGGGTCAATTTAAATGATTTCAAGGCAGCAGCCACTGATGACTCACACCTCACGGTGCTGAAGAAACCAGCAGTTGTTAACATCTGAACTAGCAACTGTATTTCAAGATCTGCAGAGAAGAGCATAAATTCACATTTAATGAGCATGTCCATTTTTTTCAAGAAATTTTTTTTGAGTTACAGATCAGACCAGTGCACAAAACTCCAGTATCTGGAAAACAGTTTGAAAAATTAAAAATAAAAACAAAGGTGTAGTGGGGGGAAAGTCATGCAGTGGCAGTGACAAAAAATTGGGAGTCAGAAGGGTTTGGGCATCAAAAGATGTTTCTGTAGTAAACGGTTTTCATAGGTAATGGCAAAAATATTCCCCAGTCAATGCATTTTCATTAGAAAGCATGTTGTGAAGCATCAAAAAAGCAAATAAATTTGAAATATAGTATTTTCCACATGCAAAATAGTTTTGTAAACTAAATAATGGTCAGAAGGAAGTAAATGTGCAAGTCACCCTACTGTAATGATCTGAACTGTAAATAAAATTTAATGTGCCCCAACTTCTCTGCAAACTCATAGAGAAACTGCCCACTTGAAATTGCTTCAAATATATTATTTTCAAAAGTCCAGATCAATACATTTGCTTTTCTCTGATGACACACTGAAGGCCAGTCAGATATCAGCACAAGTGTCAAAAGTTGAGAATAAACTTACACAGCTAGAGGTGAATCTTACAGCATTCCTAATCTACATACACGAAAAGACTTCCTTGTACATCTACTATCTTTTAGTAAGTTGGTGAAGTGTTAATGTTGGGCTTTTGCGGGATTCGTCAGCATGCTTCTATTTGAATTCTTAAACTATATTTCTAAATGCTGAACTGCAGTGCTAGAAAATTGGGGACTGGAAAAGCTTATCAACAGGAGCAGAATTCTTATTTGGGGGAACAATATCCTCATTTATCCCCCTCGCAGCACACACACACATACACACACACATTGCAACAATCTTTCAAGGGAAAAAAATCTAATTGCCACAGTATAGGACTGAAACACGTATGACTATAAACTCTGGGAAATATGAAATATAATCTAAGGCAGGGAAGGAGGACTTCAGCCTTCAGATGTTGTTGGCCTACAACTGCCATTACCCCCCTACACTAGCTATAATATCTACAGCTAATGGGAGGTGCAGTCCAACAACAGCTGAAGAGCTGCATGTTCCCCATAACTGGTGGAGAGGTTTTATTTATGTCTTCATCTATTCATTTATTTTCCCCAGTACAGGGCCCAATCTTGCTTACAATAAATTAAAACAAAATACAGCTAAAAGCTATTTAATATAAAACTTTAAAAAATTCAAACAATTCTATTGAAACTACTAAATTAAAACAGTTTATAAACACATAAAAACATAGGAAAAAGGATAAAAGATCTTCCTGTCACAGAAGCAAAAGACCCGAATAAATAATAAAAAGTTATTTGCCTGCCTGTGGAAAGAGGGCAGACAGGGGACCAACCAAGTCTCCCATGGGAACCTTGTAGAAAAATATGTTAGCAGTTGTTATCTAAAAAGGTGAGAGGATGTGGAGTCCCCACCAACAATGACTGCATCTCCTTAGTGTTTTGGGTGACTTTTATTAGTTCCGCAGGAGGTCAGTGGGAGGTTGGGTAATTTAAAGGGATCTTTCCACCTATGTATACCAGTATTCACTGCAGAGAGACTCTGATTTTGATGAATAAAAAGGGTTTTATTTAGAAATATGCAAAGGTGCAATCAAAACCAGTGTAACTTTAAGACGCATGCAGAGCTAACAGATCTGAACATAAGTCAACAATGTTATGCAGCAGATAATGTGGTTCTAGGCTGCATCAATAGAAGTGTAGTGTCTAGATCAAGGGAAGTAATAGTCAGTGGCATCCCTAGGGTTGGTGTCACCCAGCGTGGCAACTCGTGGTGTCACACACACCCCATTGAGCTCTTTCCATTTCATACCATACAGAATCCTTAGTAATGCTTTTTTTGCACTAATGTTACTTGTAAATCGTAATTCCCATATACCAGGGGTAGGCAACCTTTCCCCTTTAAGGGCCGAGGGAATTCAGCTCCCAGAATCCTAGGAGATATTGGCCAAAATGGGACTATTGTCCAACATAGCTGAGGCTTCTGGGAGCTGAAGTCCCTCGGCCCTTAAAGGGGAAAAGTTGCCTACCTCTGCCATATACCAATGAATATAATGCTAATAGTTGTGACATAAACAACTAGCAAAATTAAAATTATACCTTCAAATTACAATATCATAAGCACAACCTAAATGTATTTACATATACATAGTTGATAGTTTGTTAAAATGTGATTTTTTAAAAAAGAAAATATAAAAAGAGTAATTTAAAAAATAAAAAAATAGAAGTTTACAAATTTAAAATTTTGATATTTGAAATTTTAATTTTAAAAAATTGGGGGGCTCTCCTTTCTTCTGTCACTGAGCTTCACCCCACTCCCATAATCTCTTAAAGCACTTTAAAGCAAATGAATGCCACAGCCCCTTTCTGCCAAAAGGTAGGTATTTGAGGAGCAGTGGTGTCACCCCCACTCTTAGGTTGTCACCTAGTGTGATCCACATCTCCCACACTCTTTAACACTACTGGTAATAGTACCATTCTGTTCTGCTTTGGTCAGACCTCACCTGGAATACTGTGTCCAGTTCTGGGAACCACAATTCAAAAAGGATGTTGAGAAGCTGGAGAGTGTCCAGAGGAAGGCAACCAAAATGGTGAAGGGTCTGGAAGCCATGTCTTATGAGGAGAGACTTGGGGAGCTGGGTATGTTTAGCCTGGAGAGGAGAAGGTTAAGAGGTGATATGATAACCATGTTTTAAGTATTTGAAGGATGTCATATTGAAGATGGAGCAAGCTTGTTTTCTACTGAGCCAGAGAATAGGACACAGAACAATGGATGCAAGCTACAGAAAAAGAGATTCCACCTAAACACACTTCCTTGGAGTAGAATGGAGTATCCTTCTTTGGAGATTTTTAAACAGAGGCTGGATAGTAATCTGTTGGGGGTGTTTTGATTGTGAGTTCCTGCATGGCAGGAGGTTGGACTGGATGGCTCTTGTGATCTCTTCCAACTCCTATGAAAGAAAGATGTGAAAGATTGGATAGCGAGAAATGGGGAATTAGAGGAGGTGATAATTACCAGTTCTGAAGAGAGAGTCCCATGGGAGATACAGTGGGGCTCAGACAGCATCTGGGGGAGACCAGTAAGTGAGAGAGACCCTCTGTGCACACATGAGGCTAGAGCCGGGGCTAATATTTATATCTGATTTCATAGTCTTGAGGGTTACTTGGTGCTATTTTGCAGTTTAAATCTTCCCACTGAATCAATAATACGATTCTGGAGCAACTGATGGTTTTAACTTTCATATGACAAAACAGTGATTGGACTAGAGACAACCCCTGGATGGTTGGATAGGGAGAGGTGACTAGGGTCACAGCCTGAGATAAGAACAAAATATAGTCTTTACCTGCATTGCTATGGGAGTCCTTCCATTGTGAGAGGATATGTGGAAAGCCTAGGGGAGGATTTAGTGGCCAGCAAACCCATTCAGCCTTTATTTAGAAATATCTAGGTCTTCCACATTTCTTTGGGCCAGCATGCCTTTCCCATGGCAAACTTCAAAAGTAATCATGACCTCTTAAAAATATGCCTGACTTTAGTTATCAAAATACGAAATGAGCATGAGAGGAGTGTAGGATATGCTAACAGGATACACCTTCTAAAAAGAATCAGGTGTGCATGCAAACCTTTCCCCAAGTACCTCTGGGTCACAGCCCCATATGCTCCTCTTGTCTTCTCAGCATACATTAGTGCTAGCAGACATGTTTTAAGATGGCTGGATAGTCAGCCAATGATATAGTATCTTTGGGGAACTATTAGACCCTGCTGACTTGAACTAATTAATTCACTTGAAGCATGCCAGAAAGATTATCTCCTTTGGACCTGAAGAAATAGATTGAAACTACCACGGTGTACACTTATGAAAGTCTATTTTGAATAAATATTCATTATGAAAAGGCACTAGATTGACACATGAAATAACGTGATCAGCTTACTTACTACAAATAGAATCATAATATTGGAAAAAACCTCAGGGGCTGTGTAGTCCAACCCCTTCTATGCAGAGAAAGACAACCAAAGCCTACCAAAAGATAGCCATCCAAAATCTTTTGAAAGACCTCCAAAGAAGGAGACACCACCACCCTTCAAGGCAGTCTATTCTGAACAGCTTTTACTGTCAGGAAGATCCAATTCTGCTTAACTTCCAAAATCAGATGGGATCTGGCAACTTTAGGGTATTTAGGGCCCAACACCCTTACCACAGCCAAAATACCATGAAGGTATTTTAAAGAGAACTAAACCTTTAGTCCAATGTCACATTCTAACTGGAAGAAACCACTACCTCACTTTGTCCCTTCAGATGCAATGAAGTTTGAGAAAGAAAACTGTATAATTTCTGACAGTGCCTGGTAAGGGTATACGATTTTAGGGGAGGGCAGCATTTTTTTTTTCTGAGAGAGTAAAAAATGTTTATAGCTATGTTAGCCAAAGTGCATTTTCCTGAATTTTGATGTGTGTGTGATACTCCGCAGGACCTCAAATGTACCTGCAGTGAACCCCAAGTGGCACTTGGCCGATGACAGGCAGATCATACCAATGTCACTTGGAAGACTGAAGAAACCATCTCAAAGATAGGCAGATAGTGTGGGAGTTGCAAATGGACTATCATCACCTCCACAATCAGAAAGAATGGGTGATCATGGCCTAGATGTCTTACCTGATGGGCCACTAACAACTTAATCCTTTTCCCATTCACCTTGAATATTGCCAGACTGGATTTCCTCACCCATACACCTTTTCCCTGCAGCTAGTTGTATCCCTTAAAAACCCCTCAGTATTGCAAGTTTGGAGTTCAGGGGGACACTGCGACACTGTAATCTCTAGTCTACTTACCAGCACTTCCATTCAAATCAAAGCTCTTGGAATGGTTGTGTCCCATGCCACATCACCCACTTGGATCCCAGAGAAAGCCTCATCATATCTAGTAACTATCACTCATAGTTTTGCCTCGACATCTTTTCCAAGCTAACCCCTGATTTCCTGAGCCTTGAATGAGTGAGTGTATGTGTGTGAATTGCTGTGTGATTTTCCCTTTTAATAAAATAATATTTTAATTGAAGAATTCTGTGTCTGCATCAATTCTTAGATACACCGGCCTCTTGGTATACAAGTGGGAGACGGTCTTGCAGGGTCCTTATAGCCAACCCCCTCTCAGTTTGAGCTAAATAAAATTCCCCATACTAGATTTTTGGCTACAGCTGTCATGCTGCAAAGACCAAAAAGGAAGCAGACACAGAGAGGCAAATTGCCAAACTGCCAAAATATCACAGATTTCTTTTTAACAAAAGTAGTAAAAGTTGGAGACCCAGCATGGTGTAGTGGTTTGAGTATTTGACTATGACTCCAGAGAACATGGTTCAAATCCCTGCCATGAAACCCACTGGGAGATCCTGGACATGTCACACTCTCTCAGCCTCAGAGGATGGTAGTGGCAAGCCCCATCTGAAGAAACTTGCCAAGAAAACCCCATTATATATAGGTTCATATAGTTAGCTGAGAGTTCCTGTCAGCAAACTGCAGTACTTCACTAGCAATAAATCCCAAGCCACTCTTCTTATGGAATTTATGGCATAGCCACCTAGTACCCATGCCCAAGTGTTTCTTCTTTTCTTGTGTGCTTTCAAGTCATTTGCAATTCATGGCGACCTTATTACAGGATTTTCTTGGCAAGTTTCTTTAGAGGGAATTTGCCATTTCCATCCTCTGAGGCTGAGCAAGGGTGATTTGCCCATGGTCACCCAGTAGTTTCATGTCTAAGGTGGCTGTCTTGTTCATACAGCTGGAATAAATGCCTGATTCTCTGTTTTCCTGATTAGTTTCCCTTCCTCCCCTCTCTGTTGTCTCCCCCTATAGAAAGTTGCAGATCCCAGGTCCTTTAAAGAAACTTTCCTTTTCTGTTCATCCACTCTGATGGTGCTATATGAATAAGGGGACTTTTCATAATTCACTATGAATTCACTTTAATTCCCACGGTTACATCTTATGGATTTTGGGGGTTGTGAAAGTTTGCATTTTAGGGAAGAGTATATAGAATTTTCTGCAAGAGAGAACCAGTGCCGCACCAAACTACAAACCCCAGGATTCCACAGGAAGTTGTCATGGCAGTTACTGCTATGGACCAGATTTATGTATTATGGTCTACATTGTTGTTTAAAATCAAAATCAAAATAACTGTAACAGAAGTCAGGGGTGTAACAAGTACAACTTTTTCGGTGGCCAGTTGTTGACTCAAGAAAGGCCTGCCAGAAGAGATCCATGTTAACAGCTTTTTAAAGCTGTTTAAGGTAGTAATGTGACGGATCTCATCTGGCAGGCCATTCCATAATCTGGGAGCAGTAGCCAAAAATGTCCTCTGGGCAGTTGCAGACAATCTAGTTTTTTATAGGTTGCAACAAGTTCCTCCCAGAGGACCTAAGTGTGTGGAGTGTATTATATGGAAGGAGGTGGTCCCGAAGATAGGTTGGATCCAAGTATCGTCTGAGGCTGAGAGAGCGTGACATGCCCAAAGCCACTCAGTGGGTTTACATGGTCAAGCCAGGATTCGAACCCTGGTCTCCAGAGTCCTTGCCAACGCTCTGTCATAGTGTGATAGGGTCCACCATTAGCCAGTGAGGCAGATGCCTCAGGCAGCAGGTCTTGGATGCCACAAAAAGGCAGCAAATGGTGCATGATTTTCTTTGAAGGTAGGAAAAAGTCCTGTGAGACCTTTAAGTCTAAACCAGGGATCGGCAACATTTTTTGCCAGGGGGCCGGGGGGGAATGGCAAGCGCGCTTTCCTCCCGCCCGCGCACATGCGCACGACGCCCGTCATCGTGTGCGTGCATGCGCGTGTGGGGGCGCCATTTTGGAAGGCCCCACCATTCCTGCGCCGTGCAAATTTGCACGGCACAGGCGCGGTGGGGCCTTCCCAAGGCTCAATGGCGGCTAGGGAAGGCCCCACGGCAGCTGTGCCTTGAGAATTTGCATGGTGCAGCTGCCGCTGGGTGTTCCAAAATGGCGCCCGCCACCATGCGCATGCGTGCGCAAGTGCAGGCGCCATTTTTGATGCCAAAATGGTGCCCACGTTCGTGCGTGGGGCAGCGGCGCGTGCGGGATGGCGGTAGCGGCAGTGGGACCGGCCACAGGCCGGTCCCAAGTCCTCCGCAAGCCACACCCAGCCCGCGGCCGGGGGTTGCCGACCCCTGGGCTAAACCAATTTATTTCAGCACAAGCTTTTGCAGACTACAACCTGCTTTGTTTTTGCTGCCAAAGAGGAAAACAAATGTATGATTTATTTATTTATTTATTTATTTATTTATTTATTGCCTCATGTGTCCAAACATGGCTTTGAGATTAGTAGGAACTGACATTTGCTGTTCTGCCTCAGGGCCTTGGATGGGCTCTGACATGATCCATTCTGAAAAATCTTTATATGATGTATGACAGGGGTAGGCAACCTTTTTGAGCTGGGGGCCAGGTTGCTG
>JAIPUX010001232.1:150807157-150818028 GCA_020142125.1 Phrynosoma platyrhinos | reverse complement strand
TAGGGTCGCCCTACGTCGGAAAGGACTTGAAGGCACACAACAAAAACAAGTCCTGTAAAGAAAGGAGAGGAGGGAGTGGTGGACCTGCCACATTCCCACAGACTTGAGAGGCGAAGGAGGCTGCGCTGAGCGAGTGGCGCTTTGCAAAGAGACCAAAGGCGAGCGCCTCCGTTCCTCTCCTTCCAGCTGAAGAGGGAAGGAAGGAAGGAAGGAAGGAAGGAAGGAAGGAAGGAAGGAAGGAAGGAAGGAAGGAAGGAAGGAAGGAGCCCCAGAGGGAAAGGAGGAGGAAAGCCACCAAGGCACCAGCCATCCCCATCTCCATCCCATCCCACCGTCCAGGGAGACTGGAAAAGACAGACTCCGGACTTGGGGTAGGTGCACAAATGCCCTTAGGGAAACTTAGCAGAATATTTGCCCTTAGGAAAACCTTGGAGAATACTTGCCCATAGGGAAACAGAATAGAATAGAGTACTTGCCCATAGGGAAACCCTGCTTGCCCATAGAGAAACCTTGGAGAATACTTGCCTATAGGGAAACATAGGAGAATACAGTACTTGCCCATAGGGAAACCCTACTTGCCCATAGGGAAACCTAGCAGAATACTTGCCCTTAAGGAAACCCTACTTGCCCATAGAGAAACACTGGAGGATACTTGCCATAGAAAAACCTTGGAGAATACTTGCCCATAGGGAAACAGAATAGAATAGAGTACTTGCCCATAGGGAAACCTTGGAGAATACTTGTCCATAGGGAAACCTTGGAGAATACTTGCCTATAAGGAAACATAGGAGAATATTTGCCCTTAGGGAAACCTTGGAGAATACAGTACTTGCCCATTGGGAAACCCTACTTGCCCAGAGAGAAAGCTTGGAGAATATAGTACTTGTCCCCATAGGGAAACCTAGCAGAATACTTGCCCTTAAGGAAACTCTACTTGCCCATAGAGAAACATTGGAGGATACTTGCCATAGAAAAACCTTGGAGAAAACTTGCCCATAGGGAAACCTAGGAGAATACAGTACTTGCCCATAGGGAAACCCTAGTTGCCCATAGAGAAACCTTGGAGAATACTTGCCCATAGGGAAACCTAGCAGAATACTTGCTCTTAGGCAAATCCTATTTGCCCATTGGGAAACCTTGGAGAATACTTGCCTATAAGGAAGCCTTCCTTGTTCATAGAATGAGAACACAATTTCCCATAGAAAAACCATACCTGCTAATAAGGAAGCGTAGAGGTTTATTGCCTATAGTGAAAATGCAGCTCCCCATAGAAAAGGGATACCAATTCTATTCCCCCATGTAAGTATGGTTTTTCTGTGGAGAGCTGCAGTAAAATCCTATGAGCGTTGGGCAAGTATCCTCCTAGGTTGCCTTCTGGGAAAGCATAGTCTCCCTATGGGCAAGTACTGTCATTTCTTTTAGTATGTCCTAAAGCTTTTTTCCTTTTTTTTTTTTTTAAGTGGCAACAAGAAGTCGCCTTCTTGGTAGTCAAAAGATAAAGCCTAGGCTGCCCCCGTTATCAGGGTGACCAGATGCCCTCCTTTTGCAGGACATGTCCTCTATTTACATCTTCTCTCCAGGAGGAATTTCAAAATGCCATGACTAAGATGCATGAACTGATATGAGAGTTGTTAGCTTCTTTTTTGTTGCTTTTTTTGCTCATGTCTTACATTTTTTTTCAAGGTCCTCCATTGTGCAGTGCCTCAGCTTCCCTTGGGGTGAGGACATCTGGTCACCCTGCCCTGGGTGTTCTCAACTTTGTTCTGGTGCCACGACAAACTACAGTTCCCAGAATTCCATAGCATTGAGCCAGGACAGTTAAACTGGCCAGGGCAGTTAAATTGGTAGGGAGAGGCGGGAAATATAAATAAAATTTTTATTATTATTATTTTATTAAACCAGATTATTTCTGTAGTGTGGATGGAGACTCTGGCCTCATTCCTACTATGTTTTAAACTCATTTGCAAACCAGTTTGAAGCAGTTTAAATGACCCTGGTTCACACTAGAACCAAATCGCTGATGCGGTTTGGAGAGGGGGCCCAAACACTAGACCCATTTAATGCATATCTTTTTGACACTGTTTTTTTTTCTGTGTCTTTTTCGATAAACTGATTCTGCACAAGTGTGAACCAGGTGCAGATCAGAATCAATTTAAATTTGCCCTTTGACTGGCTGAAGCAGGTCCATTTTGAATTGATTCATTTGTCAATGTGAACCACAAGTGGGTTATTTTACAACAAGAAGGTTCGATCGGGGCAAATGTTGTGTGAACCACGCTCTGCTGTTGAACTGATCTATTGATTTGGATCGCAAACTGATTCATTTGTAAATGAGAATCAAGCCTCAGGTAGAAAGAGCTGTCGCCACAGGTAAACCCAGTAACACCCAAGTTTCCTTTTGAAAACCCTTTTTGTTGCTGATGTTGTTCAAGTCCTTTCCAACTTATGGCAACCCTATCACGGGGGAGTTTCTTGGCAAGTTTCTTCAGAGGTGGTTTGCCCCAGTCGTCCTCTGAGGCTGAGAGAGTGTGACTCACCCAGGGTCACCCAATGGGTTTCTATGGCTGAGCTGGCATTCAAACTCTGGTCTCTGGAGTCCTAGTCCAATGCTCAAACCACTATAGCAGGAGTAGGCAACCTAAGGCTCGGAGGCCGGATGCAGCCCCCTGAGGCCTTTGGACTGGTCCCAGGCCAATCCTGCCGCCGCTGCCCCCTGCCGCCCCCTGCTACCGTCACCGCCCGCCATGATGATATTGATTATTGTTGTTATTACTTGTTCTTGGGGTTTTCTTGGCAAAATCTCCACAGGGGTTTTGCCATGGCTTTTCTGGGGCTGAGAGAGTATGCATGCATATTTTTAAAAAAATTGAATTTTTAAAATTTTTAAATTTTTTATTTTTATTTATTTATTTATTTATCTATTTATTTATTTTTGGTGCTTCGGCCCCCCAATTGTCTGAGGGACAGCAACCCGGCCCCCGGCTCAAAAAGGTTGCCTACTCCTGCACTACGGGTTCACCTCAGAGTTTAAGGTTGCACTGCATGCAAGTAAGTATCCATTCCTGAGGGAATATTGAGTGCCCCACCACCGCCACCTTTCTCGTACTGAGAAAAAAGCAGGATATAAATTAAATAAATGTCTTGCATGACATTTTTGCACCTGTACTGCCATTCAAGTTCAGCATCCTCCGGCATAGGCATTAGTTCATTCCCAGCGTCTTGTCTTAAAGCAGGGTTTCCCAAACCTTGGTTCTCCAGATGTTTGGACTTTGGCTCCCAGGATCCTTAGCTGGGATGTTTGGCTCCCAGGATCCAGTTGGTCAATCTGGTTTGGACTTCTGGGAGTTGAAGTCCAAAACACCTGGAAGACAAGGATTGGGAACCATGGTCTGTAAAGATCTTTCCTGTATTGCATACAACTTTTCCCCAGCATTCAGCCAACTGAGATGCATTTTATTCAGCTGAGCCCACTTGTATGTGTTCCTTTAGTGTTATGGCAAGTCAGACACTCTCAGGGCCATTGCAGACTGGCCGAAGGGGCTGGCCTAGGGATAGAGTTGGGGCAGGACAGCCGCACGCCAGCCACCCAACCCCGACCCGACACCGTCCTGATGCCTTGCGGCCATACACACGGCGCACGGCATCAGGACACCCTTCCCGCTCAGCGTACAGACACGCTGCACTGAAAGGGCACAGAAGAGCCGCGGTGCTGGCTCTGAGGGCAGCCTTTTGCCACCCCTAAAAGGAGCAGCATTTTCCTGCTCTTTGGGGAGTGGCAAAAGGAAGGATCGGGACCATCGCATGGGATTGCTGTAGCCCCGATCTGCCACTCCCCTGGGATATATTTGATAGGATCCAGACTTGATAGGATCCTATATTTGATAGGCTCCAGACTAAGGGAGTATCCACACTGGAGAATTAAAGTAGTTTGACACCACTTGAACTGCCGTGACTCCATCCTACAGAATCCTGGAATTTGTAGTTTGTTGAGGTATTCAGCCCAGTTTCTCACAAAGTTCTGGAAATGAACTACAAATCCCAGGATTCTGTAGTTTAGAGTCATAGCAATTAAAGTGGTGTCAGACTACTTTAAGGGTATATACACACTGGAGAATTAAAGTTCTGTATTTCACAATTTGTGCCACTATCATTCTAGCTGGTTTACAAATAAATAAGAGATCTACAATCAATTATTAAAATAACTATTGCAACAAATGAAAAAGGAGTGATAAGCAACTGAGCCGAGAGGTATCGTTGACTGATTTTGTGTATAAGAGGATGCAGAATGTGAATGTTTGATTGCACTTGTTTAAACTAATTTAGCTGAAGTGTATTTTAAAGTTAACAGATTACTTTGTTACAAGTATTGAGTTGCTGCATCCTATAATTTATTGACAGCAAATCAAGCACTGGATTCCTTAAGCTGATTCACCCGTGGATTTTTTTTACTGTTTATATACACACTCTTGATATCTCATTAAACAGCTGAATATGTGAATTGCCTCAAAATATTGATTTTTTTTTTTTACTGTGTTCTGTTCACTTTATTATTTATAAAAAGATATGCCCTGTTATGCCCAGTCGCAGCAACAGAGTGAGATGGATTGAAAGCTGTTTGGTGAAAGCTGATCACTTGATATTGCTGTTTGCATGATGGAAATTGCTATTTGTGAATGTAGCCATGGTGTCTTCCACTAGGGCAATAGCCCTGCTTTGTCCATATTGAAAGGACACTCCAAGAAGTACCCAGTACTTCAAAAAGTATTCAGTTATATTCACCTAGTTTGAGAATAAGTGAACTTTAAAGTTTGGCAGTATGGCATAAAATGAATAAAGATTAGTTCCTTTTTATCTGTACTACCTTTAATATTTCAAATATCTTGTTTTGTGAATTAATTACTTTGCATTTCCTAATAAATTTGTCTTTTGCTATTTCAGGGCTCAGTCTTCAACCAGATTATTGGCTGGTTCAAGATGCAAATGAATTGTTCATCCATAATGCTTACAGATTGTGATACATTAACAACTCTTGCATCATCTTGGACAAACTAGGTATAACCAGCTGAAAATCATTTGCCCTGAAAATGCTTTTCAAGCATTGTCATACTTCTGTTCACTATATCCTGCCAGTACTTGTTTGTATGCATGTACCTTCAAGTCTCCTATCAATTTATGGTAATCCCATGAATTTCATAGTGTTTCTTAGGAGTACTCTCAAGTGGTTTTGCCAGCTTCTTCCTCTGAAATATAGCCTACAGCTTCTGGTATTCATTGGTAGTCTCCCATTCAAGTACTAACCAGGGCTGACCCTGCTTAACTTCCAAGATCAAACAGGATCTGGTGCCTTAGGGTATTTAGACTAGATAAGTCTAAACATTGGCTATTAAAAGGGAAGAAACGATGTAAATTACCCAAGTTAGAATGTCCAAAAATAGAGAAGACTGAGTAAAAACAGAGAGCCAACTGACTTTCAGCAACCCTAATGTTTAATGCTGTTGGTGATTCCAGGAGGCTTTCAGGGAAAACTGCATTTGTGATAATTTTCTTTGTAATGCAGTTACAGAATTGCACAGCCAAGATGAAAAGGGAAGGTTTGTTATCAAGCTTGTTTTCAGGCCAAGTGAAGAGCCATAAAGACATCTGTGAAAGCATCAACAAGACTTTGGGGGGTTGCAGACTGCCAGAAATAGTGCAAATTGAGTCTACTTTTAGGATTAGGGTTAGGGAATCATGGGAACTGTAGTTTATTGTGGCACCAGAGCTCTCTGACAGAGAAGGCTCAATGTCTCAGGAAAAAAAAACAATTCCCATGATTCCTTAGCACTAACCCTAACCCTAAATGTGGACTCAATTTGCACTATTTCTGGCAGTCTGCACCCCCCTTTCTTAGCTATTATGCTGTAGTTTTGTTTTCAAACCATTCTTCTCTCGCACCTCTGTTTCGAAATAGACATGCAGCAAATCAAGATTAAACTAAGATAACAATAAACCACCCTTAATTCAAGATGAGATTCACATGCCAATTTCAAAACATGGTTTCAGATACTACTTTGTAACTTCTAAATAAACCATAGGACGTTCTCACACGGGGAGTCGCGGGGAGAAAGTGGAAATAAATGGGCACGAGCGGAAGTCTTTAATTTACGGGATTTGTCCCGTTCCGCCTCGTCTGATAACTAAATTCGAATTTAAAAGGGGGTTAATTCGAACGAAAACCTGATCTTTTCATTTTCGGGATTTTTGAGGATTTGAAAAGATCAGGTTTTTGTTCGAATTAACCCCCTTTTAAATTCGAATTTAGTTATCAGACGAGGCGGAACAGGACAAATCCCGTAAATTAAAGTCTTCCACTCATCCCGTTTATTTCCACTTTCTCCCCGCGACTCCCCGTGTGATAATGTCCATAGTTCATAAGCCTGCTTGGCTGAATGTACACACAAGCTGAAGTTCAGCTAAACAAAATATTATTTAGCCATTGTGCCTGAACCAAGCTTATTTGTAATGGTGAGGGGAAAGCACTCTAATTCAAACATTTTCTTTCCATAACATTGGATCTGATTATGTTATTTAAGAGTGATTGCAAGAGCCAAGGAAAGGGGGAAACCCAGGTAGACAGAGGCCATGTGTTTCTAGCAAAATATCAGCAGGGCATTCAAGGGGCCGACACCTTTTATTTTCATGTTTTTATTTGACTGTTTATAGACATTTGCTTTTTAAAGATTCCACCCATTGATTCCAGTAGGAAGTAGGAAGTAGGAAGGAAATAAAGATTCCAGTAGGAAGGAAATAAAATACACCGAGACCAAGTATAGGGTAGTCACCATCCCTTCTCCTATTCTGGGCTGGTGCAGGGGAAAAGGAGACCATTAGATTTCATGAATCTACAGCCTCTCTTTGCACCTTTCTGTTTTGTTGTTGTTGTATGCCTTCAAGTTGTTTCCAACTTTTGGTAACCTTCAGGTGAATCTATCACAGGGTTTCCTTGACAAGTTTCTTCAGAGCAGGTTTGTCATTACTATCCTCTGAAGCTGAGAAACTCAGTGAGTTTCAGGGCCAAGCAGGGATTCAAACCCTGTTCTCCAGAGTCATAGCCCAATGTTCAAACCACTACACCACACTGGACCTTTCTGTAGTTGCAGGCAAAATGTTCATAAAGTATAATCACCTTCTCTGGGGGCAAATAGCAATCTCTTGCCTAAGAGGAAAATCTGAAGAGTTTATGGTCTCTGGAGCAGCCTCCCGGGGACCACAGGATTATCTTCTTAAATCATTAAAATTAATAGGAATGTCTGACTTTCACTATTTTATTTGTGACCTGTTTTATTGCAATATCACTTAAAACCATTGTAAATTTGGGTTACATTTCCAATGATATTTCTGCTCCTTTTCTTGTTTGTGCCGTGTTAAGTAAATGAAAATTTACTACATCCTCGATTTCTATACTAATGCTTCTTTCACAGATTTTTGAAAAATAATGTCTAGAATAATTTGATAAATTTCACCTTCTAGATGTTAAAAATAATGATGGCTTTATCATAATTATCATGTCAGTTTCTGGGGTATTTAAAAATACTAAAATCATGCCAGGTGACTTCAGCTTTTATTCCAGTAGAGGTCACTAGTTTACAAGTCAAGAGCTTAAAAGAACTTTTAACAGTAGTTCAGAAATTCAGACTTTATTCATCAGATGAACATTGTAATTTTAGCTCATTTGTACTAAAAAAAAGTTTACTTTGAAAAAGCTCCCAGTTTCTTCCCTTTCTAATATTTACAGGCATCTGGGTAAAGGTTAATTGATTGGTGTAGGAAGAAAGAAAATATCAATCTGCTTATTGCAAATAAGAAATCTTAAGTGTTTTTGTGCTGGAAAGTAGAGAGTGAAGTCAGATACACAGAATACTTTAACCTGTATTTAACACAAATATATTTGTTATTTTAACATATCTACACCTGTCATCTAGTTACCGGTACTATATCCAGTATTAGAGCTTAAGAGCTATTTAAAACAACAACAACACTAGGTTTATAAGCAAACCTAGAAAAAGTGGATCCTGTGGTGATCTTGGTAACAGTAATGCCCTAGAAGGAGTGTGGGGATTTGAGGTGAGACCACTAGCACAGGTAGTTATTAACACCAGTATGGACACCATTGGATTATCTCAGTGGGTATCCCCTTTTCAAGTATTTTCTAGTCATTCAGAAGAGCATCTTTGACAGTGGTCAGTTTCTGTAATTAAATGGATACACTTGGAAACTTTGCTAGGATTGTAAAGACAATCTCTAGCTTTATTAGCTCTCCTTTACCTTATCCAAGTTGATCCTGGGGCTTTCTTAGCAAGATTATCTTGACTGTAAAGTTTTCTTGGTAAGATTTATTCAGAAGAGGTTTACTACTGACTTCTTCTTAGGCTAAGAGAGTGTTACTAGCCCAAGTTCATCTAAATGCATAAACTTGGCAACTTTGCTAGGATTGTCAAAACAATCTCTAGCTTTATTAACTCTCTCCTCTACCTTGTTCAAGGGGGGATGCAGACTGGCCCAAAGGGCCGGCCTGAGGATAGAGTTGGGATAGGGCAGCCACACGCTGGCCATCCCAGCCCCACCCCGACACCGTCCTGACACCGCACGCTGTTATGCGCAGCATGCAGCATCAGGATGCCCTCCTGGTGCAGTGTTCTGACATGCTGCGCCAAAAGGGCAGTGAAGAACTGCAGCGCTGGCTCTTAGGGCGGCCTTTTGCCACCCCTGAAAGGAGCAGCATTTTGCCTTTCTTTTTAGGGCAGCAAAAGAAAGGATCAGGGCTGCGGCGTGAGGTTGCCACGGCCCCGATCCGCTGCTTCCCAGGGCGACCCAGAGCCGCCCGTCTGCAGAGGCCCCAGGTTGATCCTGGAGTTTTCTTAGCAAGATTATCTTGACTATAAAGTTTGCTTAGTAAGATTTATTCAGAGGAGGTTTACTATTGATGTCAGGTACAGCATGCCCACAGGTCTTCTTTCAGATCATAAAAACAGATCCTAGACTTAGTCGAAAGGACAGCTTTTATTGCAGTAATGAAAACATAACAGACAGGTCCGTGACTTCTTTGACAAGTCTGAAGTTAAAACATACTGAAACACTTTTATAGAACATAGCAATGTCCCTCCCCGTAGATTGGTGTAACTCAGTGATTGGTCCCAAATTCCCACACTCCGGCCATTAATATGATGTCATGCTTTATTGTCCAAAAAGTCTGGCAATTGGCATGATGTGTGTGAATCTGTAGCTTCCCACTGACAATAGACAAAACAACCTTGAAGTAACATCTGCATTCTGTTTATGTGATATATCAGCTGGGACTGGGATCACGTATTTATCAATATCATCACATATATGTATTTAACATATTTAACAACCCAATATATATAAATCTAAAACCATCACTTATTAAAACCATCAAACAATCTATTTATACATAAAGTGCTTTCAAAACCATTTTCATTATCTCTTTAACCATATTTTTAAACTCAAGCCTCTAGCTTTAGCCAAGGTGGAAACATCCCACACGCATACCAAAAGAGCCTTTTAGTTCCCAGCCTTTTTTAGCTCTTTTAAAACTCATTAACACTTACAGCACAACCTCACAGTCAACTATATATTATTAATCTCATCTCTAATCAAAATCAACCAAAACAAATTCTGGCAGGAAAGCATTAAGCTAATGCGTTCCTGACAATTGACTTCTTCTTAGAGAGTGTTACTAGCCCAATATCATCCAGTGGCTTTTCATGGCTGAGTGGGGATTCAAAGCCTGGTCTCATAGAGTCCAAGTCCATCACTCAAACCTCTACACTATGTTGGCTCCCTCTCATGTATTTTACATTATATTCTATTATGTTTCACATTTCAGTCTTTATTACTTAAGAAGATTTTTCTATATAGATAGATGGATATATTCATTTTGTATTCATGCTAAACAGAAGCTGATAAAGGATTAGTGGCAGCAAATGCATAAAAGGGAAAAAATGCTTCACAGTTCCATATTTAGTCAGGCATGAACTGGTCTTTAATTTGTAATCTGCAGCTGCTGAACATTAGAAAGAAACTGTTTTCCAGTTTTAGTTCCAGCAAAAAGAAACAGAGAATCTTATAAACAAGCACTTCATTTCTAGAAACTGTTGGCTGAACCTCCCTGAGAAACTATGAGGAAGGGCTTAGTAAAAATCACCATCATCCTTTTGTTGCCTACACACGGCATATTGCCTTTTTTCCTGTTTCCATGTGCATAATTTTAAATGTACATATTTAAATATGAACAATTCTGTCATACTAAATGCATTGTTGCTTTGGGTTAGGATGGTGTGAGGAATGTTGTCCCACACTGCCCATGATCTCAACACAAATGCTGTGTGCCTGAATAGAGCAAAATGAGAATGGGTCCAACCAGGGACTTTATCACATGGGGGAAATCCCATGCAGAAACAGGATTGAAAAACTGGAAAAAAAACCCCTCAAAAATGGGTTGATTTTCACACACATCGTTATTATAACAACAACAACAACAACAACAACAACAACAATAATAATAATATTTTTTTATTTCTACCCCCCCCCCCCACTTCAGCAACCGGGGCGGCGTACAACAGGTTAAAACTGATACAGACTAAAACATTCCATCAACCATTCCCTAGCCCTCCCACCCCTTAAAACTAAATTAAACTAATGCAGAATTAAAATAACACATAAAATAATATATAAACCAACTTGGGGCAAAAGGTAATAGCAGCAAGGGGGGGACAGGTGAGCAACCACCTCCAGTGAGCCAGGAAGTTATTCTTGGAAGGCCCGCCAGAAGAGATCCATCTTTACTGCTTTTTTAAAGCAGTCAAGAGTGG
>JAIPUX010001232.1:150736289-150783319 GCA_020142125.1 Phrynosoma platyrhinos | reverse complement strand
TCTCTCTCTCTCTCTCTCTCTCTCTCTCTCAATCTCTCTCTCACACACACACAAAAGCACAAAAACACACACATAAAAAGCTCGACCCCCCCACTTTTATTTACCCTTTCCATCCATTGTGGTGGAGGCCAAGGACAAAGCTGTTGACCAACTCCTGCGGCTCCTCAGGCTGGAGCCGGGCCAGGCAGGTGGCGGCGCTATAGGCCTCCAGTGCCTCGTCCATCCTCCCAATCCTTGGCCTTCTCCTCTCCAGCTGAGGGCAGCAGCACTGCTTTCTGGAGCCCTCCCCAGTGCTGGGCCTGGTGAGCCGGGCGCACATGCCCACCGCTGACCCCGACAAACATATGGGGTACATGCTCCAGTTTTTCAATGGCAACTGTTTCAGCATGCCCTCAGAGAGGGCTTTGCATGCCCAATCAGGCACGCATGCCACGCATTCACCAACCCAGGCCTAGGGTCATCTCCATGATGAGGCAGCAGCATGGGATTTAATGGAGAACAAAAATGTGTAAATAATGTTTAGAAACACAAATAATACTTCGGTAGTTTCTGCCACATAAACCAAGTGCAAATGCAGTGCACTACATACTGAACACCGTGAATATTTAAAATGTTCTGAGCATGTGGAACCACCTTAATCATAAAAAAATCATTAAAAACTTCATTCTTGACCCATCTTCCACCAAAAGTACCTGAAGTACCTGTTACACTCTAGTTTATAGTCCAGTTTCTTTTTGTTTAATTAACTTTTATGCCACTAATAAAATATTTTGAACCCTCTTTTGAAATATGCAGGGGTAGCTGTGTTGGCCATTTAGCAAATTCAAACAAAAATCCACCAAACAGTGATACCTTTATTGGGCAACCAAAATGCACAGTATTATGGTTGCAAGCTTTTGAAGCTCCACTGGCCTCTTCATCAGGCAAGATGTTACAAACCAAACAGGAGAAAAAATTGGAGATGTTAGTCAGATGCTTGCATTTTGATGTTTCTGTCCTTAGTTAAGATGGTAAGTGGAGATTATCTTTTGCTGGCTTTTGAAATGTGTACATGAAGTGATAACAAGGCCAACCAAATGCTTTTCAGTTCCAGGCACTATGTAGATCTGTTCTTCACCTGTGTGAATACTCATAAGAGTGAATGCACACAGGAACACTTAAAGAACTAAAAAACTAAATTATTCCTTAGTATCCTTTTATTCTCCCCTTGTGGTAATGGCCTTTTGTATCTTCAGACATCAGATGTTCTCAAGAAAAGCCAGCCAAAATTGGGCCCGAACTTGAAGAAAAATCAACCAGTGCTCTTACATCCCTTTCTGGATTCCAGCTAGAATAGGAGGGGGTTAATATTCTCCAAACACATAAAAAGAGAAAAAGGAAACTCATCTTTTTCAAACTGTAGAATTAACATTCTAGTTTTACCAGTTACTTCTTCCAACATTGTATATCTTTTTTTAACGACCATACAAGCACATGTTTATCTCTGTCCAAGGGATTGTATGGCAGAGATGTCTAACTTTGGGTGGATTGATGCATTTTCTATTTTGTTCTCAAAGTGAAAGGTCTGCAGTGTTTGTCTGCCACCTTGTGGCATTACCTTGTGGTGCTTCCATAACCAATATTTTTACTCTTGCAGATAATCATTTTACTTGATCTTAAGCTTTATAAATTTAGAATTACAGTTGATACTTAGTATTTAAGGCATATACCATTTCTGGGATATATTTTAGTTGATTTGGTATAGTTAATTTGCAGTGATGTAGACTTGGGAGTGAAACAGACCTCTCCAAAGGAGTGGCTCTGCGCCACCCCTGTGCTTGCCGGATCGAGGCTGCAGCAACCACGCACCATGGGTTTTTCCAGTGCAAAAAGAAGCAGGAAAATGCCGCTCCTTTTTGCACCAGAAAAAAGACACCCCTTTCACCGCTGCCGCAGCTCTTCTCCACGCCTGCAGTGTGTGGTGAGTAATTGCTGTGTCGCAGGAGTGTTCCCACACTACTCACCATCTGGTCAGGTGCGTGGTGTGACACCACTTTGGGGGCAGAGTTGAGTGGGCGGTGGGTGGTCACCACACCCCCAAGTCACCGGCTCTTTTTCCTGCTCTGCTTAGCCCCTTGGTCAATTGACTCAGACTCAAATTGGACTCAAAAAGTGACTTACCTTGGACTCAACTCAACAACAAATAACACAAACTATACTATACTCATGACTTGTAGACTTTTAGCAACCAACTTGCTGGTATCATTCAATTTAAGCAGCAGTCAAGATCTTCCCCTAGAGTGTGGAGTGCATTATTCTTTGAGGGGAAAAGCAAAGACATTCGGCCAGTGGTTCCCAAACATTTGTCCTTCGGGTGTTTTGGACTACAGCTCCCAGAAGCTCCAGCCAGCTTGGCCAATAGTCAGGAATTCTGGGACCTGAAGTCAAAAACATCTGGAGGGCCAAGATTTGGGAACCATTGCACTAGGCCAGGGGTCCCCGGACTTTTTGATCCAGGGGCCAGTTCACTGGCCCCCAGATTTTCCTGGGGGGCAGAGGCGTGCGCGCATGCCATTTTGGAAGACAAAATGGCACCTGAGTCATGCGCATGCGTGAGCAACACTGAGCGCATGCGCACGACTCCGGATGCCATTTGGAAGACAAAGTGGCGTCCAGCAGTGGGTGCAAGTGGCGGCGGCAGTGGCAGGCCGGTAGGAAGGCCTCGGTGGGGCGGGCCCGGCCCGCGGGCCATAGTTTGGGGACCCTTGCACTAGGCAATGGGCTTGAGATGGAAGGATCCTTTAAAGTTTTTGAAAACCTTCAGAAGGCTCCCCTGCTGTGCAGTGGGGACAGGCTGCCAAGCAGATCTCAAGCCCCCACCCCCCCACCCGGCAAGTCCATTGTTTAAAGTGTTTGCTGTTCCCCTCTGAGAGTTTGCTGTTCCCACCCTGCCTCCTTTTTTTTGTTTGTTTGTTTTGTTTTGTTTTGTTTTGGTTTGGTTTTTTTTTTTTTTTTTTTTTTTTTTTTTTTTTTTTTTTTTTTTTTTTTTTTTTTTTGGCTCCCAGACTTGAGACTCGACTTGAGACTTGAAGGCAGAGAGTTAAGTCTTGACTTGAGACTTGGAGTACAAGACTTGAATGCTTCACTGTTAATTTGTTTGAAGAAGTGTTGCTATGGATCCATATTAGGCCAACTTTTGATGAGAATTGCATTTTCCTTCTTTAGACACACTGAGAACTGAAAAATTAGGACACAATAGAAGAATTTAGGACATGAGAACATTTATTTATTGAAGATATAGGGCCTCTACAGACGGTCAGCCATGGGCCGCACCAAGAAACCGTGGATTGGGGCCGAGGCTGCCCCACTCCTTGGCCCCAATCCACTCTGTGAGCAGCCCTGGAAGGAGCGCTAAAATAGCAGTCCTTCCTCAAGCCGTGGAAAGGGAGCTGGAAGAGGCGGTGTGCGCCTCTTCTGAGCCTCTTTCGTCGCAGCATTTCTGGACGCTGCGACGGAAAGACGTCATCGGAGTGTCTGCCGTGTGCAACAGTGGGCGCTCTGATGACGTCCTCAGGAAGGGGTTGGGGTGCCCAGCGTCCAGCTGCCCTGCCCCTTCCTGGGCTTGAAGACAGTGCTTTGTACCATCTGCAAAGCCCCTTAGATAATCTTCCTTAAATAATTAGTTATGCTAAATCAGATGCTTCCAAGCTCTTGTTGGCCTACCTCCAAAAATCCATTTAAAAGTTACTCTATGACCTTTCTAATATTAAATGCCAGCAGTCTTATTCCATTTTAGTTCAAGTGGATCCTTGCTCTTTCGTACAAGCTCAGTTTGTTCCTAAATGTATCTCAGTACATTAAAAAAAAACCTCTTCTTTCCACTGAATTTTATTCACACTTTAAGACACCAGCATATCGTCCAGCTCTGTTATGTTATTGACCTTATACATGGAATGGGTAGCATTTTTGAAAATTTTGTTTTAGGAACCGTAGACCTCAACATCTTGTAGCTGATAATGGAGCCTTTCTATAAAGTCTCTAGGGCAGGGGTAGGCAACTTTCCCCTTTAAGGGCCGAGGGACTTCAGATCCCAGAATCCCAGGAGCTATTGGCCAACATGGGATTATTGGCCAACATGGCTGAGACTTCTGGGAGCTGAAGTCCCTCGGCCCTTAAAGGGGAAAGGTTGCCTACCCCTGCTCTAGGGTTCTGTCCTATATACATTTCTACCTCTCTCAGCTTTCCAGTAACTACCATGGCCTTGAGACCCAGCGTGGTGTAGTGGTCTGAGCATTGGACTATGACTTGCTGGATGATCGTGGGTAAGTCACACTCTTAAGCCTAAGAGGAAGGCAAAAGCAAACCCCTCTGAACAAATCTTGCCAAGTAAACCCCATGATAGATTCACCTTAGGGTCCTCATAGATTGGAAAGGACTTGAGGGCACACAGCAACAAAAAATCATGGCCTCAGTTAAGCAAGCTTGTTCTTTCAACTGACTGCATCAAGCACACATCCCTGTAACATTTGCTCATTGGTCAAAAGTGATAGATGGGAGACTGGAAAGCTGATAGCTTCCACCCATCTTCTGGCATACTACTGTTATGTATTTCACTTGCATCATACTACTCTTTTGTATACTGGATTACCTTTAGTATTTGTATTTTGTATTATTTTGTATATTTTGGTGTACCTTTCTTTTAGCTCTTTTGCTTATAATACGTTTTGCAGGATGGTGTGAACTTAAAGCAGAGGTCAGGAATGTGTTACTACAGAAGTTATTACACTACAGTTCTCATCAGTCCTATCCAATATTTCTGTTGTTGTATGCCTTCAACATCTAGCAGGCTCCACTTTCCCTATCTCTGATCCAAAGGCTGGTTTTATGTGCACACACACCCTGACGCTGCTCCTATTACCTTGTTGTACACTCTGGGGCTGTGTGCTAAAAGGGGGGGGGGGCTTTCATAGCTTCTAAATACTCTTCAGAGCTTGTATCTTGTTTCATACTGTAGCCAATTATATTTCTTGAGCCTAACTTCTAAAAAGGGATGTATGGCACTTTGGGATCCTAGGGCTATTGAGTTGGACCACATGATTCACCTGCTACAAATACACAAAGATTTGTGTACTCTGCTCAAGCTACCACAGATCACAGACTGTTAACTAGCTAGTATGCAGTTTTGGGAAGGTTGCCACAAGGATAGCCTGGGTCCCATTTTTAATTAATATTCTTCAGCCTGTGGCATTGCTTGAAGTGGAGAAAAGAGGGATATCTGTATATGTTTTTGTAATGGATAAACGGGTTGCATGTCTGTAAATGTTTGGGACTGTGGTAGTATATATATGTAATTAATAAAAAATATAATTCAGAGAGTTTACATGTTCGGAAGGGTGTCATCTTGCCAGGGTATTGTTCTTGGATATTTATAGTGTAGTTGTGTGCCCTTCTTGCAAGTAACTGAGAGTTATCTTCCTGTTTAGGGAAATATATTTGGAGGGACAAATTCAGAATGGTTTGAGGAAAGAAATGGCTTGCCTTTATGTGAATTGAGTAGTCTATTGGAGTGAAAACTGTTGATCAAAAGACTGTCTTGGTGCTTGGACCCTACCTTTGCCTTGTTTTCAGGTTCTTGAACAAGTTGTCTTTTAGCCTTGATGGGCAACCAACTCCCATAGTAGCCATATTGTGATAGAACCCATGACACTGGGAATTTTCAGCCTGGGAAAATTGGCTCTTAGGCTCTATTTCTAGTTCTAAAGATTCACTGGGGGCCGGGGAGTCATAATTAAAATCAGTATCACCTGCACTGAAGTAATAGTTTTAAAATTCCCAGTTTATTTGGCATTACAATTTCCTGTCTTCTGGTTACTTTCAGACTTGAGTCACCAACTCGGGCACTAAGAATGAATGCTCCACGAAGGATTCAAATAAAAGCACAAGCTGGAAAGATTGAGGGTCTTTCTCATTTGGATATCAAGCTCCATAGCAGCAATGGCATGGTGAGATTGCAATTATTTCTTTATTAACATACAGTCCATTTGCAGTTGTTGCCACAGTGATGATGTTGCCCTTTGCTTCCATTTGGGTTGTGTTTTTGCCAGTTTTAGATCTTCCAGACATAGGCTAGAATCCTATTGGTGCACTTTATCAGAATATGTGGCAGCAAGAAGAAAAAGGTTGTGGGTGGGGTGGCCATATAGAAAGCAAGGCACTGAAGAAACAGGTTGCATGGGACCAGTAGATTATGAACAGAATTCAGGTAGGGATGTGCAGATGTGCGTTTTAGGACACTTCTGGGACTGGTATTGTCATCCACTCCATGCAGCACCCAAAGACCTCTTCCTGACATATTGCAAAGTATTCACAAGTATTCCATGCTTCAAAGTGAATAGACAGGATCAGAGAAGGATCTGGATGAGGGAGGATCTTGCCAGACACACAATGATTACAGAAGTGCTGAGATGACGACCCCCCCCCCGATGTCATCATTGTGCATCTAGCTATGGAGAGGTGGGTAGGCAGACCATCTCTGATCCTGCCTGTTTGCCATGAAGCACAAAATGGCCATGCAAGCTGGCTTTGGAGCTTTACATTGGGCCGGGAGTGGAGGATAATATATGGCTCAGCATATCATTGTTCTGCATGCAAAAATTGTACACTGTTCTAAAAAGCTGCTGAACTGAGGCCTTTGATTGTCTTCTCTTGCCACTGCTTCACTAACGAAGTGCACCAACAGGATCCAGTTGAATGCCTTTACTACCTAAGTAACATTTTTCTCTGGCTGAAGTGGTTTTGGATTGTCACGAGGAGCTAACCGATCATTTGCAGTTTTCTTTTATTCTGTTTTACATAAATATATATTCAGGATCTTGATGATGAAATTAAGAGTCTAGACAAAATGCAGAAAATGTTTCATATGGAAGCTCTAGTTCTTGGCTGTTGAAAGGCAAATTAAATTTTAGAATGTGTTCATGTGGTTGTATTGCATTCCCACCAAAAATCATTACATTTTCATCTATTTCATGCCTCTGCAATCATAGGGTATTTTGCATCAAATTAGCTTGCATTCCATACATCTGATAAGTATTTTGTGACAAAATGTTCCTGAATTTTGTCTTTTGCATCTCATTTACACTGTACATCTTGGCTGCTTGTTCATTTGCAGGGTAGATATCAGTTACCACCCAAGGTGAAAAAATAGTAATGCCAAGTTTGGTATCAGTCAGTCTCTCAGACAAATGTTTTGTTAAAACTATAATGTTGCTATATTCTTAATTTTTAAAAAAATGGGATCCAGTCCATAGCCAGTCACATTTTTTATTTATTACTAATTATATATTTTTAGTAATCGCTTCTCTATCCAGTAGGGCCCCTGAAGTAATGTACTAGATATAAAATTTTATTTGAAATCAATTTTAAAAGCCTGTTTTAAAACTAGACGCCTTACAGATTAGCATCAGCTCACCAATCCAAACTCTCTGGGTTTGGGGACATGCAACAGGGCCTCCACTGAGGATCTCAGATTCCAGGCAGATTTGTACAGCAGGAGCTGGTTTTTCAGACATCCTGGCCCCAAGGACTTTATCCATCAAAATTAGCTCCTTGGATTTTGCTTGAAAGCAAATTAGAAGTTAGCTCAGCCAGTTCAAACACATTCCACTTCTAATGATCCACTTGATGAGGATTTGCATCCACACATACAATCTGGTGTGGGGTGGGTCAAATTTTGAGGAAGACCTGCCTTTTCTGGCAATGGGCTCAGGAAAAATTCTCTGGGTATAGGAGCAACACTCTGAATATGCGTATCTGCAAATACGTGCAAATTTTATCATCCTCAGCACCTTGAAACAAAATATTGATCAACAACTAGTATGCAAAGGGATCTTGTAGTATCTTTGAGACTAACTGAAAGAAAGAAGCTGGTAGCATGAGCTTTCATAGGGGCAGCAAGATAGAAGTGGCTTTATGCTTACCTTCCCACATGATGTTATAGTACTTCTGTTCTCCCTCCAGAAAGAGCTGGTCATAAATACGTGGCTTCTGTCAAATGGATTTTTCCAGCAGGACAAAAGGCACACGTTTACAATTGTCTCCTTCAGCAATAGAGCAGAAGTGTTTCATGGGCATGCCAGAAGGCAAGCATAAAGCCACTTCTATCTCAGTGCCTCTCATCTTTTTTTTTTTTGTAATGCAATAAGGCCCACAGACTTGAGTCTATTTCCTCAGATGCATCTGAAGTAGACTCGACTCTACAAAAGCTCATGCTAACAGCTGCTTTCTTTCAGTTAATCTCAAAGGTGCTACAAGATCCTTTTTTATAATGATCTCCAGACTAACACAGCTGTGTCTATTAGTCAACAACTGTGAGGGGTAGATTTTGTGTGTGTGTGTGTGTGTGGCATTTTACAGCTTTCTGGAAAAAAAATTTTCACTGTAAAAAAAAACAGAAAACAGTGTTTTGCACAAAATACACTGGTTTTAGATGATTTATTTTATTTTTTATTTTTTTGGTGTGTAAATGAACTTTTTAAAGTCAAATGCCAAATCCATATTTTTACAAAATACAAAAACAGTGGGAAAACTCCCATAATCTCATCCAGCCAAAAGAAGATTGGCATTCTTGTGTTCTTGTATGTGAGAACACAAGCTCTACACATGAGTACAACTATTTGACAAGGCCAATGTCCTTTGTATGTGCAACACACAATGAAAACTGATTTTTAGAATGCTATAGAATAGATAATAAACTACAAGGATTTAGAGAGAACAGAACTGATCTCGAAGATAATATTAGTGGACAATAAAAAAAATGGATTAGGAATTTTTATGCAATGTTATTGAAATGGGAATTGAAGGATGAAGTTGTGAAAGAAAACATGAACTGTTCTTGTACTGATTTACTCCTACGTGAACAATTAAATCCATGTCTTTCTTCCACATAGCTTATGCTTGATGCAGAGACTTTGCGGCTTCCCAAATTGCCTCAGGGAACAAGTGGAGAATCTGACACAAATCAAGAACTCTATGAAGTTTGTGTTTGCTTAGATGGACGGCTGTACTTAGCCCTGGCTGATGAGGTTTCTAACTGCCAAGCATACAGTCATATTTGTCAATAAAAGGACTCTAAAGAATTCACTTTCTATGGCCTTTTTTGCCTGGGTTTGTAGGACTGAACATTACTGATAGCAAGGAAATCAGGATTCTATGCACCAGCAGTATTTTGTAGGCTGAGCAGGAAAGTATAATTTAAATTTATATTTAAAATTAATCTCCCACCCCACCCCACTCCAAAAAAAGTATGTTTAAGTACCTCATCATGCATACATCCACTTATAGTGTCCTGCGGGTGTGCTTTATTTATTGCCCTTCAGGATTGTATGAGATAAAAACATTTAGTGAAGTCCAGCAGCAAACATTTGTAATTCAGCTTATACATTTTAATTCAGTTTGGAAAGCACAGCTGATTTAAATTATTGCTGGAATATGTTTTTTAAAAACCAGTAGAGTATCTTCTTATATAAATAAGTTAACTGTATGAAGTATAAAGACAGTGAACTGTTTCTTCAAATGTTGTATCAGTACTCTCCATCATGCAGCTGTGACTTCCATTTGTTCTCTTGAGACAGCAAAAAAATCCAGGTACTATTAACAAAATGTGTTCCTGCTTCTGACTTACCGGTAATATTCTTGTACCAACTAGACAAAAGGGCTCTGTGACAACACCTAGGAAGGCGACTGCCTCCATACCATAACACTAATAGAATTGCTTTCCTATGCAGATTTTGCTTTACATTATTTTTGCTATTATTTATATGTCATTAGTGCATATGGCACTTCACAGAATAAATCAACAAAACCAGCCTAGCCTGCAAAAGGCATACAGTCTGAAAAGTATACATAACTTTTGTATACTCTGGTTTCTCTTCAGATCGTATGAAAAGTATACATAACTTTTGCAGGATGAGGAGTGTGAAATACTGTAATCTATTAAAAATAATATAAAAAGTACAATCTATCCTGCTCTCCCTTGCAGCTCAAATGATAATGGATTTTCATAGCTGTCACGCTCATGTGTGCAATACAGAAGCTCCTATATGTGGATGAGGCTGCCATGTTTCTCCCTATGACCAGGTATTTCGATATTCATGCTCAGTTCCTGTGGCAGATCAAGATATTACTCACAGCCTCAGGTGACCTCAGGACCCAGGAAATATACAAAAGGAAGCATGCATTCCTGACATGCAAAAGGAATATTAGGTTTTTAAACATAGGCATTAGCACTTTGACAAGGGCCCCAAAGCAAACAGGAAGCCAATGCAGATGGAATACACTTAGCATTGTGCACCTCCTATTTAATACATGTGACTCAGTATCTCCCACTAGAAACTTCCACGTTTCCAGGACAGCCCTTCAAAAAGCAATTCATTAATTACATCAGATGACCCAAGTAGGGATAATAGGACAAGATGTTAATACAAAAGTACACGTCAACTGCTGTCACTTCTAGACCAATCAATCATAGGATTGTACTTTGGGAACATGCTCTTCTAGGAGTATGAGGGGGTATCGTAAAGTTTTAATTATCACCTTTAAAAATATTTGACAAAGTTTTGATTTGTAGTTGTTAACTTATCTCTATGTAGTCACCATCCGGATTTACACATTTTCCCCAGCATTTCTTGACCCTCAGAATACTTGATATTGTAGAAGTCTGCAGATTGCGCCTTACGAGGGAATATCCTATAGTAATAATTATCAACTAGAAATTATTATGGTATATTAATGAAATTTTGTCAGTGCCATCATTGGTCCCCAAGTGCATGATGTGGAGAAAATCAACTCATTGTGTCCTTTACTTTTGTGACAGGTTGTGTCAGAAGTGACTCAAGGGTAAAATCCTCGTAAGGCACAATCTGCAGACTTCTACAATATCAGGTATTCAGAGGGTCAGGAAACACTGGGGGAAATGTGTAAATCTGTATGGTGACTACATAGAGATAAGTTAACAACTACAAATCAAAAACAAACTTTCTGTCAAAAATTTTTAAAGGTGATAATTAAAATTTTACGATACCCCCTTGTATGTCCCCATCTAGAAAAGGTTCAGCCATTGTACTTTGTTCTATGACCAGCCTACCATCAACACTGCTGTATTAAGTGGATTCAGTTTCAACTGAATGTAACCCACAGTTCTGTTCACATGCAACCCACAGTTCTGTTCAGGCAGTCACTGAAATAATGCTTCACAGGTTTCAGTTCAGATGAAAATGAATAATAAAGCAGCACTAAATGTTGATAATCAGTGATACGGTTGTATGGCTCCCTCCTCACATAACAAAGTTATTGCTGGATTTCAGCCTTGGGTTTCACTATTAATTTTGTTAAATTCTACAAAGTCATAGTGTGTATTTTTTAAAAATGGGTGTCCCGTATAACACCCATTCTTATATTTAAAGATGAGGGAAGATGTAATATAGTCGTCCCTCCTGATTCGCAGGAGATCTGTTCCAGACCCGTTTATGAATCGGAAAAACTGCAACTATCCAAGCCCCATTGGATATAATGGCCACGCGTGCGCCATAGGCATGCACACCATTTTGTCCCTCCTGGCTTCCCGTCTGTGGAAATTCAAGACTGTGAACGCAAAGTCTGCAAACTAGGAAGAACGACTGTATTCAGTCCAAAGGGGTAACTGTACACAAAGACAAATTGATGGCACCTTTAAGCCTAACACATTTATTGCACTATCATACATAGAACTTTAGCCCAGCTGTACCTGTATGTTCTCCCAGATGTCTCTGACATACAGAAGTTATATTTGAACAATTTGTTTCATTCGAATGAATTCCAATGAATTCATTCTAGTTCATGTTCTGAAACAGGCTCCACAGGAAAAATAGTTATTGGAGAGGAACCATTTGGTTCTCCCCAAAAGAAACCAAAAAGGTAAATCTGCATTACTGTAGATCAGTGGTTCTCAAATGGTGGAATGTGAGACTTGGAGTCCCTGATTCCTCGTCCTCCTCCTCCTATTCCCAATTTTTTATCTTTAAAATTTAAACATGAGTTAAATATTGAATTTACTTAAATAAAAATGTTCTAATTTGAACAATGTTATTTGCTTATAAAATGTTAAAATATGAATATACATGAATGTGCAAATGAAAATCACACTAAATAAAAAAAAATATTTTTATTCATATACTACACCGAGCGGGGTGGAGTGTGACATCTGCATGTAGATGTAAAGGAGGGTCCCAAAGATAAAAAGTTTGAGTACCACTGCTGTAGACTATATTACTTAAAATTAAGAGGAGTAAGGAAGATGTCTGATTTGTCACAAAGACCTCCCACATATACACTTAAAGTTATCAATGAAAGAAGTCTTGTTTAAAAATCAACACACCATTCTGAAGAATGTTTCAGTTTATTATTAAAATTATTGTATGGCACTTAGCAGCAGAAATAATCACATGGCTTTGCAATCACAAGAAAGATTTCAAAGCCTAGAATCTGTTGAGAAATTTCCCACATTGGAAGCCCTTTATTATTTACGCTTAACGGAAGAACTTTATCAGCATTATTTCCTTTTGTGTTGCAATAATTCTGGTTGTAAGCTAAGTTTATATTCCTCCATTTTATTTTACATTCTTTCAGTGAAATTATAATTTCAGTGTACTAATCAGATAAATAATTATGACCAGTAATAATGGAACATAATACTAACTTTTGCAGATTTATTGTACAAGTTCTCATGATTTTTTTTACAAATATGGAATAATTTACATGGCATTATCAAAAAGTATTACAATTTACAAAAGAAAGTATGAACTAAAAATCAGACATCTCATGTGCCATAGTGTGAGTCAAAAAAATAAAATAACATTGCAGCACCATTTAATACGTACTTTAAAAAAATCCCACTGTATACCAAAATGTTTACCAAGTTTTACTGGTTTCAATGATGGCATGAAAAACAGAAAAGCAAAACAAAAAGTTGAAGCAAGGTAACTTTTGAAATGAGTTTTGATGTCAGTTTCAAAAACTGCAAGTGAAGTATTTTGCTAGGCAATGCACATGCAATTCTCCGTGAAATATGTAAGAAAAAACAACAACACGCAAACCACAAAGCTGGTTATCAGGAAAGTTACATTTTCTTTTTAAGTCATTCAGTGTTTAGGATTACCATACTGTGCTGTGTCAAAGGTCCTTGGTAACCTCCAATAACCTCTGATGTAAAACTGAATTAAATCTGTAACAAAAATTTTCAAACAAGTATTAACCCTGATAGGAATAAATGTCCATAGCAAGACAAATGCGCAGAGTATTATTGCACAACTTGTCTTTAAAAAATATTGAACCTCTTAAACAGACTAAATATATCCAGTTTTATATCAGTGTACCAAAAATGCCAACAGGAAAATTAAATTGAATGGATGCAATCCAAGGAGAATATAATACATATGTATATATATATATATACACACACATGTAGACATACAAACAAATTCTACCAACCACAGTTCTAAGCTTTGGTTATATAAAGTGCAGTTCAGCCCCATGAATTCTATCACTACTGTGTACATACAACCATATTTACAGCTCAGTCTCCCTGCAAATTTTTAAATAGTTTTTACAGTTTTGCTAATAAAAGGCTCAGTTGTGTGTTTTTTTAAAATAATAAATTAAATTTCTGTCTTACATAGTTGAGGGTTGAACATCTTGTTCAGTCACCCATAGAGTTGGCACCAAACTCTTTGAAAGGTACACAAAAGAAACAATATGCATTAGAAAATATTAGGGCAGCATCCATTTTCTTAAATCTTTCTCCTGTCTCTCACATACCCCCTGCAACCTCCACTCCCCAAACTACTTTCCCTCAGTCCCAGGAACCTGATGCTCACTTGGTGGGTTAATGGAAATGATTTTTCCATTGACACACCAGAAGAAAAAATGATGGACCAAGAAACAATTCAAAACATCTCTTCTGCTCAACACTTTTCTGTTGAAAATCATGCCTTCCTCCACTGCTTTAATTCTATTCAACAAAGCATGTTCAGTAACGATGCAATTCCCAGACTCAGGTCTATCATTTAACATCTGGTTTGGCCCAGATCATGACTGATATATATCATTTATAAGCTGCTAGAAACTATAGCCTCCAAACTACAATAGCTGCATAAGCAAATCACATTTAATCCCATCACATTCAGTATACAGATCCTGCTAGCAAAAACTGAACTCAGATGTGCTCTTACGATATCTGTGGCTGTGATCTTCTTGAGGTGTAAGAGAATGACTTCCACTGATATTGCACAAAGGCATATTGCTGACTGCATGATACATCAACAGTAAAATGCCACCAATAAGTAGCTTAGAGGAAAACTGTGGCTGGAAATATAGCATATACATGTACGAATTCACCATGCCTTTAACCTCTCTCATACTTTCTGCTGTATAAAGTTTTCAAGTTTTATTATAATACATGCTGTACACTCCATCACTCTCATAGCAACCTCAGAAGTGAACCTGTCATTTGGAATCTGTGGGAATGGGAGGAGATCTGGATAACGTGTTTTTAAGCTATCTACGCCATATGCTTCCAGTGTGTGGACATCATTTGTAAGACCTTCAAGTTGCTGGCTGTACTCCTCAATTTTTTGTGCTAGTGCACCTGGTTTCACATCTTTATCTGACTTGCCCCTTACAGCATAGTCAGCAGCTATTAGGGCTAACTTGGTAGACAAGTAACATTTAAAGCACACCCATTCATTGGCACTCTTATGAAGATCATTCCTTGCAGCTGAAAAGTTTGCTCTAGCTTGCCTCAACCACCTACGTGCTTCAACAGGATTTCCTACAGACTTGAATGTAGGTGGCACAAAGAAACGCTGGGAATATGAAGGACCTGTTGAAGATGGGCATTTTTCTTTAGACTGTTGTCTTTCAGATTTGTGACTTGTCGCTTCCTGATTCCATGAAGTATAAAATCTCTGAAATGAAAATTTGTCTGACTGAAATCTTGAAGCTGAGGAATATGTCCGTCTGGATGCCCTGTCTGCATTTTGGTCTATAAAAGCTTGCTTTTCTAGTCTATTGATCTCATTTTGTAAATGCTTAAAAACCTCATTGGCTATGTCGAGGTTCTCTGCATTTTTGTCTGGATGCCACTTAAGATAGAGTCTTCTTATAATCTTTTTCCTTTCAGATTCCGGAAGTTTCCAAGCCTGCTCCACCACTGATGTAACTTCTCGTAAAATTTCTGTCAGAGAATTTGCTTTAATCTTTTTGGGGGAATGATGTTTGGATGATGATGATGATGGTGATGATTTGTGACTCTCTCTCCCAGGAAAAAGAGGAGGAACTGTGCGTGTTCCATGGGCTGGAAACTCTGTAGGACTTGTTGGAGTAGATGGCGCACTGTCTCTGTTCTGAGAACTTTCATCAGGCCTTGAGAATTTGTATAAGTCAAGAGAGCTTACTATCTTGTATTCACTGTATCCAATGTCAATTTGATAAATTTTGCCCAAGAAACTGGAATTTTCCTCATCTTCCCTTTCTACTTCCTGTACTATGATAGCATATGTATAGGTTGGATGATATGATCCATAGATATCCCCTCCTTCAGCATCAACAAGATAACCAACATATTCACCTGGGTAAAAAACATTCATTGGATCCATGAGAAGGGTATAGTGGATTTCTGGTGGTATAGGAGTTCCAGGCATAGGTAATTCAAGTTTTGAGGGTTCTGAAGAGTCATACTT
Organism: Phrynosoma platyrhinos; assembly: GCA_020142125.1. NCBI lineage: Eukaryota > Metazoa > Chordata > Lepidosauria > Squamata > Phrynosomatidae > Phrynosoma > Phrynosoma platyrhinos. The sequence goes on along the minus strand of JAIPUX010001232.1, from coordinate 150,767,570 downwards.
CACACCTAAACTGTCAAGCTTCTCACTAATCCTATAAATATCATTGCAGCCCAGCATGGCAATTAAATAGGAAGTATCAGAAATTAGATTATCAGTTGCAGATTTCAGGGTCATTGCTAATGCTAAAAGGAAATTTATGTCTTTGCTATCTGAGTGCTGTATATACAGCAATATTACAGCATTTCCATATCTTTTTAAAAAGGCAAATGTTTCACTTTTGCTGTGAGGTATAGGAGCAAACCCTTTAACTCTCAATGTTGTCTGAAGCTTCTCAAAACAAGACACTTTCAAGCCTTCTCTCAAGGTCTTGCAAAGTTTTATGGCTTTTTCTTCATTGGCTAGGAATGCATTGTCATTTTCATGTTTCATAATTCTAATAAGTCCTGTGATGAACTGTTCAGAAGACAGCAGTAACTGGAGTCTCCCCTGAAGAGAACAAAGTGCTCCAAAGTGACAAATTTTTGGCGACTCTTCATCCAACTGCTCTTCAAGAATACTGCTGAGGAGACGAGGTCTAAGCTTCTGGGGAAACAGCATTATCAATTTAGTGTGGAAACCATGGTCTTTTCCTAAGTAACACTGGCTAAGATCAACCAACATTTGGACACCTATGTTTCCTTGTATTCTGCTTTTGTAATGAGGTGCATCATCAAAAACTAAAATGCTTGATTTTACCAATCTTCCATCCTGACTTGGAAGATAAAGAGCCAGATCTCTTACATTTTCAAGTTCACTTCTAACTTTTACAGAATCATTTTGAAGACTTTTAAACAGACCAGAAACAACTCGTTTGACAGTACGCATTTCATTTGGGTCGAGCTGTTTTCCCTCAGAATTCTTGAATATACGACTCAGAACCTCAACATACTGTTTTGTTGAAATCACATCTTCAGTGCCTAAGTGTTTAAATAACTGGTGGAATGTACCAAGTTCTAATGGAAGCTTGTACAAGTAAGGTTTAAAATCAGATTCATATTCAAGATTTATTACCACTTCTTCAGGCTTCAAGAGCTTCCAGCCTTCTTCAACCATCACAAAAGCAACCCCTCGAAGCTGAAACCGGAATTCTCTTTTCTCTGTACTAAGAAATTCATAGATGCTCCTTAAAACCTTAACCCTTGTTTTTACCATATCCTCATCTAAAGTCGTTATATTACATATATTTCTGCAGTTATTTATTACTTTGTCTAGAGGAGGATCCAAGTTGACATTAAGCATAGTCAAAACCTGTTCAAGTTGTTCCTGAGGACCAAGACTGCTTCCTTCCTGTTCTTTGATACTCAAAGGTGTTGCTTTTTCTGGAAGAATAGGGCATGAAGTCCACAGAAGCTGCAAAACATCAGTCTGTTTGAATTTAGGGTTAACTTGCGCTCCACTGAACTTTATAAGAGGGAGTGTTCCATTAACCTCTTGATATTGTGGATGGAATCTTACAATTTCTGCAGGAGCTCGTTCAGGACAAAGGAATGCAATTGAAGACAATTCTTTAAGGAAGTTTCCAGAAAATAAATCAGTTCTTTCTTGAAAAATGTGATGAAGAAGGACATCCACTGTATTTTGCAATGTATCCTTAGTCCAATTTTCAGTGTTAGCTCTCATGCTGATTTCTTTAGCAAACTGCAGTAACTGCTGCTGGGAAATTACATATTTTAGTCCCATATTTCGGAGGAATGCTACCCATGATGTGAGGAATGCAGCACGATTTTTTGGTTTTGTAAGCTGTTCCAGTTTCTTAAAGAAATCTTGAGGTATGAAGAGTTTTTCAGGGAGCATTACTTCAAAGACTCTTACAGTCCTATCATAAAAATGCTTTGCAGGTTTTAATCTATTACATGAATCATGAATTATCAAGAAACTCTCCAATTTTTCAAACAGCTGTTCCTTTATTTCTGATGATTCTTCAATACTGGAGAGCCTGTTCTTTAAGTAAATCAGGTGTTCAAGTTTTGCATCATAAGACAGACTTTCAATCTTTGGTAAAAGATGCTTCAAATAAACCTCGAGGTCATCAACTGGAACACAACCTAGCAGAGTGTACAAATCTTTTAGATGTATTTTCTCTTCAAGAAAAGCAGCTGAAGTTGATTGTGTCCATCTATCCACTTCAGCAGAGGGAATGCTTCTTGTCAGTACATAACATGACCCACATTTTGAAATGCTTATGTATCGCCCACTTATAGATTTGTAACATGGAAGGGACCTCAAAATTTTAATGTCATCCTGAGATGTTAAATGGTTTAAGTTACAATTGAAGTACATCAAAAGGGCTTCAAAGTCATTCTCAGCTAATTTTTCTGTCTTGAATGTTGAAGTCTGTATCATGTAATGAATAGCTTTTAAAATGCTTGGAGGATTATCTATATTTGCTGTATGTCCAGACAACAAGGGCACTAAAGCATTGTCCTTAGAGCAAATTTTGTTCAATGCAAGTTGAATGCAACCAGTTTTCATTAAAGCATGGAAAACTTTATCAGTCTGAGAATTTGGGAAGAGAGCTATATGCATAAGACTGAGAGGAAGCAAGACATCACAGTCTGGTACAACCAGCTGATTAGAGGAGACAGTAAATTTTGTTCCTGGAAGCAATGCCCAGTCTTTCAGTGTATCAACAACATCCTCAAATGTTGGTTTTGCATCATCCTGCTCATCCTTGGCATGTAGGGATTCACTAATAAAATGCCATGTGTTTTTAAGCCAGGATTCACTGGCAAAGTTCTCCTTCCACCTTATACAACCTCTGACTTTATATTCTCTTGGTAACATGGATGACAACAGATCAGCAAAGCTACTGATATCAAATACTTTTGCTACATTGCATTTAAGTAAAATATGACTGTACCTTAAATACAGAGTGTTCATAAACAGATCTTTACGAGATGGAATCAGTTCATGATAGGTTGTTAAAAACTTTGGACGTTTTGAATCAAAAACCTGCAGCACACTATCAAGTGTAATGAGCAAAGGTAATCCTTCAATTTGTATTTCACTTTCTTCTGCATCTTTGAAACAATAGTCAACAAGAAGTTTTAGACTGTGGAAAAGTTTCAGATTTGTCTGCTGAAGACGGCAAGGCAGCTTCCCAATGTGACAATTAGAATCTGGAGAAGAAAATGTTATCAAAAATGATCGAACATCAGCAGGAGTCACATAGCTTACAGGAATATCTGCATCCACAAGACAGTGGTAAAGATTTGCAGTTTCATCACAGCTGTAAATCAAGTTAAAGCCAATTTCTAAAAGGAGATGCTTTAGTCTGTACACATTTTCTGCTACTGTCTTACGTGTTGTAATGTTGTACTCTACATTTTTGAGCTGATGCAACTCATCTTGTAACAGGTTGTCAAAGAATGGTTTTGTTTTGTTTGCAGTAGACATATTAACCCAAGTAATGATAACTGCAGAATGCAAATCAGAGCCATCCACATTTGGTGCTCGCACAACAGGTAGAAGACGTTTTGATTCCTCATGAATGCAGCTGTAAACTGCTTTCACTAGACAATACCAATCAGGTTGCAGATCCAATCTGTTAACTGGGAAAAATGACAGAAACTTTTTCAAAGTGTCTTTCACAGCATGCATAGATGTGTTCTGTAGTACAGACACTGTTGGGTCAGTCACCTGAAAGTAGCGTTTTTTCAACTGAATCAGAAGTTCAACATAAGCTGGTGCTATCAATGCTGTCATTAAACTGTTATTCCAGTCACTTCGCACTCCAACTCCATTATCATCACGCCACAGATTTCGTCTGGCAGAATCTAGGGCAAAGTGTCCATTTACATGAAATGGTAACCCAGTTTCCAAAGACAAAGGTAAGAAACAAAATGCCCTATGAGGTTTTTTATAATTGTGAGTAATGCATGCAGCAACTCCTCCTCGGGGAAAAAGAGTGATGTCTTCATTCTTGTGTGCGGATATAACACTCTTAGATACTTTTTCAATGAATGAAAAACCTGACCTGTTACAAATTAACCAGGAAGTAAGGTTACCTTCAGAGTCTTCAGTATCCATAGTGTATGTGATTTGCTGCACAGGGATCTCACTGAGCTGCTTCTTCTTAGTTACACTGTCAATTACAGAAGCATGGAACTGCTTTCGTTTCAGTCTATCTCCATCAGTAACTTTGCCAGAGACTGAATATAACACATTAAGTGCTCCTGTTGTTTTTTCTATTTCACAAATAGAAATTTTTTCCATGTGGTTCAAAAACATCAAAAGTTCTGCTCCATCAGAACGCAACTTATCGAGAAGATTTTGCACCATTCTGTCAGAACATGGCACTGGGGAGATTTCTGACACTTTTGCCATTTCTCCATTTCGAAGTGGAAATCTAAACATAGTGCAGTTTTCTAGTTTAAAATGATCTCCTAAATAGAGATCCAATACATCAGAGAACTGTGTTCTGAAATCAGCATCCAGGTCTCTAAACATGCGTCCAGGACTAATTGATGTTGCACCTGGTGCATATCTAGCATGAGGATCAAAGATACAAAGTATATCATTGCCAGAAATGAAAGAGGGACAGTCTGTTATGTGATATACAGAATTGAATCCTATACCATACTGACCAGTTTTACATGGATTGCCTTCTTTGGTACCTTTCCCAAGGTTCTGAATTCCTCTAATGTCATCTTCAGTAAATGGCTGATTATTGTAAACACACAGTGCTGGACCTTGAAGTGGTGACCATTTTTCATCAAATATCCTATCTACTGGATGTTGTCGAGGATCAAACACAAAGCAGACTTCTGTTGCTTTTGCATCATCTGCATTCTGAAGGAGCTCTTTCAGCATTTCTTTTTCTGAAGGATATGCATTAAGAATACTTTTAATTCTGCTTGTCAGTTTTTCTTTCTGTCCAAACTCACTACCAAGTGTAGTGAAGCAGATATTTGAAGCGTATCGTTCTAAAGCTTTATGCCTCTTAGGTATAGCCCCAAGCTTTACTGCTACTTCCCTTGGAATGTCACCATGACAGTATTTTACACGTGTATCTTTAACTTTTATCCAAGGGCAGTCGTTATAACACAGGGAATTAGCAGGCAGAAGAGCAAGGCAAGTATCTGGTAACAAAATTTCACCATACTTTTTTTCACAAAGTTCTTGTTTCTTTTCCCTAATGAGACTCCATATGCCTTCACTGATTATCCTCCTACAAAGCTGAAAATTTTCTTCAGTCAGTGGTTTATTTCCTGTTTCCTGATTTACTGTCTCAAGTACTTGAGCAAAATCTTCCACTGTACACGCCTGACGCACACCTACACTTTCAAACAGTTCACGAAAATTATTTCGGTATTTATTTGGAAGCTGATGGAGATAGGGTGCTGCCTCAAAGTTTAAATGAAAAGACACCCTTGTGGGTGCAACATAGTCATTTTCAACCAAAATGAAACTGAAGTTTTTCAACTCCTCAACAATGACTGTTTTTGTTGTTCCATTTTGGAGCAGTGCTTCATGGAGATATTTATAGCAAGCATTAGTAATGTTTTCCTGATACAAAGTAATGCCATCAAATGACCTTGCAACTTCTTTCAACTGGTTTATTACCATAGTCACAGTTGGTTTCTTAAGCAAGCCTAAAAAATCTTTGACTGCCAGGGAAATGCTCCCACATCCTTTGAAAGAATGGGAATTTTCATTAAGAATTGGTTTCAGCAGACAAACTATATCCTGGTAATCAGCAGTAAAAAGGTCCATTGCTGAAAACATTGTTTCAGGTCCAAAATCATTACCCTTCCAGTGCAAGGAGAAACCTGCTGGTTTTGTGAGAAATGGAAGGAAAGGTATAGTTTGAAATTTTGCAGCAAATTCTTTAGATTTGGGATCTTTGCACTTAAGTTTTTCATCAATGAGGCTTAACAGTATACTACTTCGGAGACAAGCTGCAGCATGATCTGTCATGTTGATTTCTTCTACAGATTCTGCACGTTCAATCAGATCTTCCCATAAAATATCATCTTTAGCCATGCCTAATTGGACTAATTTGACCAAAATTACTGGATTAAGGTAATCCTGACTAGTGCCATGGGGAAATCTTCCATCTTCCTTATTGTATAATTTTGCAACTCGGCCTTCAGGATGGATCAGCCTAGAAGGCTCTACTAGGGGGTGATCTGTCAAAGAACAAGGGATGCATGGAGTAATACAAAGAATTTCTGAGAACTCATTAACCTTCTCATTTAGTACATAGTGCATTAAAGGGTCACGGAGTTCTGCTTCAATCTCTTGAATATTTGGAAAAAATACTTCAGAGAAAAATTGTCTTTCTGAAAAAGTATTCTCTAGTAACACTTGTTTACATCCTGCTTCTTCAAAGCCTGCTTTCACCCAGGAAGGAAGGTCTACAGCACAGAGATTTTTTGAGCCTGTTTTTTTAAGGTATTTCAGAAAAATCTGAAAGGCTGATGTTCCTATGTCTGGACGTTTTAACAGTGAATCATCTAAGAATCTCACATTCTTCATGGATACCCAAGACAAACCATCAGAAAACACTCTGATCCCTTCTTTGCCTTTCATATGAGCTATCTCCTCATAAAATCCTTGACATATCACTGAAAAATCATCATGGACTAAGTCAGGATCAGGCCACACTGCATAGTAACTGTAATCCTCTAGCTCACCACAAACCGCCATGTTGCGTAAAATCACAAGAGCTTCCAAATAGGCTTTTACTATAACATATCGCATGAATACTGTGTTCCACCTTCCTTTTGTGTCAGTTTTCCATATTTCTTTTCTATTTGATGTAACAGCAAAAGAACCATTGATATGAACAGGAAGACCTGTCTTGATTCGAAGAGGTAAATAGCAGAACACTTCTCCTAAGTTGCTGCAGTTAGGTTTTACTGTCCATTTTTGATCTTGTATTTCAGACAACATAACCCCTACTGAACCACATGGGACAAGTCCTAGCCTTCGACCACTTTCAAGTAGTGAGAATTTTAAGGCCTCTCCTGTATCCATGCAAGAACATATAAGCCATGTTGTAGTATCTACGGTTTTTTGTGGTAATTCATCAACAGGCCTTTTTGTCTGTCCAGATTTAGCCATTTCAAAGAAAGAAACTGTGTCATCTTCTGGTCCTCTAAAAACTGGAGAATGCAAATCAGCAATTCGCCTAAATACATGATGAAATTCTTCTACGGTTATTTGCAATATGCATGATGACTTTGGTGATTCAGCAGGACACTTTTTTGTACTGATACTACAGGTTTTCATGATTTTAGCAGCTTCCTTTAGTACACTTGTAACAGGGGCTGTTATTGCTTTTGAGGGACACAGATTTTTTTTAATAGTTACAGTCTCTTGAGCTGCACCAGGGTTGGTTTCCTCAGTTTTCAAGTACTTCAGAACCATTGAGTTTACACATTGGGTAAAGATTATCAATCTGTGCCCACAAATGCTAAATTCATCCACAAGAGAATAGATGTCTGCAGTATTGTAGGAAGTACTACTAACTTCACTCACTTTAGCTTCCTGTTGAGTTCTAAATGAAAGTCTAAAAAGTGTCCCTTTATAACTGTAAGGTGCCTCTACAGTCAATGGGAGCTGACAACCAAACACACCTATGAATGGCTTGAACTGATTAGGAAACTTTCTAAGTCTTTTCTGTTGTTTACTCCAATTAATTTTAATCCCAGGATTAGATTTATCTCTTATATGTTTACTGAGATGATTGATGTTTGGATCAAACATGATCATGAACTCTCTGCTCATAATGATGGGAATATCGGTGATGTGATAAACAGAGTTAAACCCCAAGCCAAATTTTCCAACTTTGTCAACTTCTGTTCTTTTTAGAGACTCACCGAGCCGAGTTATATTTAGGAAGTCTGCATCGGAAAATTCAGAATTGTTGAAAGACCAGAGAGCTGGTCCATGAGAAGCTGCCATTCCTGGATCCAAAAGGTTTTCTCTTATGTCATTATTTCTTCTCATGTCTATCAAAAAATTGCACTCTGTTGCATTAGCATCATCAGCATTTTGAAGCAGTTCTTTGAAGATATCAGAAACGGAAGGATATTCCTCCAAAATGTTTTTAATTCGTACTGTGAGAGGTTCTCTCTGACCTGACTGCTCAAATCCCATATTTTCTGGATTAATCAATCTGGTACTGAGGCATGGCACATTCAACCACTCTGCAGTTTTCATGGGTATGTCTTCATGAACCAAAATTATTGGCTCCACCGCATCTTCAAGCAAATCATTTAAATCATCAACCTTGATATCACAGTAACAGCATTCATGGATTGGTTTCATGTTAAGCCTGTAAGGTTTTTTGCTACAGTGTATTGGAACAGGTGTATGCAGACTAGCCGGGATCTGACACCTGTACAGCCATCTTATAATACTCAACATAATATGAAGATTTTGCTTACTCTCATCTTCAGTAAGGGATTGTTCACTTTTGAGGTATATTTTCTGAATTACCATGGAAACATGGTCTGGAGTCAGCTGTTCAATTGACCCGCAACATTTGAACAACTGATGGAATTTAGCCATGGTTTTTGGCACATTATGTAGATATGGCTGGAGATCAAGATCATGTACTGATTTTATCACTGCTTGAGAGAGTGAACAAAAAGTTTTACCAGTCCAGACCCATGGAAATTTCAAGGTTTTAAAAGCTTCTTTTCCTTCATCTAAGTGATCATGCATGAAACCATATATCTCAAGCAAGATGTGCTGAAACTGATAGTAATCTTCATCACTAAATTTTTTGGAACTGTGCCAATCTACTACTACTTTAAAATGTTTTAACACTGATTTTATGCTAGGTTTGATTGAGATTCCTAGTGCCTTTTCAACATTTGGTTGGACACTTTCCACAAGGGGAACAGAGGAGCCCACCAATGTTGCTTGAGATAAATCACACATTTCTGGTGGTGAACACAGATTGCAATGATCACCTTTCCAAGTTAATGAACTTGGATAATTTGGAGGTCTTTCCTTGCATGCTGGAATCCATTTAATTTTTTTCAATGTTGCCTTTGTTTCAGCTGAATGCAATAATGAACAATTTTTGTTCAAAATTATCAATAACGTTCTGGCTTTTCTTTTAAGTGCATCATGACTTGTACCTGCACAGTCCTTCAAGTTCTCAATTTTGTGGGCTACACGCAAAATATCTTTCTCTTCCAAGCTGCCCTCACTTTTTAGACCTATTAATCTCAAGGAATGAAGAATATCTGGAGAGGCTTTAAAAGTAGTAGGAGGAAAGCAGTGTTCTTCTTCACCATAGAATAGATTCTGTAATACTTCCACTTCAGGATCAAAAAGTTCACTGGCTGATACCATTTCTCCTCCTGGTATCTGGATAAATTTTAGTGGTGACAGCCAATCCAGCACTTCTGCATTTTCATTTTTTAAGGAAGTCAGATTTTCCAGAATCCATAGCATAATTTGTGTTGCTTCATCATTACAATAAAAATCACTTTGAATATCATTTAAAAGAAATTTTATGCAGTCTGTGCTCCTTAGCTGTTCAGCTTTTAGTATTTTTACTAAACGGATGGTAGATTCATCACCACTGTCAACTAGTGAAACGGACAATTTTATACCAGGTGGAATTTTGGCAGTGTGATGCAGTACTTTACAACCTTTCAAAGCAGTAAAAGCAATGTCTTCATCAAGTAACTGTTCAGTTCTCCTAAATATTACTAGGTCATGAATGATTTTCTTCTCTTTTTCAGTAATGTCTGTTAAACTAGCAAGGAAACTCCTAAGAGCATTTTTATATGATGTGGGGAAGGATGCAACCTGACTCGTCAATTTCTGTAAGGAAAGCTTTTCCATGATCTGCAAAACTACACTAGGCAATGGAGCATGTATGTATTTTTTTAAAACTGGATGTTGTATAGCAGGGTCTAGTTTCTTAATCACAATCCCACCAAGTTGCTCGATGATATCAGGTAAAAATTCTGGAAGCTGCATTTCAGTTCCATCATCTAAAATAATCGGTGATGGTGTCCTTAGCCTAATAAGCTCAACTACTTCTTCAGCTTCATCTAGTAATGTCTTTGGAATAAGTGGCATGTCATCAAATATGGACAGGTCTTCAGAGAAATGTATATAGAGATTCTTCCACACCATTTTAAGCCATGAAACAGGTGGCTGGTTTTTATCATCAGAAAGTGGAAACCACTGCACCATTATCTCTCTTCTAGGCCATAAAGTATTCATCACTTCCTTAATGAGCCGTGCAAATCTTTCAGGATTCAGAAGCTGCAGCTGAGTGCATGGTCTTCCTGAAATAAAAATAAAATCTTTTAAAACTGAAGAACAAGGAATAATAGAATGTAATCAAGCGAGAAACAGTACACAGCTATTTAAATGGTTCTCAGAGAATGGGCTTGAAACACCAATTATCTTGTTTATCTTACAAAAAGACATGAGATGAAATCCATTTGGGCAACCTGATCATTTTGGACCATCTTTAGTTATAGTGAAAAAGGCCTAAATCATATTACTGGTCACAACTAAACCTGAAGCAATGGGATTTACATGAATTGTTGTTTTACCAGTCAGCAATTTATCACTCACTCCCTCTTAGGTTTGTGTTCTAGTATCAATCTGTATTATAAATTACATTTCATAACTTCACTGTATGTACAAAATTTCTGCTACACAAACCATTGGAATCTTTTTCATATTTTTACCCATGAAATCCACAGGTACATATTTTATGTCTTAATTTTTTATCTCCTGCATGCAGCTATCATTCCAATCATGCAAATACACTTGTGCATACACTCCTCTTTCCAAGAGGAAAGGTCTTTCAGCTCTACATACCACTGCAAACATGCATGCCATTTGATATTATTCTGGGAAGGCCTGCCAGACGAGATCCATCTTATTACCACACTCACTGCCTTTAAGAAGGCAGTGAAGACGGATCTCTTCCGGCAGGCCTTCCCAGAATAACATCCTTCCGGAATATATCTGCCCTGGGAGATGAGTTTGTCAGTCTATTAATTTGCTCACCACGTGTGATTGTTCTGTATTGGTTTGTATTGTTGTTATTGTTTTTTATTGCTTAATGACTTTTTAATCCTTTCTTGTTTAATCCTGTTTTAAGGGGATGGGAAGTTGGGACTAGGGGATTGGGGATGTTTTTAATTTTGTCTTGTTTTAATGCTGTAACCCGCCTTGATTGTTGGGCAGAGAGGCGGGCTATAAATACAAATTATTATTATTAATGATTATTATTATTATTATATTCCCTGTGAAATTTGAAAGGAAAATGCGAAGAAAACACATGGACACGTGTTTCTGTTGAATTTTTTTTTAAGAAGTGTTTCATCTTTTCAAGGGATATTTCATCCAGAAGAATTCAAAGACATAGCCATGTTAGCCTGGAATATCAGTATGCAAAGGGATTTTGCATCACCTTTGAAACTGTGTGAAAGAAGTTGTAGCATGAGCTTCTGTAGACTTGATCTACTTCCTCAATGCATTCTCAGATGCCATGCATCTAAGGAACTAGATCTAGTCTATGAAAGCTCATGCTATAACTTCTTTCACACATTTAGTCTCAGAGGTGCTGCAAGATCCCTTTCCATGCTAGTATACTGTGATTCATTAACAACCCTTTCAAGACTGAAAGCTCTTGAACTTGAAGATAGCATATGTTCACTATAGAATTTGAAATGTATTGAAGCTGGATAGTCTGTTTTCCTTTATACTGGATTTTCCATATTTTGGTGCTTAACTTATTCATCTTTATAAATAAAGGACAATATGATGCTTCAAATTAAGATACAATCTTTTTCTAGTTAGCCTAATACTGTGAATTTTAGAAATTTTCATATGGATAAATTGACTACAGTGGATCCTTGGTATCTGATGGAGTTTGGTTCAAGGACCCAGGACCCTCCATAGATACCAAATTTAATGGAGTTTTTAAAAAAATTCAAGCCATGGATGCAGAATCTGTGGATACAGCAGCCAACTATACCTTTGTTTTTTAACGGGGTCAGCTCAACATTAACTCTAGAGACTTATGTTACAACATTTTGAGCTGGACTAAATCCAAGCTCAGTTTCTTAAAGGATAACTTTCCCACTAATTCAAACAGTTTCCAATTTTACTTATAATGAAAAGTATATATATAAAATAATAGGAACCACATATTTCACATTATTAAGATTTTGTAATATAGTCTTATATAAGTCAGTAAGGTCATTTTTTCCAAATATGCTTTAAGTAGTATTAGTATGTGTAAAAATTTGCAAAAGCACATATGGACCAGGGAGTAACTATTACAAATCCAGACAAACAAATCATCCAGTAACCCAATGCACACAAATGCTAGACTGAATTCATCAGTTACTCATAAAGCAGTCCTACCTGAAAATCCCCAGAGGAGTTGTTGGGCTAAAACATAATGAAATGCACTTTGAGGAGAACAAAAGCTACTTTTGCTACTTAACATAAGGATTAAATTTACAAACATCACCCTTTCTTGATGTTTCAGGGAGTTTTGATTTCATTCCCTCCATTCTACTCTGAATATGTATTCAAGAATAATCTTGTGATGGACAGGCTGTGCTCTTAATGAATGCAATAAGAATATATAAATATTATTCTTGACACTTTTGAAAAAAGAAAATATGCTATTGCTCTACATATGTGAAGCTTTATCTATTTTTATTACTATGCAGAGAAATTATGGCCAACGTATGTGACCATGGAAATACTGTGGCCTCACAGATACATCAAATGGTTGCTTTTGAAATAGTCGCCCCTCTATTTTTGCAGGGGATCCGTTCTAGACCACCACCCCCCATGAAAATGGAAAATCGCAAATATTCAAGCCCCATAGGCTTGAATGGGGGTACATGCCTGTGGGCGCCCACGGGCACACACCATGGGCAGGCACCCCATTTTGTCGCCCTCCATTTGCCGCCCGCAAACAGGCGAAGGATGTGGACTTCAAGTCCACGAAAATGGAGGAAAACTGTATTTCATTTTTCCTTTGATTTATATCAATTCTTGAAATTTTAATGTCCTAATCAACTTGTACCATATGTACTGCTGCTCAATGCAGTTCCCTTTTATTACAATGAATAATATGTACACATTTTACCTCTGCTTTTGGCAGCTTCTTTCAAAGCAGCCATAATATGAGGCTTTAAGTCATCAGCAAGTAATCTTCCTTCAAAACCTGGGAAGAGGGACCTAGTATGTCAGCAAAAAGAGAGTATCAATAATCTAAACAATTTGTGTTATTTTTCAAAGCCACAAATACAGAAAACATAGTAATATGGAATTTCCCCCCACAGAATTTTGAATAAAAAGTTTTATTCCTCTCCATTCTCATACATGCCTTTTCTTACACCAGAAGAGGAATCCTATGGTCTTCCAGATATTATTGTTGTGCAAGGCACAGCATTTTTCAAGATAGCCAATTCTGAAGAATGCTGGAAGTTGCAGTTCAACATCAAGTAAGTAGGTCAAGAATACTTTAGCTAACATTACACTATCATAATTTATTTAATTATCATAAATCATGTTAATGTTGTGACTTGAAGATAAAGCAGAATCATTCTGCTCTACACATTGACATAACCTAACCCAGTTCTTTCCCCAGCTGTTATTTTTCCTGGTAAATAATCTACTGCTAGATCATTCCCAAGCAAAGCAATTGTTTGAAGGGGGAGCAAGGCTCTAACTGGAATAAATGTATAGGGGGGGAAGCAAAGCAAAGCAGCTTCATTTATATACTGCTTCATATCGCGCTATGGGATGTCTAAGAAGTTTACAATTGTAAGTTCATTGCCCCCCAACAGCTGGGTACTTATTTTCATGACCTTGGAAGGATGCAGGCCTAAGTCAAGCCTGAGCCCTGGCTAGTACTGAACTTACAACCTTGTGGTTTATGAGTGAGTGGCTGCAGTACAGGCATTTAACCACTGCGCCACCAGGGCTCCTGGAAATGGTTAACCATCTCCACCTCATACATGCCATATGCTCCCAACATAGATTATGTCTTGTGAACAAACAGAGATATATGAATGGCATCCACTGATTTCTTATATAGTTTTAGTATGGACAAGGAGATTAGCAAAATGCTCACAAAATGGGAGAATGTGGTTATGAAGATAGACTGTAAACATGGTTATAAAGATAGGTTGCAACTGAGTGTGTAGGCAAGTGCCAACCTCAAATTTTCCCCATACTTTTTTGCCTCTTGCCATTTCTTTCCCTTCATTGTTTTTTCTCCTCTCTCCTTGAAGCCCTAATTTGAATTCACTGCCTCAGCTGCCACCTTCCACTGTCTCTCATCTGTCCTACTCATAATGTGAAACCTTCAAAATGGCAGGACCATGTGTGAAAACAAAACCTAGAAATTAGCAGGTTTGATTTTGTGTAAAAAGCAAAAGAAGTATTCAGAAAGAGTCTCAAAGCACTGCAATGTCACTCAATTGTTTCTGTTTAGACAATAGTTATGCTGTTCTCACATCACATTTTGTATACCTACATCTATTCTGGACCCCTTGTTTCCATGGCACATTTTTTTTCCTCTCCTTTAGCATACATTTTGTCAGCTGCAAATAGCTCTAATAGTAGGGGGGGATCACAGCACTGTCTACTGCCATAAAGGCAGATGCTATGCCTTCCTACCGCAAAGAACAACAGTGCAATTCCCCATTGAAGACCATGGGGAAAGGGTCACTTGGGGCCTTTCTTCCAGCTATCAAGTTGCAGGTTAAACTTTCTCCTCTTTCTAAATTCTGCAGCCTCTTTTCTCTGCAGCCTGCACAGACAAAGCTGTTCCAGAGCAGAAGGAAGACAGACAAGCTTGCAAGGCTATATGATACTGATGTGCAAGATCATTTCAGTTTTATCATTTCAATTTTTTAAAAAATATACACAACTGTAAAATAGAGTATAAATATTTATGTTATACCTTGGGTAACTTTCTGAAGTTATGTAAATAGCATCTTGATCTGATGCAGATGAAGAGAATGAAGTAAAACTTCCATTTTGTAAGGGCAATAGCTCAAGTCCAATAAGCTCATTGTAGTTTCCATCACTAAGCACAAAGTCTAAGATATGAAGCTTTTCATCAGTAGATCCCTTATGTCCAGATTTTCTTAACACTTGACGTACTGTACCAGGAATCACTTTTTTCACAGGTTTTGTATTAGAAAAAATGAGGTCAACTGCTTTAGCAATATTGTCTGGTACTTTAGCAACTTCTTTCCCTGAGTCCTGGAGGTAGTTTAATACAGCCTGGGTGTATTCCAAGCTTTCATCCATTTCTGAGAAATATACTTCTTCCACCTTTATCCATTTATCACTAATGGAGTAAATAACTTCATTCTGGAATAACTCTTTCAAAAGAGGTTCTATGATTGACTCCCAATGAACTTTTATTTTGTTCTTTTGTGGCCACAGTCTGTAAATTCTGTCAGCTGTCAGAGGAAAATCTGAATTATCTTCTGTTTTCATTCGCTTAATTGCCTCCAATATAAGGGTGGCATAACCTTTGGGGACCATATTAGCCACAAGAAGCTCATTCCACAAGGCTGCTGGATCTCGCCACTGATCCATCTCTCTCCATTTGATACTCCTTCTGTTATCAGTAAGGCCAAAAAAACCACTAACATGAACCGGGAGACCTGTCTTACTTTCCTCACCAGGTGGTAAAGGAAGAAAACAAAATGCTCTTCCTGAAAATTCTGCCACAGCTCCTTTTCCCTCTCCATCATTTGATAAGGACATAGCTATACCAATTGTTGGGATATACTTCAAGTCATCAGCCAAACAATCCAGTTCGTTGCATATTCCTCTTCCCCCAACACTGTTGCATACCAACCAGGATGTCTTTTGTGCATCTTTAATACTTTCATCTTCTAAAACAATGTTTATGTGGTATGTCACACATGTTATGCTATTACTTGGAATGCCTTTACAATACTGGTTTATTGCACTTCCCAGAATCTTGATGGAGTTGGGTCTCTCATGCTTCAAAGCTTTGTTTTCACTGGCAGTAACTCTGAAAATGAGTCGCTCTGTCCCATCAGCTTCCCTAACATGTAAGGAAACATCTTGCACACTTTTAAGGAACAAAAGAACTGTGTCTGCATCTGCTCTGAATGAGTCAAACAATTCTAGAATTTTTTCCTTGTTATAAATATTGCTACTCAGCTGGGAAGGTTGTTGGCGAAGAGGAAAGCGGAAGAACGTACCGGGAAAGTGTCCATTTTTGAAGGTTTCTTTAGTGCTTCCAAACACACCAATGAAAGGTGTAAATTGGTCAGACAACTCATTAATTTCTTTGATGTCATCTTTGAGATTCCAACATTGACCTGATTCATGGGGCCCAAAAAGCGTCTGATGTGGATCAAGCATTCCAATTTGGTCACCACTGAATATACTAGGGACATCTACAAAATAAAAGATAAAACATGTATAACACTGTAGCAACACATTTGCAATACAAGTCTGCAATAACAGAGGGGAAAAAGTCTTCAAAAGTGCTTGAATATCTCCCATACAACAAACTAACAAATGTTCACTCTAAAAATATAAAGAAGAAAGTGTTAAAAACTGAAGAAGATTCAGCACCACAATGCCCACATTCCTTTTCAATGCCCTGGCTGAATATATTCTGCAAAGTATCCCCTTATTGTTTTAAAGTGAAACTACCACTGATGGACAACGTTTATTTCTGTTAACTAGCTCAAACAACACACTGCTTTTTAAACTCAAGGTGCATACACAAATGGTGCATACACCCTTCAAAATGCAACATTACAATTTAATTGTTTAAAAAAATCTCTGCTACAATACCTGTAATATGATAAACTGAATTAAAACCAATTCCAAATCTTCCAACTTTAAGCGGATCATCTTTCTTTCTGCTTCTTGCTATCTCCTGAATACCATGCCAGTCCTCAGGAGTAAAAACAGCATTGTTGTATACATAAAGTGCAGGACCTAAACAAGACAAAACAAAGTATTTTTTTTAAATGTGAAGTCACTAGGAAACATAGCAAAACTGTTTATGAAGAATACAACTATTAAGTAATGAAAAAATACTAAGCTATTCTTAAGTAGACTTCAATCTCAGTTGATTGTAATTCTGAAAGAATTGTATGAATGGGAGATTTAATAATTTATCTAGTCACTTGTGACTAATTTACTTTTCACTGTAAATCTAAGCTATTATTAACAAGATAAATAAATTAGCTCACAGTGCAAGTTTAAAACATGTCAACTTTGATAAGAAAAGTCACCTTGATAAACAAAAAGGACCATGAATGAATCTTCTTAGAAAAAAAAAGATATAGAAAAGATCTTACCTTGGTACTGAGCCATGTCTTTAGACCAGACAGACTCAACCCCATATTGAGTCTCATCGTATAGAAACCTAACCTCTGTGGCACCAGCATCTTCTGCATTCTGAATCAATTCCTGAAGACAAAAGCAAATGTATTGTTCAAGTGGTTAAATCACATCAGGATCTAGATTACTATATTTATAGTTGCTGTGTTAGGGTGGTTATTTTTAAAGCCCAAGATGTAACCAACACCAGTTTTTTCATGTTTTTCAAAATCTCCAGAAATTTTACATTTGTAGAAAAGTAGCAAGTTCATTAACCAAATTATATGTCCATTTCAGGCACAACAAAGCATGAATTGTCATTATTTACACAAGCTACAACAACCCCCAGGTTTGCAATCTCTCCCTTCTCTTTCTCAGTTCTTCATGCATGAGAGGAAGATATTAGAAGATTAATATGCAAGTTGCAAGTAATTCTAGTCCAATAACCTAGTTTTAAAAATACTATTTGCACAAATTACAGTTTCTCATATTTTTAAAAAATGGGAAATTTACTTCTTACAACCCACAAATAAAAACTTCTTAAATCCTTTCCTCATGGAGAAAAAGAAGGAAGAAAAAAAAAAGAAAAAAAAACAGGAGAGCCAGTGTAGCATAGTGGTTTGAGTGTTGAACTATGACTCTGGAGACCAGGGTTCAACTCCCCACTCGAGCGTGGAAACTTAGAGTGACCTTGGACAAGTCACAGTCTCAGCTTCAAAGGAAGGCAAAGTCAAACTCCCTTAAATCAGGCAGCACCTCAATTAAAAGGTGTGAAATGATGACTTCAGCATTCTCCAGGTCACAGTGCTGAATGGGCACTGAGACAGCAGCTGGAGAGACCCCTCCCCCGGGTTCTGTTGCTTCTACTTCTCTTGGTGCACCTTATGACCGAGACAATGCTTCAGTCACCATCTCCCAGCACCCCAATCAGCAGCTCCTTGGAAATGCTTCAGATGGGGCATTATCTGGCTTAAAAGGTATGTTAGGGGGAGGGGGTGTCACATTCTATCATTAACAATCATACACTTCTAATAGTTAAAAAAAACTGTCAATCCAGTTTACACTAGTAAATTCAATCTGTAATTATATTCTGAAGAATACAACATCTCAATTTTATGAGAACCAATTCATATACAGTGCTTTTTTAGTTCCCAAATTAATGAAGTAACTTTGAATCTGTAAAGGATGTTAATAATGCATTTTCCTTTAAAAAAAAAAATCCTTTTCCGGGAGAAAAAACAACATGAAAAAATCAAGTTTCTTATGTAACTTCAAAAATTTCCACACATTTTACATTCCTACAAGTAACACTGAAAAGTCGTATTTACTATTATTTTATGTTTTACCTTAAGAATTTGCCCTCCTTCTGGATATCTTCTTAAAATATCTTTAAGGAAATCAACAAGTGGTGGGGTTGTTTGTCCAAAACGACCTAGATATGTAAAAGAAGGAAAAACATTTATTTCAGAAGAATCAAATGAACTCATCTTTCATAACACTGCATCATTTTATGGTTTCAGATTCTTCCTGCAAATCTATAATTACAGATTACAAGATAAGGCTGCAATCATACACACAGTTAAAAGTATTTTCCACTGAACTCATCAAATGTTACTTCTGAGCAAATAAGCACAGGATGGTTGTACTTAACATTTAACTCTTAAGTGCTTTACAGGCTAAGGATACATCCACACTTCAGAAATAATCCAGCTTGACACCACTTCAACTGGCTGGCTCAATGCTGTGGAATTGTGGGAATTTAGTTGTATCACAGCTTTCTGACAGAGAAGGCCAAAAGTCTCACAAAACTACAATTCCCAGGATTCCACAGCATTGAGTTCTGGCAGATAAAATGGTGTCAAACTGAATTATTTCTACAGTGCAGATGCAGCCCAAATCTTCCTTATCTGAAATGCTTGGGACCATAAGTGTTTTGGATTTTTTTTAGATTTATTTTGGAATATACCTGTACTTGAATATACAAACATAATGAGATATCTTGGAGAAAGGACCCAAGTCTAAATACAAAATCCATCAAAAAGCAAATGTGTCACTATGACTATAAGCAGACTGCCAGAAATAGTGCACATTAAATTGAGGCACTGCCCTGGCTCAGTGCTAGGGAATCATGAGAACTGTATTTTTTTCTGAGACATTGAGCCTTCTCTGTAAGAGAGCTCTGCTGCCACAATAAAATACAGTTCCCATGATTCCCTATCCCTAACCCTAACCCTTAAAGTGGACTCAATTTGCACTATTTCTGGCAGTCTGCAACCCCCCCATGTCAGCCATCTGTCAAAAAGTTTTGGATTTTGAAGGATTTTGAAATTCCAGATAAGAGAGACTCAACCTATATCCTACAAAATTCAGCACCAGTCAACATTATTTTGTTTGATGTGGAGCTGTAGATCTAACTGGGTCTTTGATGCATGCACTTAAATAGTTGTTTAAGTACCTATGTCTGAGTTAGATTTTATGCTAATTCATGCTTCAACATTGCTTTGGACCAGCCTGGGTAACCCCAAGCAAAGAGTTGGCCTATGTACTACAAGCCTCAAAAATTCAGTGGAACTTTAATGTAGGCATTGCACTGTTAAGGCTAAATTCAACTGCTAATCCCAATTTGGGCAGGCTAACTGAATGAACAGCATTTATATGCTTTTCTTTCCATACAGCAATTGTTTCAGAGGATCTGCTCTTGTTGGAATTCACAACTGGCTTTAGGCCCTTGTCTGAATTTAGGTGCAAACAGATGCAGACTTGGTTCCATTTAAACCAGATGCATCTAAATTAATGGATCCAACCCAATGTTATAGAATCAACAGAAGAAAATTTTACCATACATGTATGCAAGAGAATCCTTTAGCACAGTATGATTTACCTTTGATCTGTCATGCTTATGCTTTAAAAACTTCTAAGTTGTGGTATGTATCTTACGACATGCATTGATAACATTTATTATAAAGTATATTATATCAGAATTGTGAAATGGAATGTATCTAAAATATTTTAAAATAATAACCTAAAATAAAACTTTGTAAAAATAAAACAAAGTCAATAAAATAAATCCTAATTGAAATTATTTTAATTTAATATATGATATTTAACTAGTAGCATAGTGAAGGTAAAGGTATTCCTCATTTACAAAGTTGTCAAGTTGTGTCTGACCGTAGGGAGCGGTGTTCATCTCCACTGTCAGAGACTACTGTGATCATGTGGACAGCATGATTGCACAGAATACTGTTTATCTTCCCACTGAAGTGGTACCTATTTATCTACTTGCATTTGCATGCTTTCAAATTGCTAGGTTGGCAGAAGCTGGGACTAGTGACAGGAGCTCACCCCATCATGCAGCACCTGGGCCTTGAACTGCCAACCTGCCAATCTTGCAATCAACAGTCATCATCTTAACCACCTGAGCCACTGCATCCCTCCAGTAGCCTAGTACTGGATAGCTAATAACAGCTCGTACAGTGAAATCCTAAGCAGGTTTACTCAGAAAGAGATTTCACTGAAACTGCAAAGATTACTTATAGACTCTTAAATGGAAAATGACTGAACTCACCAGTTTAACTACTAAATAAATGGGCTTCATAATATAGAAGAATAAACTGTAATTTTATTTCAATACATAGAAATCTATTTTTGTAATTTTAACTTAGATGGAATATAAAGAGATGAGTAATAACAAGAAATAAGAAATTTACTATACCTCCTCCTTTTAATCCCTTTGACAAAAGATTTAGAAATACATGATTCTGAGAAGTTTGAAGGTCCCCAATCTCAACACAATCTGATAACTGAAAGGAAAAGAGAATGTTTGTTATGTTGGGCATTCTTGAATGTGCTATGTAGCAAAAGCTTCCACCTTTAAATATTCCGATCAGCAATTTGTCAGTTATAAGTGTTAAGTGAAAAATTAATTATGACACAGATTACATTCTGATGGCATAATGGCATTATACAGTGGTGATTAAAAGGGAGAAGGTACTAGAAAAATAGCTGTTGCTGAACCTCTTAAAAAAAGCAACAGGATGTTCTATCATAATTCTGAAAACATCAAATAGACATACCGTACTTATACTTTACAGTAGAGCATGACTTACTACTATGTGAATGAATGTCTGAAAGTCTCCTCTCTCCTCCTCTCCCTTTTTCCTGTACAGCTAGAAGGAAGTTACTTAACCAAGTTTAATTTCACTTTTCCCTAGTTCTTAGCTTGTCATTACACACTAACGTGGAATTTTGGTTTTTTACCAAAATTATGTCTTTGTAGTTGTCTCATTTAGCAAGTGACTAGAATTTGAAATTGCAATTCCCGGTTCCCATGTAACAGTTAACAAGAAAAGTGAAACTAAACTTTACTAGACCCTTTCTTATGACTACCTGGCTTGCAGAGGCTCATCTACATGATGCTAAATCAAGGTTTAGTTAAGTACTATCAGATTTTTAAAAGTATTTATGAGGGGGGGAAGGGTCACTATTATATGCAAAGTGACAAATGTTTTTTTGTTTCATAACAGGTTCCTCCTTACCTCCCAAATAAATTGAAACTGCTTCAATGAAAAGTTATAACTTTAAATCTCTTTATACAGAAAAAATCAATTAGACATATGGAAGATCTTCATAAAGTGGAACATACCCATACTTTTTTAAAAATTTAATCCAAATAAATGCATTCCTGCCATAGAAGGCTCCAGTATCAATTGTAGAAGTCCTATTACTCACCAACTACTTTGCCTTTGCCTCCATGATTTTCCTGATCATGCTTATTTTTCCACTCACTATGAAATCCTTATTACAACTAAAGAGCAGACTGCAGACCTTGTAGAGCAACAGTGCTGGAGCAAACAAATTCAATGCTATATGAGTGGACCCCTACTAGAGCAATGGGAATTTCCTCTTCCCTCCCTTTCATACTCCCCAAATGTACTCTGGAGGCATCCTTGATTCTCAGGAACAAATTTAGGATACATACAGGAAGAGATATGCAGGGGAGGGGAGTTCAATAACTCATGGTTATTATCTTGGTGCTCAAGAGCACATACTGAAAACATAGTAGTCCATAATCAGTCAATATGCGATCTTTGTATAAGACACAAGAAAAAGGCATGTTGAGCTGAAGTCATTTAGAGCAGGGGTAGGCAACCTTTCCCCTTTAAGGGCCAAGGGAATTCAGCTCCCAGAATCCCAGGAGCTGTTGGCCAACATGGCTGAGGCTTCTGGGAGCTGAAGTCCCTCGGCTCTTAAAGGGGAAAGGTTGCCTACCCCTGATTTAGAGGATTATATATCCAAACCAATATCTTGAACTATTCTTGGTGAGTGGTATTTATTACCATATTTAAAATTTTCACTTCCTTGATTTTTCTTTACAATGCCAAACATGGAAATATACTCCTTACTCTCTGCCTTCCATTTTACCAAACATTGTAAGTCACATCATCTCATGTATTTGTGCAAAACACATTGATTTTTGCCAACTGTACTGTTGTTTCTAGAGAAAACATATGAAGACATGCTCCTTAGGTTTTCTGCACAGAAATCCATGTGTCTATGCAAATTGTATAGCATAATAAAGTTATAAACACACAGATTCCTGCTCAAAAGCCACATGCAGTTTTCCTACATGTTTTCTATGTAAACAACATTTTTTTTGGCAGAATAATCAATGTATGTTGCACAAAATACATTTTTTCTGCCACAAAACATGCTTTCTACACAGGAAAACAATGTGCATTTTTGCACAAATGAATTTTCCCCAGTGGAGTCCCAAAATACAGGTTTCCTCTGCTTTTTGACAACTCGCTCTTTCAACACTTGTAAATTATATAAATTTTTCCATTACCTTTTTTTTGATTAATTGATAGGGGTTCCACTCTTTCGTCAGTTCTTCTTGCTTTCAAGGCTCACTTGGGACTGTTCGCATACACTTTTGTGTGTGCATGTGTGTGCATAGCGTGTTAATTAAGCTTTTGATTATATATCAAAAGTGATATATAATGTGTTAATGTTTTCAGTGGCATTTGGAAGCTAAATAAAATGAGGTCCACTTTTCTACCAATTCCACTTTGTGACTTAACCCATCAGATAAGCAGGGCTTTCCTGTACAAACAGTGCTAAGAAACTGCACAGAAACCAGTGTTGTTTATAAACTGTTTGACCAACTTTATTTGTGAGCCACCCTGAAATTATTGGATATAGGGCAGGGTATAAGTGTTTTAATAAACAAATAAATATTTCTCATGAAGCAGGGAGAATAATGCTGAAATTATGTGTTCTTGGATGTAGGAATAAAGTAAGCAAAGACAGAAAGAAAACTTCCAAGAAACCCATGAACCTCACCTCTCTTCCTTGATAGTACAGGCGCTGTTCAGCTACAGGAAAACCTGTCTCTGGATAAATTAACTCTTTTATGGCTCCCACTGATACAAAAGAAGGCACCTCAAATGTCCTGCAGCCCACATAGTCATGAAGCACAGTTACTGTGGCTGACCTACACCAATAATAAAGCAAAGAAAGTCTTATTAGAATGAACAGTAAAAAGAAAACTGAAAGTAAGACAAACTGAATAATACATTTTAATTTTACTAAATGCTTTTATTTTCTTTAATATGAACTTTCCCGTCTCAGAGTTCTCCAAATATAAAAAAAGATTTACAGACTATACGTAAGGACCACATTTCTCAACAAGTTCAAAGATCAGCCAACCCTAGTATTCTGTAGGGTGACCAACTAAATACCTCTGAGATAGTCACAAATAAGGTATGATAGTGAGTGCACACTATTTCACTGTTCTTAGCATTTATTATCAAAGAATATTGCCTCTCATATTAATATCCATGAATAGTTATATTCGCAATAAAATAAATTTAAAAATCAAAGGTAACAGCCTTCTTTACATTTTGCGTCAATGGTTTAAATGCAATGTTATACAAACAGACTTCCACTAACAGTGTACTGTAATATCCTTCCTCCCACCTCTCAAACCCTCCAGGCACAACAACAAAGTTCGCCTTAGGGTTGTCATAAGTCAGAAACAACAACAAATTATTAATGGACTAGAGTCCATATGTTGCTAAAATCCATTGTGTGGGCAGTGAAGATGCACTCTGACCCACACAAACACACATCACCTTCATTAACCATTACTTGGGAGCTGTAGTTCGTGCCATAATAAAGCTGCAAGACTAAAGGGAACACAGGAAAAGGGACCCCTGTAACTTATGAAGAATTCATGGGAGGACAAGCTGTGAGAGAGGTTCCCAGTAGTGCAACACGTAGTACATTTCAGAAATCCAAAACACACTGCAGAAATAATCCAGTTTGAGGTCACTTTAACTGCCCTGGCTCAATGCTAGGGAATTCTGGGAACTGTAGTTTTGTGAGACATTTAGCCTTATGTCAGAGCTCTGGGGCCACAATACACTACAATTCCCAGGATTCCCTAGCACTGAGCCAGGGCACTTCAAGCGGTCTCAAACTGGATTATTTCTCCAGCATGTTTTGGACCAGAGATAAACTAAATGAAATGGTGCAGGAAAGCCTTAGCCCAACTCAGCAACATCAATTTGGGTAGTGTAATAGGGCAAGCTTCCTATGAAAAGGGACTCCTTGTTTTTGCCCCAAAAAATACACCAGCCTGTAGTCCAATCCCTACCTGCATTTACTCTGAAATTTTAGCCTTTGCAGACTGCCAAAAATAGTGCACTTTAAATTGAGGCACTGCCCTGGCTCAGTGCTAGGGAATCATGGGAACTGTAATTTATTGTGGCACCAGAGCTCTCTGACAGAGAAGGCTCAATGTCTCAGAAAAAAATACACTATTTCTAGCAGTCTGCAAAGGCCAGTCAACATGCCTGCTGCCACACTGCAAAATTAATACACTTTGGGGGGTTGCAGACTGCCAGAAATAGTGCAAATTGAGTCCGCTTTTAGGGTTAGGGCTAGGGAATCATGGGAACTGTAGTTTATTATGGCACCAGAGCTCTCTGACAGAGAAGGCTCAATGTCTCAGAAAAAATACAATTCCCATGATTCCCTAGCACTGAGCCAGGGCAGTGCCTCAATTTAATGTGCACTATTTCTGGCAGTCTGCAACCCCCCTTTGACACCACTTTAACTGTTATGGCTCCTTCCTATGGAGTCCTGGGAGGTAAGTTTATTAAGGCATCAGACCTCTCAGATGAGGCTAAACCTCTCACCAAATTACAAATCCCAGAATCCCATAGCACCGAGCCGTGGCAGTTAAAGCAGTGTCAAACTGCATTAAGCCTAAGGGCGCACCTACACTGCAGAAATAATGCAGTTTAACTGCCATAGGCTCCATCCTACAGAATCCTTTTATTTGTAGTTTTGTGAGGAACCTGCACTCTTTGGCAGAGAAGGCTACAGACCTTGTAAAACTACAAATCCCAGAACTGCATAGGACGGAGCTACGGGTTAACATTGTTCAAGTCCTTGAATACAGCTTATGTTGTTCTCCAAAGAATACAAGACAGAGGCGCAGCCGCAATTTTTCCACTCAATACGTGGGTTATCTTTGACCACAGGTCCAAAACAAACTGCAGAAATAATCCAGTTTGAGACCACTTTAACTGCCCTGGCTCAGTGCTGGGGAATCCTGGGAACTGTAGTTTATTGTGGTACCAGTTGTGGCACCAGAGCTCTCTGACAGGTCCCTCCTTCTTCTGGCCCTGTGGCTATAGGGAGATTTGCAAAGTCCAGGAAATTCAAAATCCATTTGCATGTCAACAGGGACCCCTCTTTGACAATCCAATATGTCTGCATTCCAGTGAGGCCACAGGCCTTTTTGTGGGAGATCTTGAGGAGGAGCCTGCCTGCAAAAGCTATCCTCCCCACCATATATCATCTTAACTAAAGACTGAAACAACATGTAGGCATCTGACTAACATCTCCAATTGTTTTTCTCCTGTTTGGTTTGTAACATCTTGCCTGATGGAGACTTCTTGAGGAATCCATTATTCTCTGCCACAAAGAGTCCTGTGGCCTCAGTGGAATTGAGAAATATTGGATTGCAAAAGTGGGGTCCCTGTTGAGATGCACATGAATTTTAAATTTCCTGGACTTCACAAATCTCCCTATAGCCACAGGGTCAGAAGGAGGAGGAACCTGCCTGCAAAAGCTATGCTCCTTGCCATATACCATCTTAACTAAAGACTGAAACAACATGTAGGCATCTGACTAACATCGCCAACTGTTTTTCTCCTGTTTGGTTTGTAACATCTTGCCTGATGAAGAAGCCCATGGAGCTTCGAAAGCTTGCAGATAAAGGTATCAATGTTGGGTGGTTTTTTGATTGAATTTGCTAAATGGCCAACATAGCTACCCCTGAATGTAGGGGTAGGCAACCTTTCCCCTTTAAGGGCCAAGGGACTTCAGCTCCCAGAATCCCAGGAGCTATTGGCCAACATGGGACTATTGGCCAATATGGCTGAGGCTTCTGGGAGCTGAAGTCCCTTGGCCCTTAAAGGGGAAAGGTTGCCTACCCCTGCCTGAATGTTTCCTTACAATATGTTCTGCATACAGGTTGAACAGATAGGATGAAAGGATGCAACCGCGTCTGACTACTTTGCCAATTGGGAACCATTCTGTTTCTTCATGTTCTGTTATGACAGGAGCCTCTTGTCCTGAGTATAATTCCTCACTAAGGACCTTTACAAACTGCCAGAAATAATCCATCTTGAGATCACTTTAACTGTCCTGGCTCAGTGCTAGCGAATCATGGGAACTGTAGTTTATTGTAGCACCAGAGCTCTCTGACAGAGAAGCCTCAATGTCTCAGAAAAAAACTACAATTCCCATGATTCCCTAGCACTGAGCCAGGACAGTTAAAGTGGTCTCAAACTGGATTATTTCTGGCAGTGTGTATAAGACTATCAGAACAAGACTTGTAAGAAATTTATTGCCAAGATTTCTTTTACTGTATGCTATTGATACAAATAAAAAATATTTATAAATAAGGAAAGAAAGAAGCCAGAGCCAGAACTTCCTCAAAACACACACATTCCCTCAATCCCCCTTTCTTTGGGACTTGAGGAAGAGAGACCAGCCTGCCTTCCCCCTTCCCAAGCTTCCCCCCCCCCACTTCTCGCACTCACATGGTCCTTCCCGATATTGCTGCCTAAGGCTTCCACTGCGGCGGGCAAGACCACTTCTCAATCAATGGGGGTGTTTTTAAAAAAAAAAAAAAAGGAAAAGAAAAACCGTTAGCCGCGGCTCGCGCCAGGCCTGGCCGCGACGCCGGTTCCGCACATGGAGAAGGGCGGGACTCGGCTGCCAGGCCTGAGGCGGAGGGGAAGCGGGAGGTCCTGAGGCGATTCGCCGCAACGGGGGCGGGGACGGCTGAGGGAAAAGGGAAAGACCAGGGACTCTACTCCTCCTCCTCCTCCTCCCAGGCTCAAACGAGGGCGAAATGGCGGCGCCCCTCATTATCCCCCGCCAACGTATTTTTCTAATAAAGGTGTGGAATAAAACACACGGCACAATCCTATCCTGGGATGCTTCCTCAGAGTACTAATCATTATTCTCCTCCAAGTCCTCAAGTATGGGCCTTTACAAACTGCCAGAAATAATGCAGCTTGAGGCCACTTTAACTGCCCTGGCTCAGTGTTAGGGAATCATGGGAACTGTAGTTTATTGTGGCACCAGAGCTCCCTGACAGAGAAGGTTCAATGTCGCAGAAAAAACCACAATTCCCATGATGCTCTAGCATTGAGCCAGGACAGTTAAAGTGGTCTCAAGCTGCATTATTTCTGACAGTCTGTAAAGGCATCTCCTCACAGGTTTAGGCTGCATATCCGCACTGCAGCAATCATGGTCTGCAACTAGAGAATCCTGGGAAGTGTAGTTCGTTGTGGTACCAGAGCAACAACAACAAAATCTGAATAGATTCGTCATTTTGTCATCTGGTGCCACAATAAACTACAATTCCCAAGATTCCCTAGCACTGAGCCAGGACAGTTAAAGCGGTCTCAAACTGGATTACTTATGCAGTGTGTCTTGGAGTTTGAGGCAGCTTTTACTGCCCTGGCTCAGTTCTAGGGAATTCTGGGAACTAGTTTTGTAATACATTGAGCCTTCTCTGTCAGAGAGCTCTGGGGCTACAGATTATTTCTACAGTGAGGATTTAAAATAGTTTTAAAATATGCAGATTATTTCTACAGTGTGGACGCAGCCTAAAACCGTGACGGGATACATTGGTCCAAAATACATTGCAGAAATAATCCAGTTTGAAACTACTTTAACTGCCCTGGCTCAGTGCTAGGGAATCCCGGGAATTGTAGTTTATTGTGGCAACAGAACTCTCTGACAAAGAAAGCTAAATGTCTCACAAAACTACAGTTCCCAGGATTCCCTCGCATTGAGCCAGGGCAATTAAAGCAGTCTCAAACTGGGTTATTTCTGCAGTGTGTTTTGAACCATAATATCTCCTCACGGTTTTAGGCTGCATCTGCACTGCAGAAATAATCTGGTTTGACATCACTTGAACTGCTGTGGTTCAAGGCTATGGAACTCTGGGAACTGCAGTTGTGGCACCAAAGCTCTGCTGTGCAGTTGCAAAAAAATATATATGAATAGATACCTAATTATCAATTTATCGCCTCGGGAAATAGACCACTTTAACAAACAAACAAACTGTACTTTTTACTGTTAAAACATCTTCACAGAAAAATGCAAAATAATTTTAAAATATACTCTTTCTAAGTGAAGCCACAGGAGAAATTAAGTAGATAAAATGTGGGTCCTAAACACACTGCAGAAATAATCCAGTCTGAGACTGCTTAACTGCCCTGGCTCAATGCTAGGGAATCCTGGGAACTGTAGTTTTGTGAGACATTTCACTTTCTCTGTCAGAGGTCTGGTGCCACAGTAAATTACAATTCCCAGGACTCCCTAGCATTGAGCCAGGGCAGTCTCAAACTGGATTATTTCTGCAGTGTGTTTAGGACCCACATTCAATCCTGTGGCTTCACTGAGAAAGAGTATATTTTAAAATTATTTTGTATTTTTCTGTGAAGATGTTTAACAGTAAAAATGTACAGTCTTTTGAAAAGAGTGCAAAGGAACAAGGGGAACCAAGAAAGCTGTTAAATATAATGGCCAAGGGGGGTTGCAGACTGCCAGAAATAGTGCAAATTGAGTCCACTTTTAGGGTTAGGGTTAGGAAATCATGGGAACTGTAGTTTATTGTGGCACCAGAGCTCTCTGGCAGAGAAGGTTCAACATCTCAGGGGGGGAAAAACAATTCCCATGATTCCCTAGCAATAACCCTAACCCTAAAAGTGGACTCAATTTGCACTATTTCTGGCAGTCTGCAACCCCCCCCCCAAGTCTTATCTGGAATTATGTAAACTCATTATCACCTAATGGTGTCTAACTCTTGGATCTTTGCTTAGCCATGAAGCATATTATTATTATTATTATTATTATTATTATTATTATTATTATTATTATTATTTAGTGGACAAAACAGGAACGGAGACCCTTGGAATGGAGATCCTTGGAATATCCAGGAAAGGGCCTGTGCAGACTGCCAGAAATAATCCAGTTTGAGACCACTTTACCTGTCCTGGCTCAGTGCTAAGGAATCATGGGAAATGTAGTTTATTGTGGCACCAGAGCTCTCTGACAGAGAAGGCTCAATGTCCCAGAAAAAACTACAATTCCCATGATTCCCTAGCACAGAACCAGGACAATTAAAGTGGCCTCAAACTGGATTATTTCTGGCAGTCTGTATAGGCCCTTTATTTTTACTTCGATGGACTCTCAGACAGGTTAGCCCCATGACTTGAGAGCCCTTCCTTCAGCTAATCAACATCCTTATATACCATTTTACACAGCTAGTTTATAATTACATTAACATATGCATAGTTCAACATTGTCATTGGTTACAAAATACTGATTACATATTAAGCTTCCTAATATGCCATGCGTGAACAATTTTGGCATTACTCATGGACACCTGGGCTCATTAATTGGGTCCTATCTTCTTAGTTTTCCTTACTTTACTTCCAGTCCAAACCATCAATCTTACTAATCGACATCAACAAACATCACTTTTCCTATCTCTTTGGCTCTGAAACAGTCTTTGCTATCTTGTCCAGGGAAGCCAAAACTAGAAGCCTTTTACAATTGCTTATGCACAGTTTTAAACATAGAATGATACCTCCAAAGGTCATCCAATCCAGCCCCGCATTAGCCATGAGCTTTGTAGTTTCTTTTACATTATTCCATCCCCTGCAATTATTATTATATTCTGCCTTTCTCCCAATATAAGGACCCAAGGCGGAGTGTCTTATGGAGCTTTGGCTTCCCCTCTCTCAGACAAATCTACCAGATCAGGAATAAGCGAGTTGGTGACCACAAGTTCTAAGCTTAGCTCAGCCAGAAATTTCCTCTTATCAGTCTGAAAATGTCATTGTTTTCCTGTGTACATCCCCTGGTCAAAACAAGAATTATTTGCACAGCCATGCACTGCATACTTGCCTGTGTTTTCATGCAGAGCTCATAGAACTGGAAGAGACCACAAGGGTCATCCAGCAGAATTGGAAGAGACCCCAAGGGGCATCCAGTCCAACCCCCTGCCATGCAAGAACTCACAATCAAAGCACCCCCAACAGATGGCCATCCAGCCTCTGTTTAAAAGCCTCTAAAGAAGGAGACTCCACCACTCTCCAAGGAAATGTGTCCCACTATCAAACAGCTCTTACTATCAGGAAGTTCCTCCTAATGTTGAGGTGGAATCTCTTTTTTTGTAGTTTGAATCCATTGCTCTGTGTCCTGTTCTCTGGAGCAGCAGAAAAAAAGCTTGCTCCATCTGCAACATGACATCCCTTCGAATATTTAAACAGGGCTATTATATCACCTCTTAACTTTCTCTGAGCTAAACATACCCAGCTCCCTAAGGACCTTTGCAGACTGCCAGAAATA
>JAIPUX010001232.1:150678389-150691959 GCA_020142125.1 Phrynosoma platyrhinos | reverse complement strand
TAAAAATGGCAGAGGCTAGGACAGAAGCAGCACCATGGCAATTTGGAATTGCTGTGCAATAATGACTGTCCCCTAGCTGGTATGTTAGCATTTCCTAGACTGACATGATTGTGGTATGTTGTGGTATGATTGTGTCCTGGTGTCATAAGGTCCCAAGTTTAATAAAACAGTCACCACTTACAACAGTTTTCCCAGATCTTTGAGATGTGTTGTTCCAAATGTGCGGACCAACCCTTTATGCAAGTTGCAGCCCTGCAGAGGTTGTTGAACATAAGCCCTAGCTCAAGGGTAGGCAAACTTTCCCCTTTAAGGGCTGAGGGACTTCAGCTGCCAGAAGCCTCAGCCATGTTGGCCAATAGTCCCATGTTAGCCAATAGCTCCTGGGATTCTGGGAGCTGAAGTCCCTCGGCCCTTAAAGGGGAAAGGTTGCCTACCCCTGCCCTAGCTGATATAGCCAATGGTGAAAGATAACTGGGAGCTACAGTCCAACAAACTCTAGAGAGTTGCACCTAAGCCACCTCTGTTTTACCATGTCCTAGGCATCTACATTTGGAAGTAAGCTACACTTTTAGTCCATCTGGACTTCTCTCAGCGGTGGAAAGTGCATGTAGTATTGCAGGCTCAATCAGTTTAATGGGTAAAATAGTCATTCCTAAACAAAACACTGGAACTATCATCAACTGAAGGCCTATTGCATCATTGAAGAGTGTATCATGAAACAGTCAGGTGCTTTAGATATGCTCCCTCTTGCAATGTTCTATACTAATCACAGTTTTAGTCTATAAGTGCATCATCACTATAGAAATACTGCAAGTTGACACCACTTTAACTGCCATGACTCAATGCTATGAAATTCTCCATCCTACAGAATCCTGGGATTTGTAGTTTTGTGAGGAACCAACACCCTTTGGCAGAGAATGCCAAAGACCTTGTAAAATTACAAATCTCAGGATTCCATAGGATGGAGCTAAATCACATAAAGTGATGTCAAACTGCATTATTTATACAATGTAGATGCACCCTTGAGATGAGGCTCCTCAAATGTCCTTAAAATGCTTTAACATCATTCATTTAATGACAGTTCATGTGAAGAAAGACAAATTACAACATTCAAATATAGGTATATTGCATTAGTGGGACTGAATGTAGTACCTACCAGCTCTATGGACATCAGTTCTACATTTGGTGTGTAGAATTTAAGTTATCTTACTTTTGGCTGTTCATTAAGCAACTGTTCTGAAGAGCTTGGAAAGATTACTGTGTGAGTACAATTCCCATAATTCCCCCAAGTTGGCTAGAGCTTTCTGGGATCTGTAGTACTTTTCTCAGCTCCAAATATGAGATCTCAGTTCTACGGCAACTGTTTGGACTCTTCAAACAGTTTCTAGATAGAAATGCTAAACTGACAGCTGCATTATACTGAGAAGAAGTGATTGCATCTACACTGCAGAAATAATCCAGTTTGACACACTTTAACTGCCATGACTCAATGCTATGAAATTCTGGGAAATGTAGTTTTGTGAGACTTTTGGCCTTCTCTGTCAGAGAGCTATGGTGCCACAACAAACTAAATGCCCACAGCATTGAGCCATGACAATTAAAGTGGTGTCAAGCTGGATTATTTCTGCAGTGTGAATGAAGCCAATGTGGTATAGTGGCCTAAGTGTTGGAGTAGGATGCTGGGAGATCAAGATTTGAATCTCCACTCAGCCATGGAAAGCCACTAGGCAACTCTGGTCAAGGCACGCGCTCTGTGCCTCAGATGAAGGCAATGGCAAACCCCCTCCGAACAAATCTTGCCAAGAAAAACCTGTGATATGTTCACCTTAGAGTTCCCATAAATCAGAGATTACTTGAAGAGAAATGTCCACTGTACTGAGATATCCAAGACACAAAGCATAATGCATGTTTTATGTTTTGCATGTAACCACTTATATAAGCAAATATGTCAGCACTGCAGAACCTCAGGGAAACAAGAACAACCTTTCAGCTACCGATTCAGTAGATAGAGAAAAATTGTGTTATCCTATTGTTAGAGAGAAAGAATTTAAAAAAAAAGACCAAAATGAAGCAATTGAACTGCAGGTTCATAGACGTCATGATCAAATTGCAATTTTTTAAACTGGAAAGTGCACTTCTGAAGAAGATTGTATGGTTCACGATAGAGAGGGCCAGATGTTATTTCTGGTATAAATGGTGTTGAGTGTTAGCACAGAGCTGTTTTAGAAAGTCTGGCCACCCGCAGTAATATAATTTGGGGTAATACTGAGTGTTAAAAAAATTGTGTCTTACACGGATCAGACATCTGATAGTCATAAAAGCATAAAGCTAACTAAAAGGGAAGGAAATTAACAATGAATAAAAGCACATTTTTTAAAAAATTGGAATCTATATCATATTGCTGCCAAGTATACATGGCTGAGCTAGAGAAAGGATGTATAAATTAAAATTTGTCTAAGGTGTAATTTCTAAGGTGTTAGAAATTCATTTGGCTTCTTTGGCTACAAATAGTTATGGATTTGAACTGCAAAATGAAATAGTTTGTGAACATATCCATGGCTGTTTTAATGTTTTATTTTAAAATGTGTTATAACCACAAGAAAAAAGTCAGCACAAATAACTCAAAAGCAAAAATTTCTGTATGTGTGCATGCAATAGACACATGCTCCACAGCTAAGGGAAGTTTTTGGTTTAGTTTTTTTTCAGATTATAAGTACCATGCTGGCAGTGAGTTATGGGAACTGTAGTCCAAAAGTTGTAGTCCAAAAAGTCCCTTTCTGGGGATATAAAAAGCTTTGGTAACCTATATCTAATTTTAATAGGAAGTCTGAAATGTATTTGATGGGCATTTCTGGTGGACCCAAGCCTTTAACAAGTTTTATTCTAAAACTAGGTTTTATCTTAAATCCACAAAGCAGTGATACTTTCATTGTGCATCCAAATGCAAAAAATAAATTAAATTAAAATAAAATAAAAAATACATAAGGCAAGTTTTCAAAGCTTCACTGGCTTCTTAATCAGACAAAGATGTTAAAAATTATACAGGAGAAAATAAAAAAAAATAAAAAATGTTAGCCTCAAGCCTGCATTTTGTCAGGATATGGCTGTTCTCAGTTTAGATGGTTTATCTGATAGTTTATCAGGCTTTGGACGTTATCACATGGGGCCTAAAGCAGTCCCATCCCCATCGCATCCCCGTCCCATTGCAGTTCCTTTTCAATCCAGAACTTACCGGCATACAGAAAGCAGCATCATTCCAGTATCATTCTGGTCGCGGCAGAAATGTAATTTCCAAAGAATCCGGCATTCAAAAGAACGGGGATGATGCCGGATGATTCCGCAATGGGACGGGGATGGGACGGGGATGGGTGCGACGTCGTGTGAAGACACGGGGAAAGGAACCGCAATGGGACAGGGATGGGCGGGGTTTCTCTGCGACGTCGTGTGAACACAGGGGAAAAGGAAGCGCAATGGGACGGGGATGCGATGGGGATGGGACTGCTTTAGACCCCGTGTGATAATGTCCTTTATCTTGTTTTAGGTTCATTGCTGCCTGTGGGAGATCTTTTGAGGTCTTTGTTAATTTTGACTATTCAGACTTCTGAGGAGTTTAATTTCTATAAGGTTAACTTCTACAACTTCTACTAGCTGCTAACATCCATAAGGCAACAGTGCTGAGAGTACTTGGAACTACAAGCGAGTTTTTTTTTTGTTTTGTTTTGTTTTGTTTTTTGTGAAGTTGTAGGCTTTCATGACCGGCATCCATAGTTTTTTGTGGGTTTTTGGGGCTGTGTGGCCATGTTCTAGAAGAGTTCCTTTCTGATGTGTGTTTTTTTTTTTTCTTTACCACCTTTTCTTGCCTAGTATGGAAAATAAAAAAAAATCAACTTGTCTAGCTATGGTGAAATCAACATAGATTGAGAGGAGCTATGTCCCTTTAAGTGTCATGGTTTTTGTTCAGTTTGTATTTATAATAAATATGAAGCCCTAGGAAAGGATAATCCTCTCTTCTCAGAGAGATAAGCTCTCTAGGAAAAATGTTCTTTTCTCTGGAAGAAAGATCATAACCTGACCGGAGGCCCCTGAAAGATAAACAAGAAAGGCTACCAGAGAGAGACTATTCAACAAGGATCAAAATAGAATTTCTCTGCTACATAATTTATTGCAAAACAGTGTCTGTTAACATCTCAAACAGTGAGAGATATTTATGAACAAATTGCTTCCATGAGTAGGAAAGTACATCTGTTAGTGCCATCTGTTGAAAAATTCACTCAGAAGTATTTGGATGCTTTCATCTAAAATTTTGGAGTCTAATTTAAAAGAGATAAGTGACCTGGATCAACTAGGGAAACAGCTTACAGCTAACATGGAAATGGGCCAGTTCCCTCTTGTTAGGGATAAAAAGTTTGTAATCTTAAATCGTCCCAGAATACACATAATACACTTCCTGAGTCAACTTTTTACAAATCGAGGCCCATTTTGTTGATTTAACTTATGTTAACTGGTTACCCAGTTCATTGGCAGCAAAGAAAGAGAAAAGAGCCTTGTTAATGTTCAAGCAACCTACAATTCCATATGTGTTACTTAAAATGAAATTGTTTTACATGTCAAGTAACTCCAGTCCAAATATTTAATGATATGATTGTACAACTCTTCTTTATCCATATAGCTATTCCAGTTCAGATTTTTAGGAAGGAAGGCAAATTTTTCTACACTGTTCCTTTGACTGCCAATGATAAACCTCTGTTCAATTTGAGGTCCAAAGAGAATTTCAGACAAATAAATTAATAACTGGTGAGTATATCCAGGAGCTCTTTCGCATTACACAAATATAGTACTTTGATGTCAATTTAATTGTCATGGTGGCCTTGTATGGACTCCTAAGAATAGTATTTAGTGAAACATTCAAGGACTTTGGCAGAGCATTCACAGCAAACTACAAATCCCCAGGATTCAATAGGATGGAGTCTTGGCTGTTAAAGAAGGATCAGAGTGCTATAACTGTGTAGCATGAAAGAGACCTAAGAATACAACCAAGAAGGAGTTAAATTTACTTACAGGAAATACTTTCCTTTACTTTCTGGAAAAAATTGCTAAGAAATGTTCGAGCTCAGATAACCAGAAAGTCAGAGCAGCTTAGGAACATATTTGCTGCTTAGGTCCTTATATTGAATCACTTTTAGAGATTGCCCCAACTCTAACTTTAAAAGGAATTGTAAAGAAGCCTCAGGTAAAGCGATTCAAGAAATAAGTGAGCATCCCGCTATATTTACTCAGGATCCTGAACCCACCATATTTGATACTTTTTCATGTTATAAAATAGATTTGATCAAATGAAGAAGAGAATACTGGTACTATTGTAACAAGTGTCATAGAAACAGACAATGTGGCACAAGAAAAGGTGTCATTGTCTATGAGAACAAAAGGCAAGCCAGTAACAACCTCATATAGTAAAGAATACATCAATA
This sequence comes from Phrynosoma platyrhinos, assembly GCA_020142125.1. Taxonomy (NCBI): domain Eukaryota; kingdom Metazoa; phylum Chordata; class Lepidosauria; order Squamata; family Phrynosomatidae; genus Phrynosoma; species Phrynosoma platyrhinos. The sequence continues at coordinate 150,686,491 of JAIPUX010001232.1, read as the reverse complement.
AAACATCTTACTATGCCTTTGGATTCACAATATATCAATTGACATTTAAAGGACATCCTACCTACCCCCAGCAATGCCAAGATCATAAATAAAGCAGCTTGTGCATTGAATGTGGTATCATTTAATGTCAAAGGTTTGGAGGTCTTAGATAAGGCGCCATAATATGTGAAACATTGTTCTTCAGGAGGATCCAGACATTCTTTATTTGTGAGCTGCCTTGGGTCCCTTTCTGGGAGAAAGGCTGCATAGAAATTACATAATAAATAAATACATTTTATTACAGATGCATCACAAGCAGGACCTCATGAGGCTACTTCTCCAGATGAAACTAAGTAAGTGTTTTGCAGCAGCAGCAGTCTTTTCTAGATTAAGAGGATTATGGATTAGGTTGGCTCCTAGATTGGATTTTCATGTTCTTGACATTTTACAAGATCCCAGAGACAGACATATTTCTGTGAAGGGCTTGTTGGATGGTAAAGAAAAATTGAATTTGGGCTCAGTATATTGTCCTAATAGTCACTAGATTGCTTGTAATAAAGAACTGGAAAGGGAGTGTAACCTTTGAGTAAGATACCAGTAAAAGGATGCTCTATATATCCTCTTCAATAAAATGCACCTTTGAGGAATTTAAGTCTGATCTGCACTGCAGAAATAATGCAGTTTGACACCACTTTAACTGCCATGGCTCAATGCTATAGAATTTTGGAATTTATAGTTGTGACACCACAGTTCTCTGAGAGAGGTGTAATCTGCACTGCAATAATAATGCAGTTTTCTTTAACTACCATGGCTCAATGCTATAAGATACTGGGGTTTTTGGTTTGTTGTGGCACCAAAACCTTTTGACAGAGAAGGCTGTATATTTCACAGAACTACAAATTCTAGAATTCTATAACATTGAAACATGGCAGTTAAAGTGGTGTCAAACTGTTTTAATGAGAAGACTCTGAACCTGGGGAATTACTAAAGTCTAAGGGGGGATGCAGACCAGGGCGTCCAGGACGCCCTGGTCCGGAGCGCCGCGGGGCCATGGCAGCCACACCGCGGCGCTCCTGCGGCGTCCCTGGAAGGAGCGCTAAATCAGCGCTCCTTCCTCAAGACAGCGAAAGTGCGCCCTAAACGCGTAGGGCGCACTTTCGCTGTCTTTTCCGCCGCAGCGCATGCGATCGCTGCGGCGGGAGGTTGCCCTGGAAGCGCCAGCCGTGCGGAGGGCCGGCAGCTTCCAGGGCGACCTCAGGGAGAGGAAGGAGCGCCGCGCGTGCGGCTGCTCCTCCTCTTCCTGGGCTCGGAGACGACCCTTTTAGTCGTCTGCCGAGGCCCTAAGTCTTCTATGGGATCTTTTATCCTATGTTTACAGAGGTGGCTAGAGAAGAGACTGATATAGAAACAAAGCTTTATTTGAGGATTCAAGCATACAAAGACACCCTAACATACATGCACATACACAAAAACTGAGGAGTAAAGTAGTTATCTTGGATAGGAACACAAGGCTTTCTAATGGAGATAATTATCTGCAAAGATGTTGCTCCAACGATGGATAGACTCAACCAAAAAGAACAGTAGGTAAGCCGGAGACTCTAGCTAAAGATCATGAATGGTACAGGATCATCATGAAATCTATCCAGAACCCCATTTTCCCTGAGATTTTGAGGAGTATTTAAACCCTGGAAGTGAAGAGTTGCTATTGAATATCAAACGATTCCAATTGCTATGCTTTGAAGTGGACAATTTCCAGAAGAGGGAGATGGGATGTAGGTATTTTTCCTCACCTTAAGAACACATCCTGACTGGCTCATAAATCTTTTCAGGTGTGAATGTCCTGTTTTGCAGCTCCTAAACCTGGCCTTTTTGATCTGCAAATGGCTTGTAAATGCAGATTCACCTTGGAGTGCCTACATGATGTGCTCGCCTTGGGTTTATGGTGATGGAGACCCTTTCCAGCCTAGGGCTTCTGACAGAGATCCAAAGGAATCTTGATATCAAAAACCAATCGTAACACTGTATTATGTCTGCACTACAGAACAGACCTTAGTTTAGTAGATTCCAGGTGAGAGATTTTTCCCAAGTAATGTGACTGTTCATACTATTCAACAAGATTCAGCACTTATTCTAGGCTACATTATATATTGGTATTAAAGAACTGGAGAATGTTGGTCAAAAATACTTCCATACAATCGTGCTCCCATACAAAGCATAATTCAGAGGCAAAATGCCAGCCTCAAAATATTCTCTGTCCCTAAACCAATTTTGTTAGACAGCCAAGATTTTTAAAAATCCTACAGGATAGTACCGGTAAATTAAAATTTTATTTGGGATAATTCTTCATCTGATATGCCTATTGCCATAACACTGTAGAATTCTCTGAAGGCTATAGTAACAGATGAGTGTATAAAAGAACTGTAATTCATCAAGTGTCTCTTTAGAGCTGCTATGGATTGTTTGTTAACTGATATAGAAATATATCAATTTAAACACAAAGCTACCATGTGCCATAAAGTTCTACTAGAATTAAGTAAGACGTAATCAGTGTTAAAATGGTTACAGATAAATAACACATATCCTTATCTTTAATATGTTCATCAAAATTATTATGGATTTAATGACAAAAATTCAAAACTATTCACTTATTTGAATTTGTAAGAAAAATCTGAAGACTGAAATTAATAGTGGTAAATTAGTAGTGGTAAAAGAGCTCATCCAACAGAGGAAGGCTGCATCTACACTACAAAATTAATGCAGTTTGACACTGCTTTAACTGCCATGCCTCAATACTATGGAATTCTAGGATTTGTAGTTTTGTGAGATATTTAGCCTTCTCTGTCAGAGAGCTCTGGTGCCACCACAAACTAGAAAATCCCAGGATTTCATAGGATGGAACCATGACAATTAAAGTGCTATCAAACTGCATTGATTATGGAGTGTGGCAACAGATGAAGTCCATAAATTACATGCTGATTTTTAAGACTATTTATAAATCTCTTAATCCTGATGAATCTGTTTAACTTCTTTTTGAATAATGTATTCCTTAAATATCTGGTGACCATAAAACTCATATGAACCTTGTTGAACTGTATTTAGACATTAAGAACCTTAAGCCAATTATCTTTGTTGAGCTGTATTTAGTCATTAAGCACCTTAAGCCAAACAAAGTTCATATTAATGAGAAATTTTATAATATTTATAAAGATCATCTCTCTCCTCTTTTAATCCCCTTATTTAATGCCATTTTACCAGGTAAACCTATTGCAATGTCTTGAGGATTAGCAAGAATAACCTTAATTCATCAGAGAGGGAAAGATCCTGAAGCATCTAACTCATATTGTCCAATTACATTAAGAAATCAGGATGCTGAACTATTTATAAGCTTCCTTGCAAATTGTCTGGATAGTACCACAGTGGAATATATTAATGGTAAACTAATTTGGTTTTGTGAAGTCTATACTAATTTCTGGTCCTCTTTGGCCTCATTCCCACTTACAAATAATTCAGTTTGCAATCTGAATCGATGGTTCAGTTCAACAGTGGAACGTCGTTCACACTACATTTGCGCTGATTGAATTTTCCTGTTGCAAATTAACCCACTTCTCATTCACATTTACCAATGAATCGATTTAAAATGGACCATCTTCTGTAGTTTCTTTTTTCCCTCTGTCAGTCACAGCAATTGCATCAACATTTCCACCCACATTTGGTGATGTGCTCTGTTGCATCCGTTGTTGTAACAAAATGAAGCAAACCAAATTTAAAGGGCATTTAAAAAGGCAGGTAAACTCAAAGTACCACGAGATGGGGGAAAGTTCCCCAAAACTTACATGCGTTACAAAAAATAATGGAGGAGCAGCTGTAAAGAGGGGGAGCAGAGTGGCAATGGAGCCTGTAGCAGTGTGGGCAGCCCCAAAATGGTGCTTCATCCAGGGAGGGGGAGGTTCAAGAGGTGAGCAAACACAGGTAAGGTTTTTTAGTTCAGCTCGACCACACTTAAGACACTTCCCTCTGACAATCTATGAACTGATTCCAATCTGCATCTCATTCATGTTAGCACTGAATTGATGTATTGCAAAAGATGTGGGGAATTCTGCAGATCTAGAAGACAAGTTTTAAATGGGTCTAGCACAGGGGTAGGCAACCTTTCCCCTTTAAGGGCCGAGGGACTTCAGCTCCCAGAATCCCAGGAGCTATTGGCCAACATGGGACTATTGGCCAACTTGGCTATGGCTTCTGGGAGCTGAAGTCCCTCGGCCCTTAAAGGGGAAAGGTTGCTTACCCCTGGTCTAGCAACAGGGGGCCCTCGACAAACCATGTTGGGATTCAGCACAAGTGTGAACAAGGGCCATTTAAACCACCTCAAACTGGTTTGCAATCCAGTTTATTTTGTAGTGGGAATGAAACCTTGGTTAATTGTTTCATATTGTTAACGCACATTCTAAGAATAAATCCTGCCCAATTGCCCTAGTTTTCTTTGATGCCATAAATGATTGTTTGGTGTAGGACTTTCTTCAGAAAGTGGGCGAGAAAGTAGATTTGAGATTAGATTTCTTATGAGCACTAAAAACTTTGTTCAGCAACCTTAGAACAATAGTGTGAACTACTGGTCTTGAGTCCCTGTTTCTTATTCTCAGGAGCCACCATAAATTGAAGCTGAATTGATGGCAAATATTAACAACAATGCTACATCTGCTGGGACAAAAAAACTATCCCAATAGCAAAAATCAATATAGGTTGAGTCTCCCTGATCTAGAAACTCAAAATACTCCAAAATCCAAAATTGTCCACATGGATTCTTGAGATAGTGACACCTTTTCTTTCTGATGGTTCAGTGTACACAAACTTTGTTTCATGCACAAATTATTAAAAATATTGTGTATAAAATTAACTTCAGGCTATGTACATAAGGTGTATATGAAACAAAAATGGATTTCATGTTTAGATGTGGGTCCCATTGCCAAGATATCCCATTGTGTATGTGCAAACATTCCAAAATCCAATAAATAAATAAATCTGAAATCCAAAATACTTCTGCATTTCAGACAAAGGACACTCAACTGTTACCTTTTTTGGAATGTTTTTGTCACAGCTGTTCATTGTTTATATAAGAGAAACTGTACATCACCAATATCCAAAATCTGGGGACACTGTTTACAACTATGCAGATGACAATGTCATAGCATGGCACAAAATTGTAGGTCTAGTTCTCTGCACATCCTACTTCATGAGGGTTAAACTGTTCATTTCAACATTCCCTTTCTGTTCTCCTCTTCTCTCCCATTCTATTAAATAAATCAAACATTGTTTGTCTGTTCCCAGACACCTCTGGGAGAATCCCAAGTGCCAAACTAAACCAACTTACAATCTGTGAGAGTTTAATCTAAACATCTGCAGCCTCTACCCACTTTCTCTCATAGACTCCTAAGGTCTGAACATCATCTACTTCACTTCTCCTTTTTTTTTACCATCTTGCCTGATAAACACTTCTGGAGAATCCAAAAACTTGCACATTATTTTGTGAATGTCAAGTTGGTCTAATAAAGGTATTACTCTAATATAGTTTTTGGCATATGAAAAGGGAAGTACATAACAAGTTCCATTCATCATTGCAGTCTTCCTCTTTCTTCCCATGAAAAATGTGACTCCTTTATGCTGAAATAATCTCTAGAGCAGAAGGAAGGCTCATGTGGTCCTCCAGGTGCTGCTGACTGCAACTTCCAGTATTCCTCAGTAGGTCTGCTGGGAGCTGGAGTCCAAAAACATCTGGAGGACAACATGATTCCCACTCTTGCTTTGGAGTGACAACATATTCTGTGATATAAAGAGTGTCTAGTGAAGAAATTCAGTGAGCATGCTGGCACATATGCTCAGAGGTGGGCTCTTTGAATATTATTACATTGGCAGAAATCCAAATTTCCATGGACTGTAATGCAGTAATTCTATCTCTTCCAATACATAGCAGAGAGTTTGTCCCACAAATGGCTTGCGGAAATTTTCAAGCACATTTCAAGCTTCCTAATAAAAATTTAAAGGAATGAAATCACTTACAAGCACATATTCAGACTTCAGCAATTTTTTTTTAAAAGTAGCTTAAGAAAGCTTTTTTTTTTTTTTAAATTGTCATTTAGTGCTATTGTGAATGTGAAACTTATTTGTGTTATATACCCGGGTGAAAATTGTACAACTTTCTGGATAATGATTGCAATTGCTAGAATTCCTTGCTGTTGGTTATGGGTTCTTTTCTGGCTAGGGTTGCTGGGAGCAATCTGGCAACAAATGGAGGTCTGCCTGATGCCCAACCCTCTGGTATACCTTTGAGATTTGCATGAAAACTCACAGATTGTACCTCTTTCATTTAAGGGCTGGCTACAATATTTCCATTTTTGAAAATCTATATCCAAATATATACTTGCCAACTAAAGATTCATTTCATCAGAGTGATGATGTGATCTCTAGCCCATGAAAAAATGCCACACTAATGGCACTATTCTATATGTGTTTATTCAGGGGGGGAAATCCCAGTGCATCTATTTGGACATAGCAGAAAAATCCTGCATTTTGAACCAAAGTCACCACAAGTTGATTTGCTGCCTGCCACAAAGAACACACATACACACAGAGAGACATCCCACTTAACAGAAACTGACAAGATTGCAGATAGCAAAATGGGACATTTCTACACTGGTGATGGGATGCTGTCCTCCCCTCTGTGCCAGGAGGCCTAGGAGGTAAAAGTGGGGCTGTCTGGAAGATACAGCTCCATCCTCTAACAGAGGAGAACAACCAGGAAGCTACTGTCACTGCCTGTTCCTCATCACCCACCAGATGCTACTTAGGACTGCCACAATCTGTCTAATGGGAGAGTTCATACAGTCATAGAGTTGGAAGGGAGCAAAAAGTCCATTTCGTTTGCTAAAGCACCCCGGGAAGTGGGCACCTAACCTCTGTCTAAAAGCTTCCAGCAAGAGGGATTCAGCAACTTTTCAAGACAGTCTATTTCACTGTTGAGCAGCTCTTCCCATAGGTAAAATTTCTTGAACTGCACTTTGGGTCCATTTGTTTGGGTCTTATCCTCTGGTGTAGCACAAAACAAGCTTGTTCCATCTTCTCTATCAGTGCTACTCGAAACCCCTGGACTGGTGCCAGTCCCTAAGCCAGGGGTAGGCAACCTTTCCCCTTTAAGGGCCGAGGGACTTCAGCTCCCAGAAGCCTCAGCCATGTTGGCCAATAGTCCCATGTTGGCCAATAGCTCCTGGGATTCTGGGAGCTGAAGTTCCTCGGCCCTTAAAGGAGAAAGGTTGCCTACCCCTGCCCTAAGCCAATAGCAATAGCAATAGCATTTACGTTTCTATACCGCTTAATAGTGAACTCAGCGCTCTCTAAGTGGCTTACAATCTATGAGCCAATTGCCCCCAACAAGTGGGTACTCATTTTACTGACCTACGGAAGGATGAGTGAACCTTGCAGCCCTGGGATCAAACTCACAACGTCATGGCTGCAGTAGGGCATTTAACCACTGCACTACCAGAGCCACCAGTCTGCCTTTCTCTGGTGAGATGCCACAAAAGAAAGAAATAATTTTAGCCAATGGGTACAAATATGGTGCTGATCCTTGGCATACTGGGGTGGGGGGATAACAGTCCTCCACACCAGATAGCCTGATAAGCACTGCTCTGAATAACAGTCCTGTCATGCCTATTGCAACTGTCAAATATGGCTTTCTTATTGGTTTTCAACAGGTTGGTCCTGTTGTAGCTAGATCATAGAATCAAAGAATCATAGAATCATAGAGGGCCATCCAGTCCAGCCCCCTGCTATGCAGGAACCCACAATCAAAGCATCGACGACAGATGGCCATCCAGCCTCTGTTTAAAGATCTCCAAAGAAGGAGACTCCATCTCACTCTGAGGGAGTGTGTTCCATTGTCAAACAGCTCTCACTGTCAAGATGTTCATCATAATGTTGAGGTGGAATCTCTTTTCCTGTAGCTTGCATCCATTGCTCGGGGTTCTATTCTCTGAAGCAGCAGAAAACAAGCTAGTGCCCTCCTCAATATGATATCTCTTCATATATTTAAAGAGGACTATCATATCCCCTCTTAACCGTCTCTTCTCCAG
>JAIPUX010001232.1:150665543-150678289 GCA_020142125.1 Phrynosoma platyrhinos | reverse complement strand
CCTTACTGAAACAAGATATGCTATGTCTACAGAGATTTCAACTCTGTAATAATATTATATTGTAAAGGCTGCTTGTTCTTGCAAAGCCTACTTGGAAGGAGGAAGCTGCAGAGTGCTGGCATTAGGGGGATAAGGGAAGTGAGTACCAGTAGTTACTGTAGTAGAACTGGTGGAGGACAGTCACAGTAGTAATACTTTACTATGAGTGTTTTTTTCTTTCACCTGCATACCTATATTGGATGCTGTCCCCTGGCACCCTGAATTATTGAGTGGAGTTTAGTGTTGAATGATTCTGTCTGGAGTCCCAAAAGGAGGTTCTGGGCTTGGAAACATTATTTTTTGGATAGAGCTCCCCAAACCCCTCAGGTAGTCCTGCTCCATTGGGAAGACTGCTTTAGTACCCTATATTTAAAATTTGCACTCATTAATGTGGATGATGGATGAATAGCTAAAAGCCTGTTTTAACTTTAACCAATGCAATCCATGCCTTGACAAACCTCATCTTAATTGTAATGTAATTTAAGGTGCACCAATTTTCTGACACTAAATCTTTCATATTATGAACTACTTTTGGCAAGAGAACTTAACGCTGCAGGGAAAAAGATGTTCGCAGTTGTGCTTTGTTTGGTAATTTCCAAACATCTGGACACCTGTTTTGAATTTACAAAATTGGATTGGGTTCAGCTCATCCTAAAGGCAGAGAAATTATCATGTGAATCCAGCTATGATAAATTGACTAAATAATAATGTATGCAGAATTGCAGATGTTTTCTTTCAAGGAAAGGTAAAGAAAATGGTTGCTCGTAATTGAATTATTGATAGACTCAACTTACTGCTATTTTAATATGTGGATTGAAACTGTATGATAGTTTGGCCCAGTTTCTCAGTAAAACTGTGGCAGATTTTCATTAAATAGGTGAAACAAGTGTATAAATGAGTTGTTTTTCATATGATAAACATTGTAAAACTGTGGAGCCTAACTTTGAAACACAGGGATCTAGTTAATCACACACTTATTTCAGACTTGCATTAATGTTCTGTTTTATTTAAAGATCAGGACTTAATAAGTGCCAGAGGACATCCCCGGAATATGTGAATATTCCCCTGTGAACGTACAGAATGCTCTTCTCTTATGACTGAATAATTAATAATCTTTAACAGCAGGAACAAAGAGAAAGATCTTACAAATTTTAGGGGTTTTCCCTACTTGAACAGAACAATATCTCGGCCTCTTTTTAAGGACATCAGTCAGGTAAAGGTAAGTGTGTGTGTGTGTGTAAAATCTGATTGTTAATTCCCAGTCAAAACATATATAAACCTTATTGATTCAGTCTTGCTCTAGTAGCTGGATTTAGCCCCTGGTGTTTTCCAAACATTTTGGACTGCATCTTCCATCAGCCCTAGTTAGTATGCTAGTATGCCCAAAGTAAAGGGTTTATAGATAGAGATAAGCAAGCTGGCGGGGGGGGGGGGGTCAGAAAATTAAAAGGAAAACTGTTTATTTCCCTTTTTTCTCCAAAGGACTTTCCCCCCCATTCTACTTAAGATATGTTGTTGTGTTGTTGTGTGCCTTCAAGTCGTTTCTGGCCTATGGGGTCTCTAAGGGGAACCTATCATAGGTTTTTATGGGAAATATGTGAGTTACCCAGTGGGCTTCAATGGTGAAGCGGGGAATCAAACTCCAACCTCCAGAGTCTAGTCCAATGCTCAAACCACTACACCATGCTGGCTCACTGACGATATATACCACATTCAAATCCTAGATCCATCTCTTCACTTAGTAGACATATCCAGCTTCATGAGAGAAGCTTATCTGGGAGTCTTCACTGCTTTTATGATACCTTATAGAATTCAGTATTTTCAGTTCAGAGTTAAACCTGGTATTAAAATATGTCCTTAAAATTGTGACTAAATGAGACAGTTTTGCTCCAGTACTTTGTTTTGTTTTGACCCAGTTTTTGATTTCTCTTTTCACTTGCTTTTCCTCCTTCTCAGAGGAAAAATCTATAATGCACAGCACAGGGTGCAGCAATCTGAATCTTTAATACAGTATATATTCACAGTTTCACTAGTAAAAAACCAAGGCTTTTACATTTCAAAATTATACAAAATATATGTGCTAATTTGAGTCGTGATACAGCATTTTGTGTTGCTAATACAACAAAATTGGGTTTGATCTGAAATGATATATTGCATATATATTTCAGTTGAAATTTTGTCTAAAACTGAAGCCGGGGGAGACTGTCTCTACACAGCCAATCTTCCCCCCCCCCTTGTCATAAAAATTTCCATAATTTTTTTAGTCAGGGGAGATGGAGTCAAAACTATCTGGTAGCTCAACTCCATCATAAAACATATTATCAAGGACTGGGGTGCTTTTCTTTCATCACATACCCAAGAAAGCAGAAACCTAAAAAGCTCAGGGATGATAGTGTGGAATGGAAGCATTACCTACTCTCCCTCATTTCTCCTCCACTTCCAGCTATATCTTGCCCAGAACAACAGAACAGGTAGATGCAATGTAGACATGCCAGGATGCTAAACAGAGAAAGACAGACAGAAAGAAAATTGCCGTCTAGTCAGAACACACACCAAAATATCATAAATCAGTGATGTCATTCACACATATTCCAGACAGTACGAGATGGTGTGATTTTCAGATATGTAAAAATATGCTTTAAAAGCCAAGAAGTTTCATAATTTCCTCCATATACACCTGATAAACGAAGTCCCCTTATTATTTATGAATTCCTTTCTCTACAGTTTTATTGTAACCTGTTGACTTTGACTTATGGTAAATCTATGAATGGAGAGGCCTCCAAAACTCCAGTCATCAACTGCCCTGCTCAGATCTTGCAAACTTGGGGCTCTGGCTTTCTTGAATGAATCTGCATTGTTCACTGGTGCTTATTTTATCTCCTTTCATCAGGAAAGCAAAGCAAGCTAAGAAACTTTCTACAAGACTTCAGACAAATTCCTTACAGAGAAATGGGTTATTACATAGCTGTTCAGAAAAGTTTATGCACTTTTCCCATCCCAGAGAAAATGTGCACCAACTATGATGTTAACAGAAGATTCTCCAAATTTATGCTTCACTGTTTATGGCCTACAAATACTCTTCTCCCAATTACTTTGTGTCATTTGAAATAATATTTATAAAGGCACAGGCTTAAATCCAATTGCTAATTGCAAGGAGAGTAGAACTGCTGAAACAATGAGAACTTCATAAGTCAGCACTTATTCAACTTCCATTAATTCACATATACTCTACACCAGGGGTAGGCAACCTTTCCCCTTTAAGGGCCGAGGGACTTCAGCTCCCAGAAGCCTCAGCCATGTTGGCCAATAGTCCCATGTTGACCAATAGCTCCTGGGTTTCTGGGAGCTGAAGTCCCTCGGCCCTTAAAGGGGAAAGGTTGCCTACCCCTGCTCTACACCAAGGGTAGGGAACCTTTTCCCTTTAAGGGCTGAGGGACTTCAGCTCCCATGTTGGCCAATAGTCCCATGTTGGCCAATAGCTCCTGGGATTCTGGTAACTGAAGTCCCTCAGCCCTTAAAGGGGAAAGGTTGCCTACCCCTGCTTTACACTAATGATATCTCTCTAATACTCTAATAACTTTATCGCATGGCTAAATAAAATGTTTTACGTGAACCAAATTGAATTTTAAATCAGACTACATCTGGACCCTATCATAAAGATTTTTGCTGCTGAAATCACCGCCTGAATGCAGCCCGGGTCCATCCCCGCTTCCAGGAGTGCTCTGGCATCCATTTTTCAAGCCGGAAAACTCCCGGTTTCAAAAACAGGTGCATGGGAGCAGGAATGAACCCAGGCTGCATTCAGGGGATGATTTCGGTGGCAAAATCTTTGTGATAGGGTCCAGATGCAACCTGATTTAAAATTAAATTCAGGTAAAATGTTTTATTTAGCTATGTCAGGGGTAGGCAACCTTTCCCCTTTAAGGGCCAAGGGACTTCAGCTCCCAGAATCCCAGGAGCTATTGGCCAACATGGGACTATTGGCCAACATGGCTGAGGCTTCTGGGAGCTGAAGTGCCTCGGCCCTTAAAGGGGAAAGGTTGCCTATCCCTGAGCTATGCGATAGCCCTCTAAATCTGCATCCACACTGCAGAAATAAAACAGTTTGACACCACTTTAACTGCCATGGTTCAATGCTATGGAATTCTGGGAATTATATTTTGTTTTGGCACTATAGCTCTCTAAATGTCTCACAAAAAATACAGTTCCCATGGCATTGAGCCATGGCAGTTAAGGGGTGTCAATCTGGATTGTTTCTGCAGTGTGCATGCAGCTTGAAAGCACACAACAACAAATACTCTAATTGGAGCAAGCAATGGGATTTAGAGCATAGCCTAGTCTTAAAATATGTTCAACAAATTTACATTAGCAAAGAATTTATAGAGATAGTGCCGTTTGTTGATATGGAAATCAATTGTGTATTGAATAGGTTTTATCATTTCAGAGCACCCTTTGGGTTCGGCCAGTCAACCAATTACAAATCCATGTAACAGTTATTTTGTCTAGCCCACATTTTAGCAGCTTGTTTGCAAGAATGTCATGGGGAACCTTGTCAAAGACCTTACTGAAATCAAGATATACTATATCCACAGCATTAAACTGGTATTTTAGGATTTTATTATAGGCTGCTTTTAAAAGCTTTTAAAGAGTATTTTAATGTGTTTTAAAAATGTTTTATTTATGTGTTGTTTCAATTGTTTTTCTTTATTCATCATCTTAGGAGCCCTTGTGATCTGGGAAGCAATATAGAAATATATTAAATAAATAAGTAAAAAGCTACTATTCACTTCTCACTGCGTCTAACACCAGGGTAAGCAACTTCCAATGTTCTGAAGGCCACCTCTACTCACCCTGGTCATTACCAGGTCCGGAAAAGCCAACAATTTAATTTAATGTAATTCTACTTTAAAAACAAAATGGAAGTGGACAGAAGTGCACTTCTAGTTTTGGACTGGTGGAAAGACAACCTGTTTGTACACACTACCACCTTTCTTGAAGACTTTAGGATTGGAAAAATGAGTATTTCAGCTAAATTTTATTGCACAAAAATTCAGCTAGATTTTATATCAGCAGGAAAGGCACCAGATCCTGTCTGATCTTGGAAGATAAGCAGGGTCAGCTCTAGTTAGTATTTGGATGGGAGCCCTCCAATGAATACTAGGTGCTGTAGGCTAGATTTCAGAGGAACAAACTAGCAAAGCCACCTCTGAGGATCCCTTGTCTAAGAAAACCCTATGAAAATCATGGGGTCCCCATAAGACAACTGGCAACCTGAAGGCAACTACACACACGAGAGACAGGGGCCTGAAAGGACACAAAGATGGCCCTACACTTTACCAGCCCTGACGTTGCCTTACCACATCCATTTTAAAAATCATGGGACAGTATGGAGCAAACCTACGATCTTCTCTTGGATGCAGAAATGAGGTATTTTGAAACAACAGATATTAAAACCTATGATCTTATCTTGGATGCAGAAATGAGGTATTCTGAAACAAAGGATATTAAAACAGGGTTACATTTGAATTTAAAACCATCAGCTTTTCACATTTTGATTCTGTTCCTGTGATGTATGTGGTAATAAAAGTTTACTGTAATATAACCTGTGTTGTGATGGTGTAACCACATATTAGAGGATTCATATCAAAGGAGCCAGAATATGGAACTTCCACAAGCTGTTTTATATATCTGCTCTCAGTTTTTTTATCTTCTAGCTACTCAAAGGGGTCTTTGTTTTCCGATTTCCTCCTTCTGCTTCTTTGTACTAAGTTCCCTTTGTTGTTTTGTGATAATTTTTCTTCTGCCTTGAAAGATGCTTCATGATCCTTACTTGAAAGTTAGTATGTTAAGATGATAATAATCAATATAATTATAAAACATCCTTTGAATTTCGTTTTAAAAATTTATAATGTGGTTGGGAATGGTGTAATTGTTGTTTTCATGTCAGGAACAGATTTTAGTGGCTGCTGTAGGTACTTTTCGGAAGAGTTGGCATGCCTGTTCTTGGAGGTGCATTCCACATTTTTAGCTGCTCTTTTCTTCTGCCTTAAAAAAGTTTGACATTCTTAACGTCCTTTGAACAGCATTTCCAGTTTTGCTCCATTCCAGATATACTAGACTACTGCTACCATCATCCCTAGCTAGTATTACTTGCACCTGGCTGGTTGGGGAAAATACATGTTGTAGTCAAATACCTGTGGAGGAAGCACAGAACTTGGAAATGCTATTTTGAACAACTATCAGAATATCCCTGCCACCATAGCCAGTAGCTATGCTAGCTGGGGGATCATGGCAATTTTAGTTAAAATTTTTCTTCAAGCTTTGAGGATTTCCAGATTGACAAAAGCTATCCTCTGATGTCATGGTGTTCTTGCAATAATATCAGTTTAATCCTCACCTGTTCTCATTGTTTTTAATCTTTTCAATCTCCTAATGAAAATACTGTGGATCATAGATATATTTGTTCTCTTTTAGGACTTTATCACACTAGCTTTTATCTCGCAACAATCACATTAGTGAAGCAAACAGGAACATACTGGTTTGAAAATGTTCAGTATCACACTTCTCTTCAATCGCATGAGTGTGCCGCATTGGTGATCCATGGTCCCTTCCACACCAACTCCATAACCCCACCTTCCATGTCTTTCAGTGCATGCATGCCTTTGCTGAGGTTGTTTTTGAATAATGCAATTACAGCAAAAATAAAAATTAAAAAAAACCCAAAAGGCACGGAGTAAAAACAACTTTGGACTGCTAGAGAATACTGTGTGGAAGAGGAGGAGATTCATGTCCTCTCATGCCACGTGACTGCCATCAATCATTACAGCCACAGGAGGGACCTATCACACCAGGACAAATGGAATAAGATCTGTATTAGGAGTCTATTGATAGGTTCTCCCCATCAATGAAAAGGTATGCTACAGAAACAAAGGAATGCAAAGCAGTAACATTGTGTGATAAGTACTAGCCATATATATTAATATCTTGCTTTAATTCCAATTTAGTGCCTTATGTGATACAGTCCTATGACAGACCAGTGAAGGGGACATGATACCTCTAGAGACAATAGAGTGTGTGACCATAATATCATAATGAATAAGGGCACCTCCAGATGTTTTTTTTGGGGGGGAGTCTCTGGAAATATTAAGCATTTTTGGTTTTCTTTTATTTTGATTGTACCTGCACACTCACAAGTTTGCATCCAATCTCTCTCTTGAAATATCCTGCGTTTCTCTCCCTCCTCCATGGATCTTCTATCACATCCAATCTCAATGCAACACTTCTGAAACTGACCTTCACCAATTTCCATTTACCCTTTCTCAAATTATTATCCAGGAGTTAGAATCAACATGCTAAAGTGCTTTATCAATATTACACTAATTAAACATCTGAAACATTTTACTAACATTCCTCTTTCTCTCACTTGATCTGATTGCTGTTCGATCTTGTTTCCATATCTTAGAAACACAATAGCTGGCAGCCCCCATCTTTACTGTTTCCAAGGTAGTGCAAACACACAGGCAAATGTCATTTTGGAACATACTGGGTTAATTTAAACCAACCTGGAAATGAAAAGTCCTTGGTAATGTTGGGAGCTCTTGGGCAATATGGATGAGGAAACCTCATGTAGATGTCCTACACAAAATTGGTTTGTACACAAATAAAATCTAGGACTTCCAGATACTTCCCTCCCCATCCTCTGGAGGTGCTGTAAATCATGCAGCATTAACCTGATGCAATTACCTTTTCCACACCACCATTAAAAGTACAAGAGCCTTGTTCTATTTTTCATCTGGTCACCCTTGCTATCAACCTATTAGAGATGTCTTTGTTGATTCATCATATGTACAAATAAGGAGAGAGCTGGACTCTGGAGATGAGGGTTTGAATCTCAATTGAGCCATGGAAATCCTCAGGGTGACCTGGGGCAAGTCACACTTTCTCAGCCTCAGAGGAAGGCAACCTGCAGTGGTGATTGGTGTACCAGGCAGCTCAGAGGGATGCCTATTCAGACAATCATGGCAGTATAGGAACAGAGGGCCAGGTAATGCGGGGAGATCAGGGCCACTACGGGGACAGGATATTCTGGGCTGCCTCTGGAGTATCTTGGCTAGTGTAGACAAGGCCCAGGTCATGTCCAGGTTGACTGAAGAGCTGGGAATGGAGTGCAGAGTGATGGTCGACTGATAAAGAGGAACCTGAAAAGAATCTCTCCCAAAATAAATCCTGTCTTTCTGTGGTGTTAGAATTGGGGGCATATTATCAATATGACCTACTATGCTCTGCAGTACCAAGAGGACTGTAAGTGTTTGAAAGTATGTGTAAGCCATAAGGTATGTAAAGAAAACTAAATGTCCCTATGCCCATGTACACATTTGTGTAGAAATGAACACAAGATACCTGCAATCCTGCATGGGTCAGCATAGCCTAGTAGTTCTGCATGCAGAACAGTGGAGATTATCACACACAGAAAAACCAGCGAGAGAGAGACTTGGGATCTAAAAGACAAAAACAGGTCTTTTCGCATTTACCCGTACCTGGACTGTAGGTAGCCCGTATCCACCCAGGGAGCCGATCTATAACCCAGACTTCTCTCTCTGCTTTTTGAGGAATGGGAAAATCCATTCTTGAAAAAGCAACAGAAGAAGTCAGGGTTGTAGACAGGCTCCCCAGGTGGATATGGGGTGCCTACAGCCTGGGCAATATGCGATAAGACCTGTTTATGTCTTTTAGATCCCGCATCTCTCCCACTGTATGCGATAATCTCCTATACTACACTGAGCCATTTACCACCTGCTGGACCTACCATATTGCCGCAGACCTCCCTTCACCTAACCATTAATTCCTGGAGGAGTGCAGAAGAGATCGCAGAAGTGTGTGGCCATGTCCCTGTAGCCAGACACAAAACATAATTCTTTAAGATCTGCTGCAGCCCTCTTACTGGCTGACGGGCTGAGATAATAAATTTATGTCTGGCTATAGGGACATAGCCAGATACTTCTGCAATCTTTTCCCTATAGTCCTCCAAGCATGTGTACTATGCATAACTTTTGACATATATAGTACTCACAAAATATGATAGAGTTTGCTAGGGTTGACTGTCTGCATGGGCATCTCTTCAGAAATTAAGATAAATATCAACACACTCTAAGCAACAAACAGTATCAACAACCAATATTTCTGTTCGGTCACTTAAAGTGCTTTGAAAAGATAGTTTAAAAATTATTTGGATATTATTTAAACACACAGGAAAAATAATATCTCCCTCCAGCACCTCGGTAATGGAATTTTAAATATCTTCCCATAAGGTATCATAAGGGAACAGCATCATTAACTTTAATTACAAGTCATTTTGAATTAAAGGGAAGTAAATAACATATTTATCTTAATGCTCAGCTTCCACTGTAGGCTGTGTTTAAGTAAATAACTTGGTAAAGTGAAGACAGGGAATCTGAAATCTGTGTTGCCATGATGGCAAGTGGTAAAGTCCGAGAATCCAGCTCTGTTTCTTTCTAGCAGAAAATGCTAGTCTCCTTTCCTGTGGAAACACTTCTGTAAACATCGATGGCAACCATGTATTTACACCAAATCAATCTATTCTTAGCATTGGTGGTGGGAAGACTAATGACCGTTTATTAACATCTCTCTTAAAAGCAATATAAGGTTAGTATCCTGTTCTTGAACAATGATGGTGTAAGTCAGACTCAGCAGGGGGAGAAGAGGGGGGCAAGATTCTTGCCCTTCCCAATAGGCCCAGGCAAAAGCAAACAGTTGCAGCCTCTCTCAGTTTTAGTGTTCTTCCTCATAATTTTGCTGTCTTTACCACACTAATACTCTCTAATATTATGTGGCCACACAAATCCCAGTTTTTGTCTGTTAAATGTTGGAAAACATGCTCCTAAAGGCACCAGATCCTGCCAGATCTTGAAAGTTAAGCATGGTCAATCCTGGTTAATACTTGAATGAGAGACTGCCAATGAATACTGGAGGTTGCAGGTTATATTTCATAGAATCATTGACTTGGAAGAGACCACAAGGGTCATCCAATCCAACTCGCTGCCATGAAGGAACACACAATCAAAGCACCCCCGACAGATAGCCATCCAGCTTCTGTTTTAAAAACTTCAAAAGAAGGAGACTGTACTCCACACTCCAAGGCAGCATATTCTACTGTCAAATAGCTCTCATCATTAGGAACTTCTTCCTAATGTTTAGATGCAATCTCTTTTCCTGTAACTTGGATCCATTGCTCCATGTCTTAATCTCTGGAGCAGCAAAAAACAAGCTTGCACCTTCTTCAATAGGACATCATTTCAATTATGTAAACATAGTTATTATATCACTTCTTAATCTTCTTTTCTCCAGGCTAAACAAACCCAATTCCCTAAGCCACTCCTCAGGGTATGGTTCCCTGACATTTTACCATGTTGGTCACTCTCCTGTGGGCATGTTCCAGCTTGTCAATGTCCTTCTTGAACTGTATTGACCACAGTATTCCAGGTGATGTCTAACCAAAGCAGAACAGATTGGTACTATTACTTCTCTTGATCTAGACACTAAACTATTAATGCAGCCCAGAACTGCATTGGTGTTTTTGAAGGGTTGTTTGGTTTAAAGATAAATAACCACAAAGAGAAAAAGCAGGAACCTTGACATTGCTCTTCAACAGTTAGCACCTGGACAGCAGATGGAGCAGGCATTCTGCTAAACTCAACCAATGAAAAATAAGCAAATCCCTCAACTCATTGTGGCATAGCTGGTGTGTATAAAGATGGACAATCAGGAATTTGCTTACAGATGCTATATTAAGCATAAAGAACACAGGCAGTGAAGTCCTGTAAAAAGAAAGGCATTAACAATATACATCTTCCTTCCAAGTTCCTTTTCACTGCTATATTCCACCTTTGAACAAAAAAAGAAAAAGAATATTGTAACAAATATCAGTACAAATAACAGTTTGACAAATATTGTCAAACAGTGACAATATAGAAGTTGTTTAAAAATGTAGCTATGTGGTATGTTTCAAATATGTGCGACTAGTCTGTTCTGATTTAACTATGGTTCATAGGACATTAAAATCACTCATACACAAAAACATATACAGTACAATAGATAAAACCTTTTACCTATAAGATAATAACATAAAGGTTTGTTAAGATCTGCCCCTCCCCAGAAATAATACCGTACCTTACAACAATGTACTGTAATATTATTAATACAGTTTTGGCATTTTCATAGCAGCGGAGTCATTCTGCATCAGTTTTTCAGAATGGCCACACTGCCTTTATTACACTTTTGATTGTTCTCAGATTCTCAGGGTGTGTCCACTGAGAAGGAAGGATATTCTTGGTGTATTATTGTTTTCCAACTAATAATTTAAAATATTGTTCACTTGGACTGTTTCTGCAGCTCTCCTTTGGCTTTAATTACCAATGCAATTCCACATGTACACCGCCTTTAACCTTGTACACCACCCGGATTGGCTCGCCACAGGGCGGTATATAAATAAAAATTATTATTATTATTACATGTATCTATTGAAAAATCCTATAGAGTTCAGAATGTTTGAGCCATCATCCTGAATGGAGCCCACCACAGGCCAGGCATGTCTTGTATCCCACTAAGAGCTTTATAAATCTCAGACTTTTGTCTTGGAAAAAAGATGGTGGGTAGGGGGCATTTCCAAGTTGGTTGGTGTGGTTTTTTTTTTCAAGCTTGGTGGGTCACCAATTGTGCAGGCTAGATTTATGGAAATAAAACTATGATATTGCAAATTTTTTTCTTTTGGCTATTCCATTTACATGGAAAAAAACAAATATGGTAGGATTTGTACAACTTCCAAGATGTGCATATGTATATTCTATAATGGAACCACTTTTGATTTTCCATCCAAAGACACAAAAGGATTAGATAAGTTAGTCCAATTTAATAACTGCTCCCTATACTAAATCCCATCAATGCCAATACAAGGTGTGTTAAGATTACTGATTAAACTATTGGGATACAAGTGAATATTCCCTAGACAAGGTTCTGTCTCTCCCAGCATGTGGGCCTGCAGTTGGTATATAAAGAAAATGGCATTCATAGGAAATGTCACCTTTGGAGAAAGGGGGATCAACTTTATACATCTCTGATGTCTTAGGTGGGTACATCTCTGAAGCATTTCCATCTATTACTAAATAAAATATTGGTAATATTTCTTAGAAAGTCCAGATGAACACCCTTTGTTTGATGCCATTTGCTTGGTTTAGAGAGATTGCTGGTATCATCCTTATTTTATCTAAAAGCATCTAAGCACCATTCCAGATTCAAAGATAGTTGTTCTGGAGGTGGAATCTGTTTGAGCCTAGAGTTCAAGCTAGCTGCCTCCTCCTCCTAGCCTGTTACTGAAATTACAAACCTAGTATTGGTATTCTTTCTGCTGAAATTACTGCCTAAGCTAAATGTTGCTCTTTTTAGTTGAAATCAGTCTTTCAGACCCCACAGAAGCTTGGATTTCAGCCAGAGATATTCATTAAACTTTCTTTCCTTTCTTGAAGTCCTTGCTCTGGCATAGAGGACTGTGGTTAGCTTGTCCTGCTTGACTTTGCACTGTTTCAGACAGAAGTGTTCCCTAGCTTCTCACAAATCCAATGGGATTAAGGAGAGGTATCTTCTAACATATCCAACATTTTGGGGATAGTTTTTTTGTGGGTTTTTTTCGGGCT
>JAIPUX010001232.1:150641372-150663180 GCA_020142125.1 Phrynosoma platyrhinos | reverse complement strand
GGTTTGTGAGTGAGTGGCTGCAATACAGGCATTTAAACACTGCACTGCCAGGCTAGAATGGAAACAATGCAGAAGACAGAATTCATGCTGCAGCAGAAGGAAAGATGGGATGGAGGGCCGCTCCATCAGTTCTGCTGAGAGACCAGCTCCATCAGGCCCCTACCAACCTTATCTGTCACCTAGCATCAGTCATTTCATCAGACTGCAGCAGAGGCAAGGATTTGGAAGCAGAGTCACTTCATTAGATCTACTGCTGAAGTAGTTTCATTTGGTTCTTCCTGTCCCTTAGTAGTTTCCATTCAAGCTAGTTATTCTAAGAACTTTGTAGTATTAAGAATGTGGGTCTTATTTGTTTTCCTATCCCCTTCCTTTGCATCCTGTTTTCCTTTTGTCTTATATCTTTTAGATTGCAAGCCTGAGGCAGGGATTGTCTTAATTCTTATTATGTCATAAAAGCTGCCCTCAGAGCCTTTAACAGTGAAGGGGGTAAAAATTCTATAAGTACACGAAAAGTCATCATTCTCCTGTACACTAAAGCTATTGAGATGGTAATGTACAGCTGTTTTATTAAAGTGTTTGTTGTTAACTGTCATCAAGTAGACTTCAATTTATGATTACCCCCATGTCATGCTATTGACAGCCCTGCTCAGGTCCCGTAGACTTAGGGCCAAGGCTAAATCCACTGTGGGAGAAAAGTGGCATATAAATCCTGGAAACAAATAAATAAATGGGTTCCTTGATTCAATCCATCCATTTGTAATACAGTCTTCCTCTCTTCCTGCTAAGGTCCTGAAAGCTCAGCCTGTGGTTTCCTGAGCCTATCCAGCTAGTATGAGGTCTTCCTCTCTATTACCTCCATCTTTCCTATCATCATTGTCTTTTCTTGTGAGTCATGTTTTCTCATGGTATGGCCAAGGTAAGACAGCCTCAGTTTAGTCCAGCTCCCTAAAAAAGAAACATCACTGCACAGTCATTAAGAAAACAAAATAGATTCATACACTACTTTCTAATCATTTGATCTTTCCTATAAGTGATTCCTGAATTCTTATGTAAATGTAACATGTATCTTGCATACCTATCCAACCATAAGCCCTGTAGCCATGGTTGCAGACTTGCAGTCGTGATTCTTCTAATAGCTGGTAGAGTACATTTAGCATCTAATTCAGCTTTGTTTTTGTAAAGATGTGTTTTATGCCTTCCTGGCTATGAAGATATATTTGACAATATGCAACCAACATCTGCAACTGGGCAAATTGTCCATGGGGATGGGGCGACCATCCTTACTTGGCTCATAATATCACCAACATATTTATTTCCAATTTCCTCCCACTGCAGATTCAAAGTTGCATACTATTACAAGTTTCTATCACAATTACCTTTCCTCCCACCACCACAACTGTTTCAAAATCTCAACCCTAGTTATAACATTCAAAAATCATGATTGCATAAAGCATTAACATTTACTCTTGCAAAACATATTTCCATGTTCTATTTTTCATTCTTGGTTTATTTATGCATTTAACACATATCCTGCCTCTCTCCCAAGACTAGAACTCAAGGCGGTTAGTTACAAGACTAAAACCAATACGGGGAACTATTAACACAATGTTAAAACACAACACAGTTTTTTAAAAGTAAAAAAAAACCACACTTTTAAAAATGCAGCTACAATACTTTTTAAAAAACCCTTTTACAATTGCCAGTCGATTACTGGAAGTTCACCTGAATAACATGGACATTTCCTGCCTGCAGATGGACAAAAAGTGAAGGACATCAACTACTTTAGCAGATTATACAACCTGGGAGCAGCTACTGGGAAGGCTTTCCCATACCTTCCAACTATCCTCATTTGGCAGAGACAGTCCTGGTTAATTCTCTACCATCCCACTTTTTCAGCTACTTTTAAAAAAATCAGTTTCTCTCTCCTCCTTCACTTTCTCCTTTTGTCCTCAGTTTACTTCAGTTCCTGCAAGTTCAAAATGTAAAAGTAGTATACACTCAATTAACTCACCAGAAGGAGAGGCAAAAACAAACTGCTACAGCCTCTTTTGGCTTATGCTTACTTCCTTATTTATAACTTTTGCAATTTTGACCACACACTAATGTTACTTGGCCACACATGTCCTGATTTTCATATGTGAAATGTTGGAAGGTATTCCTTCTATTGCGTCTTCACCAAACTGCACACAAGTGTCCAAGAGGTTATTCAGATGCTGAAAATAATCCAGATAGAAACTGTATTGAATCTTTGTTGTTCACATACATTTCAAATGCATCCAATTAAGATTTTTTTTGGGGGGGGGGGAACTGCTTAAAAATCCACTTAACCTAGGATAATAAATGTTGGGGGATTTTGCCCAAGTTTTTTCTAAAAGATTTTGATTCTCAGCTGTGTAAATAACCAATGTGAATAGTTCCAGGATAAAACTCTACATGCCTTGAATGTGCTTCGAATACATTTGCATCATCGACTCCACCTTTATTTGAATGATGACAGAAACGAGCAACCAAACTCATGGAGATGTGCTTAGATGTGGTTCCATAGTGTGAACAACAAACCCAGAATGTGTGAGTGAGATTATTCACATTATAGTCACGCTCAAAAAAGTGTAAAAAACAGAGACACCTCAAAACCAAGGCACGCTTGTATGGGAGAATATAGTTCCTAGCCTGGATGTGAGATGCATAGATTTGTTTCTGGGCATAGTGTTGTGAATTATACCCAGAACCAAACCAATCCCCAATGGCATTGTTGTAACAAGGGAGTATGTTTCTTGTAACAAGTTCCAATTAACAGTTATTGTGTATAGCAGTTTCTGAAGTTTCTGAACATTCTTCAAAGGCAGTCCCACATATAACCTGTTATAGTAATCCAAATCAGATATAAATAAGCCGTGTATCACTGTGGTCAGATCGGAACATTTCCAGGAATGGGTGCAACTGATAGCTTTAATTCTGCAAATGCACTCTTGGCCACTGCAGAGCATGAGTATCCAGGAATTCCTCTAAACTGAAATCTTTTATCTTTAGAGGGCAGGTAACTGGACAGACAGACTATTTCCTGATCTGCTTTTCGACTGACCAGGAGCATATCTGCCTTGTCTGGATTTGAATTTGCTTGACCAGATGCAGTTTTCATATTTTACAAATTCATGATACTTTTGATTGTTCAGAACTTACTGCCAATGAATTCCTTTAGTATGTGAATATGTGCCTTCAAGTTGCCTGTTGACTTATGGTGACTCCATGAATTTCAAAGAATTTTCCTAGGCAAGGAATACTCAGGCCCATGTCCACATAGAAAAAAGAAAGAAAGAAACATTCTCAACCTGTTCCTGCACTGACATGTTTAGATGACACATGAGGCCAAAATGGGCTAAACATGGGTCCAGGGTGATTCTCGTGAGTAAAAAGAGTGCCCATTTGCTCCAAATCAGGCTGGAAACTCCAGAGAAGTCCCTGGTTGTGCAGACTGCACATCAGTGTAGGGATGGGGGAAGGAGTGTCAAATGTCAGGCAGAGACCCCCTAGTCTGGCTGAGCCTCTAACCCTGGGGAGTGTGCAGATACTGCTATTGGCATCATCCTCTTGTGAGTGCTGGTTGTGCGGACAGCTTGTCCTCCCTGCAGATCTGGAAGTCCCAAGGGTGAGCCAGGTTTTCCCTTCACTGCAGACATGGGCTCAGAGATGGTTTTGCCAGTTCTTTCCTCTGAAATATGAGACAACCTACAGCACCTGGTATTCCTTGACAGTCTCCCATCCAAATACTAACCAGGTTGCTTGGAGCCTGCTTAGCTTCCAAGATCATATGGGATCTGGTGCCTTTAGGGTATTATAACATGATGACTAAAGGAAACAAATGTCCCCTTCTGCACATGCCATGAATAGTTTTATAAAACTCTATAATGGATCAGTTATAAATCACCCTTTTTTAAAAAAAAGCCAGATGCCTCAATTCCTTGGAAGATAACCCTTTAAATATGTTAGGTTGGCTTTCTGCACCTTTTCTAGTTTGACAATAACCTTTAACTTAGAGATTGTACATGGTATTCCAAATGTGACCTTACTTCAGATCAGTACATAAAGTAGTTACAATCCAAGCAGTTTTATTTTCAGTCCCTTTTCTAATGATACTGACTTTAGATAATATACATGACATCTTCTCCAGTATCTGTAGGTAGACTTGGCTGCTGAGCCTTTTAGCTAAAAAGAGATTCAAACTGAGGGTTCTTAGTTCTACATCTAAATTGAAGATCTAAGAGGTGTTCAGGACCATAAATCTGTGAAAGGGGCTGTGCCTCGCTACAAAGGCTGCACTGATTATCTTGATCTTCACACATTTACTGTGGGAGGATGATATTTATTGCTCACATCATTTCTTACCCTGAAGGTGAAATGGGTACACTTCATTGTTGTTGCAAAGGTGGGGCTCTGAGTAGCTTCACAGATGACATGTGCTTCCTCTCCCTGTGTTTACTCATGTTCAAATTAATACTTTCATGCCAATGTGCTACTCCTGGTGTAAGGGACGCTTGTTGCATCTCTCCATAGAAAACTAGTGTGAAATGTTTGGCTCGTTCCCACTACGAAATAACCCGGTGTGGAAACAGAGTTATTTTGTGATTGAATCTCTCCGGAACCGTTTACTTCCCTTTTAATCCCCTTTGTTGTTCACACTTGAGGAGAATGGCTGCCCTGGAGAGAGGAGGAGGAGGAGAGGAAAGAAAAGGCAAACTCCTTCTGAACAAACCTTGCTAGAACTTGAAAGCACACAACAACAACAAATAGAAGAAGGATGGTGGCATGCCAGGAAGGTTTGGGCCCCGGCGGCTCCTCCTCCACCCCTTCCAAATGGGCTGCCCTCCGGTGTGCCCTTCATCTTGGCGCTGCCCATCTGATGAGATAAGCCGGCAAGAGCTGGCACAGCCCCCCGATGTAAATCCGACCCATCTTTCCCACTTGTTGAACATGAATCAGATACTGGTCTTTTCAAAAGAACCACCCAAAACTAGTGTCAGGAAAGAGCGGTTCTTTTGCGTTTGCCTCTCTTCAGCACAATTTAAACCGAGCACAGTAGGATCAGGACCGGTTTCAAGTGGGAATGGCAGACATATAATCCGATCAGCAATTCACTTTAAATCCTAATAGGAATGAGCCGTCTGTTCCAAATCATACCTAATAATAATAATAATAATAATAATAATAAGTTTTATTTTTAACCCGCCCCTCTGCACAGCCACTGGGGCGGCGTACAACAGAATTTAAAACAGACAATAAATTAAAACAATCCTTCAGCCCAATCCCTAACCCTCCCACCCCTTAAAAATGAATTAAACTAATCCTGTATTAAAATAGCGGTTAACGCCACATACAATAAAAACAACATAAGAAAACCGAGCAACAGCGGCAGTGGGGGGGGGGGGACGAGTAGCAGTCCAGACATTCATTGGGTTGGGAGTCATTCTGGGAAGGCCTGTTGGAAAAGATTCATCTTTAGTGCTTTTTTAAAGCAATCAAGTGTCATAACAAGATGGATCTCATCTGGTAGGCCATTCCATAGTCTGGGAGCGGACCTGACAAAAGTGTTCAAATAAATACGTAAATGCTGAAACGTTTTATGTCTGGGTTACAAGCAAGTGAGCATGGCATAGTAGTATGAGTGTTGGACAAGGGTTTGAATCCCTCTCAGCCATAGAAACCCACTGGGTAAATTTGTGAAAGTCATACTCTCTGATCCTTAAAGGAGAGCAATGGCAAACCTCTTCTAATTAAAGTTTGCTACAAAAATCTTATGATAGAGTCCCCATAAATCAAGAGGAGATCTGAAGGAACATGACAACAATACATGCAAAACCTCTCTTTGCAGGAAGCTAACAGTAGGATTAGGTTTCCTTGCCATAGATCAGCAAGAAAGGGCGGACAGATCAAGAGATGGACTCAGTTCACATGTAGAAACATTAATTAACAGTCTTGCACAAGCCTCACACGAGTAACAGCGATAAGCAAAACAATGTCATGGTTCCCAGGAGGTTTCCTTAACCATTTTAATTCAGGCAGGTCACGTTTCAGGTTGCATGGATATTTACTCAGGAGTCCCCTTTGTAACCAGTAGAGTATACTTTTTGAATAGATAGGCATGGAGTTGGGCTAGGCACATCAAGCAAATTTTCTTCCAACAGAAGTTGGAGTTGCTGAACAATTTGTGGACTAACACTAATGTAAAGTCTCTTGAGTACTCAAAGAGAGTGTGGGAATCTGGGTGTGTGTCTGGGGAGGGCTCATTTTTTTGGTATCTTCTGTAGTAATTTCTTGGCAGCTGTTCCAAATCATCCTCCCAGTCTGTCATTGAACTCCTGTGATGGGGAAATTTTGGTTAGACACTGTGGGGGCAAATAAATCACCTTTTGCAAAAGGAGGGTCAGATAACTTTATTAAAGTAAGACATTTCAAATGCAGAGTCTTTGCTTCCTGGGAGGTTATTCAGATAGTGAAAATAATCCTAGTAGAATGTGGGTTGAATCTTTTTTTTCACATGCATTTTGAATGCACTCGAATAAAAAAAATTGGGGAGGGGCTGCCAAAAATGCACTTAATCCAGGAAAATCTGTTTCTGGGGGGGTTTCTGAGTTTTCTTAAAAGATTTACATTGTTGGGTGTGTGGATAACTGATATGAATAGATCCGAGATAAACACATAAAACTCTGCAGGCCTTGAATGTTTTTTTAATGCATCAACATTGAGTCCATCTTTATTTGGAGTGCATGTGTGAATAACAGAACTCAAAGAAATGCTGTTCCAATTTTTAAAAAAAGTATGAACAACAAAACCGGAATGTGTGAGAGGTCATTCAAACACATATTTTTAGTGCGACTATGCAAATAATCTCACTTGCACATTTCGAGTTTGTTGTTCACACTATGGAATGGCATCTCTGTACATCTCTGTGACTTCAGTTGCTTACATGCATCAGCACTCAAATAAGGATGCAACTGATGATGTGAATGTATATGAAGCACACTCAAGGCATGCAGAGTTTTATCCCAGTTTATCCTGGGTCTATTCACACCAATTATTCACATAGCCAAGAATCCAAATCTTTTAGAAAAAATTGGGAGAAACCCGACATTGATTATCCCATGTTAAGTGGGCTTTTTGGCAGCCCTCCTCCCCCAAAAAAACTTAATCGGATGTATTTGAAATGCATGTGAACAACAAAGATTCTACCTAGATTATTTTTACCGCCTGCTTTGGTCAGGCTTCACCTGGAATACTGTGTCTGGTTCTGGGCACCACGATTCAAAAAGGAAGTTGAGAAGCTGGAGTGTGTGCAAGGAGGGCAACCAAAATAGTGAAGGGTCTGGAAACCACGCTCTTTGAGGAGAAATGGGAACTGGGTATGTTTAGCCTGGAGAAGAGATGGTTAAGAGGTGGTATGATAGCCCTGTGTAAGTATATGAAGGGGTGTCATATTGAGGATGGAGCAGGCTTGTTTTCTGCTGCTCCAGAGAATAGGAACCAGAGCAATGGATTCAAACTACAGAAAAGAGATTCCACCAAAAGCAATTTCCACCTAAACATTAGGAAGAACTTCTTGACAGTAAGAGATGGAACAAATTCCCTCGGAGTCTTCTTCTTTGGAGGTTTTTAAACAGAGGCTGGATGGCCAACCGTCGGGGATGCTTTGATTGTGAATTCCTGCATGGCAGGGGGTTGGACTGGATGACTCTTATGGTCTCTTCCAACTCTATGATTCTATGAATAACCCCGATATTATTCACATAGCTGCACTAAAATAATATCCAACATCTGAATGGCCCCTAGGAAAATCCCACAGAGCCGAAAACCTTGGCGAACTATGCTTGCCCTGTTTACAACAGCTAACTCAATTTAAAAAAACAAAAAACCACACCAGAGTCCTGTTGCAGTTCAGCTGTGCTTCCCTACAGGCTGTATTCATGCTCTCCAACCAGTCCCACAAGGCAGTCTGAATGATGTCATGGGATCAGTTCAGGGAGATGAAAGGCTTCAAGCGGAA
Organism: Phrynosoma platyrhinos; assembly: GCA_020142125.1. Taxonomy (NCBI): domain Eukaryota; kingdom Metazoa; phylum Chordata; class Lepidosauria; order Squamata; family Phrynosomatidae; genus Phrynosoma; species Phrynosoma platyrhinos. Next base: position 150,655,145 of record JAIPUX010001232.1, on the reverse strand, counting down.
CCCGCTGGCATTGGGGAAAGCTTCCAACACACAATCCACGACCAGCACAGCTTGAGAACAAAAAAGAACAAAAAAGAAAAAGTCTACAGATCCAGCCATTCAGCTCCAAGAATCATCTCTTCTCCCCCCCCCTCCCCACCTCCTGCTTGCAACCAAAAGAAAGAAAGAAAGAAAGAAAGAAAGAAAGAAAGAAAGAGTAGGGGAGATGGACCTATAGGGATGAGTTTGGATGAAATTCATTTGAGAAAAAGCAAAAAAAGAAGAAAAACTAAGGCAGCAGAGAACAGTACCTGCTGAAAAGAAAGTTCTTTCTCTAGTCTCCAAAGCCCAAGCCTTTGATGTATGGCAACAGATCACTGATCAGATTACAGGCATTGGGTTTCACTGCTCCTCTGCCTTTGATCTGTGTGCTTAATTTTATTTTCCTGGATTTGAAGTTTGCCTGGGCTTGCGCTGACATACTTTAATAAGAGAGAGAGAGAGAGAGAAAGCAGATGAAGGCATTTAATACAGAAGCTCTAGCTGACTGAAATTCAGTTGCAAGAAAGGGTGGCTTATTGGTGACGTCTCAGCACACATCAGGTACTGTATTTTTTTAATGTTTTAAATTTTAGGTTGTATTGAAGGAAAGTTTGATTTTGTTTTGCTTTTTTTAAAAAAAAAAAAGATTGATGATACGAAACCTCCATCTAGCTTGTTATGCTTTTACAATGGTATCGGAATGTAGAAAATATTTGAGTGCCAGTTTTAATTTTGCAGGATTCATTGTGCAATATTTTCTTGAGAATAAGAGTACTCCAAGTATGTTTCGGTGTGTGTGTGTGTGTGCATGTGAAAGTATTTACAATAGTTTTAATATAAATGGTACACTTTGTTATGTAGTACACAGTTTTTCTTTAAAAAATGCATAGCTAAATATGTAGATGTTCATAATTCTTTAGATTCTTTAGAGTAGGGGGGGGGGCTCATAGCTTCAAATGCATGCATTCTTTCAACCTGTTTGATATAAACAGCATGTGTTCAATTGAAAGTATCTGAGGATCATGGCCTGAGGTTATAACCCTACATTTTTAGGATTCCCTTGATGTCAATGAGATTCAAATGTAAGCAAATGTGTTTAGAAGTGAGGTTTTGGTCTTACTGAAGATGCAGAGAGAGCAGTATTATTCTAATACTGTGGTTCTAAGCTTGTTTACTCTGAAGTCAGTCCCATTGAGTTTGGTGGAGATTACTCACTAGTCCATAGACTTGTAGTCTACACTGTGGATGCCTTATATTGTTGTAGGATTGAGTAGTCTGGCTTCAATCCAAGAATCTCTGTATTCTCATTCATGCACAAGGTCAGGTTCTCCAATTGACTGAATTGCCAGGACAGCTCCACATGTGGTTGGAGACGCTGCAGATGCTAAACTGAATGGAGAAGCCTTTGCATAGCCTTGAAATCTACATGAACAATGGGTACTCCTATGCATGCCAGAAACTATGTGTGAAATACTATGGAATGTAATACACACATGCATATGGCCATTCTAATTTTATGCCTACATAGCTTCACGGTCAATAAATATACATTTATTAAAAATCTGGCATTTTTGTATCAATAGCTTGATCTTGATATATTGACTTTGAAGTAGGCTCATCTGACTTTGCAAGCTAAGCATTGTCAGCCCTGGTTAGCACTTGAATGGGAGACCAACAAAGAATACCAGGTGCTGGTGGCTATATTTCAAAGGAAGGGACTGACAGAACCACCTCTGAGTATTCCTTGCCTAAGAAAACCCCATGAAATTCATGGGGTCATCATAAGTCCTCAACCTGAAGGCACATACACACACATTACTTCCACATTACATACACACACATTACTTCCTGGGATTACATCCTAAAGTTGCTTATAGATAATGAAAGATAATATTTGGACAGGAGACTGACACACATTTTTAAAAATTCACTAGATTTTTTGAAACAGCAAAAAAATATATAAACTGTATTATATGCTCATTCATGTGTTAATCAGATGCTACCTCTGTAAGTACTCTGACATTTGAAGAGAGATTTTAAAAAATCTTTAAACATACAATAAATTGTTACTGAAACAATTTGAAATTTGCATCAGATCACAAATACCTGGTGGTTGCTTTTGTTGCTGGTGGTTGTTTTTAAAGCCTGTAAAACCCAGGACATGTTAACAGATGATTATCTGCTGCTAACATATTTTAGCACTGGGCATCTCTTGAAAGTTTTTTGGTTCTTACATTTGAAAATACAGATTCTCAATAAAGTATTATAGCAATATTTGTCAGGACCCATAGTTATCTACCATAAGATTCTGCCTGAACATTCAAATACAGTAAAGAACATTTGCTGTTCTATAAACATAAAGAGAAGCTTTAAAATGTGGTATCTACAGTTGGTGGTGTATGCATGAAAGCTCTATACTAGCAGATCAATAGTTTAATAATCTTATCACACACTTGAGTTTATTTTGGTTCCTCTGCTACTTGTACAAGGTACCAAAAGCAAAGTATGTCAGTATTTTCAATGTCTTGTCTTCTTTCATGTGCTTATAGTAAAAGCCACTACTTCAAATATGCTTTATCACCTGTACTGGAATTTAGACAAATGATGTGTTTGTCGTTTACATCTGTTATCACAGCAGCTACATGATCAGCATCAATTCTGACTCAACGTTTTGTTCTCTCTGTGTTGACTGAAGTGTTTATTGAAGGAAACAGTGTGATCAGTGCTAAAATGTATATTGTGATAGGCTATTTGTTGGATTTTGTGCCCAAGAAGGGTAAAAGTTCTGCCAAAGGACTATAATTTCTTCATTTAGTAACCACAACTGAAGTGATTTAGACATCTATGCATGACTTGCATCATCATTTGATTTTACCAGCTTTCCTCTTAACTAGCCCATTGGGGTAACTGTTATTACAAATTCATCTTCAATCTAATTTTAAAATCAGTTTTTCATATGACTGCCTTTGTTCTTAGCATTGGTATGCATACATTAAAATCAAGTTTCAACCTCAGATCTATTTTCCATGATTTTTACAATATTTACAAATGTCTAACAATATGCATGTCACAATTCTTATCATAACTGCTATTTTAACTGTGTAGGGATTCATGATAAATATTTCCTTTAATATTTCCAATACCTTTTCCTTTTTTCTTCTTTCAACAGTTTGCCACTCCAATCTTTTAAAACAGCTTTTTAAAGCTGCCATATTTTATTCAATTAGTTTTAATTTGCTCATCTTCATTATTAAACTATTTTAAATAATTTTGTAGACTCTTAAAAAAAGATGGGAAGGGATATGTTAACAATGTATACTTCAGAGCCATCCAAAGTTATAGTATAATGAATATAAATTATTAATATAAGATAGTTAGTTCATTAGTCTCTAGCAAATCTATATTATATTAGCAAATTATTAGCAGATTATTAGTTCATTAGTCTCTAGCAAATCTATATTGTTCCTAACTGTGTTAATACATTCTCAAATGTCACCTCTAGCCCTCTTAAATTTGGGTTGAATAAAAAGTGAATCTTCTGTCTTCAAAATAATAATAAAGATTGTAATTACCCCAATCAAGTGAGAAGCCATCATTTTACTACTGATTTCTAAAGATAAAGAATTTCTAAAGATACAACAAGATATTAAACTGCCAGCAAATGGAAAAACCAAGCATGGAATAACTAGGTTAAGTTGAATGTAATTAATATCCCATCCAAAGAGCCAGTATAGTAGAGTGGTAAGAGTGTTTTGAATCCCCATCCAGTCAAGGAAACCCATGATAGAGTCATTTTAGGTTTGCCACAAGTTGGAAACGACATGAAGGCACACAACAACAACAAACTATGCCATACAATTATTCTGTACTTTAAATAAACCATTCTAATATAATGAGGACAATTACTTTGTGTGCACAGAATCAGAACAGCTATCAGTTAATGTAATAGTTAAACTCTGAGCACATAATATCGTATTTCATTTTATTTTAAAGATTTTTGTTGTTGTGTGCCTTGAAGTCGCTTATGACTCATGATGACCCTAAGACAAATCTATCATGGGGTTTTATTGGCTGAATTTGTTCAGAGAGAGTTTGTTCTAGCCTTCCTCTGAGACTGAGAGAGTGTGACTTTCCAAATATCACCCAGTGGGTTTCCATGGCCAAGTAGGGATTCAAACCTTTGTCTCCCAGTGTCCTAATCCAACAGTCAAACCGAAACACCTTGCTTCCTCTCCATTTTTTTCAGTTACAAACAAGTTCATTTTTTCAGTCATCAAAATACTGTACATTATTTTCACACAAACACATTCATACACTTTTTGGGTACTTCTCTTCATATTTGCTAATATGAGAAATCCAGATTGTCAACCAGTTACCTTGTAATCCTATATATGTCTACTCAGAAGCAGTGACATCACTGGGAAGGGGTGCAGGGGGTGCAGGCCACCCTGGGTGACACATGAGAAGAGGGATGACAACCTGCAGTGTGTGTGTGTGTGTGTGTGGTGCTGTTGCATTTATTAAAAAATAAAGTTTGTTTTAACTTGCAACTGGCTTTTATAAATTTGACATCCTTGTTTATAATTGACTTCCATGTTGTAATCCACAAACACTTTAGTCTGTTCATCTATCAACTCAAGGTTGCAACTTTAATAGATGTAATTGTGTTGGAGTCCCATAATGGTTCTAATCCATGCAGCACATCATTGTAAATTTTTGACTATGCATAAATTTGTGCACACAGTTCAGCACAACACGGAGAAAGGGACAGTTACCAACATCAGTAGGCTTAAGTGTGCTTAACTCTATTGAATTGTGGCCTCCAATTTTCACATACAAGTGGTCTTGCCACAACCACCACAATTCTAATTGTGACATAAACAACACAGGCCTGGGTTAGTAAATGAACTTCTAGTTGAGCTTTGTTGGTATTAGCTGGGTTCTGTCCTCTGGCAGATGAATATCTGTATTTGTATTTTTTAAGGAATATTTATATGTATATATATTTTATATACAAAAATAGTATTTTGTATGCTATATTTTGTTGTTCTTATGCTGGTCTGTGACTGTAGTAAATATTTATCTATCTATCACAGGCCCGAAATGCACAGGCCAAATAAAGCGGCTTCTGGTCGTTTGGGGGGGGGGTATGGTGTTTAGATAATGCACACCCCCATAGTGGCCAGAAGCCACACCAAGGCTGTACTGATGGGGCAAGAGCCAGACCTTTTAGGAGCAAATGATTTTCAAATCCCAAACCCTGCAGCCCCAATCTGGTAGGAGCCAATTTGATCCACTCCTAAAAGGTTTGGCTCTTGCTCCCTTCGCGTGGTCTCGGCACAGCTTCCGGCCACTTTGGGGGTGTGCGTCATCTTTATTTGGCCACTTTATTTGGCCTGTGCATTTTGGGCCTTAATCAGCTCCTACTGGCAACTGTTTTGGGATTGCGATGGTAATCTGCTTTAGAAGTGGGCTGTGTGGTCACCGCAGTCCTGACGCAATGTGGCCAGAGCGTTCTGAGCCATGTGCTTCAGACCACAGTTATATGTTTTTACTGTTAGTCCTAAAACTACAGCCAAGAGAATAGAAATTTTAAACTAGAAGAAAAGATGGCAAAATTCCCTTATCTTGACCCAGATGAATTTTAATCTGTTCAGAATGGCTTACAATAAGAATGAGTTAGTTCAACTGGCCAGAGTGTCAGATTAAGTTATCATTTCAAACCTCCTATCATGTCAGCAAGTGCCACGTAGGGTCACTGTGTGACTTTGTAAAAAGTCGCTCATTGGTAGCCTGTTTCACAAGTACTTGCTGCTCTGGAAGTATATTCTCATGCTTATTGCAAACATAAAAATATATGCAAAAAGCATATAAAGATCGAAACCTTAAAAAAATTAAGTAGACCAGAGCTTTTCTGTTCCATAGTGGCTACTCATAAGGGACCATTGGCCTGGCGGCTCCAAGCCTAATGGTGACAGCATGAATTACTACACTGGGGTGACACCAACCCTAGTGACACCACTGCTGGAAGTCAGTAAAGGTAGCAAAGTAGTATAATGATATGCTCATCCTGCCTTCTCCCAGTTATCAATTGTGTGCCTACTTGACAGAGCTGCTATGAGAATACAATAAAATAAAGCCAGTATGCATTCTCAGCTTTTTGATGGAAGCATGAGATACAAATGTGATAAATAGGCATATAAAAGTGAAAACCAGAAATGTAGACAGAACAATCAGAAGCACTGCAAAAAGCAGTAACAAAGCACAAAGACTGTAGTGGTTTAGCCATTAATGGGCTTGCTTCATGAAGGATTTAGTAATAATACCTGGCACTTATAGTTCTTTAGACTTCCAAAGTGCTGTATAAACATTCATTAATCCTCTTCACAAAGTGTTCAACAAAACTGACTTCAAGAGACATGAACATATATTACTTATTTTACTCAACAGATGGGAGCAATTATTGATTGCTTTCTACAATCAATCTGTCTCTGATGAAACCATAAACATATTTTAGAACTAGTAGAAGTAATAACACTTTGTAATATAATATTGACATCAGTTTCCAACAGCTGAGGGCTATCTCAGTCACCAAGCTACACAACTGATATTCTAGATTTTTTATTGCTGTTATTTTTTATGATAAGGAGTAGTTCACTTACCTTCATTAATATTAAAATATTTTTTGCTTTTCACATACGGTTAAAATGAGGCAATAAAAAAGAACAGTAACAGGAGAGAGGCTTCACTACACTTGGAGAAGCAGTTATTTTTCTGCAACTCATCTAATGCTATTAAGTCCATTGGTCTACCCATGCATATCCTTTCAAATGTTAAGGAACCATTCCCTCTGTTTTTGAATGTCAAGTGTAAATGTCGCTACTTACTTATGTAACCAAAATATTAACAGCTATACACAACAGAGAAGTATTAACAGGGTCAAGGACACTCTGAGGTTTGCAAAAGTCCAGAAAAATCCAGAATAATCATTAAGAGAAGGGGCAGAATGATAACCAGTGGACATGACTGCTGAAAAAGAGAAAACAGAAAAGCCAGGCGGAGTGATCATGAGTGTTTTGAAAAAGAGCATACTTAACTTAACTAGAACTGTGAAAAGGAGAATTCAACACTGCAAATTTTTTGTTGAAGATTCTGCTTGGTGGGATGTTTAAATAATATCTGCATATGCCTATGACATATTTGCAGTGTCCTAGTCATAGTAAAAAATAATCTCTTGTTTCAAGCAGCTCATGGCACTTTCCCACAATCTGTTCCTGATGAATTGGTTGAGAATTCAAGCATTCTTAATGTGAGCAGCCTAATTAAAGGAATGGATCCCATCTCCTCCCACTCCCCCAGCACTGCCCTGCTCTTGATGAGTGAGGAATAAAAAACCCTTGCAATCAACTGCAAATCATGAACTATCAACTGAACTTTGTCTATTTCATTCACAACCTTGAGTTAAATTACCATTTGGTGCATATAGGCATAGACAAGCACATCTCTCTCTCGCTTTCTCGTTCTCTGAGCTCATTTTCAGAGCTCATCCTTCATATTGCCTTCATCTAGGCTACTATAGGGACCAAACTATGTGTTGCATTATACATGATTTAAAAAAGATGCTTAACACCACAACACTAATTTTGAAGGGAAAGCAGCTGAACAAGAGTTCTTTTTTGTGGATGGAAAGGTGCTCAAACCAGGGAGGTTTGGCCTGTCACCTGGAGGAATCTCCTCCTCTGGCCTTCACCTAGTGTTCCTACCTTTTCTCTCTCTCTCTCTCTTTCTTACTATCTCTTTCACTAGGCACTATGGTTAAGTGGTTTGGAATTTACTTTAATATACACTGTGAACTTCCTTTACCCACTTACCTTCTCTATATGATGCACAGGAGAGGTTTGGATTAAGCACAAATCTTATCCATTGCTCACCTGAATCCTCCCTGTTGACCAGGGATTCCCAACCTGGGGTGCCTGCACCCCCAAGGTGTGTGCGATGGAGTTTCAGAGGGTGCAACAAAGAGTGGCTCATGTCCTTGAGTGATACGTTATGAGTCATCACTCATTTTTTTCTGAATAAATTAGAATCTAATTGCTTATTTTAGATTTGTATTTTACATACTGTACAATCTGAGTTAAAAGCTTATTTGTTTTGAAGTTCAATTTGTTCACCCACAATATTGTATGTGTCTCAATTTGTGGTTCAAAAATTAGAAATTAGACTTCTTCATCTTCAACTTTTGCAGGGGGTGCAAATATTAATCAAACATTTTCTAGGGGTGCGGGGTGCAGAAAAGGTTGGGAACTACTGCTCTAGACAGTGCAGTCAGAGAGGATTCAGTCCAATGATTCTAATTCTCCCAGTTGTGCCTGTCAAAGTGTATTAGCAAAAGGCAGCAGCAGCCACTTCCTGAACATGATTTGGGTAAACAATAGTTGTCACCACCTCTGACCTCTCCATTTGCAAGCCTATTCCTAGTAATGTACCTCTTTCTTTCTCTTAAGGGGGGACCAGGAAGTATTGGGCACAGAAGAGCCATCCAGAGGGAGAGAGAAAAGAAGGCAATCGCTGGGTGACCATTGCTTGCTCAATCACCCTGTCTCATAGGAAGCTATGGGGAACTTGATGGGATTCACCTCCCACCATTATGACTTCCAAAGGTGGAGTGCAAGTGAGCAACTGAGGGGATCAGGAGGCTTCTACTTCCGTGACCAACCTGAACTACTAAGAGTGTTTCCACACTGCCCAATTACACCAGTTTGATACTGGATTAATTGCTATGGCTCTTTGCTATGGAATCCTAGGATTTGTATTTTGAGGAGGTAGCTAAAATTCTGTGCAAGAGAGCTCTAATCTAATCCCTGCACTACAACACCCTTTTGTTATTGTTGTTCACTGCCCTCAAGTCAGCCCCAACTCATGACAATACTATGTATGAGCATCTTCAAGACTTCCTATTCTCCAGTGCTCTGCTTTGTTCCTGCAAACCCATGTCAGTGACGTCTGTGACTGGTCTATCCATCTGGCATGCAGTCTTCCTCTTTCTATTTGCCTCTACCTTTTCTAGCATTATTGTCTTTTCCAATAAGTCATGCCTTCTCATGATGTAGACAAAGTATGACAGGCTCAATTTGATCATCTTGGCTTCCAAGAAGATATTAGGCTTGATTTGTTGGACCTATTTGTTGGTCCTTTCGGCTGTCCATGGTAACCTCCACCCTTCTCCAGCATCCCATTTCAAATGAGTTGATACTCTTCCTATCTGCTTTCTTCACATCACATATGGTGATGGGGAAATATCATGGCTTGGAGGATTCTAACTTTAGTATTCATTTGTATATCTTTGCTCTTTAGGATCTTGTCTAGAACTATTAAATCTCTCACCAAAAACACCTCACCGAAGGTGAAACAAACAGGAGAGAAAAAAAGAGTTACAGTATTCTGAGTGAAGGGGATTCAGAGAACTTCCCTATTGGGAGGTTGTACAACCTCTGCTAGTTAACTGTCTTTCTTCACCTGCAACAACTTCTAATCAGTTACAGTTACATCCTTTTATTTACTCCTACAAATATAAGATGCATCATACAAGTGACCTGGTTATTTCATTTTTTTTTACCATCAGCAAGAAAGAGAAAAAGCAGTCATGAAATTTAGGAAGGAGGAGGAAGGAAGATACAAATATTTGTTCTCAGAAACAACACAAGTTAAGAAATGGAAAATATAGCGTTGTTCATTAGAATGAGGAAGCTGAGCAGTGAAGCAGTCATGCCTGACACATCAGCGATGTTATCTAGAAGGTGAACATTGGTTATGGGGAAAAGATTACCAGAAGAGTAGTAATGTTAATCTTGTTTCTACAAAAAGAGTCCGGTGGTACCTTAGAAAACCTTCATTAAAACATAAGCTTTCATTGGTCCACACAGTGAACCAAAGTGCAACCACTTTTGCACATACAAAGTGGATACTATCTAATAAGCCATCAAAGGATGAGAAGAAATGGCTGAAAACAATGGAAATGAATTGATTAGAAATTTTTAAAAGAAATAACACACCTGACAAACAACAGCCGGAACAAATTACATAAGAGTACCTTTCAGATAAAGATGGGTTTTGAGAGATACGACGAGGCTACAGTCCTATATCAAGTACCATGCAGTCGGCACCATTAAAAATACTTCTGATTAGATTGTTAATGTGGGAAGTATATTGAAATGTGTATTCAATTTAACTTTACCATTTTATTATATGGAAGATGTATTCACTAATTAAAGGCTTTTGTGTGAAAATTGCATAACATTGTATCTTCCAGCCCAGGTCTCAGAATACAAAAACTAGCAGAAGAGCATTTAAATCATTATTAAGTCAAATGCCAGATAAAATAAAGGCATGAAAGGAATGAGTTTTTTTGTACCTTGCTCCGGAGAACCCTCTATGACCTGTGAAATGAAGCCTATCCAGAAGAGAGCTGTGTTCATTTTAAAAGTATATTAACAGTTTTCATGGGGTAATGGCAAGACCTAATTTAAAGTAGCATGTGGTTGTGAAGAGGCAGGCGTAATCTGGAATGCATTATTGTCTACTGTGTTAGGAGTTGCATAGCAAGTTAGCTGGATGTTCCTTCAAAGACAAATTGAAGGGGAAAAGTTTTCTGAAGGTAGAATATTTGAAATCCACTTAGTTGCAGGACTTCAAGTAATTATTTATTATAGTGATAGAATTCAAAGATATAGCTGTGTTAGGGCCTTTACAGACTGCCAGAAATAATGCATCTTGAGGCCACTTTAACTGTCTTGGCTCAGTGCTAGGGAACCATGGGGGTTGTATTTTTTTTCTGGACAAACTACAGTTCCTATGATTCCTTAGCACTGAGCCAGGACAGTTAAAGTGGCCTCAAGTTGTATTATTTCTGGCCATCTGTAAAGGCCCTGAGACTAAGGGGGGAAGCAGACGGGCGGCACGGGGCCACCCCAAGAAGCTGCGGATTGGGGCCGAGGCATCCGCATTCCTCGGCCCCGCGGTGCAGCTTCGCCGCCCCAGGAAGGAGGGCTAAAATAGCGCTCCTTCCGCAAATCACCAAAGGTGCGCCGCAAAAGGCTGCTGGTGCACCTTCGGCGGCTTTTCCGCTGAAGCGTGTGTGGACGCTGCAGCGGAAAGGCATCCTCGGAGCCCCGGCCGTGCAGAGGGCTGGCTGCTCCAAGGACGTTTTCAGGAAGGGGTTGGGGTGCCCAGTGTGTGGCTGCCCCTCCCCTTCCTTGCCCTGAAGACGGCACTTTGCGCCGTCTGCTTAGCCCCTAACTGCAATAAAGAATGCATCTAAGGAAGTAGACTGAAGTCTACAAAAGCTCATGCTGCCAACTTCTTTATTTCAGTTAGTCTCAAAGGTGATACAAGATCTCTCTACATACCAATTATTTATTAGTTACATTTATGTACTGTCATTTTATCATCATAACATAATGAAAGAGAAAGAATGACTGGCTCCAAATCAACAAATGCAGTTTCATGCTCAATTGGATTTGAACCTAGATATTCCAAGCTCCTATCCAATATTCTAACTTTTTTTAAAAAAACCAGCTTTCAATAGCTGTGCTAAGTGATGTAAGTTCTATTTCTGAGGCTAAGACACAACCAGTGCAATCAAACCCATGTCATTGCTGCTACTCCATAATGAAAACCTTCATTCCAATCCATCATACTAGAGAGAATGTCACATTGCTGTGGTCTTAAAATACACAGTTAAATCTCCACGAGAAGTCACGTTTTCTCAGCTCACCTTAATGTCTATCTCCATGGACTTCAATGTAATATATTATAGTCTACAACAACATCATGCACGAAGTGCCATCAACAAAATTCCCCACTCAAGGTTGCTTCTGATGAGTTAATATTTCTTTTAGTTAGCAATAAAGAACTTGATTAAAAAAAAACCTTGTAAATGCCCTATATTTTATTCATTTACTAGGAACATGACACAGCCTTCTGTACACAATTATGAAACATTATTATCATACACAAGTGTGGATTAATATTAGAATAGCCTAGACCATTTGAGATGGTATTTGAAGAAGGCAGATGGCATTCCCAGAATATGATGACTCTCATACTGCAGACATACATAATGCAATTTATCACTCTAGATAAAATGCTTGTTTTGACTCATACTTCCTCTCTACAATCTGTTCTGCAGTGGCTGTGTAGACCCTTCACATCTCTTAGTAGTCTGTTTATTAATTTATTATGTTTATATCCTGTCTTTCACCCAGTAAGCTCAAGGCAGCTTACTCTTAATATCCTATTTTCCCTCTAAGCTCCTCCTCACCATTTTATCCTCACAGCAACCTTGTGAAGTAGATTAGATAGAACTATATGTTAGAACATGGTGTGGTGAATGACTAGCCCAGGGGTAGGCAACCTTTCCCCTTTAAGGGCTGAGGGACTTCAGCTCCCAGAATCCCAGGAGCTATTGGCCAACATGGGACTATTGGCCAACATGGCTGAGACTTCTGGGAGCTGAAGTCCCTCAGCCCTTAAAGGGGAAAGGTTGCCTACCCCTGGACTAGCCCATGGTCAACTCAGTGGCTTTCACAGCTCATTGAGAACTTGAACCAATGTTCTGATCTAAGTCTGTAAACCATCACACCACACTAATTTTCAATATTACCCTCACACAGCCAAGCAAAATCCAAGAGTCTAATATATATTATTGTTAACGGAGAATTAAAAATAATTAATAAACATAACTTGTTTATTAAGTACAGTAATAAATGCTCTTGTTGCAGCACTTATCACTGGTTTCTGTTACAATGGAGTTTATCACACGGGAGGCTAAGTGCCTAAATCCTGTGCAGAAACTGGATTTAATTCCTGGAATATACTGCAAAAGCAGGATAATTTTCAGACACGAAATCCCGAAAGCAAAAAGCGGCCAATTTTGTCCACGTTCTGTGCGGCTTAATGTCGGATTAATGTTCAATGCCCCCAATGTGTCTGAAAACAATCCTGCTTTTTCAGGATTTGACCACTTTCTGTGCAGGTTAATTTCAGATTAATGCTCAATGCATCTGAAAAATCCTGCTTTTGTGGATTTAAATCCCATTTCTGCATGGGATTTGGCTGATTCCCTCCTATGTGATAAACTCCAATGTTAGACTTACAAGCTAGATCAGGGACCGGCAACCTACGGCCCGGGGGCCGGTTAAGGCCCCGGGCCCCGGACTTACCAGCCCCGTCCGAAGGCTGCCGCCGTTGCTGCCGCTGCGCGCCACCAGCGCCACCACGCGCCGCCGCTGGGGGGCGTTTTTGGCCGCACTTGTCGCGGCCGCCATTTTGGAAGTCAAAATGGCGGCCGCACCACGTTTGCGCATGCACAATACTCTTGCGCATGCACAAACGCGTCGCAGCCGCCATTTTGACTTCCAAAATGGCGGTCGCGCATGCGCCGTGGCGGCTGCGGTCATGCGCGCTACGGCGGTGGCTGCGTGCACAGGGGAGTCGCGCGTGGAGGAGGAGGATGCGCGTGTGCGCGCTCCTCCATTTCCCCCCTCCCCTTGGCCCAGCCGAGCGGCAACTTTTTTGAGACCGGCCCAGGTCTCAAAAAGGTTGCCTGTCCCTGAGCTAGATGAAGAGAATGCTGTGGATGTAATGTATCTTGATTTCAGTAAGGCCTTTGACAAGGTCCCTCATGATATTCTTGCAAATTAGCTAGTAAGATATGGGCTAGACCAGGGGTAGGCAACCTTTCCCCTTTAAGGG
>JAIPUX010001232.1:150618573-150641272 GCA_020142125.1 Phrynosoma platyrhinos | reverse complement strand
TCCCTCAGCCCTTAAAGGGGAAAGGTTGCCTACCCCTGGGCTAGACAGTGTGATTGTTAGGTGGATTTGTAATTTTTTGATTGGCCAAACCCAAAGGATGCTCAACAATGGCTCCTTTTCAACCTGGGGATAAGTGACTAGTGCGGTGCCACAGGACCCAGTGCTATTCAACATCTTTATCAACATGACTTAGGGCCTTTGCAGACTGCCAGAAATAGTGCAAATTGAGTCCACTTTAAGGGTTAGGGTTAGTGCTAGGGAATCATGGGAATTGTGTGGTTTTTTTCTGAGACATTGAGCCTTCTCTGTCAGAGAGCTCTGGTGCCACAATAAAATACAGTTCCCATGATTCCCTAACCTAACCCTAACCCTTAAAGTAGACTCAATTTGCACTATTTCTAGCAGTGTGCAAAGGACCTTAGACAATACAATAGGGGGCATGCTTATCAGTTCTACAGATGACACCAAATTAGGAGGGGTGGCTAATTTCCCAGAGGACAGAATCAAAATTCAGAATAAGTTTAATAGATTAGAGGGTTGGGCCAGAACTACCTAATAAAATGAATTTAAACAGAGAGAAACGCAAAGTACTACACTTAGGCAGAAAAAGTGAAAGGGAAAGATATAGGATGAGTGACACCTAGCTTAACAGTACATGTGAAATGGATCTAGGAGTCTTAGTAGATCACAAGCTGAACATATGTCAACTGTGTGATGTGACAGCTAAAAAAAGCCAATGCTATTCTTGTTGTGGTGGTTAACTGCCCTTGAGACAAATCCAACTCATGGCAAGCCTGTGGATGAGACATCTCCAAAATCCCCTATTCTCTACTGCTCTGCTTACAACCTGTAGATTCTAACTGGTGGCCTCCCTGATTGAGTCTATCCATTTGGCACGCAGTCTTCCTCTCTTTCTAGTGCCTTCTACCTTCTCTAGCATTATTTTATTTTCTAATGTCATGCCTTTTCATGATGTGGCCAAAGAACAGCCTGAGTTTTGTCGTCTTGGCTTCCAGGAAGAGATCATGTTTAATCTGTTCAAGGACCCATTTGTTTGTCAGTTTGGCTGTCCATGACATCCTCAGCACTCTTCTCCAGCACCACATCCCAAATTAATTGATTTCCTTTTTGTCAGCTTTTTTCACTGCTCACTTCTCACATTTGTACATGGGGTTTGGGGATATATTGGCTTGCATGATTCTGCTCAGTTGTATATCTTTGCACTTTAGGATCTTGTTTAATTCTTTCATGGCTGCCCTTCCCATTCCTAGACTTCTTATTTCTTGACTGCAGTCTCCATTTTGATCAGTGTTTGATTCAAGATATGGGAAATCTTTAACTATTTTGATTTCTTCATTATCTAGGTTGAGTTTATGTAGATTCTCCATGGTAATTATTTTTGTTTTCTTTATGTTTAGCAGTAAGCCTTCCTTTGCACTTTATTGCTTGACCTCTCTTAATACAATAGGTTCTTCATATCTACAGGGGTTCCATTATGGACACATACACACACAAATGGATGCCAAAAACTATGGTATCTCAAGTTGCATTGGTTTTAATGGTAACACACTGTGTGCATGGCTACATGCATGTGCCACCATTGGAGTAAATGGGGTGGGGCCATCCACAGATGTTCAGATCTGTGGATGGCAAGCCCATGGTTGGGATGGGTGGACAGTAATTGTTCCAAGTCTATAAAGCTTTCCACTAGTAGTATGGTGTCATCTGCAAATCTTAGATTCTTGATGTTTCTTCCTCCTATCTTCACTCCTCCTTCTTCTGAGTCCAGACCTGCTCTTCATATGATATTTTCTGCATACAAGTTGAACAGGTAGGGTAGTAGAATGAAGACTTGTCTGACCTCTTTGCCAATTAGGAATCATTCTGTTTCTCCATATTCTGTTCTAGTCATAGTGGGGAAACAGACGGTGCAAAGCGCTGTCTTCAGTGCAAGGAAGGGGAGGGGCAACCACATGCTGAGCGCCCCAACCCCTTCCCGAAGACATTGTTGGAGCGCCAGACCCTCCGCACGTCTGGCGCTCCAAGGATGTCTGTCCGCCGCAGTGTCCACACACACTGCAGTGGAAGAGGCGCCGAAGGTGCGCCGGCAGCCTTTTGCGGTGCACCTTTGGCGTCTTGCAGAAGGAGCGCTATTTTAGTGCTCCTTCCTAGGGCTGGGATGCTGCGCCGTGGGGCCGAGGTGTGCGGATACCTCGGCTCCGATCCGCAGCTTCCTGGGGCTGCCCCGTGTCGCCCGTCTGCTTAGCCCCATAGTCTCTTGTCCTAAGTACAGAGTTCTCACCAGTACTACGTATTGGTACCCCCATGTCTTTAAGAGCATTCCATAGCTTTTCACAATTTATGCATTCAAAGACTTTGCTGTAATCTATGAAGTACATGCTGGTTTTCTTCTGAAATTCATTGGTTCACTGCATTAACCATCATGAGTTAACCACTGAAATCATCCTGTTTTTGCACGATATTGATGGAATTTAATGGTGATTTAATGATGTGAGGAAGATGCTTGCCTCCTGTGTGATTAATTCCTCTGTGAGGGAAGCCACTGTGAGAGAGAGAAGAGACCGGCCCTTGTGCTTCAAGGCTCACCAGTGGGAGCAGTTCAAGATTGCCGGGTGGGCTGTGGGGGAGGAACCGGGCAAGGAGGAAGGGGATGTTGGGTGGCCTAGATGGTTTAGGTTGGAGGACTGTTTCACATTCAGAAGGGTGTTGTTGAGTTGGAAGCTAAGCAGGGCCAACCCTGGTTAGTATTTGGGTGGGAAACTGCCAAGATCTGGAAACCGTCACCTATGAGGAGAGCTTAGGGAGCTGGGTATGTTTAGGATGGAGAAGAGAAGGTTAAGAGATGATATGATAGCCCTGTTTAAATATTTGAAGGGGTTTCATATTGAAGATGGAGTGAGCTTATTTTCAGCTGCTCCAGAGAATAGGACCCAGGGCAATGGGTGCAAGCAACAGGAAAAGAGATTCCACCTCAACATTTGAAGGAACTTCCTGACAGTAAGATCTGTTCAATAGTGGAACAAACTCCCTTGGAAAGTGGTGGAGTCTACTTCTTTGGAGGTCTTTAAACAGAGGCCAGATGGCCATCTCTCAGGGATGCTTTGATTGTGAGTTCCTGCATGGCAGGGGGTTGGACTGAGGGTTGGACCTTGTGGTCTCTTCCAACTCTATGATTCTGTATGTGGTGTTATGCTTTGAGTGTTGGACTATGACTTTGGAGATCCGGGTTTGAATCCGTGCTTAGCCATGGAAATCCACTTGGTGACCATTGGTGAGTCACATGCTTTTAGCGCCAAAACATCCAGTGGCCTTAGAGCCGCCATTAAGTCAGGAACAACTTGAAGGCACAAAGCTACAAGCATACACACTCACTGGTGTTATGAGTCTTTTTTTGTGGCCCTTTGAACTTAGGGGGGATGCAGACCAGGGCGTCCAGGACGCCCTGGTCCGGAGCGCCGCGGGGCCATGGCAGCTGCACCGCGGCGCTCCTGCGGCATCCCTGGAAGGAGCGCTAAATCAGCGCTCCTTCCTCAAGACAGCGAAAGTGCGTCCTAAACGCGTAGGGCACACTTTCGCTGTCTTTTCCGCCACAGCGCATGTGGTCGCTGCGGCGGGAGGTTGCCCTGGAAGCGCCGGCCGTACGGAGGGCCGGCAGCTTCCAGGGCGACCTCAGGAAGAGGAAGGGACGCCGTGCGTGCGGCTGCCCCTCCTCTTCCCTGCCTCGGAGACGACCCTATTAGTCGTCTGCCGAGGCTGTTAGAGTTCACAGTGATGAAAAAATATTTGTGGGCGGACAGATGAATGACAAAGTACAATATATATTTCTAGGTTGGCAATCTTAATCTCACATTAGAGGCAAAGTGCAATGTTATTAAAGAAAATAATAATGGTGGGGTGCAAAAATTGCTTGGGGAACACATACAACCCAAGGACATCACTTTATCCATTCCAGTTCTGTTCAGAAGATGATGGATTACTGAGTTTGTATATATGAAAAGTGCCTTCCCTTCAAGTAATGATGTCAGTCAAAAAGGGGAAAGCAGTGGGGGAAACTCCCCCACCTCTACAGATGCCCCAATTCATTCCCTTGAGATATCTGCCTTGGATCATCTAGATATTATTATTTAGATGTCATGATACAACTGTCATATCTTCTCAAGTTTTTAATCAACCACAGCCTTTTAGGCATTTCTGTAACCTTGATGGATTTAATTCTGCACTGCTATTTTTATTTTGTTTTATTAGGTATTGTAATGTTTTCATTCTATTAATATTTAGGATGTCTCATTACTTAATCCCACTCAACTTCTTTGCTCTGAGCATGTCAACAGCTGAAGGTCCTTTTGGTTTGAGTCCAGTTGCATCATTAGCTACAGCACATCTTGTCGTTCCCTCACAGTTGAGTGCTTTCTAACCTGGGAGTATCATCTTCTGACGCTATCTCTTGGTTCATTTTGGATTGTCCCATCATAGGGTTTTCATGGGAAAAGGCATTAAAAAGAGGTTTACTGTGCCTCCTATGTAATACTAACAAGTATTGGCTGTGGTCCCACTGTTGTTGTTTTCACCCAGTATTGCTGCTGCTCAGTAGCTGTTTTGGCACATTTAATCTAGCTCTTCAGCAAAAGCCTGTCTCGCATGGGAGACTCTATCAGCAGAATTACTATCATCAGTGCTCACAGGAGCACTCAGTCCCACTACCATGGAAAGGTAGTGCCATGGTGCTGTCCATATTTATTTGGGATCACATCCCATTGCAACAAATTAGGTTATTCCCAAGGTAATTGTGCAGCCTATATGTGCATGTGTGTTGTGTGCCTTCAAGTTGTTTTCAACTTATGTCAACCCTCAGGCAAACTATCGTGAGGTTTTCCTGGCAAGATTTGTTCAGAGTGGGTTTGCCATTGCCTTCCCCTGAGAATGAGAGTGTGTGACTTGCCCAAGGTCACTGGATGGGTTTTATGGCCAAGCTGGAAATTGAACCCTGGTCTCCAGAGTCATAGTCCAACACTCAAACCATTCTCAGGTATTTCAAATAACTCGACATGGAAAACCCCATAGGGTTGCCATAAGTCGGAAACAACTTCAAAGCACACAAAACAGACACCATGCAATGCAAACCCAGACTTTGACAATTAACATTCAGTAACTACATTTAACTGTAACATCTATGTAAAGACGTTGTACACTTCTGAATACACTTAGCTGGGGCTAAGTGAGGATGCATTGACAGCCTGCTGTTGAAATGGAATGCTTTTGCTCCAATCCAGTATGGCTTATTTTGTGTTGTGTGTCAACTAAGCTAAATGCTGACTTGTATAATCCACATGTTTGCAAATATATGCTTCTTGCATTCATGCTGTATACTTTTTTGTGTACACATCACATATTATATAGCCTAACCTTATTGTTTACACAGAAATAAGTCATAATGTTTTGCTTGGTCTTATTTCTAGACAAGTGGGCACAGGACAGCAGACTTAGCTGTACACTTAGAAATGTAAGGAGAACTTGTAAAAAGCACAGTATACATATTCAATTTAGTTTTGTTATCTTTTAACATCCCCCCTCCCTTTTATTGTACATCTTTATTGGCCCTCTATATCCATGGATTCTGCGTCCACAGATACAGCCATTCATAGCTTGAAAATATCTTTTTTTAATCCAAAAAGCTAATGATAATTTTGCCATTTTCTATAAAGGACACAATTTTACTATGCCATTGTATGTTCTAGGGCTTGAGCATCCACCGATTTTAGTATCCACGGATGGTCCTGGAACCAAACCCCAGCGAATACCAAGGACTGCACTGCACTTACAAGACCTGTAAAGGGGTAGATTTTACTGTTGCTACCCTTGCAATGAGTTTTGCATTTTCTAATCCAAATTCCTATTGGTATTGGGAAATGGAACAAATGGTTGAACTTCTTTTTGTGTCTTTTGAGGGGAGGCTGGCTGGCAGAACACCAAGAATACAGAAGGGAGTTAGCTAGTGTTAAGATTTTAGTTCCGTTGTAAATAGAGCCAGTGTCATATAGTGGTTTGGATGTTGGGCTGGGACCCTGGAAACCAGGGTTCGAATATGCACTCAGGTAATTGAACCCTGACGGTACATATAATTGTTGTTTTTAACTGCTGTCAAATTAACTTTGACTTATAGTGACTATGAATGAGAGATCTTCAAGTCACCCTATCATCATCAGCACTGTCCAGGTGTTGCAGATTCAGTGCCATGGCTTCTTTAATGCATTGTTACTGGTTTATAAAATGTGCCTTGGTTTGCTTCATTAAAATTGTGTTTGTGTGTCCTTAAGTTGCCTGTCAACTTATGGAGACCACATGAGTTTCATACAATTTTCTTAGGCCAGAAATACTCAGATGTGGTTTTGCTAGTTCCGACCTCTGAAATATAGCCTACAGTGCCTGGTATTCTTTGGCGGTCTCCCATCCAATGACTGATCCTACTTAGCTTCCAAGTTCAGATTAAGTTAGACATTCAGGTTACCCAAAACTTGTCCCAAAAAATGAACAAAAGGATATACTGTAGGATATCCTTTTGTGCAATTTGAAGGATATGTTTTGATTTAGAGGAGAAGCCTAGTTTCCAGATCTGCTTTATATCAATGCTTCTTGCATACAACTCCTTCCTTAGAAGAAGACTTATAGTTCCTCATGAGTTGAGAGAGAAGGAGTTGCGTATGTGTTAATTATGTAGTATGTCAAACAAAGTGAGGTACAACTGTTGAAAAACTATGATTTGGGTACCAGTTTGTTGTATAGAGAACCTCTAAAAGTAGAAATGTAGCTTAACTCTTGGCAGCTACTTCCACTTTCCAGGTTTAAAAGTCATTAAGAATGAGAATAGCAGATGTCTTATTGAGGTGGAGATTGAAGAGATCATTTATGGTCTTAAATTAGACAAAACACTTGTCATAGATGTGCATCTGTGTTTTGTAAAAAATGTTTAAGCATCCCCAGTGCACTATACTTTTATTTGATAATGTGAGAACGGGGAAAGTACCAGATTTATTGTCAGAGTAAAGATTTCACAGTCCCTTCTTTGTACAGGCCAATTCTATTGAGTATCAGGACTCTAAGAGTTTTACCTCCACCCTAACATTATCAATTACATTGCTTCAAATTAATTAAGATTTATCTCACAATAAAATCTCATGGCCAATATATGTTGGAAAACTGATCTCATCCATGAGATCAGAGGCATTCACTGAGAATGGCGTTAGTGGACTCTGAGAAGGTGTTTATCTATCAAATGTGGCACCTGTAATATGTGGTTTATCCCAATTTCATAAAGCCATTGCTACAGATACCACTCCCACAGTTGAAATGACTGCCAACAATCAACATTTTTATGAGTAATGATTCTAGGTAGACTGTCCCCTACACAACATATTAGTTGTCCATGCATGTGATGACAAAAATTCTCAGAAGTGTTGAGAGTAGGTGACTCTGAACATGTTGAATCTTTAAGCTGGTGGAAATAGACCCTTAACTGATTCCTACAGATTACCTCCCTGCTTTGAAGGCTGCAACTGACAAATTGGGTAGTGATTCTATTTATAAAGTACATTTTAGTAAATGTGTCTGTTTCAGAATTAGTACAGAATCATATGCAAGGAGTATGCCATTGTCAATTGTCTACTAACTCTTGGAGATATCTAAGAGTGTGTGTTTCCTATATCATGGAAGCATATATTCTTTATACCATAATATAGTAAGTATGAAGGGTTTGAAAAAATGTTTTGAAAGCATGCAAGAATAGCAGGAGATAGCCCTCCATCATCCTAGGAGAGGCAAGTGCAGCCTCCTGACCTCCCCAGCAGTTGCCTGCCCCATATATTACACTTGGATTTTGAGCAGGAGTAGCATCTTCGTGGGTTCTTAGATTTATAATAAAATACCACTCTGAATTCCAACACCAAAATAATCCTCAGAATTTTGAACTGGAGAAAGATTTCGATAAACATGGACATTCAGAAAAATTTTGTATCCTTCAATACATTTTAATGAAAGAGAAGCTGAAGTTTTAACCAATACTGTCTGAAGAAACCCTCATCAAAGTTCTGGTACAGTATACCCAGGATCTGATCATTACATGGCTTGCATTTTGTTAGTTATTCCCAACTAGACTCATTCATTTAATTGCTGAGTAGTGAGTCAACATGTACATAAATCTTGTTGATTCAGTGTGTCTGCTTTAGTAAGGACTAACAAGATTTAGGCCAAAGATTCCTACTCCTGAGAATAGATGAATGTTTTCTCACATGACAGTGTTATTGATCATATGTGTGTCCTTGGGTTCTTTTTATGTTTCCCAAGTATTAAAACACACACTACCACTCGGCGATGGGAGTGATAAAGGAGACTTTAAAAATAGTTTTTGATATGAGATGAGGGCCTGATGTTCATGTGCAAGTTTTTGTTTTGTTTTTTAAACAGCCTACTGGGGACATTTACATTTTGGAGCCTCCCTAAAGTAGCTCTCTGTATCTCGGTTATTCTTTACTGCTTGAACTCATTGGTACTAATAGTATATTTTGCTGTCATTAATTACCATCAAGTTGACTTCAATTTATGGCAGCCCTATGAATGAGAGACCTCCAAGTCACATTAACAACCCTGCTCAGGTCTTGCCGATTCAGAACTGTGTCTTCCTTGATTGAGTCAATCCACCTGGAGTGTGTTCTTTCTCTTGGACCGCCGGAGGGAGTTAGGTATCAGAGGCACTGCATTGCAGTGGTTCCCGTCCTTCCTCTCGGGCAGATCCCAGAGGGTGCTGCTCGGGGACAGTGGCTCCAGCAAGAAGGAGCTTACTTGCGGTATTCCGCAAGGCGCCATCCTGTCCCCGATGTTGTTCAACATTTATATGAAGCTGCTGGATGAGATTATCCAGAGTTATGGGGCTGGGTGTTATCAGTACGCTGATGACACCCAGATCTATTTCTCCTTATCTCGATCGTCGGCCTCGAATTCCAATGGCATCTTTCCTCTCAATGACTGTCTTAAGGCAGCAATGGGCTGGATGAGGAAAAACGGATTGAGACTGAATCCAGACAAAACGGAAGTGCTCACGGTAGCGGCCCTGAAACGAAGGATTGGGTTGTAACCTCCAGTCCTGGATGGGGTCACACTCTCCATGAAGGACTGTGTTCGCAGTCTGGGGGTGCTCCTTGATGCATCACTTCAGATGGCTAGTCAGGTAAATGCAACGGTCAGGAGTGCCTGTTATCAGCTTTAGCTGATACGCCAGCTGTGCCCTTTCCTGGAAGTAAGGGATCTTGAGACCATGGTACACGCGCTGGTAACCTTCCGTCTAAATTTCTGTAATGCACTCTTCATGGGGCTACCTTCATGCTTGGTCTGGAAACTTCAGTTAGTACAAAATATGGCAGCCAGGGTGGTCTCAGGTACATCGCGGAGAGATCACATAACTCCTGTATTAAAATCTCTTCACTGGCTGCCTGTCAGTTTCCAGGCCCAGTATAAGGTGTTGGTTTTGACCTTTAAAGTCCTAAATGGCTTGAGTCCAACTTATCTTTGGGACCGCCTCTTCCCATATAATCCTCCCCGCACACTCTGGTCCTCTGGGAGGAATTTGCTACAGCCAATGAAAACCAGGCTCTCGACAACCTCCCAGAGGGCTTTTTCCATCATCGCCCCCAAATTATGGAATGGCCTGCCGGATGAGATCTGTCAGTTGACAACTTTGAACAGTGTTTAATAAGCTGTTAAGACGGATCTCTTCCGGCGGGCCTTCCCTGATTAGTTTCCCGGCCTCAGAAGTCCTTTTATCCCTCCTACATTTGGTTTAAATGCTGCCCCACCTATTATTGTTTGTTTGATTATGGTTTGTTTTAATTATGTGTTTGAATCATTTTAATGTAAAAATTGTTTAATTCTTTTTTAAGGGGTGGGGGGGCTGTAAGATTTCGATAGTATTTTAATATTGTATGATGTTTTTAAATTGTGAGCTGCCTCGATTGCATGATAGAGGGGCAGGATATAAATAAAATGTATTATTATTATTATATTATTTTCCTATTGCCCTCTGCTTTACTAGGCATTATTATCTTTTCTAATTAGTCATGCCTTTTCATGATATGTCTAAAGTACAACAGTCTGAGTTTAGTCATCTTGGCTTCTAGGGAGAGTTCAGGCTTTCTCCTGGACCCATTTATTTGTCTTCTTGGGTGTCAATGGTCGGCATAGAACTTTCCTCTAGCACCACATGTTGAATGAGTTGATTCTCTTCCCATCAGCTTTCTTCACTATCCAGCTTTCACAACTATACACATATAGTAGTATATATCTGCCTCCAAATAATTGCTTTATAATTATGGTGGGGAGTGCATGAGGACAGTTTTGAGTAGAAAATCAATAGTATTAAGCAATCTCTTCTCCTTTTCAATCACCTTCAGTTCAGAGCTTACCAAAAGTGGTGGTTTTTATATTTATGCTAGTCTGTGAGCGATCAGGTCTAAAGTCCAAAACATATGGGGCATCACAAACTGCATGCCACTGCTCTCTACCACTCCTTGACTCAGAGAGCAATCAATTTACTTATTTTGCTTTAGAATGTACCATGTACATTGATAGCACTGTATAAATAGCAACAAAAAATATGTCCTGTTCAGCTATTGGCTTTTCTATATACACTGAAAGCACTATCTAACACTAAGCCATCTCGGGTTTTTCATATTTTAAACATTTATTTATTATTTATATTATTTATTTATATCCTGCCTTTCTCCCAATATAGGGACTCATCAAAGTGGCTATTTTTAAACTTAATGGGACTTTAAATATTGAGTGTTCATTGTTGCTGTGTGCCTTCAAACTAACTCTGATCTATCTGTCATAGGGTCTTCTTGGAAAGATTTGTTCAGAAGAGGTTTACCATTGCCTTCCTCTGAGGCTGGGAGAATGTGATTTGTCCTTGTACACCCAGTGGGTTTCCATGCTAAGAGATTCAAACCTAAGTCTCCGAGTCCTAGTCCAACACTTATGCTACTACACCATGCTGGCTTGCATGTGGATATGTGGATGCACCCATCGCTATTTATTTATTTATTTATTTATTTATTTAATCTGACTATGGGTTTCTGTCAAATGTGATATGGAATAAAAATTTCACACCCATTTTCTATGGGGAGATGCACAAGCTACCTTTGGATGAGGAGTAGCACAAATGGTTATACAAATGCAGGTCTCCCAGAGTCCTAGTACAATACTCAAATCACTACACCATGCTGGCGCTGGATGTTCATACTGTTAATAATATGGGATAAATAAAGTGTTGGTTTTTAATGTTCTGACACTTTTTACAAAGCTGAAAGTTAATTATCATAATATTTACAAAATAAAAATGAGAAGCAGACCATTTGAAAAATGAAGAAGTCTTCATGCATTTTTATTTCAACTAAGAAGCTTATTTCATAAGCAATTAAACTGGCTTACCTGAGCTCGCTTAAAATTTATCACAAGGATTTAACCACCGAAATTGCCACCCGGGTGCAACCCGGATCCATTGCCACTCCCAGGGGCACTCTGGCGGCCATTACCTTAAGCCAGAAAACTCCCAGCTTCAGAAAAAAGCCATGCTGCACACCCCTGGGAACAGTGATGGACCCGGGTTGCACCCAGGTGATGATTTCGGTAAAATCAGGATGCACCCATTTTAAATTTTAAGCCAGCTCAGGTATGCCAGTTTAACTTGCTTATGTGATAGTCTCCTAAATTAGGACCATGACAAGTTAAATTACATGTTTCCCTTGTGAGGAAAAACAATGCTGCAACATGTAAATGGTATATGTTTGGGGAAATCATGTATTTGAGAACAGTGAGAGGACTGCATATCTCAGATATCTGTCCTGATTAGCATTAAAGTAGTTTTACATAATCCTTTAAAAGGAGAGCCAGTATGGTTTAGTGGCTTGTGTGTTACACTGGGAATCTGGGGAACTCCCTCAATATGATGCCGCTGCTTTTCCACTAACCCGCATGCTAATTAATGTTTTGTTATGTGTATGTTTGTGTCGTTGCATTTAATGTTAAATTCAATTTGTATGATTTTAATCTTATTTGATTTAATACCTTTTTAAAGGGGGAGGGTATGAAGGGTTGATTGTATCTTGTATTTTAAATTTGTTAGCCGCCCCGATTGCTCTCAGAGGGGCGGGGTATAAATAAATTTTGTCATTAATTATTATTAGTAGTAGTAGTAGTAGTATTAACCAGACTTCAAATCCCTGCTCACTCAGAGAAGCCCACTATGTATCCTGGGCATGTCACATTCAGAGGAAGGCAATGGTAAAATCTCTTTTGAACAAATCTTTCCAAGAAGCCCTATGCTAGGTTTGCCTTAGGGTTGCCATAAGTCAGAAGTTACTTGAAAGCACACCATAACAACTACAACAACAACAAGATCCTTTAATAAGTCTCCACCAGGATTAGTTTACCTAAAGACAGGTATTACTTGATTGACTGCTGTTGCATATCTATGGGCACATGGATGTTTATTTTACTCTACAGTTTAGAATTTAGGAAGAACGTTTATTATGTATCATACTTTCCTTTGCTAGATGATGCTTTATACTAATATGCCTGCATATTTGTGTGACTGTCCCTCTTTGTGTTGCTAAATAAAGACTTGTGTAAATAATAATGTTAAAAAAGTAGAAAGAAAATGGGTTACAACTGTTGGTTGAATTTGTGGATGCAACTACTCTTGATATACTTGATATATACACAGGAAAAAACAGATTGAATAGGTTGTTTCCAGCTGACTTAAGTACAGTATTACTTGATCACAGCAGAGAACAAATTTGCCCAATAGCAGCCTGTTATTAAGTGCAGCAAGATCTGTTTTTAAGCCAGAAATGTTTGAACTGGAGACTGTGATTCAGGAAACATGCCGTTGGCACAGTTTTGTTTCTTTCAAGACTTGCTTCCAGGCAAGTTAATCAGTTATTTGCATGCTCTAACTCCTTTAATTTCTCCTAATTTTCTATGTGAAGAGCATCATGTTATTTCTGCATATTCTGATGCAGAAATAGTATTGCATGCTATATTTCATATTATTTCTATGTATATTAGCTATCTCTTGGGATGTTTTTGTGAATTAGGCAATGCCTGAAAAACCTGTGTGATTTTTTTTTTACAAAATAAAGTACTGAAGAGAATTTGCAGCTGTTGAGGTTGTACGGGTTCTCTGAAATTTAATATCCAGATGTTCACAAGCTTCTGTCTTTTGACATTCCAGCAGTCATAAACTTTAGCTTGGAGTCTTTTGATCAATTACACACTTCTGGAGGCTGCGTAATTCTTCAGTGTATAAATGAGGCAATTGGCTTAGCACTGCAAAATGAGCAGATGTGCAGAGCTAGTATTAGATTCATGCCAGATAAAATGCTTAATTTTAGACTGGTGCTGCATGTTAGCATGTGAAATTCCTGGCAACGTTAGCAGGAAAACATTTGATTTGCCATTCAGTAGAAAAATATTCAAGTTGCATAAGAAAAAAAATTCTGTAGGAAAATGTGTGGTTTTAGAATGGTGTATACATATGGTTTTTAAGGTTAAGGTCTTGCATTATGTGGGTGCCTCTGGTTTTTTTGACCAGGGATAACTAGGTACAGAGGTGGATTTTTATTTTATTATATTTACATTTGTCCCTCTGTTTTTGCAGACTTGAAGTTAGTGACCCTCACTTATCTGTAAGGGACAAACGGAAGGACATAAGAAGCCCCGTGGCACATGCCCACTCACTCCCATGGGCACGTGCCTCCATTCAAGCCAATAGGAAGCAGAAAGACACTGTCTGAGATTCTGTAAATCTGTAAATCACCAGATATGGAAGAAAGCAATCCTTCTGTTGAATGATAGACTTGCACAACTGAATGTTTACACAAATGTGCAACTGATTACACATATATCTGCAGGTGCAGGTGCATCTGCATCACAATGGCACACAAGGACATCAGATGTAAATATAACAGTACTTTTAAAATAGTGCATACTAGTAATACCAAAAGGTTATAATTAAATTCCTGTTTTGGAAAAAAAAAGTTTATTCTGAAACAAAACTTGAAAATTAGATTTGATCCATGGCAGGCTTAACTGAAACTGATTTAAATGGATGTGGGAGTACTACAGAAGAGACAACAAGGCTAAATTGAGTATAATTCAACTAGGCTAAACACAAGTGAATACAAGTTGAATACAATTCTCATGATTTCAAATAAGATCTTCTTTGTCCCAGTCCTGTCACTTCCCCCATCCTGTACCAGCCCAGTCTAGGATATACACTGAAAGAAGACTTAATTGGTCATGCTTCATTATGGACCTTATCACACGGGGCCCAATCCTGACAGAATCCAATAGAAATCCCGACCTAATACGTATTATTTTCCCATGTTTACACACGACGTCGCACAGAACCCCGACAGAACCCCGACACAATGCAGCATGATCTGAGTTCTTTTGAATTTCGGTTTCTTCAGGAAGTGCAATTGTGCGACGGGAATCATTTCATTTTCATTTCACTTTTACCATAAGTATGGTGACCAAATACGTATCGCCAAATACGTATCGCCTCTCCAAAGGAGGACCTCCTCGGAGCACGGTTCCAACGCAAGGCCAGCACTCCAAGGAGGAGCTCCTCAGGGAACACTGTGGCGGGAGGTCCTCCTCGGAGTGCCGGCTGTGCGGAGGGCCGGCTGCACTGAGGATGACCTGGGAAAGGGTGACAGCCGCGGTGAGTGACAGCCGCGGCGAGCATAGTGCGCATGTGCAAGAACATCATTGCTTGTTCATGTATGGGATTTTCTCACTTGTGTGTGCACAGCAAATACGTATTTCCTTAAATGCGCGATGACGGTAATTGCATGTGATAACCATTTGCGTAATGAAGGTTTCTTTGTGGTTTCTTTTCGGAATTTGTCATTTCAGGATTATTATCGCTTTGTGGGCCACGTGTGATAAGGTCCTATGTCTAATTGTGTATTATGGTCACAATGTGCATCTTCCATCCCAAGGATTTAAAATTATTTTCTTTTTTTACAGATTTAATACCTTAGTAAAGGGAAGATTTCAGAAATGGCTATAGAAAGGTCTCAGTGGTGGTCCTTCATAATGAAGCTGCTGATACTTCTGATATATTATGTAAGTATATAAGCAACACTTTTTGCTTTGTATTGTAAATTTATGCTGCAATGTGTTACTCAAGTACATTCTCTTGCACTCTGAAAAAATAAATTAACAGTTAATAGGTGGCTCAGTGGAAACTAATTTTGTAATTCAGAGCTAATAAATAAGTTTATTTTCACCTAAAACAGATGGGCAAAATGACGTGGCTTCAGGCATGTTGGGGGAGTGCCGCTTACATGATGCACACCCCAAACGTGGCCTGAAACTGTGCCGAGGCTGCACCAATGAAAAAGAACCAGGCCAAAAAGGAGCAGATATAATATGCTCTTGCTGGTGGTCCAGTTCAGCGACCTGCATCAAGAGTGGGTCTGTGTGGTTACCACGATCCCACCGCCACTCCTTTGGGCCTGTCTGCATGACCCTTTATGGGTAAATCCCATATGTTCCCATATGTAAATATGTTCTCTTGAAGTGAGTCACATTACCTCCAAACAACAATAGGGTGTTAACCATAGTCTGAGTTATATTACAGAAATATATTGCCTGGTTGGTTTAGCTTTAAAAAGTCTGCAAAAGTGTCTACAAAAAAAGGAAAGTCAATTATTTTAGATTTGGGTGGTTTGTACGGGTATGAAGGAGGGGACACGGATTTTATTACACTCAAAACTGTCTCCATGATGTCCCCATGCCGTCGCCTGACCACCACCCATCCTGGTGCTGCGCTGAGCTGGTCAATTTTTCAAGCTTTCTGGCTGAGCAAAATTGGCCAGCTCAATGGAGCACTGGAATGGGTGGTGGTCAGGCACCAGCATGGGGACAGCTTGTGGACTGTTTTGAATGTAATAAAATCCGTTTCCCCTCCTTCACACCTGTTCGCATGCATTCCCAGCCTGTGCAGCAAAAGTGAGTGAGAAAACTCCTATAATAGACCAATTGAATCAATAGGGGTTCAGTAAATCCTGTATACACTTACTGGGGATGATATCCAGCTGGATTTAGCAGAACAATGTTGTGTTGCATGTATAGGATTATAGAGCTAGAAATGTCAAATGAAAAAGCATCACTATAATTCCTATTTTATTTTTAGTCATATACTGTAATTTGTGAAACGGGTGGCTGCAGAGAACAAGAGTTCAGAGATCATGATGGAAAGTGTTTGTTGTGTGAACAGTGTGGACCTGGAATGGAACTATCTAAGGTATGCATGTTAATGTGAAAGTTCTGCAAATCATTTGCTTGATGTTATTTGTATTGGTTACTAGTATAAAGCTTCAATATTTTCCTGCTATGTAGATATGTATGTATATTGCATCACAGTTGGTGGTGAACTAACACTTGTAAATGTAGAGTATCTGTTTTTAAAATCTTAACATTTACAATGTGATTCACTGGCAAAGTTATTTTTATGTCATGATGAGGGTTAAGATGTTAAGAGGCATTTGATGTTTTTGAAATAACATCTAAGGTTATTTCTTTCTTTTAAAAAAGTTAAAATGTGTTCTCCTTATATTCTTAGCTACCGTATATTCTACTCAAGAGGGATTTTTTAAAATGAAGGGTTGTGGTTTCTGGGTGCTTTGAAAAGATTTGCTTAAAAAAATCCATGAGCTTAAAAGTTACAGGAACATTTTAGAACAATACAATCTTTCTTCACTGCTCTGCTGTGTTTTGCTTAAGATAACAGAGCTTTTTCATAACATTTCTGAATGTCGCAATACAGTATTTGTGCAAAGGGATATTGTAGCACCTTTGAGACTAACTGAAAGAAAGATGTTGGTAGCATAAACTTTTATAGACTTCAGTCAGCTTTCTCAAACTGAAGTCAATGAAACTTATAGATGGTGTCCCACTGCTGAGCAATATACTCTCAGTTTGGAAAACAATAACAGTTGAACATTAGGACATACATACTAAGAACATTAGGTCAGACATACTGAAGCATCTTCTCCATAAGTGCCAAGTCTCTTAGATGGGTTCTCCATCTGTTTAAAGATAAATCATGGGGAATTTCCAGTCCACTGCCAATATGAGACAAACTGTGGTATATGTAAAGATAATAAAGTCTTTATGTTGCAAGGATCTCTTGTTACCACAGCATAATAATGACAGACTAGTCTCTGGGTCACAGGGGACAGTTTGGTTAGTGACTGCATCAATTTTAGAGAGAAAAAGCTGACCAAAATTTGTGGGATCTCCTCTAAATTGACAGTGTTGAAAAATACAGGCACAGTTGACTACTTTTGTGATACCAGGCTACTTTTTCTTGAATTTGTCAATGGTAAAATAGACAATATGCACCTCCCTACTCCTATGCAAATCTGTGGAATGATGTTCTTTTTGTCACTGAAAATTTAATTATCCTGTGGTTTGGTGGGTTGTTTTACAGTTGTCATTGTGCATGGACAGTTCTTGACAAAAGTTGCTGAGAGATACTGGAGGGATGACTCGGAATAGATTTTTTTAGGTCCGCCTGACCATCTTTTGTGAAACCTTTCCCTGTAGTTAACCACTTCTTTTCATCTCTGTCTTTGTATGGATGGTAGATATTAGTTCTTTAGCTTTGGACACCTTGGTATAAGATTGGGGTGAAACAGATGGCCCACTCTTTGGAAAAGGGTAGCTTCTAGCCATGTTCAGGGCATGTGTCATGTGCACACCCTGCCCACAATGCAGCCTAACAGCAGCCCATTTGGGCCATCTGTTTGAAATCATTGTAAATTAATGTGTTAACTGCCAGGGTTTATTTTAGTCCACTAACTAAGGCTTAATGCTTAGACCTCCATAAATGGAAATTTGTCCTGCCATTCTTTAAATATCTATTCAATAGTTAACATGAGTGGTCATGGCAACTCAAAACTTAAGGTAGTGTTTTGTTTTGTTTTATTTTATTTATCTAACTTCTTAAAGACATGGGAATATGCAAATTTGTAAATTTGTTCTTTAAAAAAGTTTTATAACAAAACAGAAGAGATCTATATAGTTCTAAGACAAAAGAAATGTTGAGGGCATAGAGATAAATACCTGGACTTGAAAAATTCATCTAGTCTAAAGAAGGAACACCGAGAATCACACAGGATATCAAATACACAAAGGTCTGGGTTTGGTTTTTTTTTCTGTTACCATCTGTTCATGTGTATAATAGTGGTCACATGGTATCGCCAAGCTATTGCAATGATAAAATCTTGGATTCCTCCACTGGCTTCCAAGCCTTTAATTTCTGGTGGACAGGATGAAAAGACCAAATCTTGTAAATTAAGCTAAAATGTATTTATCCTTGGGCTCCAAATATCACCCTTTTATTGCCTTCATAGAGTTATGAGTGGAAGTGGAAGAGGGAGTTACATCTTTTTTTCCAACTAGTTTGTTTATTTTATTACATTTTGTTTTATATCCTGCCTTTCAGGATACAAATTCTGCCAAGGATTGCCCACATCAGTCTCTGAAAAAAAGTCCATTAATAATTTCTAGAGAACTATTTATATTCTGCCCAGTTCTGTGTCCTTTACACATACGTTAGGTCATCTTGTTTTCTTTTAACATAGCAGTCCCTGAAGAGTAACTCAAGAAACTGGTTTACTGTGTATGCTACTTAAAACATATATTCTGTATCTTTGGCAAGTCTTTCAAAGAGAACTATTTTGAAGCAATTACTGGATAGCATTTTTTTGTCTTTCAAAATTAGCTCTTTCAAACAACATACTTTGAAAACTATGTCTAGCTACATTATGTACATTTCAGAGTATTCTTTTTTAGAAACAAATTGCTTTTCTTCTTTAGTTCAGCTAGCATTTTAGGGAAAGATATGAAAGATGTGGCTATCTTTCAAGATATTTATTCATGATATCAACATCCCCATTTACTACTATTTGTCAAAACATTATGAATACATGTATTCCTTGCACTGAGGAGAATACAGTCTAATGTAGTTATTTATGGAAAATATTTTCAGTTATGATGTTCTGATACTTATTAGTAAAAGGAAACCACAATGAAGACTGAATGTTAGTCCATGGGCAAAAGCCAACTTCATGGAGTGGGAGGGGAGATTGCCTGTCACTGTGGACTGGGATGGGAAACATGCAGAGTTTCAGACATGTTTCTTACTATCTCCATCTAGAGATACCTAGGAATTGGAAACTGGCATGATTTTTGTTAAAAGAGTTACTTGTGTTACCAACAGAAGAGGGTTTAAGCTAGTAGAAGAGGGCTTTGAAAATCAAAATGTTGGAAAGAAACAAAATGGACACAAAACTAAGCCAAATAGAAGAAGAAGAAACCCAGTTTGGAAAATTAATGACCTATGAAATGCAACACACGGTATCAAAAATATATAAATTGTTATTAGAGGTAAATTTAGAGGATGAAACAATAAAACAATACATGATAAACTGGGCGCAGGATTTAAAAAGACCTATAATGTTAGAAGACTGGGGAAAAAATTGGAAGAAAAGAATAAAACATACTTTGAGGTGTGATATTAAAGAAAATTATTACAAAATCCAGTATAGATGATACATAACTCCTGAAAGATTATCAAAAATTTATAAGAATAAAAAAAAAGGTTGTTGGAATTGTAAAGAGAAAAAAAGGTATGTTTCTGCACATGGGGTGGGAATGCAAAAGAGCAAAGAAATTCTGGTCACAGATCCGTAATGAAATAGAAAAGATAATAGACATAAAAATCAATCTAGACCCCACCACTTATTTATTAGCAATGGTTAATGAAGAATTGGAGGAAAAATTAGGTAAAATAATATTTTATATGCTTTCTGGAGCAAGATCACTTTTTGCGAAAAAAATGGAAAAATATAGAAGAACCCTTGATAAATGAGTGGAGATTTAAACTATATGACTCAATGGAAATGGATAAACTTACTTATTTATTGAAAAACCAGACAAAAGATAAAATTGAAAAAGAGTGGTTACCAGTGATGAAATATCCATTAGAAAGAAAGGAAAAATAAAAGGGAATTTAGCCATGTTTAAAGATCTAAGAGTAAATGAATGGAAATAGGAAAATATATGAGTGATTATAACACTGTTTTAGACAAGTAGAAAGAGGAAAGATCAGTAATTATTTATAATAGTGTGTGTTGAGGAAAGTATAGAATTGTATAGAATTAAGAATAAAGAGTAAAAGAGACTAATTTATTAGAAAATGGGAAGATGATGTGTGAATAATGAAGGCCAATATATATACACATATATATATATGTTCATGATAAAGGAAGGGAAATCATGTTAATGTTAGGTATGTTTAAATGTTTATACTTGTATGTTTAAGTATGTTTTAATGTATATTTTATGTTTGTGGGGTTTTTTTAAAATAATAATAACAATTTTAAAAAATTTAAAAAAGAAAAGAAAATCAAAATACATACAGCAAAACTATCTTATATAATACTTTGAAATTGTATTCTTTTGATTACATTTTTACTGCTTCCTAATTTTCAGACACACTTATGAGATTAGCTGTAATACAGCCCTGCTGTTCTGTTGTCTGCTTCTTTCACAGCAATGTGTATATACATGGAATAACAGTAAAAAGAGAAATTATGTCCTAAATTGTGTAAAGTGTACCCGTTGGCCTAAACCTTACCCGTTAGTACTAACTAGAGCAGACTCATTGAATTAGTTGTTGAATAATGAGTCAACACATAGATAAATCCATTGAATTAGTGGGTCTACTCTACTTGAGGCTAGACAGTAGCCATGTTCTGTAACAATACTGTCTGAGGTGCAGTCGGCCTTCCATATCCATGGATTTTTTATACATGGATTCAAGCATCCATGGATTGAAGATATTTTTAAAAATATATAAATTCCAAAAAGCAAAGCTTAATTTTGCCATTTTATATAAGGGACACCATTTTATTACCCATTCTGTTTAATGGAACTTGAACATCCATAGATTTTGGTATCCATAGGGGGTCCTGGAATCAAACCCTAGCAGATACCAAGGGCCTACTATATATTGTTAATATATAATATGTTAATATGATTTGTAGACTTGTTTGGTTACATAGAACAAACAAATGCATCAAGACAACAAATGTATTTAGTTGTAATGCTGACTTGGCTCCCATTTACATCAACAGGCTCCATCCTTCAGTGCAGAAGAGAACAACTAAGAGTGAAATTTACTGCTATTTATTCTGGATAGTTGTTGATCTAGTTAGAATAACAACTATACTTTGTTACAAAATCATTCTTATAACTGAAGAACAGTGTGAACTGAGTGACTATATTTTCTTTTAGTAGGCATTATACAATCCCATAATCTACAACTAATCAACGCCATACCAAAGTATTCTTTTAAAAACAAGGTGGGTGCCAAAAGCCTCTCAGTAGGCAAAGGCAGTCAAGTCTTTCACCTGTTACCTAAAGGCAAAGTGAATCATTATGTCTAACTGATGGCCAATGTAGATCTAGCAGTTAAAATCCTGCATGGCAGGGGGTTGGACTGGATGGCCCTTGTGGTCTCTTCCAACTCTATGATTCTATGATTCTATGCAATAAAACTGGACTGAACTGGTTGTGGTAGCAGAAATGTACAAGAAGAACAGGGATTTTTTTTCCAGCCAGGTAGAAAGGAATTAGGAAATTATAACTTAAAAGGTAGGCTCAGAGAAAAAACTCAAGGGCCTCAATTCAATGCTAGATCCAAATAGAGTAAGCCAGTTGAATGAACTGTTGAATGGTAAAACTGGTGGCGCATTGGTTAAATGCCTGTACTGCAGCCACTCACTCATAAAAAACACAAGGTTGTGAGTTCAGTACTAGCCAGGACTCAGGCTTGACTCAGCCTTGCATGCTTCCAAGGTAGCTAAGATGAGTACCCAGCTGTTGGGGGACAATGATCTTACAGTTGTAAGCTGCTTAGACATTTCATAGCACGGTATGAAGCGGTATATAAATGAAGATGCTTTGCTTTGCTTTTGCTTTAAATCAACAATTATGTAAATCTAATTGATTGAGTGGATCTATTCTAGTTGGGGCCAGTAACTAGATTTAAGCCAAGGCCTTTTATCCTGAAGAAGAGCTGGATTTTCATCAGTCTTTACCATGAAAGGGACTGCAAACCTATAAGGTGGCATGTCAAAAAGAAACAGTTGCATTTGTCATCTAGGAATAAAGTGTATATTTAAATATTGATTGATTTACCTGGCAACATTCCCTTTTTGAAAATTCAGCGTACTCTGTTCTCTCCAAACTCTTTCTTGTCCTCTATAATTGGAAACAAAGCATGATGTAATTGAGATAATAATGAACTGAATAAGTTAGTAATGGAAGTGGGAGTTTGTCCTGTAGAGTTGAATCCAAAGAGAGAAGCTGGCTTAATGAATGTTCTTGATGCCCCCTCCATAAAATGAAAAACAGGTCTGTTTGGGTGATTTTTCTAGCACTCTATGAAACAATGAAAAACTGCTCTTGAAGGGATATGTATTGGGAAGAAGAAATGTGTCTCAGGGCCTGTACAGACCAGCCACAAGGGCCGGCCTGGGGGTGGAGT
>JAIPUX010001232.1:150588572-150602079 GCA_020142125.1 Phrynosoma platyrhinos | reverse complement strand
TTTTTTTTTTTTTTGCTTGTGAAGTTGTTGATGTGGGTTTCCATAAGTACTACTATTTGTGGTGCTTGAATTGTAAGACTAAAAAAAATAAAAGAATCATGTAATGACTTTTTGCCTTTCTGCCTTGAGTGCATGTAACAGTGGTCCAAAATACACTGCAGAAATAATCCAGTTAAAGACCGCTTTAACTGCCCTGACTCAGTGCTAGGGAATCCTGGGAATTGTAGTTTATTGTGACACCAGAGCTCTCTGACAGAGAAGGCTAAATGTCGTATAAAACTATAGTTTTGCGCAAGAAGTAACTTCTTTATTTTCCATGCACAGAAACATCCAGCTAGCACTGTGCAACTCTGGATCTAATCCATTATATTTGGTATTTCTTCAGTTGATATTTTTGTCAGTTATTGATTTAACCAGTTCTTGATAAAATAGTTTAACCCATTTATAGATTCTTTAACATGAACTTTAATATAAGTTGGTTTCACGAGAGAACATACTGTTTTTGGAGGGGCTTATTGCATCAGTATAACTGGACTTTACCCTTGCAGGCATTATCCAATAGTTATGCCAAAATATTGAAAATAAAAGCTATGCTGTATTAAACATACTCATGTTACATCCCTTGCTGGAGCTACACCTCTTTGTATAGTGGTTTGGCATGAAGAAATTCTTCAGGTGGTATTTCTTGGATGTTCCTTGGTTCTGACATTCTCACTTAAAAAGATGTGTACTTATTTATTTTTAGGCACTGCCAAAGTGAATCTGGTGAAAATCCCATCAACTGCTTCAAGCCCACGTGACACTGCACTAGCTGCTGTGATATGCAGTGCACTGGCAATGGTACTTTTAGCTCTCCTCATCCTATGTATTATATATTGCAAAAGGCAATTCATGGAAAAGAAGCCAACATGTAAGTTTCTCATACTGTATTTTTAACATTGCCTATGTCATTTTTATCTTGAGATCTATCACCTGAATCAGGCTGAGCAACTTTGGAAGAAGTTTGGGCCAGTTTTTAGCTCCTGGGACTGTGAACCATACAAGGCTCCAGTTGCTTCTGGTCTACTTCTGATTTTAATTTCATATTTATTTATATTTTTCTTTTTATCCCCACACCTCCTTTTGTTTTTACATTTTAGGGGCTTCCTTGGAAAATTGCTATTCCTGAAAGTTTCCAGGAGCCCAAACAGCATTCTTTCTAGAAATTTGTATTGGGGAGGTCAAGCACTGGCATTGGGAGGGGATTCCAGAGCCATGGGCCTGAAAACATTTGGGGGGGGGCTCTGTGCAGCCTATGGAGCACCCATGGCCCATTTGTGACCAAAATATACATGATGAGTCTCTACTATGCAGAGAAAAAACGTGAGGCAGCTCACTATTTGAATGATTTAAACATGTACCCAATCATAGTCCACCACCCTTTTTAGAGTTGCCTAGCACATGGTCAAGACATTCACAAGACTGTTCAAATCTGCACTAAATTCAAATTATAGTGGAAAAATAATTCTGTGAAACAGCACTGAGACAAAAGATATCAAATGAGCCAAGTGTCCTATCAGCAGTAAACTATGCCTGGATTTTTCAGATGAGAAAAGAAGATGGAGAAATTATTCTTAACTGGCATTTTAAAATTGTTTTCAGCTGTAAAGAATAATCAGACCTGAAAGAACTTCAGTTTACTATCTGTTACTAGTACTTTAGATAGCTTCAGTTAAAATTTTAAAGCCATCTGAAGTAGGCTGAGAACAAGAATATGCACATGAAATTATATGGCTCATACAAGCTCATAGATTCTCTGATCCAAGTTGCCATTGCATGTGGATTTGAAATTTTACTAACTGTAATAAGAGAATACTGTGCACAGAAATATGGCATAACAATATCCATTGTCTATGTCTTCTTTGTTCTAAAGGGTCTATGAGGTCACAAGATGTTCACTATGAAGGCTCTGAACTTTCATGTTTTGAAAGACCACAGCTTAACATGTATGCTCACAGAACATGCTGCCAGTGTCAACAGGACCCATCACAGATGTGTGGTAAGGGCCTTTCCTCCATTGTACCTTTATGCAAGAAGGCTTTGTCCAAGCATTGGAACACAAAAGATGCAGTGATTATGAATTTGTCTTTAGTTCACTCCAGGCATCTAAAGAAGTTGACCAAGTCTACGAAAGCTTATCCTACAACTTCTTTCACCAGTTAGTCTCAAAAGTGCTAAAAGATCCCTTTGCATACTACTTGTATTCTTGCTAATCCATATATTATCTAACATTTAACCTAGGTACTATATTTCTTGTACTATCTTTTATCCTATAGCCTAGCATGGAGTCTTTCTAGATCTGTACTGTTTGTTAAAATAAATCTTAATTTTGTTTAGGCCCTGTACATTTGATTCCATCACTATGCTGTGATGAAACATGTAGCTTGGAACACAGTTGTCAAAGCTGTCCTTTTCACTCTCGAACCACACTTCATGAAAGGTATTTCCAATTTTTTACTTGGGCTCACACTATCTTATTTTTTGTGTTAGCCATTTTTTAAAAACAAGCTTATTGCTGAATGTACATATTCTAACAAATGTTTTCTGTCAGGTTCATAGAAATATATTCTTCATTGTGGTCACTGTGCATCACATATATGGTCTGTGCCACTGTTCCTAGCCTTGTAAGCTTATCACACGGCACTTAAGGAACAGGAATGGAAAGGAACAGAACGGAACGGAATGGGACAAAAATGCATGTTATTGGACAGGAGAACACCACTGATGCCAGCAGGAGTCCCCAAGCTATTCCCCAGCCATTCCTGGCAGCCAATTTTTGAAGGACAGTAAATCGGCTGCCAGGAACGGCTGGGGAATGGCTTGGGGACTCCCAGCAGCATCGGTGGCATTCTCCTGTCCAGTAACATGCGTTTTTGCCCTGTTCCATTCCTTTCCATTCCCGTTCTTGTAAGTGCTGTGTGATAAGCTTACTGGTTTGAAACCTTGTGGAGCTTAGAGTTCTGGCGGTAGCCTTGTTCCTCTTACCACATAAGTCCTGAGGTAAAGCTACTATCAGTTCTGCTTAAACCACTATAGTTGTAGAACATGTATGACTTTTCTCTGAGCTAGAATCACTTTTACAGAGTCTTTTTCTTTCTTTATTATTTTCTGGTTTTGCTTTTGAAGATGTTTCTATGTTTGCATATCCATTTTTCATCAGACTGTTGTCCTTTGCTTTGCTTGATGCCTGTGGTCTCAGGCATTTTTCAAGAGGTGTATGTAATGTGGAGGATGGTCTACTTGTATTCATAGACATCTGCTATTTCTTTTGTTTGAGAGAGTAAATACCAACATTACCTGTAGATATTATAGGCAGGGTCATCAGAACATGACTGAAGTCCCTTCTGTAGGAAAAGGCACTTATGTCTATGGAATGTTTTCCTAAGATACCTGTTTCAACCATTTGTAAGACTCCAGATTTTTGGCAAAATTATTGGTTTTGACAGGAAAAGCTGTATCAGATCTAGATGCTCTGCTCCTTTGGGCCACTAGTGCCAGTACCAAGGCTTCAGACCAACAATATTTTGCCAGGGGAACCTGTAGCAGAAAATGTGTACCATAAACAAAATGGGGGTACTTTCCAGATAAAGGAGTGGTGGAAATGAACACGAGAAGGCCTTGTTGGAACAGCTGATTTTGTCTTCCAGTGATTTTGTCAGCTATGCACTCAGGCTTTAGAAGCGAAGTTGCATCTTCCTTTAGAGATTTTTGAGCTAGATGCTTCTCTGGTTCTTCTCATTAAATGTATGGCTGTTTCACAGATTCATACGATTGATTCAGTGGCTGAAGGAGAGAGGCAAAGAATTAGTTCTAGAATAAATTCCTTGATGACTTTAAAGAACTCACTTGTAGCTGAGCAGGCTGCAGCCTGAGTTCTATATAGACCTCGGATGCCTTTCTATAGACCATCTGTTCCAGCTTCCTTCTATTTCTGCTTCTTCTTTTGAAGATGGTTGCAAAGACTTATCACAGCAGGATTGGTTGTGATCATCCCTTATTAATCAAGTCAAAGCTGGTTTGTGCATCTGTTGTGCTGATTACTGGTTTCCACTTTGGTTGGACACACTTTTTAAGTAAAAGAGAAGTTGTATTGTTCCTGGATATTCAGGTGCTTTGCCTAAAGCTTGGAAGATTTAACCATGAAGAAGTTACCCAAGAATGTCCTGTTTCTTTGAACCCTCCAGGCTTGTACATACAGTAAGGGGGAGGGAGAGGTGCTCCCACCAAACCTCTAAGCTCCAGAAAGGAATGAGGAACTCCTGTGGAACTGGGGGCACTTTACCAGTTGGGAAAGTGTTTGAAGAGTTCACTTTTAAAAAATATATATTTTAATGAAATAATAATATTGAAGAAATACTCTCCTTGTCTTTTGCTCATTCCTTTTCTCAAACATTCTGCCTGATAGCCCAGTGCATAGTTTTATCTAGCTAACAGTGGCTATATATCAGCTCAACTAGTAAACCTACGGACTATCCCAAGCACTTATTTAGGGGGCTGCCTATTGACTAAATATGATTGTGCTGTACAAATTCTCTGCTGTTTTGAAGATCAAAGATGATCTGTTTTTAAAGAGTAGTCATCATGATATGTGTTTGGAGAGCTGAAAAAGTGGAGAAGGGGAGGAGGCACTGGCGGCACTGAATAAAGACTATGTGACTCTTTCACCTTCCTGGCAGCAGTGGCTGCTCACTTGTTGCCAACACTGATGCTGTTAGGTTTTCCTTGTCATTTTTCCAGGCCCTTTCAACACAGACACACACACCATTATGGGAAAAGTGAAGCAGCACTGAGCAAGTTGCTACTTTTCCTCCTGCTGCTGCTGCAAGGAAGATGAAGCCGCTCAGCATCCTTTGCCAACTCTCAATGGCACCTCCTCCTGTTCTCTGCTTTGTGCTTCATAGGTATCTTCACACTCTTCAAAAACAAGTCCTCTTGTTCTTGTCCTCATCACTATTTAGATTTTGTAATTGGTTCCTAAATCTTAGTGAAATTTTTTGAAAGGGGGAAGAAATTCCGCCTGCAAGCCATATTTTGCCCACACAGTCTGTAGAAGGGTTTCAGGCAGGGGTTTGTGCAGAGCTCATATGTGTGAATGCACAGATTAGCATTCAGAGAACCACAATTATAGAGAAGCAACCTGTCCTTACCTTTGCATCCAAAGTCTGAATGAGGGCCAGCTATTCAGTCTGAATTCCAACAGTTTCTGGGTAGGTGTCCATAGCTGATTCTGTATCCACTTTGACAATGTGATTGCCTTCATGTCACTTCATCAAGTGGTTGTTGAGAAAAGTAACATATATACTAATTCTAACAGGTACTTTGTTTGTAAGATCACCACTGCCACTAATCAACATTGTAAGGACCATTCCAATAAAATGGGTACCAGTTCACTCACTACACTGGGTGTGTGTGTGTGGATATGAACGTTTAAGGTATTAACTTCTGTTGTAGGGGTGTTGCAGTTTTGCAGCACTGAAATGGCATTATTTTGTAAATCCCTTTGCCACTCCAAAGTGAAAATTCATCCTATTACAACAGCCAGTGTGTGGTATGTAGAACAAACTCTGTTTGAATTACCTGCTCTATCACAAGGGAAATAAGACCATTAATTCAGTTTTTGATCATCATGTTATTTTTGAGCATTGTTAAAATTAGCTGTTATTTCCCATCTTTTTTATTCTTTCTTTCTTTTTTTCAGAGGTACAAGTTCAGTTGGGGAAATGATTCCAGCGTTCCTTGGATCTCTGTCTCATTCTGCCTGTGGAGATCTTTCAGATGCTTGGCCCCTTATCCAAAATCCAGCTTGTTGTGATAGCATTTCTTTCTGTGAATCATATACTGAGCTAATAGAAGATGAAAATTCTTTCAGCCTAGAGACTGAAAAAACAGCCATTGTGGAGTCTGATAATGAACAGGATCTTAGTATATTAACATCTTCAAGGTCTCATTTTGGAAGCCTGACAGAGTCAACTGAACTTCCAAATAAGACTTACTGTGTCACAACTTCATTAAGCCAGTTTATGACTGTTGAAGCACTGTCAACAACAGTGCATGATAGAATATTTAGTGATTCCACAAACTGATGAACAGGTAAGAAGAAAGTAATTAATAGTTGTCTAGGAGACAAGAGTATTGTTCACTATCAGATCCCCCTTATCCAGTTAAAATGCATGTCTCAATTACTAATTCTTACTTTGTGTGAAGTCCATATGCTTTTTAAAAAAGATCTCCACAAATTGAAACAAACTTCTGATGCTATACTTGAAAGCTTGTTTCTTATTTCTTTATTATTTATTTAAAGTATTGCCTCCCAGTCCACAAGGGTTCCCAAGGAGATGAACAAATAAAAATAATTTATTTGAACAATTAAAATAATGCAATGATAAAAACATTTTAAAACACATTAAAATACTCTCAAAATCCTGAAAAGCAGACTAAAAACAATTCTAGAATCCAGTTTTGAAATTGTTAAAGCAGCAGTTTCAAAAACTGAATCTTGATAATTCTGTGTTAGTTAAAAACACAAACCAGCACCTGATACTTTCAACACCATTAATAGAGGATACAGAACCATAAAGTACAGCGAAGAAATAATAGCAACTTCTGTTTTTGTAAAGTTTAGAATCACATGATTAATAGTGCCATCCTTTATTTCGAGGTAAGTGTTTATAGAATTGCAGCCTGATTTTTTCCCCAAACATTTAAGATACAAAGATGCCTTACTTTGGTTGACAGAATTTAATGCAGAAGGGATCATCCATTACTCAGGTCCATGCTGGCATAGTTTCAAAGAAGGGAATCGCCCTAGGTCTGAATGGGGCAGGGGTAGTTCATGATTTGGGCAGGGATAGCTCAACCTAAAATGGCATCCACTTGTCTATTTCACTTCCATTTTTGTTTCTGGATCTCTTTTTCTTTTCTTTTTAAATTTTTCCCCATCTGTGAAACAACTTGAAGGCACACAACAACCACATATAGAATTGGGGATGGGGTGCAAAACTGATGGATTTTGCAGCACTTTAAA
Source organism: Phrynosoma platyrhinos (assembly GCA_020142125.1). Classification (NCBI taxonomy): domain Eukaryota; kingdom Metazoa; phylum Chordata; class Lepidosauria; order Squamata; family Phrynosomatidae; genus Phrynosoma; species Phrynosoma platyrhinos. The sequence continues at coordinate 150,595,016 of JAIPUX010001232.1, read as the reverse complement.
GGATTTTTGGAGTGAAAAGTCATTTGGAAAAAGATAATTAAAATTTGGCGGCAATTTTGGAGGCTTCAAGGCCCATGGCACACATATACCATATGGGGTCTTGCTCTCATCCTGCCCTCATCCATCTCTCCCTCCTTCTCCTCAGTTTGCAAGTGATTCCAGCTCTTGGAAGTAACATTCTCCACTATTTAATTAGGATATCTCAGACTACTGTCCTTGCGTCACATGTCAGTCTAATCTTTTAAAGCATAATAGTTTGAAAATATTTGGTCTCCTTTTCAAACTGGTTTTGAAAATCTAATTTTAATTATCTGTCCCGTACAGTCATTGTTCTGTTTAATATTAATTGATCAGGTCATGCTCTAGTTTTTACATGGTTTACCAAAAATAACAACTAGTTGCCCAAGAAAAGAGCAAGTATCTATATATGTGCATCAGGCTAGGAATCTAAAAGATGGCTGTTGGCAGCCTCTGCAGATGCAACACATGTCTGGCAGTTTATAGGGTTGTTTGAGAACATCTGGATTCAAGCACTGGTTATGACCTATAAAGCCTTATTTGGCATAAGTCCAGAGTATCTGACAGATTGTATCACCCTGTATGGGTCTGCCAGTATCTTAAGATCTGGGGAGGGGGCTTTCTCTCAGTCCCACCACCATTACAGGCCCATCTGGTGAGAACATGGGAGCAAATCTTGTGCAGTTTCCTTCCACAGAAGTCTGGGCTGGCTCCCCCTTTCCGCTCTCCTTTTGCTAGCAGTAAAAGACCTTTTTATTCAAACAAGCTTTGAATGATTATTACAGAGAACCTTTTTAAGGTGTGTGTGTGCATGCTGTATTTTTGACTGTATTTTTAGGTTTTAAATGATTTTATACTACCAGTATTTTAAATCGTAAAGGTGTTTTAACTTATGAGTTGTCTTTTAGCTTGTTTTGTGCCTTTTGAGATTATTTTATTTCTGGGATCCCCTCACCACCACCACCCAAAAAAAATAGTTTGCACAAAAATCTTGGATTTTTGAAATCAAAACCTTAGTTTGCGGCAAGCCCCTCCCTCCATTTTTGCAAGGAAAACAATGTGTTATTACCAAAATCCACACAAAAAATATTATTTATTTATTTATTTATTTATTTTTGCATGGCTGACTCCCATGCAAAAAAAATTCATGGCAGTTGGCTGTCTTACTAATTGGGTGTCATGCTGAGGATGAGAAAAAATTGTAAGTATTCTTTGTGTCCCTAGAAAGCAGTAGGGAAACTTAGAAGATTATTGCATTATGATACAACCTGGTTTACCTTATCTGGCTTAAAATTAGAAGCAGGCGGCATCCCGATAGTATCAGATGCATTTAGCCACCAAAATCGCTGTCCGGCTGCAGCTCGGCTCCATCGCTGCTCTGAGGGGTGCTCCAATACAAGCTGTAAAACTCTTGGCTTCAAAAAGAGGTGCAAGGAGCACCCCTGGAGCAGTAATGGAGCCGAGCTGCAGCTGGACAGCAATTTCGGCAGCTAAATGCATCTGATACTATCAGAATGCCACCTGCTTCTAATTTTAAGCTGGCTCAGGTAAACCGGTTTATAACGTAATGTGATAGTCCCCCTAGACAAGAACTAATGGTGGTGGTGTCATTAGAAGTCAAAACTATGCCACTGAATGTAAAAGGAGAGCATTATATTGCTTGCTTTGTGGGAAAATGTCTGAAAGAATATACTTGGTATACAAAAATTCTTTTTGGTTAGAATAGTAAAATTGGTAACAAGGATACCCTTTTATAGTACTTTTGATAGTAACTTTTAGTAGTAACATTTTGAACATGGGCTCTGTGCATTTGACTAACACCTGCTACCTTTCTTTTTTTCTTTTTTTAAGGAATCTAAAGGACGTTCCATGGCAGTCCGTAAACTGAATGCTTCCTTACATGCCTCCCCTCTAATGCTTGTGAATGGAATGTAGCTTGGATCTGGATGTTACATGATTTCAGAAACAGCTGAAACAAATTGGCAGCATTTCAAAGCTCTTGGGCAGTTGTGTTTGAGACACAGCAGCTGTATGGGAAAACTTCAAGGAGAAGCATAGTGAAAGACCAAAGGCAGTTCCATGCTTCTCTCTCTCTTTTTATCTCTTAAACAGCAAGATTCTCATCGACACACAAAGTTTAGACTAGTCTCATAGCTAAGCAGATTATGTAAATATAACAAGCAACAGAATAGTATGTTTGTATGTGTATGGCTGCTGACAGCAGCAGATGTGTGTCTGTTATTTGTTGGCAAAATGAAGCATTTAGTGGGATTTTCAACAAGCTGTGTGTGGATTCAGTGTAGAATGTGCCATAAATCTAATACTGCAGGGAATCCTTTTTTTTTAAAAAAAAAAGAATACATTCATGTTTTTATGCTTCCTTAACATTTGTTGATTGTTAATTTGTAAACTTCAGTATCTGACAGTTGCAGTACTATGTGCATAAATGTTTGCTGTAAAAACTGCAAGTGCATTGAAGTAATAGGTTTTTGTGGGGGTTTTGGGCTGTGAGGCCATGTTCTAGAAGAATGTATTCCTGACGTTTCGCCTGCATTTGTGGCTGGCATCTTCAGGGAATGGTGGCATGGAGGTGTGTGGGGTATATATACTGTGTGATCCTTGGTTGAAAGGATTAACATGTAAATCTGTGTATTGTTCTGTTGAGGCAAGGCCTCAGGGTGGGAGGATATGCAAGGAGGATTAGTGTCTATTTAATTAATGGTCCATTGTCTGCTGGGAATTAGCATGTAAATCTTTGTATTGTATATACCCCACACACCTCCATTCTCTGAAGATGCCAGCCACAGATGCAGGTGAAACATCAGGAATACATTCTTCTAGAACATGGCCTCACAGCCTGAAAAACCCACAAAAACCTATGGATGCCAGCCGTGAAAGCCTTCGACTTTACATTGAAGTATTCTTTGTACCTTTTTTTCTCTCCAGCGCGGTTCTGTGTATCTTTTCTCAGAACTATGTCCCCCCTGCTTCAGCGATGCTTATTTTCAGGTAAATGTGCATAGGATTACATCTCTAGAGTAGTAGCAACTTTCCACCATTAAGATTCGTCCTTGCCAAAATATATTATTACCAGCTTTCAATAAAATATTTCTCCCATCACTTTTTGTAGTATGGAATATTTAAACTGTTGATGCCATTCATTTCTTTGTTTAATTGTGTTGAACTCCTAAAGTATCAGTAGGACTTAATGGTACATATTAGTTTACCCTTTATTTTTTAGGGTTGAGACAAAGAATGAGAGTTAGTGAAAGATAATAAAGTTAATGGGGAAAATAATTTACATTAAAATATATATATTTTAAAGTCTACCTTACCTTACATTGTTTCTTTTAAATTGACAGGAAGGTAGTTATTTAAATCTGTTAATTCTGACCTGACATCTTAATTTACGTTGCCTTACTGCACAAAACCTTACCAGAATATAGGTGAAAAGTCCCACCCATGACTTCAATATCAATATTATCTAGACTTCCTCCTTTGTCTTCAGTTCTTCCACTTTGAAGTAAGGGCCTAAGCAGACGGGTGGCACAGGGCTGCCCCGGGAAGCTGAGGATTGGGGCCGAGGCATCCGCATTCCTCGTCCCCGCGGCGCAGCTTCGCCACCCCAGGAAGGAGCGCTAAAATAGCGCTCCTTCCACAAATCGCTGAAGGTGCACCGCAAAAGGCTGCCAGCGCACCTTCGGCGCCTTTTCTGCCGCAGCGTGTGTGGACGCTGCGGCCGATAGGCATCCCCAGAGCGCCGGATGTGCGGAGGGTCCAGCACTCCGACGACATCTTCAGGAAGGGGTTGGGGCACCCAGTGTGTGGAACCCCTCCCCTTCCTTGTCCTGAAGATGGCGCTTTGCGCCGTCTGCTTCCCCCCTAAGAGTGTAAGCAGATAGAAGTTCCTTGTCTTTCTATAAAAACACTTGATATTGAAATAAGCACACATAATCATACTCATGTATGGGGCTTTACAGACTGCCAGAAATAATGCAGCTTGAGGCCACTTTAACTGTCCTGGCTCAGTGCTAGGGAATCATGGGAACTGTCATATTTTCTGAGACATTGAGCCTCTTATGTCAGAGCTCGCTGGTGCCACAATAAACTACAGTTTCCATGATTCCCTAGCACTTAGCCAGGGCAGTTAAAGTGGCCTCAAGCTGCATTATTTCTGGCAGTCTGTAAAGGCCCTTAGATTTCTTAACTAGCTCTGTTTGGAAAGAGTGAATGGACAGTACTTGTGAAAGTTAATACTGCACTGAAATCCTCTTTAACTCTCCCCCAGCCCCCCTCCAAGGATACAGTATTAGATTCAAATCAAATCAATCAAAACAACATAGCAAACATAAACATTCCCCCTCCCGTATCAGTCCCCAGAAAATGATCTCAAAACTACACTAAAGTTTAATTGAGAGAAAGGATATATTATGTTCTGGGTTAAGTTTGGGATCAGTATTAATGCATTGGAGCCTGTAATCCTTTACACTAACTTGTGAGTAAGCCATATTGAACTCGATGGAACCTCCTTGAGAGAAGATATGTATACAGTTGCACTGCTATAAGTTATATTGAATGACAAGTACATTCAATTTATATTACTAAACAATTTAAGGCTGCACTTCTATAGAGGCAAGATTCCATGAATTCAGTGGAATTTTGTTTCAGGCAAATATGCATAGGATTAGGCTATTATGTCAGAGAAATTGTTGTTACACAATTCATGTTTTTATACAGTAAAAAAAACAAGCAAATAACGTGTATACTTTTTGCATGAAGAATCCTATATTTGTGTAAACCTTGTAAATAAAATAATCCAACATGCATTTCAATATTCTGCAGAACAGTGGATAGAGACTACTATTTACTTTACGAAAACTGCTTTCACTATCACTTTTTGTCATGTTTGTTTCCTAAGGCATATGTTTCCTCTTGGAATTTACACTTTGTATAATTGAGCTTCATCACCAGCTATGGTTAAGATCAAATGTTAAAAATGAACCAAGAACAGGATTTTAAAATGTGTATATTATGTAAATACAATTTACAAAAGGTTTGATTTAACCAAATTGGTCTTGATTATGTTGCCTATGGCAAGCAATGATGTGTATGCCAATTGAAAACATACACAGTCATTTTTAAACAAAAAAGTTTTTCCAATATTTTATATTCAGAAAATCATGGTGTGTGTGTGTGTGTGTGTGTAAATAACAACTGTGTGTAAGTTTATATTTTTTTTGTATTTGTTAATAAATAGCTATTAAAATCTTGTTGGCATGTATGTGTATTTCATATTATATTTATTTGATTTTTAAAATGTTAGATTTCATCTTGATTGATAAAGTGAACTGTTTTAACACAGTATAACACAAATGCATTTCACGCACTTCTTACTCTATTTTTAATTTTTTTAGGCTGCCTTAAAATCTATTCATACTTCTTTTGTTGCTGCTTCAAGGTCTCATGTGAAGCAGATTGAGAAGTGAGATGCTTGTAAATTTTAAGTCAAGATTAAGCATCAAGATCATCAAGATTCAGGATCCTCCTTTGAAAGAAAATATAAGTGTACATCCAGAATATACTCATCTCACACACCTTGCTGGTCACATACTATCATACTAAAACCACAGATAGTGAAAGAACTGTGTATACAATAGTGGAACCAGGGTAAGGGTATATTCTCACCCTTCTTGAGCATATACAGTGGGACCTTGGTATCTGTGGATTTGCCATCTGTGGATTTAAGCATCTGCAGATGGCAAGCTTGTTGCCCCCAATGGTGGTGTGTGCACATGGCCATGCCACCATTAGGGACAATGGGACTTCACCTGAAGTTCTGTTGTCTCTAATGGTGGAGTGGCCGCATGCACTTGCCACCATTGGGAAAAACAGAACTTGAGCATCCACGGATTTTGACATCCATGGGGGGGGGAGGTTTCCGGAACAGATCCTCTATGGATACCAAAGTCCCACTGTATTACTATCCTTTACTTGCCAGAACTGCAGTAAGTAAGCATGTCTAATAGCTTGGGACCCACTCTGGGAGAAAGGTGACATATGAATAAAATACATAAAAATAAATAAAATAATCTAAAATAATCTAATCAGTACAACTGGGGCTGTAGTATTTTCTTGGGCCATTAACCATCTCTCAATCAAATCTGCCTAAGATTGTTGTGACGATAAAATGAGAACAAGATTATGAATGCACTCTTGAGAACCATAGAAGAGCAAAAATCAAATGCCATCCATAAATAAAATGCTGGGCTAGTCAAGCCACAGGTTATGTAGCTTTCAGGGGTGGTGTTCAGGAACTGGAAAGTCAAAAGTGTCTCAGTGAGATATGATATAGTACCAGCTGTTTCTGGAAAGAAATACTTATGTAGCCACTATTAAAGGAAACATGATCATAAGAACTGGAAGAAC
>JAIPUX010001232.1:150573122-150588472 GCA_020142125.1 Phrynosoma platyrhinos | reverse complement strand
TAGAGGATGTCATAAATGTTCATCCAGCTATTAGGAACATAGATAGATACTTCTCTATTGCCTCCTGCTCACCACCAGACAATAAATGGCTGTGGAAGGATTCCTCACAGCAGCAAAGTGATTCTTGCAAGATAGGAGTAGGAAGATATGGCAGAACTCTATGCTACATCTCCCTGTCCCTCTTCCCTATAGAAAGAATTAACCATGCCAAACTGCACACAAATGAGACTTTTGTGCTAATCACCTTTCAAGCTTGCTTTAAAAATGAAATAAGTTCTATCCAAGATGGGTTTGCCTGCATGTACGTGGCACATTGTCTAGAAAATCAAATGGTAATTTGCATAGCTGAAACAGCCATCACAGATGCAACACTATAGGTTAGACTACCCTTCTAGCTTCTACACCTCTGACAGTATTTTTCACCTTGAAAATGTGGAGTTCTCACACTATATTAAATGCAAGCAGAATGATTACTATGTTGTCTTCTAACATGCAACAACCTATTAGTGAAGCACTTATTGTCCTCTAAGACGGGTTTTGCATATTTTAAATTTCTTCTTCGTTTAGAGCAGTTTCAGGGCTTTAAGTACACATGCCATAAAGTGCCCCCCAAGCAATATCTCCTATGGATTAAATTAATCCTCTCTCCCCCATTCCAAGCCCTGTGATGGGTTTACATTACTACCTGAAGCACATTCCAATGCAGTCACTGCTCTTTTAAAAAGACAAAAACAAAGACCCCTTATTGGAGCTAGTGTGCACCCTTTACCAGAGAATGTGACTGGTGTACTTGCACAACAAAGGAGCACAATGTACACTTTGTGTTAGTAGGGTGCAAGATAATCCATACTCGATTTAGGCATGAGCACTAGCAAACCATCCTTGGCCTTTGCACTGCACAGAAGCTCTTTTGATTGTGTCCAGCAATGCAGCTCCTTCCATGGAATCAAATGGTTGCAGGTGGATTTGCCTCCAGCCCTGTTGTTTTTCACATCTGCGCTAAATGATGGGATTAGAGGGAATGTTCTATAATAGTGTATAGATAGGAGGCAGGGCAGGGGAGCTATGTTTTAAAGTATTGTTTCAGTGTGTTTTGAAATGTTTTCCTTTGTTTGTTTAATGTTGTAAATGTTTTTTAATCTGTTGTACATCAGCTCATGGTCCCTGATGTGGAGAGAGGAGATAGACAAATGCTTTGTTGTTGTTGCATACCTTCAAGTCCTTTCGACTTTTGGCGGCCTTAAGGCGACCCTATCATGGGATTTTCTGTACAAGATTTGTTCAGAGGAGGTTTGCATTGCCTCCCCCTGAGACTGAGAGAGTGTGACTTTCTCAAGGTCACCCAGTGGGTTTCCATGGCCAAGCCGGAATTTGAACTCTGGTCTCCCAGTGTCCTACTTTAGTGCTCAAATAATTGCACCTCGCTGGCCCTAAACAAATGCATAAATAGTAAATAACAAGAGATAAATATTATACATTCATTTATGCAGACATTTATATCCTGCCCTTCTGATGCTTAACTCCAGGCAGCTACCGGTAATAACAATTAAAACTAATAATAAAATGCAGTACAATTTTTACCCAAGACCACCACCATGGTACAATCTAATAAAACAGAGATATTGGATTTCCTTTTTTCTTTTTTTTAAGGGCCAACTTATTTAAATTCAAACTTAATTCATTGACTTAAGTTGGACCTTGAATGTAAGTTCCAGAACTAAGTAATTAAGTAATTAATGAAATGACTTTCTATTCTAATGAGCTAACAGAGAGTTTACACTTCATGATGGATTCTTTTGTAAATGCAAATGGCTGTAGAAATCTTTGCATATTTTTGTTCACGATCAATAATAAGAATAATTTTTATTTATATCCCGCCCCTCTGCGACGCAATCGGGGCGGCGTACAACAAGTGTAAAAACATCACAGCAAGTTAAAACAAGATCCAACAAACCATTCCCTAACCCACTCACCCCTTAAAAATATATTAAACGAATACAGAATTAAAATACCAACAAATAAAAACAAACAATTTATTAAAGAGTATTGAATTCAAGGTTAAAGACATGGGACTGTAAAGGAGGAAGAAAAGGAAAACAAGAAAGTTGTTTTTGGTGAATGAATAAGAAATGGGTTTTTCAAATATTATTGAAGCTGCTTCCTTTTCACCAAAGCTGAAGACTGGGCTAGGGGGTAGACAGCTAGTCTTTAGGAAAACTTATGCTTAAGTAGCAATTAAACATAAAGGTAATAGTTAATTTCCCCCACTTCTAACATAAATGCAATTGAGTTTTTACTTACTAAACACATTAATACTTCTATCTCTGTCCTGGACTATGATTACACACATTACCTATATAATCTGATGAAATAAATATGTCGGGTAATCTAGCATGTGATATATATAGGACAACATCTTTGAAAAGTCCCAACTTTCTGCAGTAAGAGGCATAGATTTCTACATGTGCTGGTCTATGACTGTAATAAATGGTTGGTTGGTTGATAGGTTTTTACACCCAAACCAGTCAGAATTTTACCAGACAGAAGAGGATTTCATGTTGGATTTTATCACACAGGGAAAATCCCGTACAGAAATGGGATTTAAATAGAAATAGCAGGTAGATTTTCACATGACGCCGATGTTAAACTGTGTTTAACCCAAACAGAAAGTAGTCAAAAGCCACTTCTTTTTACTTTCAGGAAATCCTGAAAGTAAAAAGAAGCAGCTTTTGGACTAATTTCTATTCAGGTTAAACACAGTTTAACATTGATGTGTGAGAAAATCTACCTGTTTTTGTGGGTTTTCTCCATCTTTTAATCCCTTTTCTGTACAGGATTTTCCCCGTGTAATAAAGTCCATTGTCAGAGAGAGAGAGAGAGGAAACACATTTCCAAAAAATGCACAGAGGAAAATACCAATTTACATGGAAAGGGAAGTATGTAAATAATTGCATTAATTTAACCATCTCACCATAGAGAAGAGTGTGACCAGATGACTTGTGTACCTTCCGCTCAGTCTACTTGTTCAGTTGTTGATTGACATCTTCAAAGTCCCTGTACTCCCTTCTTAGGACGTTATCACACGCGGGCCAGAAAGTGGAAATAAAAATGGAAATGAGGCATCCCAAAAATAAACGGGAAATAACCCTTGTTTCCGCATACGTCATTACCTTCATTGCACATTTACAGTAAGTGTATCGAATGTCCACACACAAGAGAAAAAAACCCATAAATGTAGCCGAAATGAGCCTCCTGCACATGCACAGAGAGAGGAATGCTCGCTGGAACCATGGCAACAGCGGGGAAATGCACCACAATACGTATTTGGTTATCAGACTTACAGTAAATGCGAAATGATTCCCGTCGCACAATTGCAATTCCTGAAGAAACCAAAATTCAAAAGATCTCAGTTCTTTCCAGTTTCTGTCGGGGTTCTGTCGGGGTTCTGTGCGACGTCGTGTGGAAACACAGGCAAATAATCCGGATTCGTTCGCCATTTCGTTTGAATTCTGTTTGGATTGAGCCCCTTGGGATAACATCCTTAGTGTCTGTCATATTTAAATTGAACTTGGACTGGAAACAAAATAGGAAACTTCTTCAAAAAAGGACTAACCTCTGTGCAATGTAGTGATGGGAGCATCCCTGGATCAGGGGGGCAGTCAATCATTTCTGGTTTTTAAAAGAGGGCATTTTGGCTGGCAGGCCTGCCAAAATACCATTTTGGTCATCTGTACAGCCCAGAGATTCCTGGGGTGCAACTGGCCCTTTATGCACCATTTTGTTGTGTGCGTAGGTACAGGGAGCTAAGTCATACTTACTCACCCCATTACACACAGTCATCCTATCACAATTTTCACAAAGTCGGAAAAATTTATTATAGTAAAAGCATTCTCAGTATTGGAATGCAATCCTTCTTTGTTGTTGTGTGCCTTCAAGTCATTTCTGACCTATGGTGACCCTAAGGCCAACCTATCCTGGGGTTTTCTTGGCAAGATTTGTTCAGAGAAAGTGTGCCACTGCCTTTTCCTGAGGCTGAGAGCATGTGACTTACCCAGGGTCACCCAGTGGGTTTATGGCTGAGCTGGGAATAGAACCCTGCCCTTCACACATTCTTTTCCTAACCAAAAGGCAAACAATTGACATTTAAAACTGAACAGTCTCCTTCTGACATATGCTTGAACTGAATATGAAGACTCAGAGAAATTCTCTCTGATTTCAAGAACATTCAATACGATCATTTACAATTCAAAGGGATGAGAACAAAGATAGCTTTAGATGTGACTGAGCTGATTAGTGTCAAGGGATCAAAAAAAGAAAGTTCAAAGGCATCATCTGTGTAGGGCCTATGTTAGAAAGGATGTTTTTAAAAGCCCAAGAAAGCAAGCTCCCAGCCTTCAGCAGGCAGATAAAACGGGGATTAAAGACTCTTGCTGTCCTTTGAACCTCAAAAAAGTCATGCTGGGAAACAAAATGAGGCAGGATACAAAAAGGTCCCAAGCTATTACTGCACTGATTTTATTTCATCTACATGCTTTTAAATTAATCAATCTATTTATAAATGAGTTACATCAATGACATTAGGGCCCCAATCCTGAGATCTCCACATGCAGCAAAATGTTATGCCATGTATAATACTGTGAATGGGAAGTCATGTGGCATGGTCACAGGTAGCATAAGTGGACATAATCTTCCATCAGTATCTTGAAATGGATGCATCAAAAACAGGAATGTACATCTTTGTCTACTCTGCCCATGTATATAATCCTGTGTGTGTGTACACCTATGTGGTGGAGTCTCATTCTTTGGAGGTTTTTAAGCAGAGACTGGATGGTCATCTGTTGGGGATACTTTGATTGTGTCTTCCTTCATGGCAGGAGGTTCGACTAGATACCCCTTGTAATCTCTTCCACTCCATGAGTCTATGATATTTTCCTGCTAGGGAGGTCTTTAAACAGAGGCTGGATGGCCATCTGTCAGGGATGGTTTGATTTTGAGTTCCTGCATGGCAGGGAGTTGGACTGGATGGCCCTTGTGGTCTCTTCGAACTCTATGATTCTATGATTCTAAGAATATCTGCTGATCAAACAACACTGCAATTGTGTGTGTGTTGAAGGAGAAAGAAATTAGAATGCCAGGCCTGGTGAATTAAAGAACCAACTCTATTCAGAGAAAGAACTGCATTTCTGTCTCCCACCCTTACAGACTAGAATCTGAACAGAATAGGAATCCTGATTCCTGACATCCTAATATAGTTTGCCAAGGTTGCCAAGTCACTATTGCAAAGTGCATACACTGGGAAGATTCCATGAAGCTACCAGACAAGACAAAAGTCAAAACATCTAGGCATCAGTTGGTCATATACAACATTCTTTAAGGAAAACAAAATAAGCTATGCAATTTTCACATTGTCATCTTGGTTTTTTGTTGTTGTTTGGGTGTTGTTGTGTTGTTGTTGTTGTTGTTTTGTTTTGTTTTTTTGGAGGAATTTCCCTAGCACCAGGTTAAATAGCAGAGATGGAAACTTTTTTTAATTTAGCTGATGCAAGGCCATGTTTGTTCCCCTTTGGGTGTTTATTCATTGTAAATTGAATTGAATTCAGTGGTGCCTGCTCCACCACCTGCAGAAGAGGGCTGCAAGACTTTGTTCTTGTTGTTGTTGTTAACTGCCCTCCAGTTGACAGACTCATGTATGAGACTCCTCCAAGATCCCCTATTCTCCACTATCCTGCAGGCTCAAGCCCTTGGCCTCCCTGATTGAGTCTATCCATCTGGCATGTGGTCTTCCTCTCTTTCTACTGCCTTCTACCTTTCCTAGAATTATTGTCTTTTCTAAAGATTCATGCATCCTCATAATGTGGCCAAAGAATAACAACATTCATTTGATCATCTTGGCTTCCAGGGAGATTTCAGGCTTTGACCCATTTGTTTGTCTTTTTGGCCATCCACAATGGCCTCAGCACTCTTCTCCAGCACCACATATCAAATGAGTTGATTTTCTTCTCATCCACTTTCTACACCAGGGATAGGCAACCTTTCCCCTTTAGGGGCCAAGGGACTTCAGCTCCCAGAATCCAGGAGCTATTGGCCAACATGAGACTATTGGCCAACATGGCTGAGGCTTCTGGGAGCTGAAGTCCCTCGGCCCTTAAAGGGGAAAGGTTGCCTACCCCTGTTCTACACTGTCCATCTGTAGATGGTGACAAGGAATACAATAGCTTGGATAATTTTTACTCTAGTGTTCAGTTGTATATCTGTACACTTTAGAATCTCGTCTAGTTCTTTCATTGCTACCCTTTCCATTCCTAGTCTTCTTATTTCTTGACTGCAGTCTCCATTCTGACCAATGTTTGATCCAGGGTACAGGAAATCTTTAACTATTTCGACTAGCAATTTAAAACTTGAAGATTAGTAATTCAAAAAAATTAAGCATAGATAAGGAAGCATGTGAAGGCTGCCTCTGCACTTTGGACCTTCTGATGTTAATGGCCTTCAGTGTTCAAATTAATGTGATCACTAAGCTCTTTGTCTGCTAGGGTCTTGTGGAAATGCAGTGTTAACCTCATGCTTTGCCAGCTTGGAACTGAAAGAGGCATCAACACTGATGAGATGAGGATATATGTCCTTGCATGCATAACCTAAGGGCATGTTGTGTAAGGAGGTCTCCAAGACCCCCTTTAGGCAAGCCAGTGAACTGTCCAACTGCTTTCATAGCTGGCCCATTATGCAAGTGTAAATCACCAACAGAATTCTAGTCTGCAAACCCAGCCTTAATAATAATAATAATAATAATAATAATAATAATAATAATAAATATTTATATCCCGTCCCTCTGAGCTCAATCAGGGTGGCTCACAAGTGATAAAAGTACAAATACATTCAAACCCCTAAACCCTCCCCCCTTAAAAAAGTAATAAACCAACTTAAATTTATCAGACTGTTCAGGCACCCAGCAAATATTTCTCAAGGAATAATCACAATCAGACAACTCATCATCTGTGTCACATTAGCGAAAAAAACAGATTACTTGACTTTCTGCCTTAATGTTAGAAAGGAGTTTATTACACGGGGGAAATCCCGTGCGGAAACGGGGCTTTAAATTAGAAAAAAACCACAAAAGCGGTTAGTTTTTCAGACAACGCCGCTGTTAAAATGGGGTTAACCCGAACGGAAAGTAGTCAGAAACTGCTTCTTTTTACTTTTGGAAAATCCCCCATTTAAAATGGGGTTAACAGCAATGTGTGTGAAAAAATAACTGCTTTTGCGGGTTTCCCCTACCTTTTAAATCCCGTTTCTGCATGGGATTTCCCCTGTGTGATAAACGCCAAAGAAAAGTGAGGAGAAAGAAAACAGAAAAGTTAGAGAGGAAGAAGCTTTCCACCACAAATATGAGCTAAACTACATGTTCAGAAAAAACACTTAGCACATCCTTTATTGTATTGTAGACCTTTGGAATGCACATAGAGGATTGAATGTATAATTATGTAAAGAAGTACAGTTGTCCCTCTGTTTTCATAGACTTGAAGTCCACGACCCTCACTTATCTGTGAGGGATGAACAGAGGGGCACAAAATGGAGTGTGCACCTGCAACATGCACCCGCTCACCCCCATGGACACGTACCTCCATTCAAGCCAATAGGGCTTGAATATTTGCATTTTTCCCCATGAAAAAGGAGGGACAACTGTACCTGTTCATTGAGAAACTTTCCAGTCTAAACCTACTAAAACTAATGCCAGCATTAAGCATGTTGGTAGACCTTTTTTAAAAAAACGAGAGGAAGAATCCATACAAGCAGTTCTACAAATGCATTGTGTCCTAGATAGACATTACCATGTGCTTTTTCTAATCATTAGACTATCTCTTTTCCAAAACAGTTTGAAAGTAAGCATTCCAGAAGTACATTCATGTGCCAGCTGAAGTTTCTAAAGAAAGAAATTTGTTGATCAAAGCTCACTCCGTTTAAAGTCATCTGTCTTCATTATCGCCAGGTTAAAGGGTTCTTTCCCCAGCTGCACATCTCCCTCTGTACAGTAAGTGATTTAAAAAGAAAAAGAAAAGCTGGATAAAGAGGTCAGACAGTATCCAAATGGCATATAGTACCGTATTTTTCATAAACAATAAGTTAAAACATGTTACCCTTTTCTGCAAGACAAAAGCATGCAGGGTGGATTACTCAGATTTGGAAAAATTAAGTGTAATTGTACCCTGAGGCCTGGAAATCCCATAAGATATTGTAGTACAGTTTGCTCTTAACAGAAACACCCAATTTCATTTGCCTCTGCAAACAACTACTTGGCTACATATCACCATGAAAAATGACTACTAGAATCTACTAAGTGGTTGAGGGGCTGTTTGTTTTGTTTTATCTGTATTATACTGTATATATTTTGTGTTGAACCAGGATGGTCAAAGAAGATTCTTTCTTTGGCACCTTGAAAGAACAATTCTTTATATAGCTATTCAGAAATATATTCCATGGAGTATTTTTCTATATTAAAACTAGAGGTAGACTCTTAAGTAGTAGTTAGACTGTTGTATGTATTATAACTTTACTGCATTCTGCCAAAGTTTTTTCAACCTGACATTCATCCATTCATGATATAAATTAGTAACCTGCTCAATTTAATATACTTTGAGGGCATACATTTAAAATAATATCCCCTTTAAATCTTAATTCAGTTGAAAATATTAATTGAAAATTGAAAATTATATACAGTTGGCCCTCCACATTTGCGGATTTTGACTTTTGCGGATTTGACTATTCACAGATTTGATTAATATTCTCTCTCTAGGAATTTCGAGGTCTTCCAGAATAACTGTATCACTGGAGGACCTAGAGATTCCTAGAGATAACAGTTCTCTAGGCATTTGCACATCCTCTAGTGCAATTCTATGGTTACCATCTGGCAGATGCTGGCCATAGAAATTCCTAGAGAGGTGTTCTCTCAGGTAAAATAAATTGGTTTTTTTTAATTTGCGGTTTTCCCAATTTCATGGGGGTGGAGGGACCACTGTACTTCACTTCCTACTGGTGCAGCAAACAGTTGTATTATACAAATCTCCTGTGAACAAATCTTGCCAAGAAAACCCCTCAGAGTCTCAATAAGTCGGAAACAACTTAAAGCCACACAACAACACTGAACGTTTTATACCTTAACTTTATTCTATGTTTTAATTGTTCTCGTTTAATATCTTTCTAGGGGTGGGTGGGTTTGGGTGTTGATGTACCTATTGGTGTTTTCAATGTTGTAAGCCACCCCGATTGTGCTGCAGAGGGGTGGGATAGAAATAAATATTATTATTATTACTACTGCTACTACTATTATTATTACTTTTACTACCAGAGAGAAGTACTCTCTGCATTTTTATTACCAGAGAGAAGGAGAGGTTCTGCCAGAATTTTCTGCTACCACTTGGGATGGTGAGTGTAACCTCCTTAATGGGGGTGGCCCTGAGGCTCAGCAACAAGCTAAATGTACACAAAGGCCAATAAACCAGGAGTTCACAACCCTTTTTTTCTTCTGATCTACTACTTACAGTGGGCCCTTGGTATCTGCTGGATTTTGGTTCCAGGACCACCACCACACCACCCCCCGTGGATACCAAATTCCATGGATGCTCAAGTCCCATTACATACAATGGCATTGTAAAATGATGAATCTTATATAATATGCAGAAATCAAGGTTTGCTTTTTCGGAATTATATATATATATATATATATATATATATATATATATATATATAACCATCAAGCCTTGGATGGTTGAATCCGTGGATAAAGAATTTGTGGATATGGAGGGTTGGCTGTACTATATTCTGCCAACGTTTCTTTCTTTCTTTTTAAGTTTTATTAAACATTAAAACACATTACACACTTAAACCACATAACATATCCAAACAATACATTGACTAACAATGACATATATCTAAGATCAAAACATAAAAGTGACTTCCCTCCTTTACTATGAATATTACATATATCTCTCTTCTGACTTTCTGATTTCCCCACAATTTTCCTTACACCTGAATATAAACTCCTATATTCCTTCTTACATTCCATTCCTAATTTCAACATCATTTCATATTTTCCCGTCCCACATCATATATACGTGTACTGGACCTTCCTTTTCTTCTTTGTCTAAAACAGCTATAACTACACCAATCATATTTACACATTCTTTCAGTATCTCTCTTTTAATTCTTCAATTTTAGTATCTCTCTTTCAATTCTTTTCTCCCCATATTCTGCCTCAGTTTCAACAAGTCAAAACTCTTTCCTTTTGTTGTTAGGTGGAAGGTGGAAGCGAACTAGTTATGTCATGAGCCTCTTCGTGTCTTTTTGAAGAAAGAAGCATCGATCAGTGATCCGCCCACAAGCGAAAGAGCTAGGAAGGAGATCCTCAGCTGTTATTAAGGTAATCATGTATCCCAGTTCAAACAGAGATTTCAGGAATAAATATCTGCTGTTCAACTCTTCCTCTCTTCTATTACTACTTTCCTGGCCAAACTTCTAGGCTGGGATGTGCCGGTGCAAGAGCAACAAGAGGCTGGAGCAGCGCCATTACAAACAGGAGATGTGAACCTCAGGGTATTCAGAAAAGAACTTATTTATACATATTTAAAACCTGTCTAAAGGTTGCCTTGAGGATAGTGGAATTTCCCTATCTTGAAGGGGAACCCGAAGTTACTATTACTTCTCAGAAATGGTGGTTGGATGCAAGTCAAGCACAAAGAGAGAAAGAGAACATGGATTCTCTCTCAGCACCCTGGGGAATGCCCCTTTTTGTGGTTTTAAGAGCAAGGGGCCACAAACTTAGCAAAGGAATGTAGTTTCTTGGACTGAGGAATAAAATGTGCCACATGAATACAGTGGCTTACTATGCTGGGTTGAATACTGAATATTCAGGGAAAAGGAGTGTGATGCTTCCAAGTGAATTGTAGCCCTAGTGGTTAAAACATGTTTAGCAGCCACTCTGCTTTTTCCAGCTAATTGTGTGTGTGACGGCAGTTAACAACAACAATAGCAATGTGAGCCAGCATGGCATAGGACGTTATCACACGTGGGCCAGAAAGCGAAAATAAAAGTGGAAATGAGGCATTCCGAAAATAAACTTGTTTCTGCAAACGTCCTTACCTTAATTGCGAATTTACAGCAAGTGCAATGAACGTCCACACACAAGCGAAAATATCCTGTAAATGTAGTAGAAATGAGCCTCTTGCACATGCGCAGATAGAGGAATGCTCGCGAGAACCATGGGTAATGACAGGGAAATGCTCCCCAATACGTATTTGGTTATCACATTTACGGTAAATGCGGAATCACCCTCATCGTGCAATTGCAATTCCTCAAGAAACCGAAATTCAAAAGATCTCGGATCTTTCCACTTTCTGTCCACTTTCATTCTGGTTTCTGTGCAATGTCGTGTGAAAACACGGGCCAATAATCCGGAATTGGTTGGGATTTTGTGTGGATTTTGCGTGGATTTGGCCCCGTGTGATAACGTCCATAGTCATAGTGATATGAGTGTGATTGATCTCTGAAGGCTGATTCCCAGCTGGGCCATGAAACCCATTGGCTAACCTTAGAATCATAGATCCATAGAGCTGGAAGAGACTTCAAGGGCCACCCATTCCACCCCCCTGCCGTGCAGGAATTCACAATCAAAGCATCCCCGACAGATGGCCATTCAGCCTCTGTTTAAAGACCTCCAAAGAAGGAGACTCTTAATGTTTAGGTGGAATCTCTTTTCCTGTAGCTTGCATCCATTGCTCCATGTCCTATTCTCTGCAGAAAACAAGCTTGCTCCATATGACACCCCTTAAAATATTTAAACAGGGTTATCATATCACCTCTTAACATTCTGTTAAGTCTCTCCTAATAGGGCATGGTTTCCAGACCCTTCACCATTTTGATTGCCCTCCAAGTCACACTCTCTCAGCCTTAGGGGAAGGCAATGACAAGCTTCCTCTGAATAAATCTTGCCAAAAAAAACCCATGATAGGCTCACCTTAGGGTCACCATAAGTTGGAGATGATTTGAAGGCACACAGTACACACACACTTGTGTGCATGTGCATGTGTGTGTAAAGGGATAAGATGAAAGAAGTGGTGGGAAAGCATAGAAGAGTTGCAAATGAAAGAGAGCAGTATCTGAATCTATCCCCTGCTGTTGTTTGAACCATATTGGAAACTCCCCAAATGTAGGAGGCTCTCCACTATAAATGGACCCCTTCATGCCACACAATTATAGCACTTTTATTCCACTTTAACTGCCATGGCTCCATCCTATGGATTCCTGGGATTTGTTGTTTTATGAGGTATTTAGAATTCTCAGCAAGAGAGTTACTTGGGTGTCTCATGAAACTGCAAACACCAGAATTACCCAGGTCAGAGCAGTTAAAGTGGAATCAAAGTGCTGTAATTTTGTAGTGCAAAAAGGCGAGCCATGGACATGGATGAAAACTGGCCCTCGTCATGTGTAGAGATAACCTGCTTGCAAACACTTGAACAGGGATAATATGGAAATTAGTGGTCTTACTATTCATAGGGAAACTATTGCAATAAAAGTCTGAAGCCAGAAATGAAAAGAAATACACTCGTCCTTCCACATTTGCGGGTTTGAATTTTGGGGATTTGATTATTCATGGATTTTATTAATATGTTCTTTGTAGGAATATTGAGCTCCTCCGGCGCAACTCTATGGTCAACTTTAACCAAAAGTCGCACTGGAGGCCCTAGAGATTCCTAGAGAGAACACTCCATAGGCATTTGTAGCTCCTCCAATGCAATTCTATGATCAATGTCTGGCAGATGTTGATCACAGAGTTGCACGGAGGACCTAGAGATTCAGAGAAGTGTTCTCTCAGGTAAAAACATTGTGTTTTTGTTATTTGTGGTTTTTCCACATCCACGGGGGTCCTGTGCCCCTAGCCCCAGCGAATGTGGAGGGACGAGTGTAAATTGCTGTTTATCTTTATTAAGTTTTTGGATAGTCTTTCAAAATGCATATGTAAGGAAATGCTGCTTCACGTAGTTTTAGCGATTTTCTGATAGCTGCTAATATATATATACATACATATATATATATATATATACATGTAAATATCCAGAACATGTTAAATCATACTAAAATCTCCCTCTACTCTAGTTGTTTTGGGTCAGCTTCATTGTCAAGGCTTTTTTTCCAATTTTCAGATTTGGAGAATAGGGTTTGAATCCCAGCTCGGCCATGGAAAGCCACTGGGTGACCCTGGCAAGTCACACTCTCTCAGCCTCAGAGGATGGCAATGGCAAGCCCCTTCTGAAGAAACTTGCCAAGAAAATCCTGTGATAGGGTCACCTTAGGGTTGCCATAAGTCAGAAGCAACTTGAAGGCACACAACAACAACAGCAAAGTTGAATAAGAATGTTAACCTCAGGCCTTTCTTAAAGAAGTATATTTTTCCGAAGCGAAGAAATGATTATTAAATCAGTACAAGGCTGTAGTTGGCATCCCATTGTAAATTTAAGTGGCCACTTCAGGCTTTCAGAAACATAAACTTCATTTTTTCACAGTTGTAAGCCAGGACATGTTTGGCCAAGCAGCATCAGAGGGAGGTAAAGATGGCCAAAGTTATTAATGGGGAAGAACACACAAGATATCAAAGTCTGCAACAGTTTGCTTTTGCCTGAACGTACTGGAAAAGGCAAAGCTCCATCACCACTTCTCCTGTTCCCCCTTCCATCCTGAATTAATTAAGTGCAAACTACTTTGACACTTTGAACTCAATTTGCAGCAATTGAAGTAAGCTGAGTACAAAGTGGGAGGAGAGAGAGAGATTTTAAAAGCAGTTGAAAATTCGGATGATTCATTGGGACTGTCCCTGCCAAATCAGGACAGATGAAGGGTATATAAAAGATTAATATGACGGTACAATGTTTCATCTGTACAAAAAAAATGTGGTAAAAGGTGTACATGTTAAGGCTTTTGGCCATTTTAGATGGTCTATTCATGCTATTAAAGCAAATACAACTTGAATCATGAGTCTTTTGGACATCTAATGTTGTTAACGGAGAAAAATGAGCTAAGAGACTGTTTCCAGCTTTCATAAATCCTTTCGTAAGACTTCAGTCAAATTGCATTGCTTTCTATTGTTGTTTTAACCTTTGATGGCCACAAGAGCTTTAATTGGCTGTTCATTTGGCTCTTTTTCTTAGAAGCTAATGTACCATTATTGGCGTTGGAAAATAAACTCTCTGCCAGTCAAAACAGCAAGATTTTTTTTTAAAATGACAAAGCCATATTACCAATCCCTTCTATTTCCATCACAGAGACCTTTCATAGGTTGTTTTTAGGGCCACTTAATGCAATGGCAAAGCTCCTCTGAACAAATCTTGCCAAGAAAACCCCATGATAGGGTCGCCATAAGTCAGAAATGGTTTCAAGGCACACAACAACAGCAACAACATCAAAATGCTATAGGAGGAAGCAAAAACCTGGATGGATCAGGACAATTAGACTGCATTCGCACTGCAATAATCTAGATTGATACCAGTTTAGCTATCATGGCTCAATGCTATGGGATCCTGGGATTTGTAGTTTGTTGTGACACGAGAGCTCTCTAACAGAAAAAGCTAAATGTCTCACAAAACTATAGTTCCCAGAATTCCCTGGCATTGAGCCCTGGCAGTTAAAGTGGTGTCAAACCGGATTCTTTCTGCAGTACAGATGTAGCCTTAGCATTCTCCTGTTCAGTACTTGAAACATGCAAAAACAAAACCTGTGCTTCTTGAAATACTTGTCTTTTTCCCCACCTTTAGATTTCTCATCAAAACTACATTTTTCCATGAAGACTTGATTTACAAACTGTTTCTGCTTTGATTCTGAGCTACAGCAAAGCTGTTAGATTTGTCTCTTTTATCTTTTCCCTACAGACTGTTGTCAAATTTTTAGGCTGCAGGCACCTTTGCCTGATTGTATGCTTGCTTGCTTATATTAAAATCTGCCAATTCTATGATGGGTGCTACTGTATAAACGCTAAATAATTTCTTCCCTTTTCCCCAATGCATAGTTCTTAACATGCCACCAGGGCTTGCGTCTCCTTACGAATTCCTTTTGCCCATCAGTTTCAAAGATGCTGACGATTCATTAATTACCTTTTGCATATTAAATATTCACTTTCCACTGTTTGTTGTAATGTATAAAAAAGACATAAAAGAATTTACTAACATCTTTGAGACTGATTGGGAAAAAGAAATTCTGAGCATGAGATTTCATGGACTACAGTCCGCATCCTCAGATGCAACAGTAGTCCATAAATACTTGCACTAGAAATGTCTTTTTCTCTAAGGACGTTACCACACTGGCCCTAA
>JAIPUX010001232.1:150552402-150564413 GCA_020142125.1 Phrynosoma platyrhinos | reverse complement strand
TCCACACCGGTGTCAATGGGGCCTTAGTCAATCTGTCCATTTCTATCATGTCTAAAGCTTTCAAAAGCCAATCATCAATTGAGGAGATCTCTGGTTCTCTCCATTGTTTTACAAAAATTATTCTGGCCGTTGTTATTAGGTATAAGATGACTTTTAGGTGCATTACATGTATAAAATGCCTTACTTATTTTCAGCTTCAGTGTAACAACAGGCCATTACGCTTCGGGTACGGATTGAGTCACAGCATAAGAGAAACTATAAAACATTAACACAGTTTGAGAGCCTGGAAGGGTGTGCCTGCAAAGCACACCTGTGCTTTATTTACCTGGGTCTGGGAAGATTCTCCCTCCCCTCCATGTACATTCAGCACATTCAAAAGTATCTTGCAGGCAGCAAGGCCAAAGGTGCAGGGAACATGTTAATCCAAGACTGGCTTTGAACCTTACAGCTCTTCTTTCCTTCAACACTATCAGCCAGCGGCAGACATGTGCAGTTAAAACAGGAAAGGTATAATTAGCATTCCCTCTCTATAATCTGCTTCTCTCTTTCAAGGTGCAATTGATTTATACCTTGGCATGTAAATTACTAGGTACAGATGTTTAAACTGGTCACATCAAAGATCTTGGCTAAAAGAACATCAAAGAAGACGCCGTCAAAATTAGTACTAGAATGAGATGCTCCTTTTTTAAAATAAATAAATAAATAAATGTGTGTGTGTGTTTTCAAAAGAAAGATGAGATTCTGTGAGGTTTTGCTCTGGCAAATAGGAATTTAAGAGACATAGGTTTGCATACCAAGCCAAAAAGAGCCTTTCTTGTTGTTTTTTATTGTGTGCCTTCAAGTGGTTTCTGACTTATGGTGACCCTAAGGCGAACCTGTCACAGGGTTTTCTAGACAAGATTGGCTCGGAGGGGGTTACTTTTGCCTTTGCACATTCTGAAAAACTCAGTGGTTTCCTGTTGTTGTGTGCTTTATGTTGTGTGTCAAATCATTTCCGATTTATGGCAACCTTATCACAGTTTTTTTTTTTTGGCAATATTTATCCTGAGGGAAATTGCCTTTGCCTTCCACTGAGGGTGGGAGAGTGTGACTTGCCCAAGGTCACCCAAGAGGTTTCCATGGCAGAGCAAGGATTTGAACCCTGATCTCCGGTCATAATCCAACAGTTGGACTACTATAGCATGCTGGATCTCCAAAAAGAAAAAGGAAAAAAGTTAGCTGCCAAATATTGTAGCCCACCAGAGGTTGCAAAACCCTACTGTATTTTCTGCTTTAGCCTGGGAGGTGTGAAACACAGGGATTTGTCTTGTCATTGTTTACAAGCCACTATAAATGTTGGTGAATTGCACCAGAGATCCCAAGTTGTGCAGCCATCTACTAATCCTATATGACAGCCTTCTACTAATCCTATGCAGTGGTTGTTGTTTGTTGTTAGCAGCCCTTGAGTAAACCTTGACTCATGGCAACCCTGTGGATGAGGCATCTCCAAGCCCCCTATTCTCCACTGCTTTGCTTAGGTTTTGTAGATTCAGGCCCGTGACCTCCCTGATTGAGTCCAACCATTTGGCATGCAGTCTTCCTTTCTTTCTATTGCCTTCTACCTTTCCTAGCATTATTGTCTTTTTGAGTGAGTCACGCCTTCTCATGATGTGGCCAAGTGAGACAGACTCAATTTAATCATCTTGGCTTCTAGGGAGAGTTCAGGCTTGACCTCTTCAAGAACCCATTTGTTTGCCTTTTTGGCCATCCGTGGTATTCTCAGCACTCTGCCCCAGCATCACATCTCAAATGAGTTGATTTTCTTTTTATCTGCTTTCTTCACTGTTCAGATATGAATGATAATAGGGAATACAATGGTTTGGACCAGGGGTCGGCAACCTACAGCCCGCGGGCCGGGTGCAGCCCATGGAGACCTTCAGACCGGCCCCTGCCCAGTCCTGCTGCCACCACTGCCTTTCACGGCCACGGGGGTCCTCCGGGGCCCCATTTTGGAATCCAAAATGGCAACCTGGAGGACCCCCGTGGCGGCCCTGGGCCTCTCAGAGGCCCGGTGCGGTCGAGGGAGCCCTCCTGGGGGGGTCCCGCCGTCATGCGCATGCGCGCGTGATGTGGAGGGGCAGCACCATTTTGTTTTTCAAAATGGTGGCACACGCATGCACGGGGCAAGCACGCACTCAAGCATGTGCACCGGCCCCCAGCGCCATTTCCCCCCCCGGCCCATTGGGAAAAAAAGTTGCCGACCCCTGGTTTGGACGATTCACACAATAGACCAAACTAAGTACCAAGACAGGAATCAATACTAAAAGTGCTATCAATACCATGTGTTAGCACAACAATGGGCTGTTGCAGAGCAAGGGTCAGTCTGGGGGTAGATCTGGGATGGGCCAGCTGCCTATCGGCTGCCCCAACCCCACCCCGACACCATCCTGACACCGTGGGGCCGTGCATGGCGTCAGGTTACCATTCCGGTGCAGCATGCAGACACGCTGCACCAAAAGGGCATGGAAGAGCTGCAGCACCAGCATTTTGCCTCTCTTTTAGGGGCAGCAAAAGGGAGGATCGGGGCATGGGGTTGCCACAGCCCTGGTCCACCACTCCCCAGGTGGCTCTCTGCCACCCCAAACGGGCCATCTGCATCAGCCCAATGTTGGTGACCATCATAATCATCATATACAATGTATACATACTCCTGGTTGGGCCAAAACTCTGGCTCATGTGTTGCATTTTACTGTTGTGGTGTATGAAACAAATGTTGCTCCTAAAGTCACTTGCAGTGTTGCAAAGGATTTTGTTGTTATCTGACTTTGAGTCGACTTCAGCTCATGGCAACACTGTGGATGAGACACCTCCAGGAACCCCTATCTTCCACTTCTCTGCTTAGTTCCTGCAAGCCCATGCCTGTGTCTCCCCTGATTGAGTCCATCCATCTGGCTAGTGGTCTTCCTCTCATTCTTCCACCTTTCCTAGCATTATTGTCTTTTCCAGTGATCCATGCCTTCTCATTATATGGCCAAAGTTAGTTACCATTCAAAGGTCATTTTGAATACCTCTGGGGTATTAGCCACCTCTCCTAATTTGGTGTCAATCATCTGCAAAATTGACAAGCTGGTCACCGGGAGATCTAGGGGTGACCATATAACACCTATATTAAAGTCCCTTCACTGGCTGACTATTAGCTTCTGGGCACAGTACAAGATGTTGGTTATAACCTTTAAAGCAGCTGTAGGCAACCTTTCCCCTTTAAGGGCCGAGGGACTTCAGCTCCCAGAATCCCAGGAGCTATTGGCCAACATGGGACTACTGGCCAACATGGCTGAGGCTTCTGGAAGCTGAAGTCCCTCAGCCCTTAAAGGGGAAAGGTTGCCTACCCCTGCTTTAAAGCCCTTCATGGCTTGGGCCCAGCTTACTTACGGGATCGCTTTCTCCCATACAATCACCCCGCACACTGAGATCCTCTGGTAAAAACTTACTGCAGCCAGCAAAAACTAGGCTGGCAGCGGTTACCCAGAGGACCTTTTCTTCTGCCACTCCCATTATGGAATAGCCTGCCAGAAAAGATCTGTCACATTGCCAGTCTCAACTGCTTTAAAAAGGCGGTCAAGGCATAACTCTTCCGGCAGGCCTTCCCAGACTAGCCTCTCAGTCACCTCCCATCAATTGCCCCTCTTTTGTTTTAATAATTAAAATGTATTTTTTTATTGTGGATGGGAGTGTTTATGGGATATGATGTTTTACTGTATCTTAATGCTGTTTTATTACTGTTAGCCACTTCGATCTGTTTGGATATTATTATTATTATTATTATTATTATTATTATTATTATTATTATTATTTAGGGAGAAAAAATGAAATGTACAGAGATAGGATAGGTGGCACCTGGCTTGACAACAATACACATGAAAGGGATCTAGGAGTCCTAGCAGACGACAAATTGAACATGAGTCAACAGTGCGATGCAGCAGCTAAAAAGGCAATATGATTCTAGGCTGCATTAATAGAAATATAGTGTCTAGGGAAGTAATAGTGCCATTGTATTCTGCTTTGGTCAGGCCTCACCTGGAAGACTGTGTCCAGTTCTGGATACCACAATTCAAGAAGGATGAAAAAGCCACACTTGAATGTACCTAAGCCACTAATAGGATTCTAGCCATACAGTCCCTTAAAAACGGAAGCTGAATATGTGCTGTCCGTGGGTTAGGGGTTAGCCATAGATTCTTATTGAACACACAGGCAGCCCCTACTTTTTTCAACTAGCATTTGGGGTTTTATTATGGTGTGAATGTACAGTTTTCCCTCAGTAACTAGATCAGTGTGGTGTAGCGGTTTGGGTGTTAAACTATGGACGTTATCACACGCGGGTCTCAAAGCGGCAAGAAAGCTGTATGGAATCAATCCAGAACTATACCGGTATAGACCCCACAAGACGGAAATTGCTATCAGACGCAACTAGCATCATTCCACAATGAACGAAAGCAGCATCACTGCGGTATCATTCTGGTCGCGCAAATGTAATTCCCCAAGAAACCGGCATTCAAAAGAACGAGGATGATGCCTCATTGGGACGGGGATGGGACGGGGTTCTCTGTGACGTCATGTGAACACACGGGAAAAAAAACGGCAATGGGACGGGGATGGGACGGGGTTCTGTCTGCTTTAGACACCGTGTGATAACGTCCTATGACTCTGGAGGGTTCGATTCTCTGCTCAGCCATGGAAATGCACTGGGTGGTCTTGGGAGAGTCACACATACCCAGCCCCAGAAAATCCCAGGAAAGGTTCACTTTAGGGTTGCTATAAGTCAGAAACAATTTGAAGGCACATAACAGCAATAGCAACAACAAAGCAGATCAGGTAAACTGAACTCTTGGTGTTTAAGATGTGAATTCTGTGCCAACTCTGCTACCTTCCTAAGAGGATTAGCTCTGGAAGAGGCCTGCGGCTCATCCCATTATTAAAAATCCAAGCGCATGATCTGTCCAGACTTAAACACATTCCCAACTCATTAATAAAGATTCCTTCAGATTTTCCTTTCCGTTGGATCTGGGAGAGCAACTTAAGTCAGGAGCAAAGCTTTGATGGGTGGAGTCCTTTCCCTGCCCTTGTATTTTCTTTTTGCTCTACAAGCACCCCATGTAATTCAGCTTGGATGGCCACACAGAATCTGGAAGGTAATGCAAGGGCCACCTTGTTTAACCCCCTGCCATGCAAACAACACACATCTAAAGCCCTTCTGAAAGATGGCCATCAAACCTCTGTTAAAACACCCCTACAAGGCAGTCTATTCCACTCTCAGATAGCTCTTACAGTCAAGAATGATGTCTAAAGGGAATTTCTTTTCTTGTAATTTGAATCTATTGGTTTGTGTTGTAGTCTTTGGAGCAGCAGAAAACAAGCTCACTCCATCTTCTATGCGACATAAAAACCTAGAGTTGGAAGAGACCCCAAGGGCCATCCAGTTGAACCTCCTGCCATGCAGGAATACACAATCAAAGCATTCCCAACAGATGGCCATCCAGTCTCTGTTTAAATACCTCCAAAGAAGGAGACTCTGCATCCATTCAGGTATTTAAATGTGGCTATCATGTCGCTTCTCAGTCTTCTCCAAGCTCCGTAAGTGGTTCCTTATAAGACCTCTTTTCCAGACCTTTAATCATCACGTTCTGGCTCCTCAATATCCTTCTTGAACTGTGGTGCCAAGAATTGGACACATCTGAGGTTTCACCAAGTGGTACTATCACTTCTCTTGATCTGAACACTACATTCTTGTTGGTGCAGTTTAGATTTGGATTGTCTTTTTTGGTGACTGATGGATCATACTTAAAAAGGAGGGTCAGATTTCTGGTATCTTTGATAGCTGCATGGAAGAGGGAATTTTAGTGTGTATAATTTGAAGCCAGCGTGGCGTAGTGGTTTGAGTGTTGGACTACGACTCTGGAGACCAGAGTTTGATTCCCATACTCTATTCCCAGCTTGGTCACTGATTGGGTGACCTTGGGCAAGTCACACTCTCTCAGCTTCAGGGAAAAGCAATGGCAAACTTCCTCTGAATAAATCTTGCCAAGAAAACCCATTATAGGCTCTCTTTAGGGTCACCATAAGTCAGAAATGAATAGAAGGCACACAACAACAACAACAACTTCCTTTTAATTGTAGTATAGTTAAGCAGGATATTTCAGCACATATTGTTTATCTCAGCTATGCATGGTGCACTAGAAAAGAGGAGACTCTGTCCATCTTGGTACTTGGCTGTTTTAATACAGGGATAGAGAGCCTATGACCCACCAGCTATTGCTGCATTGCAGAACTCAGACTCTCATCAGCTTCAGCCAGTTTGATTAATAGCAAGGCTGATGGGAACTGCAGTCCAACATCTAGAATCATAGAAGCAGAGATTTGGAAGGGGACCTATGAGACATCTGGCCAAAACCCATGCTCAATGCAGGATCTCCATATGTTCCCCATAGGTAGCTGTCCAGCCTCTTCTTGAATCTATCAAGAGAAGAAGACCCCACTACCTCTCTAGGCAACTGGTTCTGTTGCCACACTGTTTTTGGTGTATCAAGATCTCATCTTTTATTTTAGTACAAGTTTTACTGTGGTTCCCATCCTCTCCATTAGTCTCCCAGCACCAGCTTGGGAAAAGATCTTCTGTTCAGAAATGTTCTTGCAAGCAGCCTTGAGTGGGATATAAATATACATTTTAAATAAGCAAACAAAAAACCTTTAGAATCAATCCATGTTTATCTTAATTTTATAAGATCAGAGAGCTGAGCTTTCAGGTGACAGAATCACTGTTGCATTGCCCTCCCCCTTCAATCAAACCTGGAGCTGTATGTCTGGTCATTCAACACGATTTTTATTTTATTCTTGTCCATTTCTAAGCCTAGTGCATCCTGCAGTAATTGCTGGAAGTGAAAATCCACCCGCCACCGCATCCACTCCTGTAATGGAGCAGCTCCGCCTGGGACTTTTTGGCATCCAATGCATATGCCTTGTTGTTGAACCCTGGTGGAAAGTGCTTTAGCTTCTGCTAGGAATGCAGAGAGTAGAAGTTACTTAATTAAGTATGAAGGTATAAGCTGATACTGGATTCCAGCCAAGGTCTTGACCCAGCAAATAAAGAGCAGTGGAATATACTGTATAAAGAAATAAGGAGCGGTGGAATATATAAAGAACTCTCACTGCAGATCTTATCTAGTTCTGTATTCAGTTTCCCACAGTGGCCAATGAGATTTGTATGAGAAACCACCCAGAGACCAGTGCTATTGGGAAGGCTATGTGTGGTAAATAAATGCATAGAAAGATATCCCAAGGCAGGTCATGAGTTCAATCACTTTAGCCTGCTATTGTTCTCTATTCAGCTGGTGCTCATAGCTAGACATTCTGCCTCTGATTCCAGAGATAGCATATAGCCCTGTAGGGACATCTGATTTAGCAACTGCAGTAGCTTTTTGAGATTTTGCCAGGTGCTCCACACACTTTTCCAAGCATATCTTTGCAAACATCATGGCTAGAATCTTGCAGATTCATGGGAAGTTGAAATCTGCAGCCAAACTCCCGTCTGTCATTTTTCTGTGCTCAGCAATGGGTCTCAGTTCTTTCAGCATGCCAAGAAATTACAGAAAAAGAAAAAAGTTAAAAAAAGAATGGAGCGAAATTTGTCAAAGTTTATGTTGCCCTTTCAGCCTCTTTATTCTATGAATGGCATATTGTCTTTTCCCAGGGGAAGTCCACCATTATCAGTGTCAAAACGCTGTGCCTCTCTGCCATTGCAAATCTGGTCCAGCTGTTCTGCTTAGGCTGCATTTCAACTGGACATATTGCTTTAAATTCAAATTTAGGATTGGGAGAGGTCCAGATGGTAATGCGAGTTGCTAATTTCTTGAACTGTATTTGCAAAAGAGGATGATGGAATGGTTAAACACAACAGACTGTTACTGTAACTAATAAATCTCTGTTCTTTCTTTAACTGGCACTGTTGCGTCTAAGCTTGGAAAATATATATACAGGTGCTTGCTTGATTTATGCCCTTTCTAACAGGCTATTCACCAAGTGTATAAAGCTAAGCAGCTGTTTAAATCTTTGAAGGATCTTTGCCATTGTTCCTGTTAGCTTTGCAGCTGTATCAACTGATGGCTACAGAAGGGAATTTTAACATGCATATAAAAAGAGCCAGTCGAGAAGAGCATTACCACTTGGAGGACTTCAAAGCTTTTCTACATTTTTAAAAGGACAGCCAACTGCTTTGAATAACTATGAATCATAATATTCCTCCACATGTTTTTACATGTATATAATTAATTTATTACAGAAAGAGCTTTCAACCCTTCTGCTGTGCAGCCCTCCTTAGCAAGGGTCCAGTTTATGAAATCCTGCCGCAAAGCTGGGAACCTTTTTATTTTGTGCATATTTTAAACAAATGTCTGTGGTGAGCTGTGATGAACTCAGTGATCTACCCTTGCCTGTAAACATGAATAATGGAAAAGATTTGTAGGATCAAGACACTTTTGGATCTCTACTGTCAACTAAATGGCAATGAAGCAAGCAGGGTAGCCAGGTGAAAAGTGTGTGTGAGTGTGTAAGAAAACTATGTTGGTGATCCCCTTTGTGCTTTGCCAGAAGCTTTGCTGTGTCTCATCAGTAGATGCAGTTTTCACAACATGGACATATTAAAAATAAATACATTCCTCTATTCCAAGTGTTGTCATACAATTACCATAGTTCTTACCTTCCACATGATACATTGATATATTGATATGGTGTAGTGGTTTGAGTGTTGGATTACTACTCTGGAGATCAGGGTTCGAATCCCTGGTCAAGCATAAAAACCCACTGGGTGACCTTGGCCGAGTCATACTCTCTCAGCCACAGAGGATGGCAATGGCAACTCCCCCCCTGAAGAAACCTGCCAAGAAAACCCCATGATAGGTTCACCTTAGGGTCACCATAAGTCAAAAATGACTTGGAAGCACACAAAAAAATATATTCACTAACAAAACTGGAACTAAATTCCAAATCCTCTTATACAGTACATCCTCCTCCCCCCAGCTATTCCCCCTTCTCCCCCTCTCTTGCTGGAAATAATCTAATTATTTTTTATAATTTCTTTAATTTTTGTATGGAGTATCACTTTAATAGTCTTGTTCACATCCTTGTATCCCCCTCTCTTTTACTCAACATTCTCCAGTTTCTGAACCAATCTTTTTTCTTCAGTTGCCCCATTTAAATCTCTCTTTTTTCCTGCTAAATAGTCAAACATCATATATCCTGATGTATAATACTTTCATTTACTAAGGTTCCATCTTTGTTTTTCCTTCCACCCATATACTATCACAGCTTGTGCCACTTTTAATACTTGTTTTTAGATTATTTTATTCATTAAAATAATACACATATCACATCCATTCCATACATTACCCTATCATTCAGTATAACATAATACCTACATAAATATATATACACACAAAAAAAGGACTTCACAAAAGAAACATCATACATAATCCTCTAATACCTCCAAAAGCACTAATGACATGTCTTTGTACTTCTCTTCTATCCTTGTAAAATTTAATTTTTGTTATTAATCTTCGTTCCATAATATAAATTGTTTTTATAGTTATTATCTACATTTTGTCTTTTGCTTTCTAATCCTATAATTTCTCCCTTTCTCTCTCTCTTTGATATTATATATCATATTAATAAATTGTATGTGTGTGTATATATATGTATATGATGGTATGTCATATATGTATTAAGGTTTAACATCCTTCTTTATTCAATTCCAGTTTTCTCCCCATTATCCTATTTATTTCGTGTTTTATTTCTTTCCAAAAACTTTGTATTTTATTACGTTTCTACCACATATGGATAGACATCCCTTTTCCTGAACAGTCATGCCAACTTTCTGGGATTAAACCTTTATTTATATATGACAACTGAGGTGGTGTTCATGGACATGTACGTTAATGGTTGCTAATGCTTGCACATTAAATTGCTGCTATTCTCTCTCTTTTTGCTGTTAATGATTTCTTGTCTCAAGTAATCCCATGGACATTTTTCTTAAGAACAATTCATAGCTGTATCTAGTTGAGAAAGTTGGTGCATTTTAGTGCATGTGCTATTCTGAGAAACTCAGGCTTCTTGTTGCAAGCCAAACCATTTCCGACTTATGGCAACCCTATCACAGTTTTTTTGTGGCAAGATTTATTCAGAGCGGGATTGCTGTTGCCTCCTTCTGTGGCTGAGAGAGTGTGACTTGCCCAAGGTTAACAAGTAGTTTTCCATGGCTGAGGTCTCAAACATGGAGGCTCAAAACCTCAGTGGGTGGGCTGTGTTCTTCAGTAGTGCATTATTTACTTTTTTTAGAGGTTTGACCTAAAATTTAATTTATACAGTAGAGGCAGAGACCTCTCTGACATTTAGGCAGACTCTCTCGCCTAGTTATTTGTGCAATAATTTTTCAAAGGCCATAATAAACTGTAATATAAACACCTTATTTGCAATAAACACCTTTTAGCCCTGCCTAGTATCAATTATCCTGATATCATAATTTATTTTATAGAGGATTTAAGTATGTTTTAAAAGTTGTTAGTTCACCTGTATTCTCCTGAGGCTCCAATGGAAAGTGTTACAACAATTTCTGGAATCGACACCGTGACATAATATATTTGAGTTTCAAAAGAGGCGTTATCCTTTCAATGGGCCTTATTTTATATATATAAAATAATTTTATATATATATATATTTATTTTATATTTTATATATTTTATTTTATATATATATCCTGCATTGAGCAGTTTACATACAGTTTCCAGGTGATCCATTGATACAGCTTTGACTTTGTACTGCATGCTATGAGTTAATGGTTTGTGTACTACTACCCTGAAATTCTAAACAAAATGAGGGACAGTATAAAAATACTTCAAATACATAAGCAAAACAAAACAAATGTAGCTAAAATGAGATGCAGCTGGTCATGGTCTTAATTTCTGCCTCAGCAATCATATTTTCCAAAGGGGGGAAAAAAAACTCCAGCTAAATACGATTGGCTCTACTCCCACGAAAATGTGTAAGTAATAAAGGAGAAAAATCTTGTGGCAACTGATCTTTAGTTCTTGAAAGGGCATTGGGATCTGACAGAAAAAGGGGGATCGGAGAGCCAACTTCCTTGGCTATTAATTGTCCTATCCTCATTAAGACACATTAGAAAGGGCTGGGAGGAAAAATAGGTAATTATCATAAGGAAATTGGTTTTCCTCTGTCAATTCTTACAATGAAGAATTATATATATATATATTGCTAGAGTTTGGGTGGTTGTTTTTTTTTTTTTTGGTTTTGTTTTTTTTTTTTTGGTTTTGTTTTTTTGTAATTCAAGACCATCCAAGTTTGCTCCAGCTTCTACTCTTCAGATATTTAAAGATGTCACCTCTCAGTCGTCTCTTCTTCAAACTAAACATATCCAGCTCTCTAAGTCATTCCCTCTTAGGACTTGGTTTCCAGACCCTTTGATCATCTTGTTTGCTCTTCTCTCACAACATTTTTGCTTAGGGATAGATCCTTCTTGAACAGTGATGTGCAGAATTGGATATGCTACTCCAGCTGAGGTCTGACCACAGCAAAATAAGAATGACACTATTACTTACCTCAACCGGGGCACTTTACTCCAGGAGTAGGCAACCTTTCCCCTTTAAGGGCCAAGGGACTTCAGCTCCCAGAATCCCAGGAGCTATTGGCCAACACGGCTGAGGCTTCTAGGAGCTGAAATCCCTCGGTCCTTAAAGGGGAAAGGTTGCCTACTCCTGCTTTACTCCTGTTGCATCCCAGAACTGCATTGGCCTTTTTGGTCGCCGCATCACACAATTGACTCATGTTCAGCTTGTGGATTACTAAGACCCCTAGATCATTTTCACATGTACTGCTTTCAAGCCAGCGTTAGCCATCCTTATTTCATAGAATCATAGAATTCCTGATCTAGGAGTCCAAGTAGACAATAAGTTGAACATGAGTCAACAGTG
>JAIPUX010001232.1:150535748-150550812 GCA_020142125.1 Phrynosoma platyrhinos | reverse complement strand
GTGGTCACCTTACTGCATGATTTATTCTATTTTCACCAGTCTGAGCACTGTTTTTCTTTTGGGAGAAGACTTGAGTCAAAGACTTTCCTTGAATGCTTTGGTCTTCCCTCTGTCCCTCATTAGCATTTTACCATCCTCTCTAATTTGGATCTATAAAGCCTTTTAACATTAGCAACACAAAGATTGGGAGGAGGGAGACTAAAGCAGGATTTGGAGGAAGATTTGAAATAGCTTTTGGTTTTGCAGATTAACAACTGGAAAGCAAGTGCACCGCACAAACAAACAGATGAAGTATATTTATGAAGGTTGGGAATATACTCTCCAAAGCAAACATGAAGCCCAAACCTTTGATTAGGCACTTGTAGCAATGTTAAAATTGAAGAGTTTGGGGGAATTCCAGAGACGAAATAAGTTTTTTCCTCCTCTTTGCATGAGATAATCTCAGCCAGTGTTCACCTTCTGGCCTGAAACTCAGACCCACAAGGCAAACACAGCATACAATTACTGCTTTCATTCCTTCTTTCAGCTACTTAGGATTTCGAAACATGCTCTATATTTTGCCTCAATTCTTCTTCCTTCTTCCTTGCTAGCTTCCCTGTGCCTATATTCACTTCAATATATCCGGAGAGCAACTAGCTCACTTAGGCTTTGCTGAACAAGAAAGCAACAAATAGAAAAGGAAAGAGTATATTTATTCAAATGTTGCAAGTATCTTCTTAAGGACATTCTTTGATATTGCTGAGTTTTTGGCGTCTAAGTCTGTTGCAATCCACCACCACCACAAACACCTACCAAAAAGAGAAACCCTACCATGGATTTTTTAATTTTACATGTGGAGGCTTCTTCACCTTTTAATGGTGGACTTTTATCAGGAGTAAGACGCACAGGGAAGGGAACAGAACACCTTTCTCCTCTCCAATAGTTTTTATAAACTTTTATTTTCTAAGCAGCAGTAACTATATTCTGCTAATATTAATGTGCATGTGCATTGTGCCACAATGTGGCTCAGTCTGTTTGTCATCTATTTGGCGGCAGACTATTTATTTATTTACATTATTATTTAAATGGTTCCCCGCAAGAAAGACTTTTCGTACATATTGAACTCATCTCCTAGAGGTCATGAAATTGCACAACAGCCGGCATACATATGCAGGCATCATGCACAATGAGCAAAACTGTGGTTGCTCAGCTCCATAATGGCATTCTACAATATGAAAAGTCTGACTCTTGATAATTAATAACAGGAAAGCTCTGGTTTTATGTCCTCTGCATTTTGTTTCTTTGGTTTGCTAGTCTAGAAAGGCCCATGTAGCTCTGGACCTTCCATCTTGTTTGTCTATAGCTGTAACACTGCCAAAGCTAGTGGTCCAAGACAGTAATACTTGATTGTCAGGTCCAGCAACAGCTCTAACTAAGCCTTTGTCCATTGGCATGGGTATAGTTTTTGGAAGGTTTGGTTTTTGGAATTATATACAGTGGGCCCTTGCTATCTGTGGGGGAGCTGTTCCAGACCACCACCACCACCACCCTTCAGATAGCAAAAAATGTGGGACCTCAAGTCCTGTTGTTTCCAATGGGTGCATGCACGCACCACCATTTTGAGGCTCAAATCTGTGGATGGGAAGCCCATAGACAGAGCAGGCACACTGTATATTTAATATAAATAAATATACATAAATATAATAAATATTTGAATATTTTCAAGCCATGCATGTTTGAATCTGTGGATAAAAAATATCAATGAATACTGTATTTGGTGTTCAGGCTTTGCATGCTGGTTCAGTTTCCATCACTGCAATTTCCAGACAGGACTGGGAATTAAGCCTGCATTGAAACCCTGAAGAGCTGCTGTTGCAATCAGTTTTGGCAATGCCAGGGGCAACGGTCTGATTCAATGTATGACCAGTTCCTATGTTCTTGGCTATCACCCCTTTTTAAAAAACAGTCTTTTTGTTTTCCAATTGTTTTTCCACTAAACAGACTTGTTCCTTGTTTTCTACCTTTGGATCATATCCCTAGTGTCATGTTGACCAAGGCTTAACCAAGTCATTCTTCAAGCTCTTGGCTGATAGGTTGTTCTGTCTCTCCTGCCCAGAGCCAAACTGTTATCCTTGTGCTTCATTACAATATATTTTAGCCAAGTGGTTATCTTAGCAACTGCTTGGGAACTCTTGTTCTTTTCAGTTTCTGGATTTAGCTTGTTTCTAGTCTTAGGAAACTAAAGATAGGCAATACACTCTCTTCTCTCTCCTTTGCTGCATTACATTTCTCCATCTAAATGGTCTCCTTTCATTCTGAGACTTATATATGTATTAATTTTAAGTATTTTTACTTGCTTTCCAGCTAAAAAGGCTCTCAGTACAATTCCCAAAAATCAGAAATAAGACAATCTATGTCCACAGGCTCATAATCTAAAAGATGCATTGCAAAAGGAAAAGAGATTAGAGGAAGGAGAGAAAGCGGGGCACTAGAGATTGTTAATTATGAAGCTCAGCAACTCACAGAACCAGATTTAAGGAAAGTGGAAGGGCTGCATTTTCTTAGCATTACCAATTTGCAACTGGATATAAAAGGATATCATTTGGAATTGTATGTAAGCATGATGGAATGGTGCCTAGTGGCTGCTTCCTCTCCTGATAGCCTGAACAGTGGCAACTGGGTGGTAATTTTAGCACTTTTCAACAAAGGTTCATAAAAAGGGTTTGGTCTTAATAAAACCTGTTTTCTGGATTGCAATTACATCTTGGCTCTACAAGTGCCATCACTACCTATGGTGCCACCTGGTTGGGAGAGCTCCTGGTGGCAAGGGGGTGGGCAGAAGGCTGCCTAACTTTCTCATCTCCACCCCCATCCCTGGCTGCCCCCAACCCGCTGGTTGCCAGGCTATGTCGACCCCTCACTATGTCAACCCCCTCACCCAGCTGCCTACCCAGAGCAGCCAGGCAAGTGAGACATTGGGAGGGCACAGAAGGGATGCATGTTACCCCTCCTTCTCCTCCATCACTGGGTTTCCTCCCCAAGGACAAAGCCCTATGACAGAGCAACCGGAAAGGGCACGTGCATGCTCACCCCTCCTGCTCTGAAGGGGGAGGAGAGCCCAACTGTATGTCACCCTTCATTTGGGGTGTCACCTTGCACGGTCCACACCCCCTGTAACCCCCAATGATGCCACTGGGCTCCACCATTCCTCCTTGGAAACCTTATGGCAGTCTTCCACAGATGTAATGCATACTAGCACTTGCTCATATAGCCAAGGCCCTAGTCTCTAAATAAGCTATACCAGAAAGTCTTCCTTTTTAGAGAAAGAAGCCAGGGCAAGTATTCTAATACTTGGTTGCTTCCTCAGTCTTCTATTCTTCTATGGAAAGATCTACCAGGAAATAGAATTAGGTTCAGATGTGTGTCAGGTACACACGTGACTGTGCAAGTTGTTATCACCTATCTCACTCCAGTGTTTCAGTTCAAACTCTGTCAAGCCAAAAAAGCCGTAACTGGTGGCTGTGCCAACAGTTATTTTATGTTAAGCCAACTATGGAAGCTCACTATTGTGTAAGCTAGCTATGCACTGAGGACTACTACTAGCACTTGCTAAGGAAGTCAATAAAAACAAACACATCTGAAGAAGCATGGCAGAACTGCCAACTTTTGAACTTTTCATCCTTGAACACTTCTTTGATATGCACCAATTAGCCAGTGATGATATTTAGCTAAACTGCATAAAAAGTTTCATCTCCATTAGTAACCTGAACCAGAAGATTGGGTTACGAGAAGGGGGGAAAAAATACACATTGTGCTGCATACCAAATTCATGTGCGACTGATGTAACAGGACAAAACTGGAAAGCAAACACCTGGATATATGCTGGTCCTTGTGAAGATGGGAATCAGTAGAAAAATGATTGATTCATTTTAAGGGGAAATGTTTTTCCTGAAATGTCCCCTACTCTACATTAGTACTTTCTAAATTATTAGAATTAGAGAGTATATATCATGCATTTCTACAGTTCCCGTTGTTTGGGAGTGAAGATGGAGGTGCTTGGGTTTACAGTAAATGAATCAACTTCTATTAGCTCTGCTCCCAAATCTTTAACAGCATTTGATACACAAACATTAGCAGCCAATAAGGCAAACCTTGAAAGCCATGAGAACCTTTATTTACTGTTTCTGTATCAAATTACAGTGGGCCCTTGGTATCTGCTGTTGTTTGGTTCTGAGAGCCCCTGATACTTAAATCTGTGGATGCTCCAGTCCCATTATATATGATGGCTTAGTAAAATGGTGTCACTTATTTAAAATGGCAAAATCAAGGTTTGCTTTTTGAATTATTTTTTGGGGGTGGATATTTTCAAGCTGTGGGTGGGGTTGAATTTGTGAGTTAAGAATCCTTGGACACAGAGGGCCGACTGTACTTTTAAAGGCCATTTCTTTCTTTTGGACACTGCACATAGGCTGAAAAACAATTATTTCTCATTTGTAAATATAGCTAGCTTTCTGTTATTTTAAAAACATGACTAAATAGAAATAAGTGTAATGGTATAATAATAGAAATAGTATGTACCTTTCTCTCCTAGAGTGTTCAGGGTAAAACTTAGGGGCATGTAACAAAGGATGTAAAGGGTGAAGCAAAGAAAAATTATGACAAAGAACTTTCAAAATTCTGCAGGCTCAGTCTAAAGGCTGGATGGATGAGAAAGGGGGTTGGTGTTCCTTCTAGGTGCTTTCAGGAGAGGTTAGGCTCTCACCTTTCACCATGGGATGGTTCCTTTTTTAATAAGAGT
Organism: Phrynosoma platyrhinos; assembly: GCA_020142125.1. Lineage (NCBI taxonomy): Eukaryota > Metazoa > Chordata > Lepidosauria > Squamata > Phrynosomatidae > Phrynosoma > Phrynosoma platyrhinos. The sequence continues at coordinate 150,546,035 of JAIPUX010001232.1, read as the reverse complement.
ACTTACATTGACCCGTGAATAAGTCGACCCAGGTTGGTGTCAATATTTTGACTAATATTTTTAGATTTAGACATGAGTATATACAGTACAGTCAGCCCTCCAAATTTGAGGCTTTGACTTTTGCAGATTTGATTATTCATGGATGTGATTAGTATTTTTTCTCTAGGAATCTCTAGTTCCTCCAATACGACTTTATGGTCAACATCAGCCAGAAGTCATGCTGGAAAACATACAGATTCCTACAGAGAACACTTCTCTAGGCCTTTGTAGGCCCTCCAGCTCAATTCTATGGTTAACTTCTAGCAGATGTTGTCCACAGAATTGTGCTAGAGGACCTGGAGATCCCTAGAGAGGGATTCTCTCAGGGAAAAAAAATAGTATTTTTGTTATTTGTGGTTTTTCCACTTTTACAGGGGCCCTCTGTGAATGTGGAGGGACCACTGTAGTTATATTGGCACAGAGTTTATTCAAGTTGTTGGGAACCTTGGCCAACCAATTGTATGGATGCAGCTTCCTTTTCACACAGATGCCTCCTACCATGCAGCACAAAGGGCCTGGCCAGAATGCATGACTCTCCTCACTCTTCACACAGCCGCACTGTGTGAGAGTGACTGAGTTCTAAATATATAAATACTGTGCAAAGTGTGCCTATTTTGAAGCCATAGCCAAGGCATTTTTGTAGTAAACAAACATTTTACTGTCTGGGTAAAACTTTTACTTTATACAGGCATTTTTACATTTGTTTATCAAGATTTGGCAATACAGTCCACAGATGTTCTAGGTACATTTATTGGTGATACTTTTTTTTTTTTTAAATCTTCACCAGATTTTCCTCTCTGTTATTCAGAATCCATAAAGAATGTTTCAAAGTCTTGATCTAAGTCTGAAACAAGGGCATCCACAAAGTCTTCCAGTGATGGACACTTCTGTAGCATACCTACAGAAAACAACACAAGGAGAAGATCAGGGCTGAAAGAATTTTGTTAGTAATATAGCTATAAACTGAACGTATTTGAGTCACATTGAACCACTCAAGTATAAATGTCAAGAATCTCTACCAAGAAGCACAGAATCAATTATAAGGGCACTGATTCAGAAATACCATAAAAAACTATTTTTCTTTGCATTTCTTAAAACGTAAGGTTTTACAAAATGCATGCAGCTGGAAACAAACCCCAAATATCTTGCATAATGTATATAATGTGGTCTTATTTACTATCATTTCTATTTTAGTTTCTCCCTACCTCAGTAACTCTGTTCCAGCACTAAATATCTAATATGTGTATGTGTTGTGGAGGGCATGACATTCATTCCATCTCCCTCCTTTTTTGCATTCCTGTTGCCTGGCTGCAGTGCTGCTGGACAGACAAAAGTCTGTAGCTTGCAGCATTCTCTATGTGTCCTTCACATGTTAGGTCATTTGAGATGATGCATGGCATGTGAGGCCTGCTATGAGCACAGCCAATATTTTCAGAGTCCCAACTTCAGGACTTAGCCAACTTTTAGAAATGGCAGGTGGGAGCAGTTTGTTGAAAAGAGTAGTGAAAACACATCTGCTGCAGAAGCTTGAGACCTAATGTTGGGGGTATGGCCATCATCCAGCTGCAGAATGTGAATGTGTGTGTTATGTGGAACATATCTTCCAACTAAATGAATATACACTTAAAGGTACATAAATGCATATTTTTCATGTACCAAGATCTTAAACATTAAACAAAAAAAATCTGCATTTTTGTTCTCAACTGAATAGGGACATATATATCAGGATGCTACGATCTACCTAGGAGGAAAACAAAAACAAAACAAAAAACCACCAGCCTTTATTTATTTACATACTTCCATTCTGCCAGCAAGTGGTTTTGGAGTTCTTGGATTTTGGCAGCTTAGACATCAGTGGGTATGTATAGACTATAAGCAAGGCACAAATATATTTATGTTCTTCTTTAATTTGATGCCATGTATGTAAGTGTTCTCATCCCCTGAAGGTCATAGAATCATAGAGTTGGAAGAGACCACAAGCGCCATCCAGTCCAACCCCCTGCCATGCAGGAACTCCTAATCAAAGCATCCCTGACAGATGGCCATCCAGCCTCTGCTTAAAGACCTCCAAGGAAGGAGACTCCACTACTCTCCAAGGGAGTGTGTTCCACTGTCGAACCGCCCTTGGTCTTAGCATATAGGCCAAAAGGCATTGTATTTTGTTTTGTTTTTTGCAAGTAAAAGACCATCTTTTTAGCATTCTGAGATATGTCTCCTATTTTTGTAGATTTTATTGGATTCTCTCCAGTTCTTGCTCCTTTTCTTTACACTTTTTATAAGCTTTGTTGTTCTCTGAAGAGACTCATTCTCTTAGAAGTGCCAATATAAATATAAACTTTCTGTGCTCTTTATTGTATGAATACCTAGTTCAACAACTTAATACTTCTACATGCCTCAGGCTTTTGGTTTCCACGGTGGGGTTGGTAATAATAATGGCTGCTATTCAGTATTTAGTTATGGGTTTATAATTTCTCGTTATGGATCCATAACAGATCTGTATTAAGTAAGACCATGTAGTCTTACTGTATACCTATGTAAATGCAACCCCAGCAGACTTAATAGCCACCAACTTTATCAGGTGAAGGGTTTTTTCAGCCTCTCATCGGGAAACAATGAGAATGATGTTTCCACCCCCATCTACCAGCAAAAAGGAGGTGACAATCAGAAACAGGGACCCTGTTGCAAGTTCTCATTGCAGCCTTGCTTGCTGATGAAAGAGGGGCAGCAACATCATTCTCTTTGCACTCTGATCAGAAGGTAAACAGATCTCCTTTGCCCAAATAGACTTCCACCAAGGGGAGAGGGTGGTCAGACAAGTAGACTTTACTTAGTTCCACAGATGTAAATAAGCAGCCAATCTAGGATATCAGATGATAATAATGATGACGATGATGACAACGACGATGATGATAGCAGTTGCAGCTGCTGCATTAGGGTAGCTAAAATCTAGCCAAGCCCTTTAATAAGTTTCTGCAAGAGTCAACTAGTTTGATTAGGGTTTTTTGCATGTACAGTAATAGTTCCAAAGAACCAACACCTCAGAAGGAAGAGAGAGTCCAGATCTTGAGGCAATTTAAAGCTGTTACAACAAAGAGCTCCTTGCTAGGATCTTAGCCCATCATGATTTTAATTAACTCTAAAATATGTGCTGTGCAAGTGACAACAAGAATGCCTAAAAAGACAGTTCAAATTAAAAAAGAAAAAAAAACTATTAAAAGAACAGAATACAAATCCATTCCAATAATATTTTCAGCATCAAAGGAAGTGTATTCTGAAAATATGGTTATGTTTATTATTGGTCTGTACACACTGACCACAAGATTTGGTTCTGCCACCAATTCAGTGCTTTGGAAAATGTCCATTTCTACTTGGACCAATTTGGAGCTAGTCTGCTTTGATTTGGGTCCAAAACTTGAGTCAAGATTCAGAAATCTAAAGGTTTGTGCCTTCCAATGACTAATATTTGAAGTCTAAAAATATCTATAAATGTGTCAGAATTGAAGACTGCAGCATCCACAGTAGTTCCTTAGGAGGGGCTTATGTTTTCCATGTTGGAGATAATAGGTACAAAGTGTTGTATTATGTATCTTTAAACTTGTTTTTGTTTTGTTTGTTTTTAAAGGGGGTACTGAAAATAACATTTATTTTGTTGGCAGAATTTATTAAATAACATTTATTTGTTGGCAGAATAAATTTGCAGGCAAAGTTGTCCAATCTGAGAGGGAAACTGTTTCAGTTGAATTTATTCTGGGAATTTTGTGCAAGACCAGGGGAGGGGAACTGTGGTGGAGTTTGGGGGGGGGGGGACACTTTGCCAAACCCAGAAATGCTAAAAGCTAAAACACCCTCCTGATTTTTGGGGAAAAATGTTAAATTGAGCCAAGGGAAGGTTTATAACCTATTTAAATTGCTGCTCTTAGGGGCTTTGGAAGTAGGCTGGGGGGCAGGCATAAAAAGGTAGTATAGAAAGTTGGGAAGATTCAAGTATTGCAAAACAAATAGGGGGGCACACTGTTCTTCAGTGGCAGCCAGGATACAGGAAGTCTTAAGTAACACATCTATGAAGTATCAGGATTGATGTAGCTATTTATATGAAATAGCTACTTCCAATGCAATTTACTTCCATTGGCCTCCCACCGTTGCTGGGGCAGTCTGTATGAACATGGTACAAGTGACAAAAATGCCCCATGCAAAAATCCTGCAAAATTTCATAAGGAAAGCTCCAGGAGTCATGGCATGAGGCTTAAAAACAGCTTGAGGCTTTTTCAATAGAGGCTATGGAATAATTTCTTTCTGTCCTTGCCCCATCACATCTCATCTGTATTGGCCAGCCTGCTTAGCTGTATTCTGTTTCTACATTTCCACCCAACAGTGCTAGTCTCAAAAGGGAAGAAAATAAGCATTACTAGTTGGTAGCATTTTAAATGTGCGTTCTGAGAAATTTCTTTAGATGAACTAAAGAAATGGACTCTAAACATTTTTAGGAACTGCAACTTATGATGTCGCTGCCAACTGATAGAGTCCTGTTTGGCTTTACATGGTGTGAACATCACTGTGCAAATGATTGTTATTTCTTGGAGACTGGACAAGGGTGGCATCTTACTCAAGGTTGCTCAAGGACTCTAACATAAACTCTTGAGGTAGGCTGAGGTAGTACATGGCTATATTTTCCACTAAGGCACTATATGCACAACAGCACAATCCAGTACTGCAGCACAGCAATGTTTTTCATACTTTGAGGGAAACAACACACTACACTACTATTCCACTACTAAGCTATGGCTGCCTCCTGTGGAACCTGGGATATGCAGTTTAGGGAGGGACATGAGCCAGTGTGGCATAGTGGTTTGAGTGTTAGAATGTGACCAGGGATTGATTCTCCGCTTGGCCTTGAAACACACTAGGTGACATGCTCTCAGCCTCAGGGGAAGGCAAAGGCAAATTTCCTTTGAACATATCTTGTCAAGAAAACTCTGTAAGTCAGAAATTGCATTAAATTCACTGTTAAACGCACCCAGTGCCCAGTGGAGTGGTCACCTTGAAGGCCATGTATCATAGCCAAGAAGGGGTTTTAAGAGTAAAAAAAGCAAGATGATGGATAGGAACCCTAGGAATGAAACTGTGGGATCAATTAAGTGCCCTTATGCCATTGGCTGATTTTTTTTAAAGGACACTGCAAAAATAGTATCCTAATTACAGCTGTGCAAGCAGAGGTTTCATGAGCCCCTACCACACTTCAGGATTTCTCTAAAACTGATACTCACCCCTACTTCTTTTCCTTCAGTAGAATAAAAAAAATTATGTTGGAAGCTGCCCCTATGCTTGCTATGCAGAGGGGCGGGGTATAAATTATTATTGTTGTTGTTGTTGTTGTTGTTGTTGTTAAAGCAAATTGGAGAACTAGCATTTGGACCAGGTGACACACTAGAAGAGCTAGTGAGGATGAAGGAACTAGGTTCTAATGAAAGACCATATTCAAAACCACTCCTGTAGCTGTGAAACTCACATTACAATTTACAAAATAGTGAGAAAAGACACTAAGAGGCATTGCCTTTTACCCCTACTGGGTTCCCTCTTGAAGTACAGTTAGTGCTTTGGACCACCTAGGGCTTTGGACCACCTAGAGACTGAAAGGTCTCTCCTATCATCCTCTTACACTTGTCAAAACTTGTAATGACACAATAAGAATATTGTAGAACCACCTCAACAAAGAAACACAGGAGGAAGAGTAGCCCATGCTGTAGCTGTAAATGGAAAACTGACCTGAAAACTTCAAACACAAACTCAGACTGATCAAAGCTCTACCAGAGAGAAAAAACTCCACACCCCAAGACTGAAGAACCCAAGGATCAAATGATAATACTAAGTCCTTTATAGACTATAAAGTTTAAAGTATGTGATATAAAACAGAACATAGCCATTGAGTTCCTAAGGAGATCTAACATTTTTAAAGCTGTGAACTTATTTTATAAGTGTAGCCTGACTGTGATTCCAACTCAGTCCCTCCCAAGCCTAAGGCAACTACACAGATCATCTCCTTTGAAGTACTACACCTTCAACATTTCAACACTGGGGCTGACCACACCTTTTCTGGAAATGGCTTCAATCACCAAAAACTGGAACACTGAAAACACAGTTGCAAAAAAACTGTACTTCTGAAACTTGTTGTTTTGGATTCATTTGTTTTATTTATTAGTGGTTAGTGCTGCATGGCTTAGAACAATCACAAAACACCAAAGTGTTATAGCCTTTAGATGAATATTCAATTAAAATGTAATGTGGTTAAAACCAATGAATACAATTTTCAATATCAAATTATCCAGGATCAACTTGGAATAGCTCCCATATTTAGTGTTTTCTATAGCACGATGGGGAACCTTTAGCCTCCAGATGTTTTGGGCCACAACTCCCTCAGTTTCTTACCAATGGCCATGCAACAAACAGACAGCTGCATCCCCCTTTCAACATTTTTGTTTTATTTTAAAATTTATATTCATTCTCTTGAACCTCAGTGTGGCTGGCCTATGTGGAAGAAGAAAGAATAGGCCAGTTATTACTGTTCTTGTGGCAGGGCTGATAGCTACCACAACATGAAAGGAAGTGAAGATTCATCTGCATTCTTTTGGGAATGGAAGTAAACAGAAAAGTGCTCATAAAGATGCCATGCTTTCTTTGTGCCAACAACAAGAAAATAATTACAATATTGAATACATCCTATAATGTGCCATGTATGGTTTTGATTACAACTGTGCTAATCATGAAGAAGATTTCAAGAATGCTGTACAGTATTATGTGCTCACTTTAGCAAACATAATATAAATTCAAATGAAAGGTGGCATGGGAAAGTGGTTTAATTTGCAGTTGCCTTTAAAGTAGAAGCAACAATCTTTGTCCAAATGTATGCTTGGGGAAAACAGTCAAGAGGAATAAAGCAGTGGCAATATTTATATTACCTTGAACCATGAGTATGGGCTCTTTTCCACCACCATGTGCCAGCATTTCTCTGCGATAACGTTCACCCATTGCCCTGAAGGAAGAGATGGTATTATTATTTACAGCTACCTGCAATCACAATCTGTTCAGATTCCCATCACACATGTCTCAAGGTTCCTCACTAAACTGACATGGGTAAAGATATCACAAAGTCTGATACCGTAAAATCACATAACTATTGTAGAAAGGCATTCCATAAATGAAGTTATACTAGTGCACATTAAGCTTGATGGACTGGAGATATAACCAAAGGATGACAAGACTCCTATACTTTTTCGGTGCTCTTTTACAACCTACCTACCCCAGAAAGGGATAACATTTTTGTTAACATATAATAATAAGAAACCCCAGCTTAGAATGCTCATATTTCATTAAAAAGTCCCATTCCACACCAAAATAGGCAGTGGTAGGGCAGTTCCAATGTAACAAACAGTCATGTGGAATTGGTTTAAAACCATTTGATATTATTTCTGGCCAGGAAATTCTCTATGTGACATCAGTGGATTAATAGCATTAAAAACTGATGACTGACACATACATCATTACATGGGAACTGCACTTTTATAGGCATCCAGGCAGGTGCAAGTCTCCATGTTAATTCAAGGTTAATGCCACAGAATTTCAATTTGACTCCAGTCTGGAAGAAACATAAGCAGCAACAGATCCTTCATCTCAATTGTCATAGCAGGAAAAGGGGCCCCCTGTGCATGTAGTTCTTACCTTCAATGGCAGCAAATTCTCTATCTCCCCACGAAAATATCAGCTTCATTAATTTGAAGCATTTCTCACTAAGTTGGAGGAAGCTACTTGTGAAGTACAGTGATGAGCTTAAATGGAATGAGCTATGCTTATAAAAGGTTTCCTTAGAAGTGAAAGAAGACTTTTTATCCTTCACATTTCTGAAGGCTCACACACTATATTGGCTTCCTACGACATTAACAGCTGGCCACATTGGAACATTTCAGCACTTAACAGCTTTTGTGGTCATGGCAGTGCAGTGATGGGCAACTATGAAAAAGCACAGGAGGCCTGTTATGATAGCACCTGGTCACACATATTTTATACAAACATATAAAGACACACACCATGCTATCAGAAGCCATTATGCAATACTCTTTTAATAATAAATAGTTCTGAAATAGTGATAATAATATAGATCAACTGTCATTTCTAGACACGGATAATACTCCATTTCAATTCACAACCCCCACCACTTTATACTCTGCATACTTCAAAATGAAAATAGATAGAAAAAATTGTTTCTATTTAAGGCAAACAAAAGGTGGGAGGAAAACAAAGATGATGAGACTGTTTCAAACTGCTAAATCTACATCCCTGTTGCACACATGGTTGACACTTTAGGCTTCTTCTTTTGACAATCCCTACTTGCTTGTACACCCAGATATTTGGGTATAGAGAACAAGGTGAATTTGTAGCTTTAAAATATGAACCAGAAAATGTCTATTGTTTTCCTTTTATTTACTCCTGTATATGAAGACAACAAGGAAACTAGGAAAAATAACTTTGTTTATATTTGTACCTGTTGAATGGGTCCTGCACAAAACACTTTTTCCATACCATGGAGGCCACAGCCCTAGACATGAGATAGGAGTAATATTTGGCACCATAACCCACAAGATGGCTGAATCTGAGTTGCCAGGCCTGTATGTGGGGAAGAGGAAAAAAGAAGGAATCATTACTATCTCTGTTTGGAAACTAAATGGTTTATAAAGATGGTAGATTTGGAGAATAAAGAAAACAGATGTGAAATCCAATTTTTCCCAGAGAATAAACAATGCAAAAAGTATTGGAGAACCATTATCAAAATGCAGGTGTATTTTATTATATCCACAATGTTTCTTTTGGAGGATTAGAGGAAAACCACAGTTTACATGTTACAAGTGCCACTGTGTTTTATCTTCCATATAGGTACACACAGTGTCACACCTGGAAAAGGTAAGCCTGCAACAATCTGCCAAAAACAAAACAAAAGAAAATCCAGCATCAGAGTCATGTCCTTGCTACCCTTAAAAGAACACCTTCTCATCTGTCAAAATACAAGCTTAGATGAGATGCCTAATATACTGTTCTTTATTGGTTTGTTTATGTATTTATACAGATTATTATCACCAGTAATTCTATTGCTTCTTGTCCATAAACTGTCAGGGTTTTATGATTCATTCTTTAATTTTTTTTCTAACTACTGCTATTAAATAGCACTGGATAGTGCTACTAAAATTAATAATACCTCTCCAGGATAAGAGGGATGTGATTTCATAGAATGAATCCTGCTGAAAGACCCAGTGGATTGTCCAATTTTCCATTCAATTCAAAAGCCGCCCCGATTGTTTTGCAGAGGGGCAGGATATAAATATATTATTATTATTATTATTATTATTATTATTATTATTATTATTATTATTATTATTATTATTATATGGAAACAATGAAACTGGCATCCTAAATAGTGCACAAAATTTGTGGCCTACTCTGAATTCCCTAACAAAGAAAAGAAACTGGAATGCATTTACAGAGGTTACTGGTAGAAATCATTACTGGCTTTTCTTTTTAAGCAAACCCAAAACACTAAAATCAAAGCGTATTGGCTACAGAGGGCATTTCAGATGTTTGTTTTCAGTACATTATAGTAACTTAATCTGAATTGGGATTTGTAATAGAACATGCTCCTATGTACAAATGTATTTTCTGCATTACCTGCATATTCTTGTGCCATTTCAAATAGTGTGGTTCATGACTATTTTCTATACCTTGGCCCAGTCTTAAATCAAAATGGTGGCTGTAGTCAATAAATCAGAAGAAGACTAAAACTTGGAAGGGAAGCTATGAAGGACAAGTCTATCAGATGCTGGTTAGAGGCTATTTTAAGACCTATTCTTGGTGATGGAATATAACTAGATGTTCTTCTTCTTTCTACCGCCACTGTATTTTTTCTTCATCCAATATTTTCTTTTCTACTACTGTGGTGTCCTTTCTTGTCTGGGTTCAGGCATTAAAGGCTAACACATTAATTTAGTCTTGATATGACTGACATAATTTTAGAAGTAAGTCATTTGCACATTAAAGACTAATATTTACCCTTCACATACTCTTAATAAATACTTTTAGTAAATATATTTAGTCGTTTTCGATTCCATCCTGGGAGAAAAGCAAGATACTAATTCAATAAATAAATACAAAATTCATGCTTTTGTAGTCTGAATTCAGCAGGCACACAAACTATTAAATGTTAGCCAT
>JAIPUX010001232.1:150501183-150527863 GCA_020142125.1 Phrynosoma platyrhinos | reverse complement strand
TTGAATGTTGATTCTGTCCTCTGGAGTATTAGCTATTCCTCTTAGCTTAGCTAAAGACCTTTAAGCTCTGATCTTTCTTTATGCTCTTCCATTTTTAAAGTCTCTTTATTTATAGTTTTCCCACTGTATTCCAAATCAATGTTTTTCTTAAATTTATCCAAGTGAAAAAAATAAAATAGGAAGAAGTACCAGTGCAATTTTATGCATTCAAAAGTGTTACATGAAGCTTACTCACAGGTAACTATGCTTAGGATTTCAGCCAAGAAATACAAGAAGATATTTTGAAGTCAAGAAAAAGAGGGGGGAAAGATAAAACAAAAACACTCCTGAGATTTTGAAAAGTGGGTCAAACAAGAGACTAAAGGCTTCAGTTTACAACACTTCTCTGTTTTTATTACCAAGTCATAAATAAACCCAGCAAGACAAGGGATATAAATATTTTTGCAGTAGTTTATACTAGAAAAGAGGAAAGGAATTTAACAAGCAATTAACCACTTAGGTGTTTCTGGAAAAATTCCATATGGTCTTTGAATTATATATATATATATTGTACATCACATCTGACAGAGCAATTGCTCTTTGTAGTCTTGCCTTAATAGAACTAGTTAGTCACAGCTAGCTTGGACCTCACTGCAATCCTATACATATCAGTTCAGAAGTAAAGCTCATTTGAGGTCAAGAGAACTGACTTCTAGGTAAGCATGGGTAGGATTACAGCTTTATTTGGCTTGGGATCATTTTATGTAGTTTTCCTGTTTAAATGGAAAAATGAAAGGCTTACAAAAAGCCAAGGTTCATGTGCTGATTTCAGAGTACCAACTTTTGTTATGGTTTTGAAATCCATGTTGAGTTTATGAAACTACCCCTATAAAGTAAGCACCACAGCCTATTTACAGAAAATTCCACAAAGGGGTTTGTTACACATTCATTTAAGCTTCCCTTCCTTTTGCTCAGTCTCTTCAAATCTGTTTTTATGGTGTACTTTAAGATGACACAGTTGAAAGCTAATCTAAGGGTATACAATATGAATAAACAAAAGGCTTTTCCACTTTAGCTGAACCAATTACAAGCATTCCAGAAACGTGATATGTTTTCAAGACTAACTCTAAATTCTGATTTTCTTTTAAAAAACAAAAAAACAAAAACCCTGTGTTCATAAATTGAATGAAAGAGCCAAACTGAGCACAACATGCATTTAATTTAAAAATGACCCTTTTTGCTTTCTATGTAACATCTACAACATCCAAAGGTTCTGCATTACAGATGAAAAATGCTCTTAGCACTGATGGTGTATGTAGGCTAACAGTTATATTATCCCCTTAAAATGTTATAAACAAAGTAAACCACAAGTATTGAAGTGATACTTTAGGACTTTTTTTGAGGTTTTATTCTATGAATTTGTCCAGCTCAGTCCCCAGAAGCCTCTAGGCAGTGCAATTAACCACCCTTCTCTTTCCTCAACTGTGGCTATATCACAAACTATCTCAGAAATCCACTCAGTTTCTGAAGAAGGTTACCATTTGGCACAAAGTAGTTCTACTCAAGTACTTCTAAACTTTCCACGGATGTATAGAATGTGTTACTCTTTAGACGGAGGCCAGAATATCTCAATAGGTTGTAAATCAGAGCTGGGAACATGTGGCTCTCCATTTGTTGTTGGACTGCAGCTCCCAGAAGATCCAGTCATTGTGGTCAGTGACCAGATGATAAGAGCTCTGGTCCAAAACTCCAGAGAGTAAAAGATTCCTCTGCTGTAAACATAGCAAGATAGCTACATGTTGATGTCTGCAAGGTACTAAATACCTCACAACTTACCATATATCTGCAATCTATCTAGGCCTGTAAATCCTGTTCCATACCACTCAGGGACCCGAAGGACTGTAATACTGTGCTAATACTAACCAAATCATCTGCTGACTGTCTTAGGGCTGGGGACTACTCACCAATGCAAACTCTTTTAAGCATGACCATCATTCACCACACCGCAGATGAAGATGAAGGAACAGAGATTTGTATATATTTTCTCAACCTCAGAAACGCTATTATTATTATTATTATTATTATTATTATTATTATTATTATTATTATTATTTCCCACCTTTCTCCCAATACAGGGACTCAAGGCGCTGAACAGCAAATTTAAGACAATACAATTTAAAAACAGTACAAAAACATTAAAATGTATAAATAGAAAATTTAAAAAAACAATTAAACAACTTTAAAAGTTAAAACAGTTATGGATTAACATGTCATGTGTTAAAAACACTATACAAACCTTAAAATTTAACTCAAGCAGCATTTAAAGCCCAGCCCTTGTTAGTATGAGAAAGCCTGACAGGCGAAGAATGTCTTTATCTGCTGCCGAAAGGAGAGCAGGAATGGAGCCATCCTGGGCCTCTCAAGGGAGGGAGTTCCAGAGTCTGGGAGCAGCCACCAAGAAGGCCCTCTTCCTTATTCCCACCAAATGAGCCTGAGAGAGTGGTGGAACAGAGAGAAAGGTCTCTCTGGATGATCTTAACATTCTAGTAGGCACATAAAGGAAGATAAGGTCCTTCAAATAACCTGGACCCAAGCCATACAGGGTTTTATAGGTCAAAACTAGCACTTAGAATTATGCCTGGAAATGGACTGGCAGCCAATGGAGCTGTTGCAACAAGGAAGCTGTGTGCTCCCTGTAGCAGCCCTGGTTAATAACCTGTCTGCAGCTCTTTGGGCCAGCTGACGTTTCTGAGCACTTTTCAAAGGCAGCACCACGTAGAGCACATTACAGTAATCCAAACAGGATGTACCCCCATGGCCAGATCTGACTAACTGTCATATATAGTTGGACTGCATCTCCCAGAATCCTAGTCACTGGCCTTTTGGGGCTTCTGGAAATTCAAGATCAACAACTTTTGGAACTTCCTTGGTTGAAAACCACTGCTCCACAGTGGCAAGAATATACTATTACCAGAAGGATGTATGTTAGAATGTGTTATGGTGTGTGTATATGGTAATGTGAGGAAAGCAGTATTCAAGAAGAAACAAGGGAATGAATTTGAAGCATTTGTTCCTCTCCCTACTCTGAACTGTTTTACAAGGTTTTGACTTGTTCCTGTTTAGATTTACCCTTGTTTCTAAAGCAAAACCATAGAATGAAAGAACAGAATGAATGAACCACTGTTCAGCTTGTGCAGCATGTGAAAGTGCAAACAAGTATCATTTATTACAAAAAAGAGTGTGGAATACTTCATAGGGTTTTTAGCTTTTAATGAAAGTAGATGACTTTATTCTGTATATTAATATTAAAAAGACACTGGTTGCTTTTCATTTTCCTTTAAAACAAGAATTTGCATTAAACTTTGTACTCACAGTATTAGGAACATATGGCAATCCATAAAATTTCTCTTGTGTTTCCTTTAAAATATCTGTGGTTGACTTCTCTAGAGGATGTTTCCCATGGTATATTTGGTCCAAAACAGCATAAAAGACCTAGATAGATAATATATGTTATACTTGACTGTTGCTCAGGCTTACTAATCAGTATGTGGTTAACCAATTCAGACATGCAAAACAATTTTTTAAAAAAGATTAAAGTACATGCATTTCCTTGCTTTTATTTGAGAAATCAATGCAAAACATCATATGGAATTATTTTATTGACAAATAACAGTATTGACATTGTATGTATGAAGCAGTTTTTCAAAATGAAACTTGTATTTTAATATATTTCTCAGCCTGATTCTACAAAGATGCTATGTTGCATCAGCTGTGTGTATAAATATGTCAGTTATAAAAGGATCCTCCTGCTTCCTTACAACTCTTAGGCTCCTAAGCTCTGGGCAAATGCTACTTACACAGACACATAATTAGATTCAAGGCTTCCATTTGTTGCAGTTGTGTAAAATACTATGCAGGAAAATGCACACTTAGGTTTAGTAGGAATAAGTCAAACATAGAAGGATGTGGAAGAGATGCTTTTTGTTCTCAGATTTTTCAGATGCCTTTAAGTAGTCTTTCAAAATGTAGTGCAAACACCTTTAAGATAGGTGGGGCCTGTATTCAATAGTACTGTTCTAATGTCAGTGCTAATAATGTTGGGCTCAAAGGCACCTAGTTCTGGATTATATGCAAGGGGAGTAATCTACAAGTAGAGCATACACATCCCAAGGGACCACAAGAACAAATATGCTACTGATTCTGTAACCAAACTAGGGTCTGTGAGTGCACCCTTTTCCTCTACTAATGTTACACTGGATTTAGGTCACAAATGTAATGCAAACAAACCTCAAACCAAACCAACTCTTAGATGCTGTCACTAAAATACAAAGGCTAAAGGATCTGGTTTTCTCCGCCAAATTCTCTAAATGTTGTAAGATTGTGGGTTTGAAAACAAAATGCAGTGCTTTTTCTAGAGAGAGAAACTGTATGTTACATACTTTAAGGTTCCATGAATTTCTCTCCCAATGAAATTTGCATAATTTTAAAATGCTTAACATTGATTGGATTGTACCCAGATATTCACATGCTTTAAGAATGCCATTTCTTGGCTCAAAGAACCACCAATTATCTGCCCTGTGCTCTGTGGAACTTGGCAGAGAACATTACAGCATGACCTTAGTAGGACAAGCCACCCACGATTTTTTGGTCCTAATGTCTGGAAGGCTATAAAATCAAATACTTTCATCATGCTAAGAAAAACAAGATAATATTTCTGACATGAGGAATCTGAGAAAGAAGGTATTTCATATGAGTTGGATACTAAAAAAGCAAAAGGCCTGCTGAGAGTCTTGGAGCGGAAAAGCTAAATTACTAAGAAGCTCCACAACTGTTACAGATACATCAATAGTTTTGATCTGAGGCAATCTCATTGTAGGTTTTGATGAAGCAAACGTTAATTATCTCAGATTCCATAAGTGGGGGAGTCATATTTTAGAGTGATTTCCCATGTTTAAAAAAAAGTCTTTGCATATTTAAAAAAATCACCCAAAAGGGAGAAAACTAGACTATATGTGGTGAGGTTGTCATTTACATGAAAATATTTTTAAAATGCATCTCCTCCTCTGAAACAATCTGGTCTAGAAAATATTCCTATGATCTAAAAAGAAGAGATGAGTATTCTTCATCCGGAATTCCACATATTCCCAGTCTGATTGTGGCTTTGGAGTCAACCAAAGGGGAAAGAACTAAACATTTAAAGGTATAATTATCTAAGCCTTGATATCCTGCTGTGGTTTGGAAGAGATAGACATTTTACCACAATTATTTCAGACTGTCCTTGTTCTTTGCGGGATGAGGTGGATGACCTAGGCATAACACTGAATTACCCTGCAATTTCCAATGAAAGCTTGCTACTGAAGACACTGCTATCACTGCCAGCAGAGTGAAAGTGACTCTGCCATTATGGTTCTTGATGTTATGACACAGATGGGCTAAGTATCTTCCACAACAGTCTGGTTTAAAAGTAGCAAATCCAAAGCAAGCTGTATGCTGAGCAGTCTTCATCCTCACAGGCTCATTAGGATCAACTGAGAGTTATCCTTAATTAATCTGAGCTTGACTGTTCACATAGCAACAGCATGAATAGAGGCATTTTATGTGTTTGTTCCTTGCTTGGAACTTCTCTAAAAGTGGGAACGAGTAAACATTTGAGTAGTGATATAAATCCTTTTTCTTTGAGCTAGCATTTACTTGCTGTATTTTGTTTATCAAGTTTTCTAGTCTAAATAAAAAAATTCATATGGCACTCAACCCAAGTAATTTTTTCAAGTCAAGGAGATAAGGACCAGTCTTGGGATAATCCTCCACATAGTTTATCTGAGCATTACTGCCTACAATAACTTCTAATCCTACAGATCAGGCTTCATCAGGCAAGCATTAAGATGATTTGAAGTATGAACTAAGAGTGAACAAGAAGATGTATTTAAGGTTCATGACATTAGCATAAATAATTCTCCCTCTCTGGCAATGCATTTTAGGTTCCCCACCCCCATAAGAAACTTTTCCTTAAGAAAAACAAGTGAAAAGGGAGGCTGCAAAGTGACTTCCTTATCCATCGGGTCATTAACATTTAATTATTTACTGAGCACTACTGATAGACTCCTCAAAAAAGGCTGGTAGTTTAAAAGCTATTTTAATCATTTGAAAGGCATAAACAGAACCAAAATGGGTTTTCATAACAGAAGAGTACAGGGAAAACATGGAATTTGGAATTTTATATTAATACTGTTTTATCTTTGTATATTTGATTATATTTCACTACTTGAATACTATTCAGTACTATTAAAGTATTGTCTTTTATTCCCATAATTTGTTTATAATTATTTATAATTTATTTTTATCCTTAGATTGTAGCCTTTGGCAGGATGTAATGTTTGGAACTGTTTCTGTTTCTGTTTCTGTAAAGGGCCATGTAAATTTAAGGCCCTATGCAAATAAACAACAACAACACAGTGGGCCCTTGGTATCTGCTGAGGTTTGATTCCAGGACATCACATGGATACCAAATTCCATGGATGCTCAAGTCCTATTATATGCAATGGCACAGTAAAATAGTCTTGCTTATATAAAATGGCAAAATCAATGTTTGCTTTTTGAATTTTTAAAAAATATTTTCAAGCCATGGATGGCTGTATCTGTGGATACAGAATCTTGGATACGGATGGCTAACTGTATAATGAAAGCCTTATTCGTTATTCCAGATTAACAAGAATCTCCTTTGAAACAAATAAGTGTGTGTGCTTATTATATTCCTTTTGTATAACTGTCTAAAATGGAATAATTATCATTTAAAATGTTCAAGTGCATTTCCTTTTTCAAGTTACTTAGATTTGGGTTTATTAAAAAAATATCCATGCACAGATTTAACTTGTGAGTTGCCAAAATATATTAATTTATTATAGCTTTGGACTGGTTTATGCCCTTATCTGTGTCTTTACATCTAAAATTTCTGAAGGATTATGTTGCTCCTGTTTGCACGATTAGTTTCTGAAAAACACATGACAAGTTAGTAAACTTTTCAAGTTCATTGTCAGACAGTAAACTGGGCCTACTTGCTCTCGCTCTGGATGTTTATATTCTAGATTGGTGGTTTCCCAGAAATGTAAGGGGTACTCTGCCTAAAATGGCAACACTATTCATACTTAACTAGGACTGAGGCTGCATCTGCACTGCAAAACTGATGTACTTTGACACCACTTTAACTACCCTGGCCAATGCTATGGAATTCTAGGATTTGTAGTTCTGTGAGATATTTAACCCTCTCTGTCAGAGAACTCTGGTGGCCCAACAAACATCAAATGCCAGGATTCCATAGGATGGATCCATGACAGTTAAAGCAGTGTTAAACTGCGTTAATTATGCAGTGTGGCAGCAGCCTAAGTCAATCTGAATTCAGAAAGACTTCTTTCAATACATATATTTTGACACCTATTGGCCTCATCCCTGCTCTGTTACAAACAAATATCTACACCATTGTTTCTCAAACTTTGGTCCTTTGGATATTTTGGACTGAATCTCGTAGATGTCCCAGCCAGTACAGTCAATATTCAGGAATTCTGGGAGCTGAAGTCCAAAACATCTGGAGGACCACTGGTTGAGAAACACTGATCTAGATACAGAATTTATCATAAGTAACCGGAAACACTCTTTTGTTCATTTCAACTGCACACTAAATCTAGAAAGCAAAGATCAATGCAGATATAATGCTGGCTCACTTTTGCACACCATTAAGAAAAATGGGAAATTGCATTTGAGAGAAAATCAGAATTAGGTTTACATTAGCCTAGATAAAGATATTAAATATTGTCTAAAGATTTTTTTCAGGCACTGGAAACTTTTTTCTAAAATTAAGTCTAGCTTTTTATTGTTAAGCATTAAGGAGAGATCTACTTTTATTTGCAACTCTGTCTCTCTTTTAAATTGCATCGCTATCCAAAGAGCTGGAATGGATCAGATTAGCAATTTTAAGTAAAGACATATGCAAAAAGGGCAATGACTTAAAAACATAGATTTTGTAAGGTAAAATAATCTTAAAACTTAAAGTTAAAAAAAAGAACTGAAGTAAAAATCATTAAAATTCTACCCACATCAATGAAGTAATATTTTATGTTTAAAATTTTATATTCTGCTAATTTAAACATTGTTGCCACTTTATAGTAAAGTTAAATTCATATGGAACCAATTAACATACCTGTAGCTGCATATCAGCAGCAGCGCAAACTTTTTTAGATTCACAGAGTCTTGACACCATATTTTTGGGCAGTGGCTTCAATAACAAAGAAGACAAAAAATGAGAGTATTTTAAACAATTAAATGTAACAATTGGAGAAGCATAACTGAAGTCATATGAAAGTCAAAGTACTAAGGGAGGCCTTCCCATCTTTCCCATCATCTGAACTGCTTTATGAAAAGGCACCCAATTGTGCTCTGTTTTGTTATCTTATCTCTCAGAAAGGAAAAGGCTGGTGCAAGTGAAAACACAGCCAGCTGCTTTCTTAGGCCAAGGTAAGGAAGTAGCAAGTGACAGGACATACAAAATCACTTCTTCCTTGAACAGAAAAGACGGTTCCCTTTTATTCTGCCTTAAAAGTACTGGGGAAGAAGGGGACGAGAACAGGAAGAACAGGACACAAAGGTCACACTGATGGAAGTCAGTTCAGAGGAAAGCCTTGCTTTCTGGCTCAAACAACACACTCTACTTTTCTAATGATACAGGTTGTTGCCCCATGGGAAAACATCTAGAGTAATTATCTGCATGAATACGCAATTACTAAATAAAAATAAATACTCTAGTTTTTATCACAAATCCACACTTTCCTAAAGAACCTATGCTCAATAACACATACAGGAAAGTTACTGCGGGAAATATAAATACTGCTTTATTGTAAGAGAAAGTAGCAACAGGAGGCACATCTCCTTATTTCATTTGATATATATGTTAGAAATCTGAAAACACAACCATAAGCAACTCTCAGGAAGCAGTTTCTTTACATCTAGTTTGGCCTCCTTGTGCATGTGTCCTAAAATTATCATGGGAATTTCCCTGTCCTCATGGTATTTAAGGCACAGAGTAAGTTTTACGTATGGCAGGGTGGGAACTGAACATGGGCTCCTATTTACAGTGGCAGCCCTGTGTTTCTTACAATATACAGGTCTGACCTGAGTGTTGGTGATACTTCTAAAATATTTAAAAGCATCTTTAGCTTCTAAAATGGAACACAGATTTCTGGAATTTATGAAAAACTCTTCGATCATGCCTTAAGCTTTACAGCTGAAATGTTCAAAACCATAAGTGACAAAATCTGACCACACGCCAACATGTTCAAGTTCTGCGCCAATTATGATATCTAGAAAAACTATTCTGATGTTAATAAAACTAAAGCAGTTGTATAAATGTTTCTGAGAGCTAAGTAAAATGTTATTCACTGTAACATAGAAACTGGAAGTGAAAAATGGATAGGAAGCATTCCTAAATGGAAAGAGTCAGTCCTTCACATACTTGTTAGCCAAGCAAGATCTATAATTTTCCTATCCAGAAAATATCAGTACAGTTTTCATAACTTAGGAATGTTCTGTGTGCTAAGTTGTAATTTTCCACAACACTCCTCCTTTATTCCCCACTACAGTAAAATTACTATTCTGGGACTCAGCCCCAGATTTGGGCCCTCTGATTAAAAAACAACAACTAACCAGAAGAACAGACCTCCCCACAAAATTTAATGAATATAAATGTAAACATGTAAAGGCCAGACATAAATGATAGACCACACACAGGCCTAATCAGCACAAACAGAGATAAAAGCAAGACAGGTGAACCAAAGATTTTCCTCCTTTTGCCTCTTCTAATGAAAGAAATGTACAAGTTTAAAAAAATAACACTCTCTCAAACTAGTAATGACTACTTTCCTAGTTAATCCTTTATTCCTCTCAGCTCAGCAGCTGTCGCTATAAAGGTCTAGGGGCATATCTTGCTTAAAAGAGGGGGGGGGGATAATTTGGGGCATCCAAGAGGCTCAGAGAACATTACTGTACTTCATCTTGTCTTGGCCTGTAACTTAATTTGCATAGCAATATAATTAATCTGCACAACAGAACATAGGCAAAACTTTAGGCAAGAAGCATAGAGTCAAAGTTTTGATGTCATCCCCATTTCTCCAGGCAAAAGAACTTGCCATATATATGTCATAGTCTTGAAATTTTAGTCAAAAAATTGACCCAGAAAACCTGGGTCAACTTATCCACAGGTCAATTATGTATTATATGATAACTCTTATCAAAAAAAAGGAATCATCCTTTTCTCTGAGTTCATCCTGGGAAGAATCTAAAGGAAGCACTGACCCCCAGTAACTAAGAACCTCTAGGGGAATTTTTAATGTTAGCTCAATTAGTGGACTGAGCTACAAGCAGTCCTGGGATCTTTCTACCTGTATACCAAGGTACAGAGACAAGGATTACAGAGGCAGAATTCTCCTTATGAACTGTATTTTATTAAGGAGGAAAACACACACAAATGCATATACATACAGACACTCAGACAAGAGCTGAGAAATAAAGAGGTGAGTGCTGGAATAGATTCAAAGGCTCCACTAATGGTGATAATTATCAAAGATGTGGTTGCTCCTGATGGTCCAATTGGATGATTGGGTGTGGGACTTGGCTGTTGGAAGCACTTGGGGAAATGACAGCGAACTGGAACTAGGGAAATTCAAAGTGGCATGAAGTCAGCCTGAAATCCAAACTAGTCCAGGGAACAAAGGAATTTGGGCATCTTTTAAAGGGAAAACCAAGCCTGGGACAAAGACCAGGTGTCCACATCAAAAGGGTCTGAATCTGCATGGGAATTGAGATAGAGGTCTTTGAAGTGGGAATTTATAGAATCATAGAATCATAGATTTGGAAGAGAGCACAAGGGCCATCCAGTCCAACCCCCTGCCATGCAGGAACTCAAAATCAAAACAATTGTGACTGTAAATGGGCATCTTCCAGCTTGGGGTACCAAACATCTTGTTGATTTATTGCCTAGCCTTCCTGATCTGGAAGTGTTAATTGCCCCCTTATCACAGCTCCCAAACTGTCTAAGTGGTCTGATTTTTGAGGCTCAGGGCTACATGACCTGACGCTTCAGGACTTATGATTGCTATATAGGGTACATTTAGAGTCATAGAGGGGTACACACCCACCCCAAAATTGGAAGACTTCTGGTACTCTTAACCCTCCCTATTCTCTCCACTGTGAAACTGCTACTGACCTTTTTGATGAATGCCTGGGCAGAAAAACTGTGGTGGTGGCTACAAGAAGGTCCGCTATTTTAGATCTGATCCTAACCAATACAATGACCTGGTCAATGGGGTGCAACTGGTGGGATTCTTAGGTGGGAGTGATCATGTTCTCCTGTAGTTTTTTATATAGTGGAAAGGAGAAGCCAGGCGTAGTCAGACACGCATTCTAGACTTTAGGAGAGCTGATTTCAGTAAACTTAGAGAAATACTGGGGTGGTCCCATGGTCAAGAATACCAAAAGAGAATGGAGTTCAGGACAGATGGGAGTTTCTCAAAAGGGAGATACCGAAGGCACAATTTAAAACAATTTCAATGAGGAGGAAGAATGGGAGGTGTCTCAAGAAACCAGGGCGGATAACCAAGGAAATTACAACTGAGCTAAGTTTTAAACGGAACATGTATAAGAAATGGAAAAAAGGGAAAATCCTCAAAGAGGAATTCAAACAAATAGCAAGCACATGTAGGGGTAAAGTCAGAAAAGGAAAAGTGCAAAATGAGCTCAGGCTTGCTAGTGAGGTTAAGAACAATAAAAAGGGCTTTTGGGGTATGTCTGTAGCAAAAGGAAGAAGAAACGGTAGGGCCACTGCATAGAGAAGATGGCAAAATGCTAACAGGGGTCAGAGAAAAGGCAGAACTACTCAACACCTTCTTTGCCTCAGTCTTCTCAGAAAAAGAAAAGGGTGCTCAACCTGAGGAAAATGGAGCAGAGGACACAATGCAGGGGTAGGCAAACTGTCCCCTTTAAGGGCCGGGGGACTTCAGCTCCCAGAAGCCTCAGCCATGTTGGCCAATAGTCTGGGATTCTGAGAGCTGAAGTCCCTCGGCCTTTAAAGGTGACAATTTGCCTACCCATGCAATAGAGGAAATGCAGCACAGAATAAGTAAAGAGGTAGTACCAGAATATCTGGTTAATCTAAATCAGGGGTCGGCAACCTTTTTGGGGGTGGGACCAGTCCCCCTGTCCCCCAATGCTCCCAGGCTGCGATGGTGTGCATGCATACGCAAGCGCAGGGCGCCATTTTGGATGGCGCCCCCCCCCCCCCCCCCCCCCGCACATGCACATGTGCACAACTGCAGGCGCCATTCTAGAAGGCCAAACGGAACAACTGTGAGGAACAACTTAGGGAAGTGGGTATGTTTAGCCTGGAGAAGAGATGGTTAAGAGGTTATATGATAGTCCTGTTTAAGTATTTGAAGGGGTGTCATACTGAGGAGGGAGCAGGTTTGTTTTCTGCTGCTCCAGAGAACAGGACCCAGAGCAATGGATGCAAGCTACAGGGAAAGAGATTCCACCCCAACATTAGGAGGCACTTCCTGGCAGTAAGGTCTGTTTGACAGTGGAACATTCTCCCTCGAGAGGTCTTTAAACAGAGGCTGGATGGCCATCAGTCGGGTATGGTTTGATTGAGAGTTCCTGCATGGCAGGGGGGTTGGACTGGGTGCCCCTTATGGTCTCTTCCAACTTTATGATTCTATGATTCTAAAACAACAACAACAATAATGAAAAAGAAAATATAATCATCTATTTAAGTTACTTCATTTTAAAACTTGTTTTTAAATTTATTCTTTGGAGTTAAGTTAATTTCTGTTGAAGAAGAACAGTGTTGAGAAGAAAAATTAGTGGTGTTTCAATGACATGTGAATATAATGGGTTTTAGTGAGGAATAGAGATTTACCATGGTCTCATCTCTTACCTAGGACTTTAGGACATCCTCATTTAAAGGAGTGTAAGTATAACCGTGTGCATGCTTATAAAATAGAGAAAGAAGGGTAGAAAGTGGAAAGAATCCTTAACATTGGATTTCACATGACACTCGTGAAATTTGATGGAAGTAAATTTTGGAAATAAATAAATAAATAAATAAATAAACAAACAAACATAGAAGTGCTTCTTCAGACAATGCATCTTTTATGCAATTCTCTGTAAAGTACAACAGCAAGCACTAGTGTACATTACCTTGAAAGGATTAGGTAAGTTTATGGAGGACAGATCTATCCATGACAGCTACATTAAACCTTCATATTCACAGGCAAGAAGACTACTATAATAGGCTCTAAATGAGAAAGTCTTTTAAAAGTTTAAGCTGAATTTTTTTCACCTTCATTCTCTATGTGTGGCTTTCTTCCAGGCATCTGGCTGTCATTGTTACAAATAAAGTGTTGGCTAGATGGATCTTTGGTCTGAACCGTCTGAACCTGCAAACATTATCTTATGGTCTAAACTTCCTTTTTCATATCTATGACCCTTTTATGGTTGCTGAACATCTACAGCAAATTTTCCTTATGCTCATTTAATCCTACAGGAAGAGAAGCTCCCCCCCCACACACACACATACATTACAAAATACAGACACTGAAAAACTTGGCAGTGATTTATTGGGCTCTAATTTTTAACAGTTACAGCTAAATTGGCTTTTCAGGATAACTTTAATTTTTACAGAGTTTTATATTTTGGTTGTTTCAAATCATATCAAACAGACACTGAGACTCTGAAGTGTCAAATAGTATCCTGTTTAAAACAGAACAAAATAGCAGAACTCTGCTAATTGGTATTTTGGTAAACCACAATCCCATAAAGCCTCATTGAATTGGAAATCCAGGTTTGCAGTTCACTGGAGCATATGGCAGAGAGTTCTTTGTTGTCAGGCAATGGACAAAACAAGTGAATGTGCACCTCAACGGGATACCAGAGAGGGGAAACCTTTTTCTTAGACCAGCTAATGCACTACAGTAGTTATCAAAGTAAAATGACATCAGCTATAAGGTACAGGGAAAAGTATACATGAAAACTATTTAAGTAGCCATTTTGTTGCAGGTACAAACAATTGCAATTTGCTTGGTTGCAGTTCAGCACCTTCACTAACATATATTTTTTTTCCACATGAGAAAAATATAGTGTATGGTTCATGGAGTTTTACAGCTATAAGCAAGTTACAAACTGATCACTGGGGCTAGACAGCATTCATGAGAGCTAAAAGATTCAAAACAAGAAGCAGTTAGCTGTGAAGCAATCTACTAAAGCCTGGCCTGGGAAAATTGGGAGGGGGGCTGTAAAAGAGATAAGTGGGAAACGTTTTTAGAATATTTTAGCCTCTGTATCCACTAGACTAGCCTTCTTTAAAGGTACTTCAGAGTACATTAAAGTGTGCTTTGATATATACATCAAGTACATAAAACAAGTAAAACTGCAATTAAAATCAGCATTGAAAGACCACATGAAAGATAACACTGACCAAAGATCACCTGGGTCAACTGAAACAAATCACGGATAACCAACTAATTAATTAAACCAGTCATTTAAAAAATTACACTGTCTTGATGGCACATATCTTTCATAATTAAGAACTGGTGCAACTCAGTTCCTTTATGTTTTCTCCCTAAACCTAACTTTAAGAGTGTCTCACAGCATTAAGATGGAGATCACCAGAGTTGCATTCTCTTGAAGAAAGTTATTAATTACATCCTTTATGTTGTCCCATGAGTGCTGTCCACGTATCAACAGCAGATTGAAAGAGCACAAGATGTTTCATCTCTCAGCTGTATGACAATCCAAATGGTGGTGTGGCCAGAAGCTGTAAAGAGACCCACTCCCAGCATCTCTGATGTACTGTATATACTTGTGTATAAGTCAACTGCTTATGTAAGTTGAGGGCAAATTTCAGGGCCAAAATTCTATGACTCGTGGATAAGTCAAGGGTAAAACCTAAGGGCACATAACAAACAAATCTTTTCCTCTTCCTTAAAAAAATGCATAGAAGGAACATATTTAGTAAGGAGCCGTGGTGGCGCAGTGATTAAATTTTGGTACTGCAGCCATTCACAGCCACAAGGTTGTGAGTTCGATCCCAGGCAGGGCTCCATAGTCCACTCAGCCTTGCATTGTTCCACAGGTCGCTAAAATGAGTACCCAGCTTGTTGGGGGCAATTAGCTTACACACTATAAACTGCTTAGGGAGTGCTTAAGTGCACTGATAAGTGGTATATGTACTCGCTCTTGTATTACTAAGAGCCAGACAGAAGGAGAGGATCTGTTTATTTTAAGGTTTACAATGAGGTATGTAATGTCTTCTTGTTGTTGTGTGCCTTCAAGTTATTTCTGGCTTATGGAGATCCAAAAATGAATCTATCATGGGGTTTGCTAAGACAGAGTGTGTGTGACACCCAAAGTCACCCAGTGGGTTTCCATGGCCAAGCTGGGAATCAAACCCTGATCTCCAGAGTCATAGTCCTATGCACAAACCACTACACGATGCTGGCTCTTAAAATGTCTACATCTATACAAATATAGCTAGAAAAAGCAATCTAAATGAGGGGGGGAAATGAGAACACAACCTGAGAAAAAAGGGGAGGGAGACAAGCAAGGTAAGCAACCTGCCTGTATTCAGAACCAAGTGCAAAGACAGTGAAAAGAGGGAAAGGCAAAAAGCTCCTATTCGGGCGGAAACAGCGCTCCACCCCATCCAGCTACCTTGAATCCCATTTGTGGAAAAGGTGGTATATAAGCACAATAACTAACTAACTAAAGTTACCCCTCCTTTACCCAAACTGAAGAAAGAAATGCAGCCCTCCCCCTTCGCCATCTACTTATGCATAGTGTATAAGCCTCTCTGTGAATTTTTAACCATTTTTTAAAAGTTACTGTAAGCTGTTTTGATTTGCAGTACTAAGTATAATAGATCGTGAACCAGAAGAGCTTTGGTCTGAAGCCAGGGACATAATAAAAGAGGAATGCACAAAGACACTTCCAACAGTCAAAAGGAAAGTGAAGAAACCGTGGATGACAGATAAAACACTACAAGAAATAAAGGAAAGAAGAGAAACAAAACAAAAAGGAGATAGGAATAAACTAAAAACCATGAACACAACAGCACAATGGGTAGTGTACAAAGATAAAGAAAATTACAAAACAACCAATGCAGAGAAATAGAAGGAAACAACAAAAAGGGAAGAATGAGAAACCTATTCCACAAGATTCGAGAAATCAAAGGAAAGTTCAAACCGAGGACCGGGATGCTCTATGACAATAAAAATAACATAATTCAAGACCAAGAAGGAATAAAAAGACGTTGGACGCAATACACAGAAGAGTTATACAAAAGAGATAACAATATGAATCAAAAGAAAAACTGAAGTGGAAGCTGTAATAAAAGAAATGGCCACATGGAACAAAGAGCCATATGAAGATGAACCCCAAATTCTAAAAACTGAGGTGGAAGCTGCAATAAAATGGCAAAAAACAAGTCTCCTGGAAGAAATGATATTCCAATAGAACTGCTCCAATCCACATTGACAGAGTCAACTCTAGTGCTAACCAGCATATGTCAACAGATATGGAAAACAAAACAATGGCCAACAGATTGAAAAAGATCAATATACATCCCCATCAACAAAAAAGGAGACACAAGAGAGTGCAGCAACAATAGAAACATAGCACTAATTGCCCATGCACGCAAAATTATGCTCAAAATATTTCAACATAGACTCTATCCATACATGGAGAGAGAAATCCCCAAGGTCCAAGCAGGGTTCAGGAAAGGAAGATGTGCTAGGGACCACGTTGCAAACATACGATGACTAATGGAGTGCACTAGGGAGTTGCAAAAAAAAATCAGCATGTGCTTGATAGACTATAGCAAAGCCTTTGACTGCATAGATCATGAAAGGTTATGGAACACCCTTAAATACATGGGATCCTGATGAGGAATCTGTACTTAGGACAAGAAGCTACTGTCCGAACAGAACATGGAGAAACAGAATGGTTCCCAATTGGCAAAGGAGTCAGACTTGGACAAAAAAGAGGAAGTAGTGAAATAGGAGGAAAAAATATCAACAATCTGAGATATGCTGTTGCTGTTGTTAACTGCCCTCAAGTCGATCTCAACTCATGGCGACCCTGTGGATGAGATATCTCCAAGACCCTCTGTCCGCCACTGTTCTGTTTAAATCCTGCAAACCCATACCCATGACCTCCTTAATAGAGTCCATCCATCTAGCATGTGGTCTTCTTCTCTTCCTACTTCCCTCCATTTTCCTCATCATTATTGGGGTTTTTTCCAAAGAGTCCCCTCTTCTCAAGATATGTCCTAAGAATGACAGTCTCATTTTGGTCATCTTGGCTTCCAGGGAGTTTTCCGGTTTGATCTGCTCTAGGACCCACTTGTTTGTCCTTCTGGCTGTCCATGGGATCCTCAGCACTCTTCTCTAGCACCACATCTCAAATGAACTGATTTTCTTCCTATCATCTTTCTGTCCAGCTCTCACATCCATACATGGTAATAAAGAATACAATGGCTTGTATAATTCTAACTTTATCTTTGCATTTTAGAATTTTTTCTAGTTCTTTCACAGCCACCCTCCCCACTCTTAGTCTTCTTCTGATTTTCTGACTGCAGTCCCCATTTCTATCAATGTTTGATCCCAGGTATGGGAATTCTTTTACCATTTCTATTTCTTCATTGTCTAGTTTGAACTTGTGAAGGTCCTCAGTGGTCATTATTTTTGTTTTATTTATGTTCAGCATTAAGCCTGCCTTTGCACTTTCTTCTTTGATCTTACTTAGTAGGTGTTACATGTCTGTGAGGTTTTCTGCTAGTATATGTTGTATATAGAGCATATAGAGACATGCTGATGACACCATAATACTAACAGAAAACCTCACAGACCTTTCCCTGGCCAAGTAGGGATTCAAACCCTAGTCTCCAGAGTGATAGTCCAACCATTCAAACCAATACGCCAAATGGATAGAAATAATAACAATAAAAACTCAATTGCTTAGTAGTACAAAATAATTTTGTAAGAAACAATGTACTTCACAAAACAGACTAAAAGAAAGTCTGCTAAGCTACTTGGGAAATATCAGTTTGCATATTATAAGTGTGCAATATCAGATAATTATTACAGTCATCCCCCCAAATTCATGGCTTTGGAATTCGCGGTTTTGATTATCCACAAGGTTGCAGCCACCAACATTCCCCCTCCTCCCTCCCGCGCACTCCTTTCCATCCCTTCCTTCCTTACCTCCTTCTTTTTCCCCTTCTTTTTCTTCTCCTCCTTTCCACTGCCCACCTCCCTTAGTTGCTTACCAGCTTGTGGCAGCCAGCGCAGCCATTTCCCGGCCACACCGGTTTTCTTTTGGCTGTGCCGGCCTTGCAGCAGCCGATGCACCCATTTCGTGACCAGGTCTGGCTTGCGGGAGCCAGCACTACCATTTCCCGGCCACGCCGGCCTTCTTTGGCCCACCCCAGCCTTGCGGCAGCCAGTACACTCATTTCCCAGCCACGGCAGCCTTGCAGCAACCAGCGCAGCCATTTCTGGGCACATGGGCTTAAAGCAGTTGGCACACTCATTTCCCAAGTGCTCCAGCCTTCTTTTGGCTGTGCTGGCTTTGCAGCAGCCATTTCCCATCCACACCAGCCTTGCATCAACTGGCGCAGCCATTTCCTGGGCACATGGGCTTTCAGCAGCCGGGACCCCCATTTCTCAGGCACTCCAGACTTCTTTTGGCCGTGCTGGCTTTGCAGCAGCCGGCACAACCATTTCCCGGCCACGCCAGCCTTCTCGAAGGGGAAGAAGGAGGGAGGAGGGAGGGAAGGGAAGAAAAATAGTCATCCCGTTGTCCCCAATGGCAGTGAATATTTGTGAAATTTCGAATCAGCCCCCCAGAACATAACCCCGGTGAATTCGGAGGGACGACTGTATATTCAAAATCTGCAATCCTAAATAAGTTTATCTGCGGGTAAATGCAGATAAACATGCTAGGATTGTATTCTAAATCTCACTCTTGAATGTATTTCCCCTTTAAGCCCATTTCATATAAGGCTAAACAATGAGGTTAGGGTTATACTGCAAGTTCGTTAGCAACATAAACAGTTTCCTGAAGTCAATATTAAATCTTTAGGTGCCCAGGATATTTTCACCTCTGCTAAACAATACAGTGCAAACAAATTTATTGAAACATACTGGGAAGTGGCCATCCTAAACAACAAGAAGTTCTACACAACTGGTCCTGAAAAGTGAAGAATACTCAATATAACACATTGAATACTCTGAACTCAAACTGCTGTCTACAATTTTGTTTCCAGGACTCTGAAAATCCTAAAACACTCTTAAGAGGTAAGAGAGTTATTATTTCTAGAAGTTCAAACGGGAAGGCTATTTTTTAAAATTACTACCAAAATAGCCACAACTACTTCCTCTTTCTTTGTGTAATGGTTAATGGCCATAGGGAAACAAAAAGTGTGAGATTCGCAACAATAAACAGGCTCCTTCAAGTAACTTTACAAAACTGAACTAATTAATTTTTTTACAACAGACTTGCTTTCTAGTTATACCTACCTGACCTGTTTTATAGTGCCTTGCAAACTGGTTTACTACTCGATAGTCATTCGCAAAGTATTCCATCAAGATAGAGGGAACTTCAGCAAAGTCAGTAGAGCATCTTGTCCCTGCAGACAATAATACAGGAGTATTAACATGCAGGTAGAAATAATGTTTACACAAATTCCTCTCTCCTTCTCCAAGTTCCCCTAAACTTTCCATTTGCACTTTTGATGAACTGTGATGAATCAATCGTTAAGTAAATATTTTATTTCTATAATGTTATTGTACTTATTGGCAGAAACGCTAAATTATAATCCTGCATGTTACATTGCAAATCACAAAGTAAAACACAATATTTAAACAGCTGGGTGAGGCACCCTATAAAGCTGTGGATCACACCCTTTATAAACGTAAACCAAACTGCAGCCAATTTGGCCCCACATGAAACACCAAATCTTTAATTGCCTTAACTCTGTAACCAGTTACAATTAAAATATCAAACTATGCTTGAGAATTTAATCCATTACAAATATCATCGTACCCATCTATCTGATAACTTCACATAATTATTGTCCGTATTTGCTTCTTTTTTACTGTTTGAGATGCCTGTCATTTGAAGAGTGACTGTTTTTCTTGGCATTTCAAGAGAAATAATGATTAAAAATAATCTTTTACAATGAAAAACTTTTCCCCAAATCCAGTCTTGCCTCCCTTGTGGCCTGTACACTTCAAGAGTTAGTCTACATGTAGGTGTATTATGTGAATTGCTGCAGATTTTCACACATTTGCCTCCACACTTGAATTGTCTTCACTTTCCTATGCAAATTTGCATCTGTTTTCCCTTCCTGTGTTGAAAATGTGCAGCTGCACATACTCACAGATACTTTAGTAAATCCTGGAAATCTTTTTTCAGTGAAATTTATGGAGTCTCCCTCCCTGCAAAAAGTCCAAATTCCTCCAAATTTTATTGGCCTGGACCACAGTCGATTCAATTTGACTGAAGAATATTTTAATCATGTAGGCAAGCCCCAAACCTTTCCAGATTAAGCCCTAAACCTTTCCGGATTATTCATTTCTTAATCAGCAAATATTTAATCATTACTGTTTGGTGCATGCCATCCAGATTTCTCTTCTGAAGGAACTGCTTCTTTCTGGGGAATGTGCTTTTTCTTCAGCACTAAGACCACTATAACTGCATTATTAATAATTCTAGTTTTGCCTCACCATTGCAGCTTTTGCTACCAGCTACGTGAGTGTTGATGAAGAACTACTAAGTAATGTCAGGTTCATAAGGCAACAACTTCCCACTTCCAGCACTGGAATGCATACATATCTTTTGTATTTTTACTTGTTTCTTTTTAAAAAGGAAGGAAATTAGCAATCTCTCTCCATCCTAACCACTAGCAGGGTTGTTGTTGTTATTGTTGTTGTTGCTGTTGTTATGTTAAATGTGAAGTCATTTCAGATTAAAATTATGGCGACCATAAAGCAAACCTATTATGGGGTTTCCTTGGCAAGATTTGTTCAGAGGAGGTTTTCATTGCCTCCCCTCGAGGCTGAGTGTGACTTGCCCAAGGTCAGTTAGTGGGTTTCATGGCTGAGCTGGGATACATCATGTTTAACAGGTTATCACCGGATCAGTCATGTAAGGGAATATGTACCATTTATGGCGTCTGCATAGATCCTTCTGGGACATAAATGCTTTCATATGCCTTGGATTTCAGCAGTTTTTAATCAGCTATACACAGTCTAGCATAGAGTAGCTAGGGCAGATGTGAGAGTAAACCCAGAATAAGAGATAAGTCCAGGACTTGACTGCTTCTGTGTATCCAAATTTCTTTTTAGGGCAGGAAATCTCAATTGGGACCACCTCTAACCCAGCAGCTGCATCTAGTTTATCAACAGGAAGAAAACTGGATAAGAATGTTAATGGATCTGATGTCCAAGAGTGGGCTGGTCAGAGTAGGAGGCTGGCAGATTGTGAAGATGAAACAACAGATTTTGAATTTTGGCTGATAGCCAAAGAAAGACTGCTCCTTGGTGCAAAAATTAGGGCAGACTACAAGAAGGATGTTTTTCTTAAGAAGGAGCTGTCAAGTTTGTTGGATCTACATTTTGAAACCTATCAAGTCCTCTACACATGTCCACCATTGATGAAACAGAGTTCCCTTTTCCCTCCTGCACTTGTAACATTTATCATCCATTTTAAAATACATTTTGGATAACTTTTCTGGAGTGAGATACCATCTATGATGCATCTTGTAAATATTTTCCCTTATGTTTTTTTGCTAATGATATCTTTATTATCTTTTCCTATACTTTCCCCCATATTTATTTCAGTATTATGCCCAATATTCTGTGCCCATTTAACCATAGATATCTTAAAAAATCATCTTCTGTCTCACATCTTAACAACATTTTGTATGTTTTTGATAATACTCTTTGATTTTCCTTAATTAGTATTTTTTCTTAAAAAAATACATCTCCATACATCAGACAATTGAAGAAATACTAAATTTAAAATTTAGAATGACACTGGAATGATATTTATTAAGTATGATAGAGAAAGGATTAGATCAGGGGTAGGCAACCTTTTTGAGTTGGGGGCCGGGTTGCTGACCCTCAGACAATTGGGGGGCCATGCACAATATTACATGATTGCAGCGGCAAGAATACTGATTGCTCAAAAATGGAAAGAGAATTCAATGACAGAAGTTCAGGATTGGATGGAAAAATTAGTAGAAATGGCAGAATTTGATAAAATTACATGTCTTATGAAATATGAAAGACATGTTGCGAGTTCAATACTAGCCAGGGCTCAGGCTTGACTCAGGCCTGCATCCTTCCAAGGTCGCTAAAATGAGTACCCAACTGTTGGGGGGCAATGAGCTTACAGTTGTAAGCAGCTTAGACATCCCATAGTGCGATATGAAGCAGTATATAAATGAAGCTGCTTTATGGGGAATTTGTGGAAAGTTGGGAGCAGGTGACAGAATATATAAGTAAACACTGGGGAATAATTGGGGAATAAGTTGGGAGCAGGTGACAGAATATATAAGTAAACACTGGGGTAACGTGGGCATTAAAGGATTAATTAAATAATAATGGTAATTATAATGTGTAATTGCTGGAAGATGGTCAGCATTAATCTGTGAATAGAAGATGGGAATTGTACAGACAAGCATATATGGAAAAAGTTTGAAAGAATTTAGTAAAACACTAATACATTCCCAGCAGAGGAAGTGAAGCTTGGAAAAATATATTTTATATGGAGTTGGAAGAAGAAGTTGCAAATAATAACATATGTTAATGGAATGTTAATGTTAACTGTATGGCATTTTAAATAATAAAATATGGTCCTGAATACTAATAGTGAAAGTAAATGTTTTATTATCTGAAGAAAGAACATTCTAGCAATACTAGCTGAAATGTAAAGGCTGGGGTGGGGAAGTTGGAAAAAATGTTTTTCTCACCCAAGAACAATTATTTTCCAGTGGAAAAATTACAACCTTTCAGGAGAAAAGCAAAACTAGGTAAGCCTGGTAGCATCTTTAATGCTCCTTCCACTGAATTCCTGATTATCTACAGTAAGGAATGAGACACAGAGGATCTGCTTGGAACAGTCGCTAAGCTATAAAGAAGGGAAGGAGAAATTATGGAGTGAATGCCTTTTTCTTAAGCAGTTGCCATCTTTCCCTCTAGTTGCAGCACAACACAATGAGCTGTATACTAACTATAAAAATACTTACTGGGGGAAGGGGAGAGGAAGGATTTATCTGATCTTTAAACAATACATTGATTGCTTACCAGTCACATGTTGGTATCTAGTTCTTCCCAGCATAGAATGCATAGCATGACCCATTTCATGGAAAAGATTCTCCATCATTCCAGGAGTTAACAGTGTTGGTGAACTGCTACTGGAATGCGGCAAACTTAGCATAAGGACAACAACAGGAGTTTGATATTCTCCGTTTTCTCTTAGTCTGCCTCCACGTATCGTAAAGTGACAATCCTATTTTTGTAAAAGGAAAGAAAGTCAGTGGGGAAAATCCGAGACTTTATCATATTGTTATCATTTTAAAACACCAGTCACCAAATCTGCTTACAATTATAGAATTATCTGAAACTAAGCTATCGCATTGTACCAGAACAGATGCTGAATGTAGTTTTCTATATTTGGATGACTGAAGTGAGGACTTTAGTTTAACTTGGCTGTTTCACAATCTGTTCAATTTGTTGGTCTGTTTATTTTTTAACATGGTGTCTCAGAGGAACACTGGTGAGCCAGCATGAAATCTGGTGTGCTGTCTTTAGCGCACAATTCTACATTTCATATTGAAATACCAGCTCAAGACTTGTATTAATTTTGAAAGAGAAAGGAAGAAAATGTAAAATGGCATGCTTCTTTGAAAATCCAGGCAATATCACACTCCCTTAACAGTTCCCTGCATCTCTTTCTGATAGTCTCTGACTGGAGAAACCTTTAGGGGCAGGATATGAGGACTACAGAAAGAAGATGAGAGAAGGAGAAACTCACTTTCATGAGCTTTCTTCTACTACTGGTTGTCAGGATCCAAGACTAAGGGCGTTTACAGACTGCCAGAAATAATGCAGCTTGAGGCCATTTTCACTGCCCTGGCTCAGTGCTAGGGAATCATGGGAATTGTATTTTTTTCTGGGACATTGAGCCTTCTTTGTCAGAGAGCTCTGGTGCCACAATAAACTACAGTTCCCATGATTCCTTAGCACTGAGCCAGGACATTTAAAGTGGCCTCAAGTTGCATTATTTCTGGCAGTCTGTAAAGGCCCTAAGCCCAAGTCTTACATATACATATACTTTTACACCAAAAGGCCTTACTCATCATTAGCATGTAATGGAATTGAACAAAGTAGTCCAGATAGTGCAACAGCATTTTAGGTTGCAGAAAAAAAGGAACCGTACATTTTATTATTATTATTATTATTATTATTATTATTATTATTATTATTATTACCCGCCTTTCTCCCAATATGGTGACTCAAAGCAGGAGCAGTCCTCCCAACAAAACAATAGGTTCTTTTGCCTTTATATGGATTATATAAATTATAGTTATGTAAAATATTTTGCCAAGTTCTTACTACAACTATATCTTCATCTTCATATGGTGTAATTTAGAAACTAGTCCTGCTGGTATTACAGATGTCTGAAGAAGCACAAAAAGCACTCCTTGAATATTTACTTCATAAGTAGAATAAATAAGAGGAACTATTCTGATATTTAGTAGTTTCCATCACTGTGGTATCTAAATCTATGCTTAGTTAACATATGATACTTAGTATTGTATAATACTGTTCAAAACTATCAAAATAGTTCCAATCTAATCTCTGGATTTCATTTAATTTTTGTATTATTCAGACTACATATTTGAATGGAGTGTCCCTGGACAGATTTATATACATCAATAACTTCTCAAAGCAGGAGGTTTCAAAGCCTTTATGACCTAAATGCAACTGTTAGTAGGGATGTGAAGATCTATGTCTCATTTTCACTGAATTTCTCCAAATCCACCTGTCTTTTCTTTACATACTTCTTTTATATCAGAATAAAAAACTTTGATTATTCTTTACGCACTGCAATTTGCACAATTTTGGCACATTCTTCCTAATATGAACATTTTACATATTACCTAACTGACACATTCCTTTCACAGATGGAAGTATGTTTTTGCATAGTTTTTCAATTGTACCTTTAGTACACCATGTTTTGTGCACCCTTTATTTTTTTTGAAATTCCACATAACCCACACAAATATACAAATGCTTAAGGCAAGGTATGTTTCTTCTTTCAGTTAACTCAAGATGTGTGAAAACTTTAATTCCATCAACACTGCTCTGTCCAACAGCATTCTTTTCCATCCATAATTGTTATAGCCAATCAAAGTAAACCCACTGAAATGAGAACTTGGTAAATCAAAACTCTCAAAATTCCACTGGTTCAATTGGTTTGTTCTAGCTGGAACTAACAACTGGGTTTCTAACTATAACTGTATGAACTGTTACCTGATGAGGCTTGTCTGGTCTTTGAAAGAAATCACAGTATATATACCCCAATAAACCATCTTGTTCATGGACAACTGCCTGGAAAAAATGTGAAAGTTTTAAGTGAAAAGATAAAACTAATATAGATGTGATTTTATTTTTGAAAACACTCCAAATGTAATACCTTTATATAAACTTTTAAAAACTGAAAATATGTATGTATGGTTCACAGTGACCCCTCTCGCTCCTAATAATTTGGAGCCTTCCTTTGTAGCAGTTTTCAAAGAGACAGATACGTTACTTTGTTGCAGCATAAAATGAAAACAGGGAGGAGGAAACAGATTCTAGCAGGACCTTCAACAGTTTTAAGACAGCTTTTGTGGATTTCAATCCACTACTTCAGACACACTGATGGAGTTAATATTAAACAAAGAGATATACAGCAGATACCATGGTTGTGAGGGTGTGATCAGAATGTATGAAAAGATATAAATTGGGACCAAGAAATAAACATTCCCTCACCCTTTTACTTTCTAATAATCTGGAGAATGTTTAAAAATAATGTTTAGAATTCAGTCTCTTAAAAGTGCAATCCTAGAAACTTCAGGTACTCTGCTCAACAGCAAAGTGGGTTTACTTGTAATTTTTGTTGACATTCAGGAATCAGAATTCTCACCAGTTTGCGAACATCTTCATACCACAGCTCTCCCTTCTCAGGCTGTTCAGCATAAAGAGAGATTCCTAAGAGTTTATTGAATAAGATGTTCAGTCCTTCCATGCACGCTCCAAGAGAAAAAAAGGGACAATATAGGCTAGGTTCAATGTTATATCTGTAAAACAGAGAAGCCATAGGTTACAAAAAGCCATGACACTACCCGTAATTTAAATATTTTATAGAATGCAATCCATGTATAAATCAATTTAGCATAACACCATAGTTGTTACCAATAATGCACTTGGCTCACATTCAACACCAAGGCTGAAATCAGATATTATGCAAATTGTCTGGACACCAACAAAACCAGTGAAGTATATAAATACCATACACCAGGGACAGGCAACCTTTTTGAGACCTGGGCCGGTCT
>JAIPUX010001232.1:150414515-150428709 GCA_020142125.1 Phrynosoma platyrhinos | reverse complement strand
AAGCTCTTAAAAATATTTTTCAGGCATCCTTGTATTTTGTGTAGTCTGCATAAAATTATTCTTCCTAAATTATTTAATTTTATGCCTATTCTTGAAATGCCTGCAAAAGTAGTTCTGCATTATCATTTGCGCATTCATTTAGACTGCACTTTACCACAAGGTTTTCAGCTCACTCCCTTTCAAAGTAATTAATAAGTTACTGCTGAACAGAATCCAAACCTTGGGAATTTATTCCTGCCCTTTTTTTAGCAATAGTAGTAGTAGTGGTAGCAGCAGCAAGAATACACTTACCTTCAAAATAGTCCAGCATCTTTTAATATGTCTCTAGATTTCAAGCAAAGCATACAGTACTTATGTTCAGTAAGGACAGAATTTTAAGTGTCAATATAAACAGCAGACTTACTGCATGCTAACTTAAGAGTACAGAGCATGTGGAGTGGATATCAGAAGTGGGGAACATGCCCCTGCTTTTTTTTTTTTTAATATTGTGCACAGCAGAATATCTGGATTCAGGAGAAAATAAAATTCCCATCTTGCTGGCGAGCTCAAAGTAAAAAAACAAAAAAACAAAATTACATTGATGGAACAAGTCTAAAGACTTGTTCCATTTTAAGCTCTCTTTTAACTATAAATTGGTGCTAACTGTAATCTAAGGGGCTATACAGACAGTCTGTTTGAGCCCACTTGGGGGCATGGTGTTTAGATGTGCCATGTCCACAAGCGGGATCGAAGCCAGAGCAGCGATTACACGCTGGCCAGCTTCTCTCCTGCTTGGAGGCAAGGCGCTTAGATGCCACTTTCCCTAGAGGGACAAGCCAACTCTACAAGGGGAAGGGGCAGCTTTTTCAATCCCCCAAAAGGAGCAGATCATATCCACTCCTTTTTGGGGTGAACTCTAACTGGATTGGGGCCAGGCATGTGTTTGCCCTGACCCCGATCCAGCCTAAAAGGGATGGCTCTAAGCCTCTTTTTTTGGACTGTCTGTATCCGCCCCGCCAAAAAGCCTAACAAAACAAAAGAGTTGATATCGAAGTGTAAATTTCAGGATTTGATGCAGCAGTCCTGCCAAAGGAAAAATCTCTACTATTTCTTGTGAAGTAAACATCAAGACTTTTTGTCTGAGAACAGTTTTTTTAAAACAAAACAAAATATACACACATAAAAAGATGCCTGCCAGAAATCTGATCAGTCTACTTCCACACAGAATAAAAAATGACAAGGCACATCAAGATAATAATTCATACAGTGGTAATCATGCTCAAAGCAAACTTATGATCATTCAGCATGAACTTCAGAACCAATTTTGATGTTTACCATGTCTGACCATGCTCAATCGTCAGTAATGTAAGTCCCTCTTCAAATCTACTGTCCATCATATTAACTTTTTTGTGCAAATGCTAAAATTAGTGCTTGTTAAGTACTTCAGTGCTATGAAACACTTTCAAAGGTCTGAGAAACACTTTTTTGTCATTATCTATATGCAACAATTGTCTGTATCTTTGATTAGATTGGCAACCCAAAAGCATACAGATAAATTAAAAATATTTTAAATCTCAAAATATCAACATCCAGGGAAGGAAAAAAAGTTAGTGTACAGTGCAAAGGAGGAATCATCCATAGGCTAGTATTAGTTAATCTGGTTTCATGCTTTTCGAAGAATAGTATTTGATGATTATTTGGGAGAAGCAGAAGGAAGGAAAAGGAGTATCCACTATTTTCTAATTTGAAGATTACAGGTAAGGAAGGAGGAAGGTCTTTTGATTTGAGTTTCACAGAAAGTGCATTTTATGTCTTACTTGTGTAAGGAGATCTGTTATTTCTTCTGTTTGGTTGTTTTCATAAAAACTGACCCCACCAATGATAGAGATGGGTCTTCTTTTTTGTCTTCTTTGGTTGGTTACTGTACAGGCCACTGGTTCATCGGGACGTGATCTGGACTCATTGCCATCATCCATGCAGTCCACTTGATGAGACTCCACAGCAACAGAGTCTTCTGGTATTGAGAAACTCCTAATTGACAACTGGCCATAATCTGACAGAGGCCGAGGCCGCGATCTCTTTCCAGAACCCCATCTTCTAGCTGTGACCTTCTGAGCGTCTGTTCTTTCTTCATCTTGTAACGGGGGCTTCTTCCAGTGATCATCAGTAACAACCTTTTTTTAAATGTGAACAAGTCAAATAAGCCAAAAGCACTTTACAAAGTTAAACTACATCTTTCACATGATGTAAGGATTTTGTTTTCCTGCATGGAAGGAAGGAGTCAGATGCCTATCAAACACCCATAAATTAAATTGTTACCCATATAAAACTACCACAGTGAGATAAATAAATGTGACTGTAAGTTTAGGAGCAAATGAGAACCACAGCTGAGAGCAAGGTTCATGGTGAGTCATGTAAGGGAAGCCTAAACTTTAAAATTGAAGGTGTGTATTATTACTAATTGATGTTAATAAAGTATGTGGAACATTTTTTTTAAAAGGGAGGGAATCATTCAATTCAAACAATTTATTTGCTGTCTTGTTTGATAACAACAACAAAAGTAGCAATAGTAGTAATAGTAAATGCTCCAATGGGTGACCAATACATAAAACAAGCTTCAAAATGGTCATATCCTAGCTGTTTCAGAAATCTGATCTTTACTGGAGAGTCAGGTAGTGTGACACACTACAGAATAGAAAGGATTGTTCACACAAGGTGCTTTGACATTCAGTTTACCATGTTAAGAAGAAATTCTTTTAATCTCTTATGAGCAAAATGTGGAAGTATTACTACGGAGAGGTTAAAGGAGAAATATCTTAGTAATGACCCAACAGCACAAAAAATTACACAACCAGACTATAACACAGGAACAAGACCCTCAAATATACTGCTCCCTGTGTATCACTATTTTTTTTATTTCTCATATAGAAATAACTGTTCAAATTACAAATAATTTGTAACATAATGCTTGGTATTATAATACTTGGAATGTACTGATTTCTATAGGTCTTACAATATGCTGAAGGACTGGGAATCTTGAGGCATGTTCCACAAAGTCAATTTGTTAAGGCTTTTTACAGGGGGTGATAAATACCATTTTTGTTCCACCCACAACAATTGACCTTTGCTCCACTACCTTCATCAAGATAAACATTTCAATACAGACAGTATGCCCATGTGTTAAACTGGCATTACACCAAATAGCAGGAAAACTATGGGTATTGCATCACTTAATATATGTGGTTACTGTCACACACTTCTTTTTTCAAAATGCACTGGATATCAAGGTACATAAAAGTTAATGATAGTATGAGAAACCTACAGTCCTTAAGCTCCAGCCCACAATGCACATAACTAGGAAGTAAGAGCCACTAAACATAATGAGACTTACCGTATTTTCCGGCGTATAAGACGACCCGGCGTATAAGACGACCGCCCATTTTTCCAGTCAAAATATAGTTTTAGCACCTCTATCCTCCTTATCCTTATACCCGGCGTATAAGACGACCCCCCACTTTAACCACAGATTTTGCAAGTTTAAAAGTAGTCTTATACGCAGGAAAATAAGGTACTTCTAAATGGACAGGCATAGATTGGGTTGTACTGCTAAAGCATTTTTCTTGTCTTTCTTTAACAAGGAATTTGCTGAAGACAGTGTTTCAGACAAGAAAACCGGGTTCTTCTATAGTGTGTGATAGCTTTTGCAGCCCTACCCAATGGCTTACCAGAAGTAGTACTATTGGGAAGGGGACACCAACAAAGAGGAGTTCTCAAAAGCATGTTATGCTTTAAGTCCAAAGTAGAAACAAAATTAAGATTATTACCCTGCTAGAACCATCTTCTGAAGATTTTAATTCCGCTTGTAGTAATTACAAATAACATTGCATAATGGGAACAACAGTAGCTTCAGCGTCCCTAGAACAGTGATGGAGAATATTTTAGGCACTGAGCGCCTAAACTAAATGGCCTTCCAGCACTGGTTGTTACCCTATGTCGAAGGTGGGACTTCTGCGGGGAATGGGACTTCCGCCCTATGGGGATGGGCCTTCTGGAGTGGGACTTCTCCTCCCCCCCTGCACCTTCCTGGGCCTTCAGCTGCCTCTCTGGAGGCAACTGAATGCCTGGGATGGCCGGGAGGAGGAGGAACAGGCACACACCTTTTCCTCCTCTTCCCCGCTCCACGTGCCAGGGAAAATGGATTTGCTTGCCATCTCTGGTACGCATGCCATAGGTTTGCTAACAAGGCCCTAGAACAGGGGTCGGCAAACTACCCGGCCTGCCGAGGCCTTCCTACCAGCCCCTGACCAGTCCTGCCGCCACCACCGCCTTTCTCAGGCGCATGCGACTCCGGGGCGCCAAAATGTTCCAAAATGGTGCCCAGTCTCACGTTAACTTTCCTGTCCTGTCCCGTGACAGGAAAGGTCGTGCGAGACTCCGGGCACCATTTTGGAATACAAAATGGCACCCCAGAGGGGGCCCCCCCGTGGCCGTGCAGGGCTTCTCCGAGGCCCGGTGCAGTCGTCGGAGCCCTCCTGGGGGACCCCCGTGGCCGTGCTGGGCAAACTTCGGGGTTCTTCGGAACATCGGAGGGCCGGAGTAAAAAAAAAAAAAAAAGCGGTCCCCCCCCCCCCCCCCCCCCCCCCCTCCGGCCCTCCAATGTTCCGAGGAACCCCGGACCGGCCCCCAGCTCAAAAAGTTTGCTGACCCCTGCCCTAGAAGATCCAGTTAATACAGCTGCTCTCATTGCAGGCACAGGGCAACATGGAGAAAGTTATAAGTTTGAAGGCAATAAGAGGAGA
Organism: Phrynosoma platyrhinos; assembly: GCA_020142125.1. Lineage (NCBI taxonomy): Eukaryota > Metazoa > Chordata > Lepidosauria > Squamata > Phrynosomatidae > Phrynosoma > Phrynosoma platyrhinos. The sequence continues at coordinate 150,423,931 of JAIPUX010001232.1, read as the reverse complement.
ACAAGAGGTTGCTATGCCATCTACTTATGGTATCCATAACTAGAACAGGCTTCCCTAACATAGGTTGAAGGTCCTTTCCTTAAGAAACAGGGAATCCTCATGCTTCCACTGTTTGTATCCACAGTGAAAAAAGTACAAGGATATGTATTTTAAAAGCCTCTGAAAATGAATGTTGGGGCATTTCTGGCATTAAGCCATGTTCAAATTGATGACAAACATAAAGTCTATGTACAACTTACCCCGAGGGCCAGTCTTCTAGTAATTTGACAGAGGGGAGCAAAAGGTAAAAATATGGAAGCATTCCATCTCCTGAGATAACTACTGTTTCACAGTTATTGTTTCATATTGCTATCATTACTATGAAATAAGACAGGTAAATAGCAAACTCTCCTTTTACTGTTCATGTTTTCCTCTTTTACATAATGGTAAGACCTTGGTTTGCCCAACCCCTCACACAAAAGCATTTCTGTAATCCAACAGGACTGTTCTAATGAGCCTATCATTTCTATTTAACCCACATCAGATTGTGACCTCAGCCCCCTCAGGGATGTGATTTCAAATAAAAAGCTGACTGTCTTTATCAGAGCTTGGAATGTTACTTTTTAGAAGGAACTAGTCATGCTAATCATTACACTGATCACCCAATTTCTTCTTGAAATTCAGAAAATAACTCGCTAGATCACTTGTCACTAACATGCTACCATTACTGTTACTACTGTGCTACCAAAGAAAGAAAGAAAGAAAGAAAATGTTCTGATACCCTTTATCTCCCTAATTCTGAGTGGAACATCCTGGCTATACTCACAACCATCACCACCACCCACTTGCACAAGTACCAGTATAGCAGACCATGTGGCTGCCATGTACATTTCACAGAGATACTTTGGTAGACACACAGAAGCAGTCTCTCCCACAGTCCCTTTTCCTTCCTCTTCTTTTTCTCCCCCAAATAACTGCTAATATCTGATACAGTGAGACACCTCTTCTCCTCTAAATTCACTCTCATAGCTCACACCAACCCAATCAGTCCAAGTGCACACTTTTACTGTTGTCTGTAATAGCCAACCTGCAAGATAACCCTACTCTACCCCATCCCTAAAAAATCTCCATGCACCCCCATTTTAACTTCTATATCTGTCTGGAAATGGACAAAAGGGAAGACGGCAGGAAAGACAGGCTATACTTTCTTGCTGCTTTTTTTGGGGCTATGTGGCCATGTTCTGGAAGAGTTTATTCCTGATGTTTTGCCTGTGTCTGGCTTATTTGTTTATTTTATTGTAAAATTCCAACTAATCCAACTCTCTAGTGCAGCTCATGTTTTCAATGTGACTTCTCTTCCCTCCCCCCCCCCCTTCATTATTGCTGGCTTCTTTTCTCCTTATTAGCAAGACCCACATCATACACCACATGCCAAGGCACAACAGCTACTCATACAAACCTTTCTTTTCCCCTTCCCTTTGCTCAGATTAAGTCAGAAAATAGTCATGAGTAACAGGCAAACCCCTCTATTATGCTACACTGAAAAGTAGTGAATTATAGGCCTTGCAATTAAAGTCAAAAAGTATGGTAACTTCATTTCATCTTGTTCCAACAAAAGATAACTAATGATCAAAGTAACTCATTACAAATAACTAATTATTTCCAAGCTCTGTACTTTATGTCATTCCAAGGATGTAAGTAAATTAAGTAAAGGTAAAGGTAGTCCCCTGACATGAATGTCTAGTCGTAACCAACTGTAGGGGGCAGTGTTCATCTCCGTTACTAAGCCAAAGAGCTAGCATTGTCTACTCTGGTGGGCATGTGGCCAGCATGACTGCACTGAACACTGTTACCTTCCCACTGAAGTGGTACCTATCTATCTACTTGCATTTGCATGCTTTTGAACTGCTAAGTTGGAAGAAGCTGGGACTAGTGACAAGAGTTCATCCCATCATACAGCACTTGGTACTCGAACTGCCAATCTTCAGATCTTCCGGTCATCAGAATTGGCATCTTAACCACTAAGCCACCACATCCCCTCTATCTATCTGTCTATCTATCCAGGCTTTCTGACAGAAGCCCTTACCAGCCATACCAGAAGATGCCAATAATTGAACCTGGAAAAGTTTACATGTCAAAGATATGGGCTACAGCTGAACTCCATACTTGCCACCATGCAATCAGCACTTCAACAACATAAGCATATGAATAGGGTTGTCAGGTGAAATAAAGGATAGGAGTCTTGTCCCTTAAATTGTTGTGTAGAAGAGGGAATTTCAACAACCAACACCTGCTGAATTTCCCTTTGAAACACAATTCTGCATGTCCCTCATTTCAACCTGCAATCCTGATAGGAATGAACAGAAAACCATAAAGGGCATATGTTGTTCAAATGCATATGCTTGTGCTAATGCCTGAAGCATCAAGTGATAACCTGCCATCTGGGAATGAACCACCTCCAAATGAAAAACTATTGACCTTTAATACCGCCTGAGAGATTGTATTAGCCAATGGTGGATGGTTCACACCTTCAGTGCAGTATAATGAGGTAATGAGATAAAGGAATATGAATATTCATGTATAAACAAGCCCACAATGAGAAGCCATGAAAGATTAATTTGGAGTGAGAAACTCCTTAGATGTCCCTGAGAATTCTAAATTATTTGTTCATTTATTTATTGAGTATCTTTGGTTTGTACACACCTTAATGAAATTTTCACACACAAATTTGAATGTGAAAAAACAATGAAAATAGGCAAAAATTCTTGTAAGCCAGCTCAGTGGACAGAAAATTTTGAAAATTTTCTTTGTTATGTGCAAGAACAAAATGAGTATGGTTTACACCCCTATTTCTAATGTTATATATTTCATTATTAGGGGGAAAGGGGACAGAAGAATCTTTTACAACCTAAATATTTAATTTAGCAAGAAAAGGAAAACAGAAACAAAATCAAAACCAAAGACCATGTCAAGCCAACACTGCAACACTAAGCACACTTACAATGGACTACATCCTACTGCTTATGCATGAACAGATTTGTAATGTAAGCTTACTGAGTCTCAAGCAAGACAAAATGTGTACAATGAGGGATTCCCTACTGATATAACTTCATAGAGATGTTTATATTTAATTATACTGTCTAAAAGAACTAGCCCCCTGGTAAATATGTATAGGATTGCAACTATATTTACTCAGAAGTAAGCCCCACTGTCCCGTGCACTGATCTCTCCTGTATTATATTCTGCTTAGTTATGAAACTCTTCATTATACGTGGGGGACTCATGCCCAACTTTGAAGAGTTTATAATTATTTTTGTACTGTTTCTATTCTATTCATGAAAAGAATCTCACATGCCCTGCATTTCTAATCTGTAACACAGAAACTGTCAATATTTGTTTCCTATTAATCTATGCTGCTATATGGCAGAAATCAGAGGAACCCTGCTGAAGGTAAAGAGACAGAGCAATTTGTTCCACCAGCTAAGAACTAGCTCTCAAAATTATATACATGACCAAGAAAAAACACAAACTAAACTTCTCTGAAGATGCTAGCCATAGATGCTGGCGAAACGTCAGAAAGAAACTCTTCTAGAACATGGCCACACAGCCCGAAAAAACCCACAAAAAACCTACAAACTAAACTATCAGTTCAAAGAAACTTACCTTATCACTGTACACAGACATTGAAACCCTGCAGAAACATTGATTTATCAAAGAGCCGACTAAAGCCATTCTTCTGTCATTTTAATTTTAATTTTGCAAGTGAGTTGGAAGAACGATCATGACTCTCACTGTAGCTAGCCAGAGCAAGTGTTCATTTCCATGACCTTTAAACTAAGGGAAGGACACATCACATGTACTTTTCTCATGTCCTATTCACTATTGCCCTGTCTTAAGCAACAAAATCTGGAGAACAATTGGAGAGCTTATAATGTGCTGCAATCTACACAAATTACTGTAGCAGAGCTAAAGTACACTCTGTTCCAGGTTTGCTGAATAAATGTGTATATTCATTTGATATCTATTTGTTAATTTTAAGTGTTTGATCATGACTTATTGACAGAGAAACTTACAAGCAAAGAATCAGAAACTCCCCTCAGTTCAAATCTCTATCTGGCCATGAATTTACTAGATGAGTTTAGGCAAACCATTCCCCACCCACTAAATTCTCTCCTCATCAGATCTATGGCAGAAAATAACACCACTTTTCCTTACAGAGCTTTTGTAAGGATTGCAGCTAGACAGTGCTTGTGAAATATCTGTGAATGCCTGAAAACATAATTATTACGGTTATTCTAGAAAGAGGCTGGCACTAAGATAATATAGATTTTATTCAACCTGTCTGAATATATACAATCATATATTATATATAATCTGTATCTAATATATATGAACAGACATATACAATCCATTATATAGATAAATACACCTAACATTTCCAGAGAGAAGTTGTTTCCAGAGGAGCCTTTAAATAAGTGCCCTGCCTTAATCACAAACTTTTATGGGAAGTCCAGATGACACTGTTTTACACTGCAGCCCTCCAGTGATTTTCCATTCCTTCTTCCATCTTTTTTCTGTTCATTACAAAATCTGTTACGCAGAAAGAGACAGAATAATAGCATAGTATCTTTTGGTTGCTAGTGTTAGGAGCCTACTGCTTGGAAACGCCTGTATGGCCAGGTACTAATGAAACTGAAGGCTGCTATATCAACCCATGCTTTCATAACTAAGCAGCCATATATATTTTAAAGGTGGGGAGCTTGTTAAGGTAGAATCTCTTTTCCTGTAGCTTGCATCCATTGTTCCAGGTCCTATTCTCTGGAGCAGCAGAAAACAAGCTAGCTCCTCAATATGAAGCCCCTTCAAAAACTTAAACAGGGCTATCATATCACCTCTTAACTGTCTCTTCTCCAGGCTAAACAAACCCAGTTCCCTAAGTCATTCCTCATAGGGCTTGGTTTCCAGACCCTTCACCATTTTAGTCCCTCTCCTTTGGACACTCTCCAGCTTAACATCCTTCCTGAATTGTGGTGCCCAGAACTGGACACAGTATTCCAGGTGAGGCCTGACTCAAGATCAAGGGAAGTAATAGTGCCACTCTATTCTGCTTTGGTCAGACCACACCTGGAATACTGTGTCCAGTTCTGGGCATCACAATTCAAAAAGGATGTGGAGAAACTGGAGTGTGTCCAAAGGAGGGCAACTAGAATGGTGAAGGGTCTGGAAACCAAGCCCTATGAGGAACAACTTAGGGACCTGGGGATGTTTAGCTTGGAGAAGAGAAAGTTAAGAGGTGATAGGATAGCCTTGTTTAAATATTTGAAGGGATGCCATATTGAGGAGGGAGCAAGCTTGTTTTCAGCTGCTCCAGAGACTAGGACCCAGAAAAATGGGTGCAAGCTCCAGGAAAAGAGATTCCACCTCAACATTAGGAGAAACTTCCTGACAGTAAGGGCTGCTCGACAGTGGAACACACTCCCTCGGAGAGTAGTGAAGTCTCCTTCCTTAGAGGTCTTTAAGCAGAGGCTGCATGGCCATCTGTCGGGGATGCTTTAATTGGGAGTTCCTGCATGGCAGGGGGGTTGGACTGGATAGCCCTTGTGGTATCTTCCAACTCTATGATTCTATGATTCTATGAAATGGCCATCCAGCCTCTGTTTAAAGACCTCCAAAGAAGGAGACTCCACCACACTCCAAAGCAGTTGTTCCACTGTTGAACAACTCTCACTGTCAGGAAGTGCCTCCTAATGTTGAAGTGGAATCTCGTTTCCAGTAGCTTGTATCCTTTGTTCTGAGTCCTATTCTCTGGAACAGCAGAAAACAAGCTAGCTCCATCCTCAATATGACATCCCTTCAAATATTTAAACAGGGCTATCATATCACCTGTCTTCAGAGACATCCCCTGTGTGTGTTCCTCATCCAGGGCAGTCTGCTCCACTCTGCCCAAGAAAATCAAATGCTCCCTAATATGCTGAAGAGTAGATACATGGGCCTCAAGTTGCTGGACCTTCTCTTCCAACAGAGAGACTATGGGGGGGGGGGTTTGCAGACTGCAAGAAATAGTGCAAATTGAGTCCACTTTTAGGGTTAGGGTTAGTGCTAGGGAATCATGGGAATTGTTTTTTTTTTCTGAGACATTGAGCCTTCTCTGTCAGATAGCTCTGGTGCCACAATAAAATACAGTTCCCATGATTCCCTAACCCTAACCCTAAAAGTGGACTCAATTTGCACTATTTCTGGCAGTCTGCAACCCCCCTAACTTGTGAAACTTGCACTTGCTGCAGGTGTAGCTATGTAATCCTCCAGCAAGAACATGAAACATACCACAGCTATTGCAGATGGCTGCAACACCTCTCTCACTATCTATATTTAGTATTCTTTAGTAGGCATTGAAACAGAACTCCAGGCCTCCCCTTCAAAATCCCCCACTAATCCCCAAACAAAATGCATATTAGTGGAGCTCTGTTCACCGAGCCCGAGGGACTGTCCACAAAAATAAATTGTACATTCTTCTTCTACATTCCCTTTCAAGTAGCTCCTCATAAAAGCATTTTCCCCAAATCTAATGATCATCACCACCAGAACCAATTCACAGATCTTGGTCTCTATCCAGAGCCAAGTCGAATCTAATTATAATAATCAGAGAGAATCCAGCTTTCTGACCCAGGTCAAGTAGGTTATAAGAATGCTTATATTTTATCTTTAGCTGGTGACAAAGTTATTTATAATAAACAGTTTTTATTGATCTTGTATTGTGTGTTTTTTATTAAATGCTTTTGAATTTTCTTTAATAGGAATGTTATTTGTTATTATTCTGTTTTGTTTTGTTGTGAACCACTTCAAGCATATTGTTCATGTAAAGGTGGTACACAAATAAAGAAACTGGTCAACTAAATGTAGTCCTGGATCTAATGAGATCTGCAGTAGAGCAGCAAGGATATTTGCCTGCAAGTTATTTAACTATACCAGCAACAGAATGAGACTCCTCTTATCCTAAATTGTACCAGAAAAATGAAGGTAGCACAGGGTAAACTGGAGTGGAAGTTTGAAGTCTGTTGATTTTTCATTTTGTTTACCTGAAGGAATTTTTAAGCTCTATTACTGTTACTGGAATTCCTGAGTTCAAATTTTTAATCCCACTAGAGCAGATCCTTGAATCAACAGAACATACATGTGTTGGTTTATTAAATTCCCACTGATTTAGTAGATCTACTCTAGCCAGGACTAACAGTCCCAAAGGTGCCACAAGATCCCTTTGCATACTGATTTTCCACACTAACATGACCACTGAGCCTGTACAGACTCCTGGAAATAATGCAGCTTGAGTCCACTTTAACTGCCTTGGCTCAATGCTAGGGAATCATGGGAATTGTAGTTTTTTTCTGAGACATTGAGCCTTTTCTGTCAGAGAGCTCTGGTGCCACAATAAACTACACCTCCCATGATTCCCTAGCACAGAGCCAGGACAGTTAAAGTCATCTCTAACTAGATTATTTCTGGCAGTCTGTATAGACCCTACTGTCTTTTAGCTGAATTAAGGCTATAGTTCTTAGAATTAAAGGCTCCAGTTGACGGCTCTTGCAGTTATAGAAGAAAACAAAGCAGATCCTGCAATCTTGAACTCCATGCTTTACTGCAGGCTTCTCCCCATCTTTCCAGGCAATTTCAACATAACTGTTACTACTTCCCACACTTGGTGAAGCTTTGTTGTCAGAAGCACATTACAACATACGTTACAAAGCTGCTTTAAGTTAGGCCATTAGTTCAGAATTAACTAATTTTGGTTCACGTAGGGATTACAAAAATGGAAGGGGAAGCCTTCTGTATTCTGCATGCTTGCCATCCTTGAACTATCTTCTTAGTTTGCATGCTGAGAAGCAGAACCATCTTAAAGTCTCAGGCAAAAGTCTTCCTCCATCTGATACTAGAAATGCCTTTAAATAGAGATTCCAAAGTTTGAACCTGGTACAGTGGGCCCTTCACATTCACTTGGGTTAATGGCACAGGACGCCATGAAATTTGAAAAACTGCAAATAATAAAACCACTTTTGTTTTAACCTGAGAGAACACCTCTCTAGAAATCTCTAGTTTCTCCAGCATAAGTCTATGGTCAATATCTGCCAGAGGCTGACCATACAATCGTGCTGAAGGACCTACAAAAGACTAGATAGGTGTTTTCTCTGGGAATCCTTAGGTCCTCCAATGTGACTCTATGGTAAACTTCTGGCACAGTTGTGCTAAAGGACGTAGAGAGAACATATTAATCAAATCCATGGATAATCAAATCCACAAAAGTCAAAGCCACAAATGTAGAAAGCCAACTGTATATGATGCATGATATTAAGTGCTCTTTGTTGCAAATGCTGTCAGATGATGAAATTATTCCATAATACATATGCATTTGTCAATCATCCCCAAATGTTCAGTTTGCAGGTCAAGTACATGAGCGTGTGAACTAGTCTTCTGTATCCCTGAAAAGAATTATTTAAAATTCTCTCCCCCCACCCCAAACAACTGAAGGATACTTGACCGAAATGTAGAGGATGCACATCCTAAATTTAAGTCTGCCTATGTCGACTTTTATAATCGCTTTGAATTCACATCATATTGTCATCTGAAATTGGGCAGGAACCTCTGAATGCTATTTTGATTTTGATTTCTACCCATAAAATTGAAAGAAATAATCAGTATATACATGCAGAGTTCTAATGTTTGCTGTTCACAGACGTACAATAGTTAAATGGGCAATGAAATCCTTCCCTCATTGCTGGACTGTTTAATCTTTTCAACACACTTCCTCCTTTGTACAAAAAGCATCAGAAGTGTACCTAGTGTCCATCATTCGGAGGCATGGAGCTCGGTGTCTTCAGTACGCTGATGACACCCAGATATACCTCTCCATGACCAGATCGTCGACTCAGACTTCAGATGGCATCTCTCCTCTTGATGACTGTCTTAGAGCGGTAATGGATTGGATGAGGGAAAACAGATTGAAGCTGAATCCAGACAAAACGGAGATACTCACAGTCACAGGCCCGAAACCAGATCTGGGAATACAGTCTCCAGTCCTGGATGGAGTCACACTCTCCTCTAAGGACTGTGTTCGCAGTCTGGGGGTTCTCCTTGATTCATCACTTCACATGACTAGTCAGGTGAGTGCGGTGGTCAGGAGTGCCTGTTATCAGCTTCGGCTGATACGCCAACTGCGCCCTTATCTGGATATGAGGGATCTGGAAACTCTGGTACATGCTCTGGTCACCTCACGTTTGGATTTCTGTAACGCACTCTACATGGGGCTACCCTTGTGCTTAACCTGGAAACTGCAGTTAGTACAAAACATGGCAGCCAGGTTGATTACAGGTACAGCTAGGAGGGAGCACATAATACCGGTGCTAAAGTCCCTCCACTGGCTGCCAATTAGTTTCTGGGCACAGTAC
>JAIPUX010001232.1:150366951-150382258 GCA_020142125.1 Phrynosoma platyrhinos | reverse complement strand
AATGCCACAGCCCATTTCTACCCAAAAGGAGATGTTTGAGGAGCAGTGGTGTGGTGCAGAAACCCCACACTCCTCACATGATGCCACGGGTGGTTGCAATGGCAGCAATGTTTTCAGCTGAACCTGTACCAGCACTGTGCATAAGACATGGGCTCATGAGCTTCCTCTTTCTGTAGGGAGTTTGAAAGCTTTATCCTTCTATTTCAACAATTTAACATTATGCTTAAACTCTTCGTTGTTGTGCCTCTTCAAGTCGTTTCTTACTTATAGTGACCCTAAGGTGAACCTATCATGGCAAGTTTTGTTCAGAGGTGGTTTTGCCATTGCCTTCCCCTGAGGCTGAGAGAGTGTGACTTGCCGAAGGTCACCCACTGGGCTTCATGGCTAAGCTGGGAATTGAACCATGGTCTCCAGAGTCATAGTCCAACACTCAAACAACTATGCTATGCTGGTTCTCATGTTTAAAGTCTAAATTAATCTAGGTTAATCTTCATTATGGTTTATTAAAATCAGGAAGCTTTGTAAACCACAGTTTGAAGTTTTCATAAAGCATGATAAAGATTAACTCATTTGTTCACATTCAGCCAGATGATGCTAAAGTGGTTTTCAGTGGCAACTTAAAACAGAACTCAAAAGTTCTGATATGTTGTCCAGTCTGGAGTAGGAGACAGGAGGGGCAGCATGCCTGCCTGAAGTTTGCTTAGGCACCTATATATGATAAGGAAATGTGTGGTTATAGAGGGATGGCAAAATGTGGGCATTGCTCCTCAAGTAAGAATTCTATCCCTTGGAATGGAATTTTCCTTCAAATTTTGAGTATTGCAAAAAGTGAAACCTTGAAAATGGTTCACATCTAGAAGTTCTGTTTTTCTATGTGCATTCCCTTGGGAATTTTGCCTGCCCCTTTTCTTTGGATGTCTAAACTGTATTTCTAGGTTTTAAGTTACTACAATACTAGAAATCTGATGAATCAATGGAAATTCCATTTGGGGAGCAGAATTCTTATTGGGGAACAATGCCCTCATTTTGCCTCCCTGTGATATAGCATGATTAAATTAGTACCAGGAGCTTAATTTTTGCAACACTTTGGGCCTTTTCAGACTGCCAGAAATAATGCAGCTTGAAGCCACTTTAACTGCCCTGGCTCAGTGCTAGGGAATCATGGGAACTGTAGTTTATTGTGGCACCAGAGCTCTCTGACAAAGAAGGCTCAATGTCTCAGAAAGAAACTACAATTCCCATGATTCCCTAGCACTGAGCCAGGGCAGTTAAAGTGGCCTCAAGCTGCATTATTTCTGGCAGTCTATAAAGGCCCTTTGTTAAATGGTTGCATTTGAACCTAAGTGTTGCAAAATCCAATCTATTATTTGGAAACTAATATATTTGATATCATATCTACAATACAGTTGCACCTCCGTTTTCACGGACTTGAAGTCCGTGGTTTTACATATTCATGGAGGGTCTACCTCCATTTAAATAAATGGGGCACTCCCCATTCAAGCCTATGGATTTTGAATACTCACTAATCTCCATTTTCGCAGCGGGGTCCGGAACGGATCCCTGTGAAAACAGAAGGCCAACTGTATACTTTATAACAGGGGTAGGCAACCTTTCCCCTTTAAGGGCCGAGGGACTTCAGCTCCCAGAAGCCTCAGCCATGCTGGATAATAGTCCCATGTTGGCCAATAGCTCCTGGGATTCTGGGAGCTGAAGGCCCTCAGCTCTTAAAGGGGAAAGGTTGCCTACCCCGCTTTATAACATATTACTTCTACACTGAGATTCCATGACACAGGGTAGGATATAAATAATTTAATACATAAATACACTAAATTTCAAATCAGTAGCGGTTTATAATTCTACATAACTAAACCAAATCATCCTAATCCATTAAGTGGTATATTTGCTACTTATTCACTTCTAGAGTTTAGTAAATGTGAATAATGTGTTAGTAACATGCCTGTAATATGTCTGATTTGCTTTCTTAATTTGAAAGAAGCATGCAAAAATAATTCCTTCAATAACCTTGTTTAATATTCTCAAACATCCTCTCAGTTAACAACATCCATGAAATCAAGAGGAAAAGAATTTGTCCTTAAGATTTAAGGCTAAAGTGTAAATCAAATAACTGAATACAGACCTCAGTTTTAACAACTACTCCTCTTCAAACTTGCCAAGAGCTTATTACACTTCACTCCGCTTGGCACAGAGTTGTCATTTAGGTTGGGGAACAAAAGCCTTGTGGAATGACGTAATCTGAGAAACAGGACCTCTGTGTACCAGGTTACCATTATACTCCATTAGAGCCATTTTTACACCCACCCACCTACACCACTGCAGCTGCGTGCAACTTAATGATGGATTCAGCCTTTCAGTCTGGAAGAAAGCTATTTATATCCTCATTGAGCCTGTCTGGGACGCCATTATTGTGTTCCCAACCTCAACTGGCATTATTAGAAGAGCATGACATGAAGAGATGCTTCATACTACAGAAGAGCAGTTCCCAATAAATGGGCCGTTGTACCACAATATAATGAAAACTTCCTGTTACCAGTTAAGAAGTCTGAAACTCTACCTTTCTGCAATCTTACAGAAAAATCCTATGCACACAGAAGAAAGTCTCACTGAATTCAATGGGCCTTAGTTTTGCTTCAGTAGAAACAGGATAGCAGCATTTCTGTTTTTTATTATTAAACTGGACACATAAAGAAAAAGAAAAAGAAGCAAAAGAGGGCAAAAATGGTCAAGTTCTTCCCATTTTAATTTCACCATATGCTTTTTCTGTAACCAGAGCTTTAAAGAAATCAGTTAAGGCTAAAAGAGTGAAATTTGGTTAAATAAAAAACTGTGTTCCAATTATGGGGGATCATTTCAGATGAAAACAAGGTAGATGAAAAGAGCAATGTGAATCTTTTCTTTCTGAGTTCAATGGACATAAAGATGTACACTTCTAAATATGTATTTGGTTCAAACAGGAGTGAGAAAAAGTGAAGCTCCTGGCTGACACTTGGTCTCCAATCTTTATTTTATTTTATTTGCAGCCTGACTCTCTTCTAAATACATCATAGAATCATAGAGTTGGAAGAGACCACAAGGGCCATCCAGTCCAACCCCCTGCCATGCAGGAAATCACAATCAAAGCATCCCCAATAGAGGGACATCCAGCCTCTGTTTAAAGACCTCCAAAGGAGGAGACTCCACCACTCTCTGAGGGAGTGTGTTCCACTGTTTGAACAGCCCTTACTGTCAGGAGATTCCTCCTAATGTTGAAGTGGAATTCTCTGAAGATGCCAGCCACAGATGCTGGCGAAACGTCAGAAAGAAACTCTTCCAGAACATGGCCACACAGCCTGAAAAACCCACAAAAACTACTGTTGAAGTGGAATCTCTTTTCCTGTAGCTTGCTTCCATTGTTCCATGTTCTAGTTTCTGGAGCAGCAGAAAACAAGCTTGCTCCATCCTCAATGTGACACTCCTTCAAATACTTAAACGGAGCTATCATATCACCCCTTAATCATCTCTTCTCCAGGCTAAACATACCCACTTCCCTAAGTTGTTTCTCACAGGACATGGTTTCCAGACCCTTCACCGTTTTGGTCGCCCTCCTTTGGACACGCTCCAGTTTCTCCACATCCTTTTTGAATTGTGGTGCCCAGAACTGGACACAGTATTCCAGACAGGGCCTGACCAAAGCTCAGTTAATAACCCAAGTGAACATGCACAAAAATGTTTCCTAAGCAGAATTCTCATAGTGTACAACTTTCCACTGTTACGTGCCTTCAAGTAGATTTATGATGACTATCATAACATTCTTTTTGCACTATTTATTCAGAGGAGGTTTGCCACAGCCTTCCCTTAAATCTGAGAAAGTGTGATATATCTATGAACACCCAGATGATTTCCATGGTTAAGCAGGAATTTGACTCTTGAATTCCCTGAATCCATAGTCCAACACTCAAACAACTACACCACACTGGCTCTCACAACTTTACATACAACTATTCTGTTGTGCATATTAAGAATAAAAATGTTGAGGATTCTTTTGCAGGAACAGCTACATTTCAAAGAAATCTAAGATTTCTCATCCAGATTTTTTTTTTTTTAAAAAAAACAACACTTTTTATGTGCTACTTCCCTTTACTGATATTACCTTCCTACAGTATTTAAATTTAAAAAAAAAGACTTTTGCCATATAAGGACAGACAAATTCCAGTTGTCCAAGCTGGGTTCAGGAGAGGAAGAAACGCTAAGGATCATATTGTAAACATACATTGGATAATGGAGCATACCAAAGAATTTCAGAAGAAAATCAGCCTGTGCTTTATAGATAATAGCAAAGCCTTTGATTGTGTAGATCAGGGGTAGGCAACCTAAGGCCCGGGGGCCGGATGCAGCCCCTTGAGGCCTTTGGACTGGCCCCAGGCCGGTCCTGCTGCCGCCCCCCGCCACTGCCACCACCCGCCATGATGATATTGATTATTGTTGTTATTACTTGTTCTTGGGGTTTTCTTGGCTTTTCTGGGGATGAGAGAGTGTGTATGCATATTTTTTTATTTTTTATTTTTATTTTTATTTTTTAAAAAATATTTATTTATTTATTTATTTATTTATTTATTTATTTATTTATTTTTGGTGCTTCAGCCCCCCAATTGTCTGAGGGACAGTAACCCGGCCCCCGGCTCAAAAAGGTTGCCTACCCCTGGTGTAGATAATGAAAAACTATGGATTGTTCTTAAAGAAATGGGTATGCCACAACATTTGATTGTCCTGATGCGTAACTAGTAGTCAGGAGAAGAGGCTATACTCAGGACAGAATACAGAGAAATGGAATGATTTCCAATTGGCAAAGGAGTCAGGCAAAGCTACATTTTATCTGTTTCTATCTGTTACTCTTGTACACTAAAAATTTCGTACACAAAAAAGGCTTAGACTTGAAGGAAGGAGGCATGAAAATTGGAGGAAAGAACATCAATAATTTAAGATATGTAGACGACACTGTACTACTAACAGAAAATACTAAAGACTTGGAACAATTATTTAAGAAAGTCAAGGAAGAAAGTGCAAAGTCAGCTTTACAACTGAACATTAAGAAACAAAAAATAATGACCACATATCATTTACATAATATACAACAACATATACTTTTATAGTACATTGAAATTTTCCATACCTTGGCTCAGTCAGAATGGAGACTGCATTCAGGAAATCAAAAGAAAATTAGGATTTGAAAGGGCAGCTATGAAGGAACTATACAAGATCTTGAAGTGTAAATATTGAATACTAAAGTTAGGATGGACCCTGCCGTCATATTTCCCATTTCTATGTATGGCTATGAAAGCTGGACAGTGAAGAAAAGAAATAGGAAGAAAATCAACTGAACTGAAATATGGTGCTAGAGAAGAGTTTTACAGATACTGGTGGACTGCTAAAAAGACAAATAAATGTGTCTTTGAGCAAATCAAATCTGAACTCTCCCTAGAAGCCAAGATGACTAAACTGAGCCTGTTGTACTTTGGCCATATCATGAGAAGACATGACTCACTAGGAAAGACAATAATGATTGTCGTTAAAATACATTAGAAAAAGGGGAAGACCCATTACAAATAGATGGGCTGAATCAAGGAAGACATGTTCCTAAATCTACAGGACCTTAGTAGGACTTTTGATGCTTGAAAGTCTCTCATTCATGGGCTCACCATAAGTTGAAGTCAACTTGATGGCAGTTAACAACAACAATAGTGTGCCATCTTCTCAAATAAAGATTACACTACATGCATTTGTCAACCCCCTCTGCACAAGACCAAGATGCCTAAGGGTTTGTTGTCATGTTTTCTATAATCTTCACAAATTTTTACAAATTATTGATTTGCACAAAACTCCTGAAAGTGAGAAGCTAATAACTGAATGTTTCTATAGGATGGCTCCAAGACTTGTGTGTGTCTGTGCTTCAAGTTGCCTGTTGACATATGGAATGCCTTTACATTAGAGGCCTGACTGGTGCCAACGCTGATTTAATTCCAATGCCATGCTAAAACACATTTTTTAATTAAAGCCTAATTAAGTTCATCCAACTCTGTACAAAGTCATAGTTACAAGCTGTTTTTAACAGCTTGTTTAACATGCTTTTATTATTATTGTGAACATTTATGTCAACTCTGACTTATGGCAATACTATGATTTGGTATGTGTAAATTGCATTTTACTGTTCTATAGTTTATTTTAAAATTAACTTGGATTTTGTAACATCTGGCCTCAGTACCCTATGGCCCATACTGCAAGTATCACACGCAGTTTTCCCGCTGTCAAGTGAAGACTTTTCTTTTCCAGCAGGTGTTTGGGAACTGTTTGTTTTATATAAATAATTTTCTATTTTAGTGTTGTACACGTTTTAATCTATGCTTTGAATAATAATAATAATAATAATAATAATAATAATAATAATAATAATAATAATAATAATAAAATTTATTTCTATACTGCCCAATGGTTACCCAATCCGGGCGGTTTACAAGTTAAAACAAATTACAATGACAAAATATCCCTCCCCCCCTTAAAACAGTATTAAATAATGATACAATTAAAACATCAAATAATATAAATGAATTAAAAATTTAACAATTAGCAATTAAAAGAAATCGTAGCAGGTAATCTCCTTGCTACTTTTAAAGAGGAGCCCGGATTGAAAGAAGGAGGGAACTGGCCAGGGCCGGGTCATTTAATCTGGAAAGGCCTGCCGGAAGAGATCCGTCTTGACAGCTTTTTTAAAACTGTCCAAAGATGTTAATTGACGGATCTCGTCCGGCAGGCCATTCCAGAGTCTGGGGGCAAAGATGGAAAAGGCCCTCTGGGAGGTCATAGAGAGCCTCGCTCTTTGAGGCTCTAAAAGGTTTCTCCCAGAAGAACGGAGCGTGCGGGGAGGATTATATGGGAGGAGGCGGTCTCTGATATAGCTTGGACCCAAACCATTTAGGGCTTTAAAGGTGATAACCAACACCTTGTACTGGGCCCAGAAGCGAATAGGCAGCCAGTGGAGGGACCTCAAAACCGGAGTGATGTGGTCCCTCCTAGATGTACCTGAAACAAGCCTGGTTGCCATATTTTGAACTAACTGCAGCTTCCGAACCAGGCACAAGTGTAGCCCCATGTTGAGCGCATTACAGAAGTCGAGGCGTGAGGTTACCAGTGCGTGCACGACAGTCTTGAGGTCCCTTACTTCCAGAAAAGGGCGCAGCTGGCGTATCAGCCGAAGCTGATAACAGGCGCTCCTGACCATCGCATTTACCTGATCTGACATCAGGAGCGACGAGTCAAGGAGCACCCCCAGACTGCGAACACAGTCGCTGGAGGCGAGTGTGACCCCATCCAGGACTGGAGGTTGCAACCCAATTCTTGCTTTTAAATTAATGGTTGGTATGGTTCTAATTCTATAGACATCTAAACATTATAGTAGCCTTAACTTCTTATGTTTTATGTTTTTACTTGCATCTTTTTATTCTGTGAGTTGCCATGAGTTCCACTTGGGGGTAAAAACTGGATTAAATAAAGTGATTTACTGACTGATAGCCTTTGCAGACTGCCAGAAATAGTGCAAATTGAGTCCACTTTAAGGGTTAGGGTTAGTGCTAGGGAGTCATGGGAATTGTTCCCCCCCCCCCCCCCGAGACATTGAGCCTTTTCTGTCAGAGAGCTCTGGTGCCACAATAAAATACAGTTCCCATTATTCCCTAACCCTAACCCTAACCCTTAAAGTAGACTCAATTTGCACTATTTCTGGCAGTCTGCAAAGGCCCTGAAACCCTGAAAAGGGTTCATGTCCTGTTGTAGTATCAAAGATTTTATGCTGACGATTTTCATAACACACACACACATATTCACACACATAAGCATGGATACAGGTATGTACTGGTGTCTGTATTAAGGCAACAAGTATTTTGCTAGAGAAAAGGAAAGTGAGCCACTTGGACATGGAAAGGTATACACGCAACAGCATTCAACTTCACAGACTTCTTCAGACCAGGAGGGCTGGTCTCCTCCCAATTGAATTCCCCCAGTAAAGACATCTGGCAGCCATTAACAGAACAGAAACACATCTGACACAGGCACAGTTTTTATTGCACATTTTCAAAGCTGATGAACATCACAGTAACATCACAGCAAGATGAGGTTGACACTGGTTTATTCTCATAGGATTCCTGTGCATTCCTAAGTGACATGGCAAACAGCAGAGTGACAAGTACTGCTTCTTTCAATCTCACTGCATCCCCATGTTGGGTATTACTGCACTTCCTACACCTCTGTTAGCCATGAACAGAGAGGCAAGAGATAGCAATCCCGCACATGTTGTCCCACTAACTGGTGTTTCCATAGACCTTGCCTATTTACTTTGCAGACTTTGTCTACATGTGTTCTGCATTGATGGTGGTAGGGAACATCCTTTCCCTGTGAGTGTTCAGTAGCTACCTGGTTGCCTGTGGAGAGACAAGACAAACATGGTGGTAATAATGATTAACAAGTAGCAATTGCACAGACAAATTTTGCAAATGGGTGCTCATTTGTGACTGGCAAATACATGTTCATGAAAGACTGTTAACAGCTACAATACTCTTCAATGACTCTAGCCTCAGTCTTCTTTTCCTATATATTCTTAATTTCTATATTCCTATAGCTGAAGGTAGGTAGGAAGGAAGGAAGGAAGGAAGGAAGGAAGGAAGGAAGGAAGGAAGGAAGGAAGGAAGGTAATGATCAGGGGTAGGCAACCTTTCCCCTTTAAGGGCCAAGGGACTTCAGCTCCCAGAATCCCAGGAGCTATTGGCCAACATGGGACTATTGGCCAACATGGCTGAGGCTTCTGGAGCTATTGGCCAACATGGGACTATTGGCCAACATGGCTGAGGCTTCTGGGAGCTGAAGTCCCTCGGCCCTTAAAGGGGAAAGGTTGCCTACCCCTGGTAATGATAGTTGACCTGACACCATTTGGAAATTTGCCTGTTAGGAGAGAGAATGCAGTCACTAAGGCAATACTCACCTTTCCACTGATAACTCTGTTTCCAGTGAATGGTGTTTGCTTGTTCCTTTCAAATGTTTGGCTCTGATCCTGCAAGAAAGAATGTGTCACAGGTGGTTGGGCACCAGTTTTGGTAAGGAGAACAGAATGCTCAATGTTTAATAACAAAAGTGGTTGTGCTGCTCACCATTAAATAGTGGGATTTTCCCAGGGTTGTACCTAATAGGCCAACGTGCTGTTTGCACAGAATATAGTATTATAGTCTATATGTGAAAGAGACTCACATGTTAACTTGTAACTGGGTAAGCAGAGTCTTATCAAACCACTAGATAACAGTTTTCCCACATCACAGGAAAAGGGACTAGGAGAAGATATACAGCAACCATGGCAGGTTGAATGCTCTATGCAACTTAGAATAATGGGGTAGGAGATGGAGGAAGAGACCCCTTTGCTTACCTGTATGGGTATATCCAGTTCCAACTGAATAGAAGTGTTCTTGCTTGTGTCTGGAGTCCTTTAGCAGCACATTGTAAGATTTCTGGTAAGAGAATTATATGCATCCATCCTTTCTATGTTGTTGTTAGCTGCTCATTGTACAGAGTTCAACTGTTTGCAAAAGTCTCCCCTCCACTGTAGTTCCCCATCACCAACAATCTTATTAGCACATTTTTATGTTTATTTACTTTTTGAACAGTGAAGAGAAATTACTTTATGTTTTACTGTTAGCTTAATAAGTGCATACTTGTTACTTTTCTGATACATTTTGGCTCATTATTTTGATATGTTTCTCTCCTTATTTCCCAGTAATAAGAAACAATTTAAAGACTGGAAAGGTTTTACAATGAGCTGAGGTTTCATTTGAAGTTCTGGAGGATTTTGTAGGAAATAAAAGCTGTGGTGTGCAGGCAGACAGGTTTTCCATGTAATAGAATCCCTGGTTTGCAGGTGGGAAAGGTTGCATATAGAACAACAGCATTGGTGTGCAGACTGCCTATGGTTTCTTTTAAAAGTGATGATTAATGGTAACATTTAATGCAGTGAATTAGTCTTTTCTATTACCTGTAATGTTCCCCTTCTCTTACAACTAACACAAACAATTACATATTAAAAAAAACACACTAACATCCCAAATTTTTATGGTTCTGCAGATATGTGGGTTCAAGGATGCTTCCTCATGTCATGCATCTCAGATACGTTCTATATTTCACCACTCTTGCCATTGCAGTACTTGATTCCTGAGCCAGTTAAAATCCTGTGCTCCATTGACTGTGAGACAGAAAATGAAAGAAATAGTCGTTTGAGGCTCTTAATCAAACATGCTTTTTCTTATTCCACCCACTGGCACACTTTCTCCTTTCACTGATGCATCAGAACTAAGTAGTAGTACTAACCCACCAAACAAGTATAAAGTCAAAGATGGGAAAGTAGTGTCAATTCTTCAGTTTTGGAACAGATTTGCAATGTATGCCAATTTCTCCTTATAACAAAGACACATAAGAAGTATAATGTAAGGCCCAGATGTCTATATGTGTGTAGTACACACACACACACACACACACACACACCTGTCCCATTATATACAGAAGCCTCAGTCCAGTTCTTAGTAAGCACTACAAAAGATGCACTGAACCAATGATTTCTTGGTAAGTCAACAATTATATAAATTATATTGATTCAGTGGGCCTGCTTTAGATTTTGGCCATAATCTGAAAGTAGGACATGTTTGTGTTACTGTGGCATGGGGTGATTACAGATTATATGCATATAAACGCTTCAGAATCCTTCTTATGCCTTGCTTCACCTGCAATAAGAACCATGATTAACGGACAGCAGCCTGTATGCATAAGGTAAGCTACAATATATTAGAATAATATCAATTATAATTATATTATTTAATTAAATAGTTAAGGTAAATTAATCATTTAATTTTATCAAAATGATATTAATTTAACTGCAGGAGATAGAATATAGGTTGATCCATCCAACTGTTGGGGGGCAATGAGCTTACATTTGTAAACCGCTTAGACATCCCATAGCGTGATATGAAGTGGTATATAAATGAAGCTGCTTTGCTTGCTTTGCTATATTGAAAATGCCTCCTTTTAAAAAAGAATTTTCAAATTAGTAAGGCAACTATTGTGGTTGCTTTACATCCAATACCAGTTGAGACATGGGTATGGAATTGCTTTGTCTATCCATATGCATGTATGTGTGTGTATGCATACACTAACACGAGGTATATTAAAAAAAAAATTGGTTTTATTTGTTTCCCTGCAGAGAAAAGACTTCCCCAACACTCAAGAAACTCTGTTGGGATGAATAATGCAGCGGTAAGATTTCTGCACAGTTTTCTCTTGGTATTAAGGCTTTGCGATATGTTCTGCACAAAAATACACATTTTTCCCGTGCAATATTATTTGCACCAAAAACACATTTTCTATGCAGGAAGTAGTGGGTTTCTGTCCTACAAAATACTTAGTTTCTTGTGCATAAAATGTGAAGGGCTTTGTCCAGACACATCGATTCCTGTGTGGCTAAACCCTTTATAAGCTGTGAATAATGGAGAAAAAGTCACAAGAAATCTTTGTTTTCTCCCATACTGGGGAGATGCAAAGACAATATAAGTGAACATCTACATCACTAACAGACATTGCTGTGTGCCTTCAAGTCATTTCAGATTTATGGTGACCCTAAAGGGTTTTCTTGGCAAAATTTGTTCAGAGGGGATATATATATAATTCATAGCACAAATCAGGGGTAGGCAACCTAAGGCCCGGGAGACCGGATGTGCCCCCCCGAGGCCTTTGGACCAGCCCCAGGCCAGTCCTGCCGCCGCCGCCACCACCACCGCCGCCTGCCATGATAATATTGATTATTGTTGTTATTACTTGTTCTTGGGTTTTTCTTGGCAAAATCTCCACAGGGGTTTTGCCATGGCTTTTCTGGGGCTGAGAGAGTGTGCATGCATATTTTTAATTTTTTAAACATATTTATTTATTTATTTTTGGTGCTTAGGCCCCCCCAATTGTCTGAGGGACAGCAACCCGGCCCCTGGCTCAAAAAGGTTGCCTACCCCTGGCACAAATGAAGCTTGCAAAAAAAAAAAAAAAAGCCTGTTACAATAACACAATGGAAAGGCCCTTATGGGTCTGGAGAGTTCCCACAAAAAGGGGGAAAATACAGAAAACAGGAGAGTAAAAAACTGGGCTATTGTGACATGGAGTCCTAAATAATTGAGACATTATCACCCCTACCCTCTGCCCCTAAGTACTGAACCAGGAAAATATGTTTAATGTGTTCAAAAGCCCTTTGGAATTCAGAGGATTAGCAATTCCAAGTTAATAGGCAGTCTGAGTTGTCAAATCAACACTTCCACTCACTTCTACTGCAGCATAACAACTACATTTAACAATTGCCATAGCACTTTGTCTTTTCTTATTCTGAATACCAACGAGAAACAATTTTTAAAAATACATCCTAAAAAGTCTGTGCTTTGAAAAGTAATTACACTGCAGCGTACAGTTGACAGTTTTCCAAAGATTTGTTGCTTAGCTATAGAAATAAACAGACTTTGCACTGTCTTGAAGGATTAGGATGCCATGCAGAGAACTGGCATCTAGTGTTTTGTTTTGTTGTTGTTTTTAATTCTCAAATATAGGAGGAAAACAGGCAATAACATTTTTTTAAAAAATAAAACTTCTCTTACGTTGTAAGTCTGGGTTACAACCTAGCAGCCCTAAAAACCATAAAAACATATAAAGTGATTTACTGGCTGGTTGATTAAATGTATAGCCTGCCTTTTTGCTAATAAATCCCTTCATTCAAGATAGTTAACAGTGCTCAAATCATTTCCTAATAAGAAAAGAATCCTAAAAATATTTTTAATCATCAAGAAGGGGCAGGGAGCAGGGAAACACTTCAGTCTGGAAACAAGTAACATAAGCACGCAAATACAAGCTGAGTCTTATCTTATCCAAAATGTTTGAGATCAGAAGTATTTTGGATTTTAGATTTTTGGGGATTTGGGAATATTTGATACACATCTATCTTGCCCACTGATTTTAGCATTTTATTATAAGGGATCAGATATTCCTTTCTGTCTGAAAACAGGTTTTTGCAGACAAATGGCATTGACACATTAGGATTTTAGGGTATAACTCTGGGTATGTAGCATAGTGGTTGCAGAATTGAACTACCTTGGAGATGGGACCCAAGTCTAAACATGAAATTCGTTTGTGTTTTGTATAGTCCTTAAATGCATAGCTTGAAGGTAATTTTATACACAATATTTTTAATAATTTGGTTCATGAAACAAAGTTTGTGTACATTGAACCATGTATAAGAATGACAGAGGCCATATCATAGGAGATGCCAAATGTCATGGTCAGTCAGTGTGCCAACAGGCCTTAGCTTATGCAACATGCATCACTTGGAGTAGGAAACTGGGAGAAGGAGTCTCTCCTTTGCCAGCTGAAGAAAAGGGCTACTTTGGGTGGTCTTTGAGTTTTTTATCATTAATTAGTCATAGTAACTAATTGCTTTTTAAAGTAACTAGTAAGAATGCAAAAAGCAACAGCAGCAGTACTGAATCCACCTTCCATATGTATTCAGATGAACTTCTGTGTGTACAAAATGTTGCCTAATTTTTTGAGGCAAAACCTGAAAAATGGTACAGTCAGTCCTCTGTATCCGTAGATTCTGCACCCATGGATTCAACCATCCACGGCTTGAAAATATTTTTAAACCAAATCAAAAAAGCAAACCTTAATTTTGCCATTTTATTATAAGGGACCGCATTTTTCTATCCATTGTATATAATGGGACTTGAGCATCCATGAATTTTGGTATCCATAGCAAGGGGGGGGGGGAAATCCGGACAGCAGCCAGAACCCGAAGCATTGGGCGTAAAGGCAAAGAGAGTAATAAAAAACAACAACACAGATTTACTCTCCTTCATGACTTGATCTGTAACCGGGCTGTCTTTGGAGCAGGCATCCCATGCCATGTAATACTTTGTTATTTTTACTGTTTACTGTTCACATTGTTGATTAAAGTGTGGTTAAAGTTACCCTGCAGTAATGAGGTAATTGTTCCTGATGAAAAGGATGCTTTCTGGCCAAAATTAAGAATCCTTGTGTGTCAGCGCATATGTTAGGGTGTGCGCCTGTGTATAGGTATTAACGCACCATCATATACTTATATGGCTTTATACATATTTATATGTATATACATATTTAGACATATTTATAGTAATCCACTTCCAGGGCCAGCCTAAGGAATAGCCGGCAGCCTCTGCCTTTCTTTGGGCCGATCCTGGAAGCGGAGGATGGCCCCGCATCGTCCTCCGTTTCCAGGATCGGCCTAAGGAAAGCTGGCAGCCCCGGCCTTTCCTTAGGCTGATCCTGGAAACGGAGGACGGCCCTGCTTCATCCTCCGTTTTCAGGATCAGCCTAAGGAAAGCTGGCAGCCTCTGCTTTTCCTTGGGCCGATCCTGGAAGCGGAGGACGGCCCCGCTTTGTCCTCCGTTTCCAGGATCGGCTTAAGGAAAGCTGGCAGCCCCGGCCTTTCCTTGGGCCGTTCCTGGAAGCGGAGGACGGCCCCGCTTCGTCCTCCATTTCCAGGATCGGCCTAAGGAAAGCTGGCAGCTTCTGCCTTTCCTTCGGCCGATCCTGGAAGCAGAAGACGGCCCCGCTTCGTCCTCCGTTTCCAGGATCGGCCTAAGGAAAGCCGGCAGCCCCAGCCTTTCCTTCGTCCGATCCTGGAAGCGGAGGATGGCTCTGTTTCGTCCTCTGTTTCCAGGATCGGCCTAAGGAAAGCTGGCAGCCCCAGCCTTTGTAAGTAGAGGTACCACTGTATGCTACGCCACATAAATAGCAGCAGATCTTTATGCGTGCGTGTGTGAATGCAATATGTATGAAGAAGGGGAGGTTTCATATTCCCTCCACTTGTCTTTCCCTTAGCCCCCCCCCAACTGTATATGTGCAACCTATTACCTTAACACCCTTTAAAGCAGGGGTAGGCAACCTAAGGCCCGGGGGCCGGATGCGGCCCCCCAAGGCCTTTGGACTGGCCCCAGGCCGGTCCTGCCGCCGCCGCCTGCCTTGATGATATTGATTATTGTTGTTATTACTTGTTCTTGGGGTTTTCTTGGCAAAATCTCCACAGGGGTTTTGCCATGATTTTTCTGGGGCTGAGAGAGTGTGCATACATATTTTTTAAATTTTTATTATTTTTTAAATTTTTAAATTTAAATTTAAATTTATTTATTTATTTTTGGTGTTTCGGTCCCCCAATTGTCTGAGGGAC
>JAIPUX010001232.1:150356744-150366851 GCA_020142125.1 Phrynosoma platyrhinos | reverse complement strand
GTGCTCACTGCTGCTCTGCAATCATGGCTGCAATCGCGCCACGCACAAATTCACCTTCCTAAAATTGTGCAAAGAATCTCATGTGCAGTGACTCTCCTGATGCCATGGCGCCTTGCCCACCAATGCAGGGTCCTCAGCACAGCCCTGCGCCTTTCACGGTGTACGCTCTCGACTTGCCATCAACTCATGCATCAGGAGAAACACATCCTCCATGCTAGCGGCGATACAAACTGCGCTGCAAGATTGAAATCACGGTAATGGCGAAAACAAGCGACCAAAGCAATGACG
Source organism: Phrynosoma platyrhinos (assembly GCA_020142125.1). Lineage (NCBI taxonomy): Eukaryota > Metazoa > Chordata > Lepidosauria > Squamata > Phrynosomatidae > Phrynosoma > Phrynosoma platyrhinos. The sequence continues at coordinate 150,366,563 of JAIPUX010001232.1, read as the reverse complement.
AAACGGGGAGAAGGAAGTGACGAAAACAACATCCGACAGTCGTGGCGAGCATTCCACCATCTGCGCATGTGCTAGAAGCTCATTTCTAGTTCATTTACGGGATTTTCTCACTTGTGTGTAAACGTTAAATGCGGTTTTAGCACGAGCTTACTTTAATTGCGCAATTAAGGTAATTACGTGTGAAAGCTATTTGCGGAATCAAGGTTTATTTTTGGTTTATTTTCGGGATTTGTCATTTCCAGTTTATTATCGCTTTGTGGTCCACGTGTGATAATGTCCCATGATAGGTTTACTTTATGGTTGCCATAAGTCGGAAATGACTTCAAGGCATACAACAAAACAAGATAATGAAAGTTAATTTTAAAAGAAGAAAAATGCAATGGAAGATGTACTGCTAGTCCCACAGAGATGTTTCTAGGTACTCCTCCCTCACTTTATGGTGATCATTTAGTTCCCTCCAAATATAACCACATTAGTCCCAAAATGCCTTTGGTGCAGCATGAGGCATATTGGATTTGTTTGGACTTTTACAATTTGTGGCTCCAGATGGATAGAAGGAACAATTCGTACTGAGTTCCTTTTTCTAAAACTTATTACATAATTGTCCACCTGATCTAACTTGAGTGGTTTGAAGAGAGTACAACCCTGCATTTTAATTTTTACCTGTTTTCACTACATTCGTGAATATTTATAATTTTCTGTTTCAACTGATACAGATTTTAACTCAGGGACATGCAAAGGCTTTCCCTTTATTTCTGCAGCATTTCCTTTTCTTTTACTTGGATATTCATAGGATAGGGTTACCATACCACCATTCTCCTTCCCCCTTCATCCCCTCTTTGTAAGTCCAATCAATACAAATCAATGATGTTAAATTTGACAGCTATAACCTTGGCCATACCTAATAGTTGGATATATATATATATATATATATATATAGAGAGAGAGAGAGAGAGAGAGAGCACTTAATTTTGTCCTTTTTGTTGTTGTGGTGGTGGTGGTGGTGTGCCTTCAAGTTATTTCCCACTTCTCATGTCCTTAAGCTGAATCTATCATAGTTTTCTGAGGCTGAGAGTGTGTGATTTGCCCAAGGTAACCCTGTGGATTTCCATGACTTCACAGGCATTTGAACCCTGATCTCCAGAATCATAGTCCAGTGCTGAAACAACTATACCAGGCTGGCTCCTCTTTATTTAAACTGACAAAGGGACTTTGCAGATTGCCAGAAATAGTGCAAATTGAGTCCACTTTTAGGGTTAGGGTTAGTGCTAGGGAGTCATGGGAATTTTTTTTCCTGAAACATTGAGCCTTCTTTGTCAGAGAGCTCTGGTGCTACAATAAAATACAGTTCCCATGATTCCCTAGCACTAACCCTAACCCCCCCAAAGGTCTGCAACCCCCCAAAGATTGATCCCTTCCAAGCTACAGAGATAAAGGTACCTTGCAAACAAACAAACAAAAACACCAGGCATTTTAAAAAGCTCCACAGCCAGAAATTTTAGATCTGGAAAAGAACATGGGAAAAGGAGGATTTCCCTTGTATAAATCGGCAAAATCAAGACTTGCTTGGTGAATCCTTAGACTAGACTTTATTCACTTGGTAAGGTGTGTGTGTGTGTGTGTGTGTGTAAAAATAATTAAACGTACTTAATGGCAATGAGCTGGTGTCTTGAAATTTGACATATGCATACTGTAATCCTTCCCAATTAACTGGAAATCTGAGAATGGGATTTTTTATACCTATCCTTTAGAACAGAGATTGTTGCCTTGGATAGTCAAGGTACTTTCAGGACACCAGGAAAGTTGAGCTTTGACACACAGGTTTAGCCATTTGGCATGCACAGCTCAAAAGCTTCTGGTTGCCAAGAAAGCCTGAAAGGGAGATATTTTTAAACCTCTCCCTAGAAACCCGAGGAAGAATAAAAAATCCCACTACTTGGCTGCTGCCTAGAAAGCTATGAATTAGTGCAGATATACATACACATCCCAAACTCAATGATTAACTGATTATGTTTGAAAACAGAAATGTTAAACAAAATTTCCTTTCTCAGAGCAAATTAAAAGTAAATATTCAATCTATTCAAAAATATGTAATGTATCCATCTGCTTATGTTTTAAAAGTCTTCAGGTGGCTATGAAATAAGAAATTGGTTCCTTCTTAGAATGAGTCCCACTGAGCACATGGAACTGTCTCACAGCTACATTGGGAACACGCGTTTTTTGTTTGCTTGTTTGACTTCTGATCATTAAATGTTTACTGTTACCTGGGTATTAACTGGTTCAGATCTACAAGTTGATGAGAACATAGGAGCCGAGCAGCCCTAAACACTACACAGACTTGGAACCTGAGTTAATGTATAACATGGAAGTGTAAATCTGTGTGCCTTTCAGCACCAAGTTAAACATGCACAACACGTACTTGCAAAATCCTAGTATCTAAAACAAAAAGTCAGGCATACAGTTAGCGTAATTTATAATTCCATTTCATCATTTAATCCAATATTCCAGTGCAAGACGATAGGCTTATCGTTTTACACAAACAATTAGCCTACACTGTAGATTCTACAGGAAATAAGAGGAAAAAAAAAACATCTCTTGTTCAACTGAAGACTATGTTGGCTCAGTAATAGTAAGAAATCCCTAGTTGAACTTTGTGCATGGCATGGCCCAGACAGTGACATAGGCATAGAAGATCCTAACTAACATGGTATAAAAGGCAGGCAGTAATAGGGAGACTATCCCTACATGAAGAAGCCCACAAAGAATATGGTGAGATGCCTTATATCTAGTCACTTTGTATTTATCCATTGTTGCTGCAATGGTGCCCAAGGAGAATATGACATACCCTTCAACTGTCCCAGTTTGACAAGGACAGTCCTGATTAATCCTCCGTTGTCTGGCTTTTCCAGCTGCTTTTACAATGTCCTGGTTTCTCTTTCCTCCTCCCACTTTCCCCCTTCAGCTTACTTCCATTGCTGCAAACTGAGTTTAAAGTGCAAATATATTTTGCACTCAAAAGGAATTAACAGCAGCGAGAGGAGAAGAGGGCAGACAGAATCTTTCCCTTCCCAGGAGCAAACTGCCATAGCCTCTCCTAATCTGTCTGTTCTTCCTTATGAATAACTTTCCTCATCTGGACCATGCTTGATTTCGTTTGGCCACACGTGTCCCCAGTTTCATCTGTGAAATGTTGGAGGGTACATCTAACATTGGATGTTGGGCCTACAATAAAATGTCCTCTTTTTTGAAGTACCTAGAATTTTCTCTACTGTTTTCCCACCTTTAATTCATAACCTTACACTTGTTATCGTGCACAAAAAGAATGATGAAATAAGTTTTTGCACTAACTGTAGAAAACTGTATTACAATACTGTGAGCTCTCCACATTCGCTGGAGTTAGGGACCCAGGACCCCCATGAGAATGGGGAAAATGCATTTAAAAAAACAACACTTTTTTTTTTAACCAAAGAGAACTCATCTCAAGGAACCTCTAGGTCCTCCGGTGCAACTCTGTGGTCAACATGCACCAGAAGCTGACCATAGACTTGTGTTGGAGGACCTATAAATGCCTAGAGAAGTGTTCTAGCTAAGAACAGAGTGACCAGATATCATCACTGCAGAAGAGGACAAAGCACCCATAAAATGTAGGACATTGCAAAATAAAAGCTAAAAATAGTAATATAAATTCCTCCTTTGTCATGCTCAAAATTGAAGACCTTTTGGAATTCCTCCTAGACGGAAGGAATGTAGGACATGCCCTGGAAAAGGAGGACATCTGATCACTCTGATCTATGAATCATTAGGTCTTCCAGTGCAACTTCTGCCAAAGGTTAGCCACAGAGATTCCTAAAGAGTACATACAAATTAAATCCACCAATAATCAAATCTGCAAAAGTCAAAGCCACAAATGTGGAGGGCTGACTGTATGCATTACATATTGACAATGAATGAATGTCACAATGGATTAGTTCTCCATCAGTTTCATAGGGTTTCCTTAGGAAAGGAATACTCAGATGTTTTTAAGATTGGATGGGATCAGGTGCTTTTAGGGTATCAAATACATACACATTTGATACCCTAAAAGCACCTGATCCCATCTGATCTTAAAAGCTAAGCAGGGTCAGCCCTGGTTAGTACTTGGATGAGAGGCCACCAACCTATCAGGTGCAATAGCCTATATTAGAGGAAGGAACTGGCAAAACCATCTGAGTATTTCTTTCCTAAGGAAACCCCATGAAACTGATGGATTCACCATAAGTTGACAGGCAACTTGAAGGTACATGCATACAAAGAGTTCTGGATATATTTTGCGGCAGAGAAAGGAGGTGCTTTAGCACCATAAAATGTTGCAGTTACACCATTGGGTTATATGGTGATATATATATTTGAATGGGAAAGCCAATGAGAACATTTACATAGTGGAAACGGAGAGCATTTGTAGCGGGTCCATACCAATTCACTCTGCTGCTTGAAGCAAAGGAGCAAATGGTGTGAATCTGGGTACATAATAACCAAGCCATCAATGTTATTTTGGCTCTTGAGAAAATCCTATAGGCAGCTCCCTCACTATCCCTGGTTGTAGAAGTGGTGTACAGTAATAACAAAGCAAGTAACAACTTCCTACCTTTTCATGAGCCACGCCATGAAATCCACAGGTCAAGTCACACTCTCTCAGCTTCAGGGAAGGAAATGGCAAACCTCCCCTGAACAAATCTTGCCAAAGAAAGCCTTAGGGTTGTCATAAGTTGGAAATGACTTGAAAGCACACAACACATACACACACCCTTTCATTAAACTCAGAATCTGTTGGCTGGGGCAGTTATCTTACTTTTCCTAACGTTATGAACACCCTGTTATCAAAGTAAATTTGACACCAAATCACCAAGAAACTATGCCTCTTGAGGGCAGTGGAAATATACAGTGAGATGTTATCTGGAAACACCATGGACTATAACAAAAACCGGGGGGGGGGGTGTCTGTTGGGGTTAACAGGATAGTATGAATATTTCACCCCAAATTCTCAAAAATAGCTGTTGAGTTTTTTTAGAGATAAGCCACAGAAATGTATTTGGCTCATACCCTTTACCTAGATGGATATAAATCCTAGATGGATTTATTACCTAGATGGATATAAATCCATCATATTTAATTCTGATGTTTCTCGGGAAGACTTGGGAGCTGTATTAAGAAATGCAGCAAACTGCACCTTAGGCAGTTTTAGAAGTGTCTCGGGGCACCCTTGTTTCCTGTAAAGAGACACAATGAATGTGAGATGCCCTGCATTTATACTGCAGCATTCATTGTTTTATTGTCCTTGTAAACACGTTTGCAGAGTTGGAATCACAGGCCAATTAGTCTGCAACAGACAAAGATGGATGAAAAGCCTGCTTGTTCAGTCCAGTTAGAGGACTGCAAACAGCAAAAAGGAGGAGAGGAAAAGAAAGACCGAATGAAAAGGAGAGTGCTATTGGAGAGTTCTCTATTGTTTTGCTGGCACTGTTTTGGCACTGAACTTTCTAAGTCAGTGAACTTTTCCTTTTCAGAACCGCGATCTGGATGAGCAGGCTGCCGATTTAAAAGTCCGGACTTGTAAGTGTAAATGAGTAATCCTGCGGATACGGAATGAGTAATCCTGCGACAAGTATTGCCTCCTATTTCTGCTCTGCATACTGGAAAAAAGTAACAAATGACTGGCAGGTTAAGTAATGCAAACAAATGAGCCGCTGACATATTATTACAGATATGACAGGAATAAAAATCCATAATGATGAATTTATACTGTTAACTGAAGCCAGCGAGGTGTAGTAGTTTGAGCATTGGACTAGGACTCAAGGAGACCACGGTCTGAATTGTTGCTCGGCCATGGAAACCTACTGGGGGAATCTTGGGCAAGTCACACTGTCTCAGCTTCAGAGGATGGCAATGGCAAACCCTTTCTGAAGACATCTCATGATGAAAACCCTGTGATCAGCTCACCTTAAGTCTGAGTTGATTTGAAAGCACTTACAATGACATCTATAAACTGGAGGCAGAAAATTGGCTTTGGGACCTGCCAGAGATGCCAACCCTTGCTGTGAGCCATGCCAACATTTTCCTCTTCAGGTACTTTGGAGAATAATTCTCCCACTGTAAACATTATAGATGATTCTCTGAATCTATTTAATGTTTGTGGTGCTCCGTTGTGATTTTTCATACTCTTTACATATGTGCCTGTCTTGGGTAGTTTTTCCATGATGCCAGTCTCCACAAGAGTGTATGGCCAAAGTGCAGGATGTACAATGAACAAATGAATGGATGAAATATTTATTTATGGCCAAAGTGTAAATGCTGTTCTTGGAATGTCTTACCATGCAGAAAAGTGAGGAGTACATACAAGTTTTCTTATGTCCCTGATAAACATCGCAACTAAGATGTAAGTCGAATAGCTAAGAGAGGTAGCTGTGGACGGCTAAGGAGTCCTTGGAGGGTCACACATCCCACTGCTCCGGGCCAATTTTTTTTAAAAATTGCTCCCAAATTTCTTCCAGGGGACATGGCGTACTCTCACCATGATCTGGGGCCTTCTGGGGCCATTTTAGGCCCAGGAATGGCCTTTTTTTAAGGACAAGAAATAAGCAGAAGTCACTTCCCATTCATTTCTTGTTTTGAAAAAGACCTCTCCTGGGCATAAATTGACTTGGGGAGGAAAATGTGACAGAAATGCCCCCCATACCTGCAGGAGGCATTTGGGGGCAAAAAACAAAACAAAACCCTTTTGGGGCTAGGAAGCTCTAAACATGATGGAAATTCCCTTCCCCCCAAGGTCATTTGAGGACATTTTAGAGCAAAAAATAATATTCCCATGGGGGGCCCTTAGGGCCACATACATCCCACATCCTACACTTTCCTGCCCCCTGCTATAGCTGGTCCCAACCAGAGTAGTCCCACTGAATAAACAGGATATATATGTATCGACTCATCAGCCAAAAGATGATCTGAATCAGTTTGCTATGGTTGGGATTATCATAGGAGTTAGACCTAAAACAAGCGTTACTTAGTTCAAATTCACTTTTTGGAACAGCTCAAGAGTTATTTTCAAAACAGGCCAGGAGCCACATGTGGCAGTCCACGCACAAATCATAATTTAGCCATCCCTTGCTCTTTGAAAACATTAATGAACCATTTTTACTTTGCGTTTTTACTTTGCCCACATCCAAGAACCTCTCCATTGGCAACATACAAAGAGTAGGCAAAGATCAAAATGTCTTCCAGCAGAAAAGCAACTGCTCTGTGCAAGTACATACACACACAAGAATGACCAGAAAAGTGGCAGCTCAAATTTTTCATAACATATATCCTATTTTCATTGTTGGAGCACTGAACTAGGACTCTGGAGAACAGGGTTTGAATCCTCACTCAGCTATGGAAACCCATTGGGGGTAACCTTGAACAAATAGCACTCTCTCAGCCTCAGGGGAATCTAGTTTGAAAAAAAATATGCCAAGAAAACCCGACCTTAGGTCACCTTAGGGTCACCATGAATCAGAAATGATTTGAAGGCACACAACAAGAACACAAAATTCAGCCAAAATTGGATCCCAAGATGACTTATACTCCAAGTCTATTACAAAGATACACAATATATAGACTTCATGTGTGAGAGAGAATGAGATGGAGGGAGGCCCTTATCAATACTTTGTTAGAAGAAGAAACAGTGGACCTGCTGCATAAGTGGCTAGCAATCCATGGACTGGAGCATGCACAGATCGCCATGATCCACCATATTCAGTGGTGGCATGTAAATGTAGATTTGTGCACACTGCTACTCACTGAATAATATGGGGCATGGCCATCTACATTTTCCCCATCCACAGGGGACCCTGGAACTGAAACCCCCACAGATGAGAAGAGTCTATTGTATGTGTGATACTCCAAATTCTGAAATATCATCTCCTCCAATAATCTGAGATCTTCTGAATCTGCTGTATATCCTAGCATCCCAAGAGGTTAGGATGATGATGATATACAGGACCTGCTGTATATCCTAGCATCCCAAGAGGTTAGGATGATGATGATGATTTATTTCTTATATCCCACCTTTTGCCTAAGCAATCAAGGCGGTTTACAAATATAAAGTAAATACAATAAATACAATATTGAAATAAATATTGATAAGTACCCAAGATATGGATTTCTGTTTATCGGAACTTCCTCTTGGGGAAATCAGGTTGGGTCCATCCCTACTGATCCTAGGTAGCCAAGAGTCCATTTTTCCCTGTGGCCTTTAGTTCTTACAATCAGGGCCCTTTCACGCTGCACAACTGTAACACTTTGATTCATCTTTAACTGTCATGGCTGCATCTTGTGGAATCCTTGACTTTGTAGTCAGATGAGGCAAGAGCACTCTGAATATCTTATGAAATGACAAAACCCCAACATGCCATAGGATTGAACACCAGCAGCTACAGTGGTATCAAACTATAATTGTATAGTATGAAAAGGCCCATGGTTTGGGTTTTGGAACAGTTTTAATGGAGTGCTTTTTAAATACTATTTTTACAAATTATGTTTATTTTTAAATGTTTTTATCTGTTGCACATTACCTAAGGAGCTATGGAAAGCTGGGTTGCAACAAACACTTTTAGTAAATAATAACCAGCAGACAATGGACCATTAATTAAATAGTCACTAATCTTTCTCGCATGTCCTCCCACCCTGAGGCCTTGCCTCAACAAACAATACACAAGATTTACATGCTAATTTACATGCTAATCCTCTCCACCAGGGGTAGGCAACCTAAGGCCCGGGGGCCGGATGCGGCCACCTGAGGCCTTTGGACCGGCCCCATGCTGGTCCTGCCGCTGCCACCGCTGCCACCCCCGCCACCGCCACTGCCATGATGATATTGATTATTGTTGTTATTACTTGTTCTTGGGGTTTTCTTGGCAAAATCTCCACAGGGGGTTTGCCATGGCTTTTCTGGGGCTGAGAGAGTGTGCATGCATATTTTTAATTTTTTAATTTTTAAAAAATATTTATTTATTTATTTATTTATTTATTTATTTATTTTTGGTGCTTCGGTCCCCCCAATTGTCTGAGGGACAGCAACCCGGCCCCCAGCTCAAAAAGGTTGCCTACCCCTGCTCTCCACCAAGGGTCAAACAGTATATATATACCCCACACACCTCCATGCCACCATTCTCTGAAGATGCCAGCCACAGTGCAGGTGAAAGGTCAGGAATACATTCTTCTAGACTACAGTCTCACAGCCCAAAAAACACACAAAAACCTAATAACCAGTATAATTTCCACTACTGGACAAAACAACCACCTCAATAATCTTTTTAATTCATCTCAAAATTGAAGACTTTACTGTGTTAGCTGTAAATATATATGAGGACTGATGTTTCATATTAACCTTTTCCTTGGTGTGTTTGACAAATCACCTCCCTAAATGAATGGGAAGCACTTTGAGACTGAGACTGCTGTTTTTTATGGGTCCTTTTACAGTTCTGTCCTGAAGGGGGAACAAAGCATCATGTCTACCATTAACAGAACAGAGGCAGAAGGATGTCAAAGGCAATCTCTGATGTCACTATTGTCCAATGTGGTTGGATTTCTCCACAAAGGATTTCCTTCCCTTTACAAAGTTCAGATTAATGAGAGTGCAATATATTTTCTCAAGCAGATAGTGGCACAAATATACATTTTCCATCTTACATACAAAGTGCAGCAGAGTTTGTTCTTCCAATAAGGGCAGCTAGATGTCCCATTGAAATGAATGAGGGCACAGGACATTTGAATGCAAATTATGCATTTTGTCCTTGTGCTTGGAAATCT
>JAIPUX010001232.1:150329695-150348982 GCA_020142125.1 Phrynosoma platyrhinos | reverse complement strand
CTATGATTCTATGATTCTGTGAAATATACAGTGAGTGTCAATTTTCAATGTATCAAAACAGTGCCAAAAGCAAATGTATAGAAAGATCCAGCAGTGGGATGTTGAGGTGCTAAGACTAATGCACCCTAAATGAAAAGAAAAATCAGGGCTGAATCACACAAACACCAGAGGAAGTCCACACCAAAAAAAAAAAAAAAAAAAAAAGCACTGCAATGCATTGAAAAGTCAGCACAAGGGGACTATAAAAGTCCTCTCCATTTTTACAAGAGTAATGAACTTGTCACACCAACATGTAACATCTGAATCAGCAGACAACACTGTAATATGTGAACTTTTTTTCCAACCTTTTTGCTTAACTCCACTTAAACTGCATTGCCCAGCTGTGTCAGGTATTTTGTTGAGAATTACAGTATATTGGACCCTGCTGCCTTTTAATAACACTTTAATGACTCAAGCCATGTATTTCTGGCTCCTTGCAATGATTTAAAGGGTCTTTGCTTAGCTCTGAATGTTTCACCCTTAAGAAACAAAGCACTTGTGCCCATGTGGTTATTTTTAACAATGGGTTTAAAAACTGAATGCAAAATACACATTGATTTCATTAAAAGAAAAAGACACTAGTTGCTTTTCTGTGTTTTTAGATTTATTTATCCTCCGAGTCTGGCAAGAGTTCTAAGGAAAATGTGATGGAAGCAAAAAATACCAACATTTTGCCACCACTTTTCCTTGTGAGATGCATGCCCAGAAAATACCCACAGAACCACAGACCAGATGCTCATTTCCTTTTATCCCAAAGAAATAACCATGGGCCCTTTTTACTGGTCTAGCCATTTCAAAGGATCAGGAAGAAAAGAAGCTTGCAATGAATATATAACTGTTTTGTCTTTTGTTAAAATATTGAGAGACTACCCATGTGCCCAATCATAAATGTGCCAAGTCCATCTGAGATTCTGGTATCCTCATCCCCTCCAATTGTCCCAATTTGGCAGGAGCAATCTGATTAAATCTTTGCCATTCCACCTTTTCAACTGTTTTTAAAATGTCCCAGTTTCTTGCTTTTCCTTCCACTTTCCCCTTTTGTCCTCGGCTTGCTTCAGGTGTTGCACACTGAATTCAAAGTGCCAGAGTAGTTTGCACTCAGCAGGAGGAGAGAAGAGAAGGGGGCATAATCTTACCCTTTCTATTAAGTTCCTAGCTGGTAAGTTCTTCTTCAATATTGTTAACTTTTTGGCCATCTTCACCACATTCTGATATTGCTTGGCCATATGTCCATATGTATGCCAGTTTTCTTCTGCAGAGTTGCTGTCGGATATAGGCTGCAAATTCACAAACTTCCAGTCCTTCAGGCTTGGTTAATTACTAAGCTGAACAAATATAAGCATCTTCAGGGACATACTTATTTTTATTTATGCTTTAAATATACATTGACTTTATCCATATGAATATGCAAAGCCTAGTCTCCCACATATCATTCCTCATGGACAGGTCAAGGAGCGAGCAACAGTTTTCATTGCTGCCATTCTCTGACTCAGGTGCTTCGTAGTGACAATTTTGGGTTGATTTGGAGCCAAAGAAATCATTTCCAGGGTGACCAGATGTCCTCCTTTTCCAGGACCTGTCCAACCTTTCAACCTTCTATCCAGGAACAATTCCAAAATGTCCTACATTTGGAGCATGGCTATGAAGTACAAATTTCTATTTTGTTGTTGTGTGCCTTCAACTCATTTCTAACTTATGACAAACCTAAGGTCAACCTATAATGGGTTGTGGTTTTTTTTTTTTTTTTTTTGCATGTTTCTTCATAGGGGGTTTGCCATTACCAACTTCTGAGGCTGAGAGAGTGTGACTTGCCCAAGGTCATCCAGCTGGTTTATATGGCCAAGCCAGGATTTGAACCCTAATCTCCAGAGTCAAATACTCAAACTACTACACCACTAGATCAGTGTTTCTAGCTTTTATTTTGTAATGTCCTACATTTTTTTTTGATTGTCGTACATTTTATGGTGCCTTGTCCTCCTTTGTGGTTATGACATCTGGTCACCCTGACCATTTCTGGTAGGTGGAGAGGTAAAACTGACGCATTTATGTCCAGTTCCAGGCATACATCTGGATACCCAAATACCCAAAAATTGCATCAAAATATGTAAAAGGGGGGCACTTGAAAGGATTGGCAGGGAGCTTCAAGGGATGCCAAATGGGGCTTAGATCAGGGGTGGGCAACTGTGGCAGGTTTGGGGCAACTTTTAAGCCCTGCAGCCCTCCAGGCTACAAAAAAACAAAACAAAACCCCCAGTGGCCAGAATTCCAGTTTTATTTCTGGGTAATTGTTGATGTTAAATGATACAGGGAGGCCTTGCAACCTATTTAAAAGGGAAATTGCTGAACCTGATGACTTCAAGGGGCAGCAATCTGCCCTTTTTTTTGGCCAGTGAAAGTTTGGCTTAGGGATTCTAGAAGTGTGAAGGGCCACAAGAGCATCCTCAGGGGCCCCATGTGGCTCCAGGGCCCCTTGTTGTCCACCCTTGGCTTACACCAAGGACAGGCATCATACCCAGCTAAGGCCACACAGGGCCCTCTGCCCAATTTCATGTAGCCTCAGTGCATGATTTCAAAAGCCCTCTGTTAGCAATCAGTTCAGACCTCTTGCAAGAGCTTGTTGGGCTGGAAGGAAAGCAAGTGCAAATATACACACGTTGGGGTTTTAGAGACAGAGAAAGCCCAGTTTTTGTTCTGGCTCTGCCCACCACTAGCTTCAACTTTGCCCACAGGGGATGTGGCCTTTGTCAGTAGAAAGAGTGTCTACCCCTATTTTAAACTTGAATGACTGCAAAACAGAATCCAGAATGGAATACTTAGCGGACAAATGTAACCCAGCACAGTCCATGGTGAAAGATCATGAATTTTCTATGTAGATGAGTACCGTATGTGTGTGTGTGGGTACAGCATGCCACTTTCTAAAAATCCTGTGCCTACATGAGCTTCTCAAGGAGTTTGAGTTTGAGCTTGTCAAATTCTACACTTGCAAGTAGCTGCTCTGGAAATTATGAAGCTGAATCAGAAGTCTGAATCAGAATGACAGCAGCTGAGAGATTTACTGGTCAAGCAAGGAGCAAGTTCTTATTTACAGCTTTCTTGGAATTCTGCAGATCTCTTTCTACTCTTCTTATGGAGAGCCAGTGTGGTTCTGGGAGGATTCAAATCCATGCCCAGCTCTGGAAGCCCACTAGGTCACTTGGACAAATCACTCTCAGCCTCAGAAGAAAGCAATGGCAAACTTCCTCTGAATCAATCTTGTCAAGAAAGCCCCTAGAATAGGGTCGCCATAAGTAGGAGTTGATATGAAGGCATATAACAACAACCAACAACTTTTTGTCTTTCTTAGAGGCTTGGAACTAAGAAAGAGGGGTGATGGGCTCCTCTCTGTTTTCTGTTGGGACTGATAGCACAGAATCATGGCACTGAGATAATACTTGTATGTCATCTACCCAGTCCCCATGCCCAGGAAATCCAGAACTACAGCAGCCTGAATGGATGGATGATGACCAAGCTCTCCTTGAAGACCTCTACCATGAGTTTTTCTCACCTCCTACATAATGGGCTCCACTGCTGAACACTTCTTACTAAACAAGATTTCCCTAATGTTCCAGTCAAATTGCTCTCCTGTAATTTAAATCCATCATATGTAGCCTTCTGTTCAGAGGTAGCAAAGAATGGTAGCCCCCTGACATACCTGCCTCTAGATCCTTAAGCCTTCACAACCTTTTTCTGCAAAAAATGAGTATCTGAATGAGCAAATTGACCCAGGACAAGCATAAGCAATGAATAAAGTCTTAAAAGACAAAAATATCCATTTATGTGCACACGTGCACAGATGTGCGTACACATTCTTGCCAGCTCTTTATTCCAGACTCAGATAAAAATGAATGACATTTAAATGGCAATGCATTACAAAGAACTGGGTAAGATAAAAAATGCACCTAACCTTAGATGTGGATAGCTGTAGTTCAAGAAAAGAAAATGGATTTTGGAAATTCTGAATACAACCAGTGCATGAATTTATAGTAGTCCCAAACAGCCTAACCTTACAGCCTGCAAAGGCTTACAGCTGATCACTCAAGGTCTAACTGACCTTGGCAGATTTGTTGGAGTTACATTTTTCACTTGGGTAAACTTTTTGTGAATATTTTTTTCCAATATACTGACCAGAAAGCAAAATTTTGTTTACATTTATGTGAAGGAAAGGTACTTAACTACCAGATGTGCTCTTGGTTTTTGAAACGGTCTTTCCTTCAGCATTTGTTAGGGAACACAAGCACAGTTTGGAAGAAAGCAAGAAAGGTGAGAAAGATTCTTGAATTGTGCCTCTTCAAGAACCCCAACCTGTCTAGTTTAAGAAGGGAAACAGCAGTGGAAATAGCTCCTGCCAATTTCATCAGGCTGTTGGATAATGACAAACCTAGAGCCTAAATTCTAGTTCCAAATATGTAGACCCACTGAATCACCTTCGTAATGGGAAGTCATTATTTACGTAAGTAAATCCTATAAATTCAATAGGTTTATTCTATTTACGACTACCAATTGGACTTAGGTGCTTTTAAGAGTTCCCAGTGACCCATTACTATGAAGGCATCAAACTCCTAAATCTTTCCTTAGCACCATTTCTATACAGAGTTTGGAAAATTTAATATTTGTCTGACTACTATTCTCTGCCCATGTTGCCCTGGTGATTCTGGGTGTCAAATTAAAAAGAGAGAGAGAGAGAGTAAAATTTCCTGCTTCTAGAATTAATTGGGCACATTTGCTCATCTTTTCCTGGTCTCTTCAATTGGGAGCAGTACTAATGAAAGATGAGAGGCATAGGTAAAAACAAACTAGTACTCCCATATTTCTGCATCTCACTGTTAATTAATCCACTGTTAAATCTTTGAAAATTGGTTGGGGAGTAATGTATTTATTACATGTATATTCTTCACACAGAACTCAGGGCAGCATGCATAGTCCTTTCCTTATTTTATCTGGACTGCATCCACACTGCAGAAATAATTGAGGTTGACACCACTAAAACAGCCATGGCTCATGCAATGAAATCCTGTGATTTGTAGTTTGTTGTGGCTCTCTGGCAGAGAAGCTCTCTGACAGAGAAGGCTAAATGTCTCCCAAAACTACTACTACAATACATGACAGTTAAAGTAGTATCGACCTGGATTATTTCTACAATGCAGATGCAGCCTTAGACTAGCTAGGCAGAGTGGATGAGTAGCACAGAGTCATCAATAAGCTTCATTGCTAAGTACGGATTTGGACTCATGTCTCCCACATCCTTGTCCAGTACTCTATTCATTCTAAATCATTTAAATATATGATTGAATTAATGAATACATTTCCACAAATCCACTGTAATATCTGCATACAGCCTACACAAAAATAAATATACAGACACAGACAGCTTTCTTCTACATGTCACTGGGAATTCTGGAAAATCAGAACTTCCAGTTGCATGGGGAGAACTGGAGCATGTACAGAGCTCAGTTTGAACACATGGAAGACAGGAGTTGCAACAGTATGCAGAGCAATCTTGTAGCACCTTTGAGACTAATTGAAAGAAAGAAATTGGCAGCTTGAGCTTTCGTAGACTTCAGTCTACTTCCTCAGATGCAGGAGTTGCAACAGTATGTGTGAACCTGCTCCATTAAAGTAACATGCTCTTTTCATACCTCTGGGGAAAGTCTTGTCCTTCTTGGGCCCAGATCTAAGCCTGCCATTAGGTAGAGTGAAGCAGTCTACCATTTATGAAAGAAGAGCAAACTGATAACCCTCCCATAACATTTGAATTGAGATCAGAAACAGAAAATGCAGGACTAAGACTAACATCTTCATTTTTTTCCCCCTGTGTGACTTCGAAAGCTTTCAACATGTAATTGTGCATTTTGGTTGGCCCAATAAAGATATCATTGTTTGGATGTTATTGGATTGTTCATTATAGGTTGGGTATCCCTTATCCAGAATTCTGAAATCCAAAATTCTCCAAAATTCAAAATTGCCCACATGGATGGCTGAGATAGTGACACCTTTGCTTTCTGATGGTTCAGTCGACACACAAACTTTGTTTCATGCACAAAATTATTAAAAATATTATGTATAAAATTACCTTCAGGCTATGTGTATAAGGTGTATACAAAACATAAATTAATTTCATGTTTAGACTTGGGTCCCATTGCCAAGACATTTCATTATGTATACATAAATATTCCAAAATCCCACCCCTTGAAAAACTGAAATTCAAAACACTTCTGGCTCCAAGCATTTCAGACAAGGGAGACTTAACCTGTATTTAATCTCTTGTTGTACGTTTTACTGCCAGGAATGGGAACCAGTGCTTGTGTGACTTTTCTGCACTATTAAAATAATTCACGCAGCCAGGTTTGGGTAACAGGTACCTTGACTTTGGTGAGTGAGAGGATGCCATATGTGACTTTGCCTCAGGCAGCAAAATTTCTTGGGCCAGCAGTACGTGGGCCATACCAGCTGTACTGAATGGCTCCCTGAAGAGAGAGATGGGCTGTAAAAACAACTCAAAGATTAGCAAGCAGACAGGTGGGTGGGAGGTGTCAGAGGAAAAGACTGGATGGGTCTTACATTGTATAACTCAGCAGAGTCTTGACATGATGTTCTTATATTCTCTTTTTTTATTATTAGTTCTGAGTCAATCTGTTCTCCCACATGAGTAATTTGGCACCACGTGAAATATACACATGAATGTTCAAGGAAAAGAAAGGAAAAGAGAGGGAGTGCATTGGAAGTATATATGTGCAGATTTAAGGAAACAAGTGTGTGTGTGTGTGTGTGTGTGTGTGTGTATCATGCCTTCAAGTTGCCTGATGACCTATGGTGACCTCATGAATTTCATAGGGTTTTCTTAGGCAAGGAATACTCAGAGGTGACTTTGCCAGTTCCTTCCTCTGAAATATAGTCTACAACACCTGGACTATATTTCTTGGCCGTCACCCATCCAAGTACTAACCAGAGCTGACCCTATATAGCTTCCAAGGTAAGATGGGATCTGCTGCCTTCTGGGTATGTAGGCTCAGGTTTGCTCCCACAAAACTGTTGTAGCTAAAAAAAAATTAGGCTGCAATCTCATACTGATCCTAAAGGCACAAGATCCTGTCTGATCTTGGAAGCTAGGCAGGGTCAACTGTGGTTAGTACTTGGATGGGAGACTGCCAACGAATACCAGCTTCTTGGCAGTCACCCATCCAAGTACTAACCAGAGCTGAACCTGCTTAGCTTCCAAGATCAGACAGGATCTGGTGCCTTTAGGGTATTCAGGTCAAAAAGATTAAATACACAGATATAATAAATATAGTAAATGTTCTCATTAATACAAAGCCTTGGTTGGTCACAATCAGATTTTCAACTTCTGCTTCTCTTATGGTCCTAATGCCAAGGTAACCCTGAGTAAATAATGTTACATTAGCCTTTGATCCTGCCATTTAGGTTTTAAAGAAGAAGAGAAAAACACCAGTACAAATTGCACAAAGTGCCTGTTCTCCATACATTAACCAGATACATTTATTGCTCCATTGGTATTAAAACTGGAGAAAGGGAAGGTTATCAAGGACAAGCAAATAAATATTCACAAGGATTTAATTGCTTCCATAACTCCCAAGTAAGCCAATATAAGACTGAATACAGCACCCAAAACACACAAATCTCTTAGTCTCCATTCCTAACTGTGGGAACCTTCAAGGTTTGAACTCAATCTACTATCAGTGATCAGAACTGAACATTTGGATCTTCACCCTAGATGTTTGGAAAGTTGTTGCTGGTGTTGTTGCTTTGAACTACAAGTCCCAGAATCCTCCAGCCAGTATGGCTATGCTGGTTGAAGGATTTGTATTCATCATCATCATCATCATCATCATCACAACAATAATAGCAACTTGTCCAAGCCCAGCTTCATCACCAGATCCATGGCAACTCCAACCTCTTGAAACCTGTTTCCATTTTTAGATTATTCTTATTTTTCCAAACTTGCCTTCCCTTTGAAAGACTGGTCTCATCTCATTTGCAAAAGGATCTTGTAGCACCTTTGAGACTTTAAATGAAAGAAAGAAGTTGGATCCCTTTGTCTTTGACTTTTATGCAGGATTTCCTTCTAATTCAATCTTATCAAAGCGCATGCAAGTCAGTGACCATGCTTCAAGTTCCAGCTTTTCTCTCTCTTTGTTCCAAGCTGGATGGCACAAGGATGCTAAATCAAATTACATCACTTTAAATTCCGGGCAACTGTGTTTGATTCTCACAACTCTTCAATCGTGTGTACAGTTAGCTTTCAAAGCAATGCAATACCCCCCCCCTCCAATTGCTCTTGAAACTCCCCAGAAAATCCAGGACATGCAAAAGAGAAAATGCAAAATTTACCTGTTTTGGAGACAGCAGAAACTGCAGAGTCCTTCCCCAAGTGGATAGAATTATGGATCCCCAATTGTGATCAGCATAAAACTAAAATGTTACTGTTTCAGCCTTTTTAGTGTATCCCCAGTTTGGAGCAGCACTAAACTAAAAAGTTACTCTTTCAGCCTTTTTTCTGGACTCCCAATTAGGATCAGCACTAAACTAAAAAAAGTTACTGTTTCAGCCTTTTTACTGGATCCACAATTAATATCAGTAATAAACTAAAAAAGTTACTGTTTCAACCTCTTTCCTGGATCCCCAATTGTGATGCTGTAGAAAAAGAAAACGTTGTTTCAGCCTTTTTCCTGGAGTTCCAATGAGGATCAGCAGAAAACGAAAAAGTTACTGTTTCAGCATCTTTAATGGATCCCCAGTTTGGATCAGCACTGAACTAAAAAGTTACTATTTCAACCTTTTTATTGGATCCACAATTAGTAGCAGCAGAAAACTAAAAAAGTTAGTGTTTCAGCCTTTTTACTGGATCCACAATTAGGATCAGCAGAAAACTAAGGTTACTATTTCAGCCTTTTCGCTGGATCCCCAATTAGGATCAGCAGAAAACTAAAAAGTTACTGATTCAACCTTCCTCCCCCCTCCTCCTTCCTATCCATCCTCCTCCCCCAGCAAACCTTTCCAGTCCTGCTGCCCTGTGACTAATATTTACCCTGCTAAAGCCTGGGCGAAGTACAGTTGTTGGTACCTCCAGCCTTTTTGTAAGAGAAAAAAAAAATGGATGATTCGGAACGATCTCAGTATACCTTTGCTGTTTTCAGTAGCAACCTTTCCTACCAATCAGAGTTTCAGAGCCAGCCTCCTCCCCGCCTCCTCTCTTCAAGCCTTTCTTGCCTGGTTGCATTGAAAGAGGCAGAGGGAGGTGGAGGAGGGAAGGAGCCTCCTTTCATCAGACAAGCTGAGGCTGCATCTGCACTGCAGAAATAATCCGGGTTGAAACCACGTTAACTGCCAGGGCTCAGTGGTGTGGAATTTTGGGGACTGGAGTTGGTTGTGGCACCAGAGCCCTTCTACCTGTTGTTGTTATTTGTCTTAAAGTGGGCATTGATGCATGATGAGGTGATCTCCTGTCACTAGTCCCAGCTTCTGCCAACCTAGCAGTTTGAAAGCACGCAAATGCAAGTAGATAGATAGGTACCACTTCAGTGGGAAGGTAACAGTGTTCAGTGCAGTCATGCTGTCCACATGATCACAGAATAGTCTCTGACAACGCTGGCTCTTCGGCTTAGTAATAGAGATGAGCATCGCCCGCTATGGTCGGACACAACTTGACAACCTTGTCAACGGTTACCTTTACCTTGTCAACCTTTACCTTTACCTAGGCTTCGATCCTAGTAGCATGGACAAGTAGAAAGGGGACTGCAGCCAAGAAACCAGAAGAAGATTAAAAATGGGGAGGGCAGCTATGAAAGAACGAGAAAAGATCCTAAAATGCAAAGATATACAAATGGCCCACCACATTTGCAGATTTGTTTGATTGTGGTTTTGATTACTATGTTCTCTCTAGGAATCTCTGGGTCCTCCAGCACAACTCTGCCTGAAGTTGACCATAGAATTGTGCTGGAGAATCTAGAAGTTGCTACAGAAAACACTTCTCTAGGCATTTATAGGTCCTCCAGCTTGATTCCATGATCAACCTCTGGCTGATATTGACCACAGAGTTGCACCGGAGGACCTGGAGATTCCTAGAAAGGTGTTATCTCAGGTAAAAAGAATAGTGTTTTGTTTGTTTTTTAATTTACAATTTTTCCACATTCACAGGGGTCCTTCATGCCTAACCCCAGCAAATGTGGAGGGACCACTATACAATTTAGCACAAAAGTTAGACTCATACAATCCACTGTATTCCCCATCATCATGTATGGTTGTGAGAGCTGAATAGCTAAGAAAGAAGATAGAAAGAAAATCAATTCATTTGAGATGTGGTGCTGGAGAAGAGTGCTGAGGATTCCATGGACAGCCAAAAAGACAAACAAATGGGTCCAAACCAGAAATCTCCTTGAAGCCAAAATAACTAAATTTAGGCTGTCATACTTTGGCCACATCATGAGAAGGCATGACTCATTGGATAAAACAATACTGCTAGGAAAGGTGGAGGGAAGTAGAAAGAGAGGAAGGCTGTATGGACTCCATTAAGGAGGTCACAGTTATGAATCTGCAAGAACATGGAAGAATAGTGGAAGATAGGTAGTCGTGGAGATGTCTCATCCACAGGGTCGCCATGAGTTGAGATCAACTCAGGGGGGATTAATATCAAAGGCTTTGATCCATAGTAACCGTTGAATGATCTCCAAGAGACAAAGGTCCAAAGCAGACCTGCAAAAAATGCTGGCTTCGGGATGGCGTGGGGGCATGTCGTATGCACAGCACACACCCCGACTCCACCCCCAAGCTGGTGTCATGCCACTCGCTTGCCCAGATGGCGGGCAGTGTTGCAAAATGGGAAAAGCTGCAATGGTGAAAAGGGCATTTTTTTTCCATCCCGAAAAGGAGCAACATTTTGCCACTCCTTTTTGGGCCAGAAAAACGCCAGATCAGGGCTGTGGCATGTGGTTGCTGTGGTCTCAACCTAGTGCTCAAAGGGGTGGCACAGAGCCGGCCTTTCTGGGCAGCCAGTTTCACCTCCAGGTCTTCAACTGTCCAGCTGAGGTATTACAAACTCATGGCTGCAGCTTCCTTGATTGAATCAAGCCACCTTTAATTTCTCCTCCCTGTTTTCCTACTGTCCATCCATCTGGAATGTGGACTTTCTTTTTTCCTTTTTCCTCCATTTTACCAAGCATTTTTCTCTTTTCTAGTGACTCATGTCTTCTCATGATATGATCAAAGTATGACAGCTTCAATTTAGTTGGCTTCTAGGGAGAGTTCAGGCTTGGTTTGCTCTAGGAGCCATTGATTTGTCTTTTTAGCAGTCCACAGTATCCAAAGACCTCTTCTCCAGCACCAAATTTAATACGAATTGATTTTCTCCCTATCAGCTTTCTTCATTGTCCAGCATTCATAACCAAACATACAAATGGGAAATACAATGGCACGGGCCATCCTAACATGAGGATTCAATGATATATCTTGACATGGCAAGATCTTGTCTAGTTCCTTCATAGATGCCTTTTCAACTCCTTGTCTTCTTTTGATTTCTTGACTATAGTCTCCATTCTGATGCCAAGATATAGAAAATCTTCAGTTTAATTTGTCATCCATTATGTCTTCTTTTTATTTTTGGATACAGATAGTCTTTTTGCATTCTTCCCTGACAGTGTCCCTGGTTTGAGTCCATACGTGCATAGCATAGATCAGGGGTAGGCAACCTTTTTGAGCCAGGGGCCAGGTTGCTGTCCCTCAGACAATTGGGGGGGGAGCTGAAGCAACAAAAATAAATAAATAAAAATAAAAAATAAAAAATTAATTTTAAAAAATATTTTAAAAAATATGCATGCACACTCTCTCAGCCCCAGAAAAGCCATGGCAAAACACCAGTGGAGATTTTGTCAAGAAACCCCAAGAACAAGTAATAACAACAATAATTGATATCATCATGGTGGGCGGCGGCGGCGGCAGTGGTAGGACCAGCCTGGGGCTGGTCTAAAGGCCTCGGGGGACTGCATCCGCCCCCCGGGCCTTAGATTGCCTAACCCTGACATAGATGCTAAAAGATCTTCAAAAGGAGGTTTACCATGCCCCCATCTAACAAGTGTTAGCTATGGTGCCACTGCCATTGTCTTGGAGAGATCCTCCACCAGTGTCACCTCTGACCACCCACCCACACACTACTGCTGCTGCCCAGTAGCTGTTTGGCACATTTAGTCTGGCTCCTCAGCAAAAGCCTGTCTGGCATGGGAGATACTACCAACACGTCTCCTACCATTAGCATAGTCCAGGGGTAGGCAACCTTTACCCTTTAAGGGTCGAGGGACTTCAGCTCCCAGAAGCCTCAGCCATGTTGGCCAATAGTCCCATGTTGGCCAATAGCTCCTGGGATTCTGGGAGCTGAAGTCCCTCGGCCCTTAAAGGGGAAAGGTTGCCTACCCCTGGCATAGTCTCTTTGCTCACAAGGAACACACAGTCTCACCACATGCCCATCCCAGAATTCCATAGGATGGAATCATGGCAGTTAAATGCTGCAACTGGTTGGCATGAAGGGGTAACCACACACTTGTCTTTTTTCTACTCCTCTCTTTCTTTTTCTTTTCCAATAATTTCTATGTAAAAGAACCTACTTTGCAAAATTAGAGGAATAAGAGGAAAGCGGAGTGTGGTGGAGTCTCCTTCTTTGGAGGTCTTTATACAGAGGCTGGATGGCCATCTGTCAGAGATGCTTTGATTGTGTGTTCCTGCATGGCAAGAGGGGTTGGACTGGATGGCCCTTGTGGTCTCTTCCAACTCTATGATTCTATTATTCTATGAAAGCTTGGGGGAAGTTACTTTTGTGGATTACAACTCCCAAAGTCTGCCAGCCAACATATTCCAAAATCTGGTACAGTCAAGTAAATGGTGGAGTGCAGGAGAGGAGAATATAAGATATAATTCTGGGGCTTGGGGGGGGGGAGGGCTGTTCCAAATCCCCCAGATTTTCTGCAGGAATAAGTCTCCTATATCATTCCTCCCTACCCCCACATTTAGATTCTTGGGGTGTTCATGTGCACACACAAACCACATTCTAAAGATGAGTGTTTTTTCATCTTTCTGGTGTGGGAGACTAACAGTTATTTTTCTTCCCAATGTTCCAGGAACTGTTACCATAATTGTGCCCACAGGACACAATGGTTTGTTTCCTGGAAGCTCTTCCGGGGCCAGCAGCTGATGGCTAGTAGACTGGCAATACTCCAAGGACCACCACTTTGCATGGTACTAGCATATATCATATTGCTTACAGCCAAAATTTACCACAATTCTATCCAAAAGAAATAGAGCATTAAACACAAACAGAAACAAATATCTTTTAGGGCTCAGTCTACAGCATAGTGCCTAAATAACCTAAAGGCACCAGTTCTTTTCCAACCTAGGAAGCTAAACAGGGTCATCCCTGGTTAGTACTTGGTTGGGAGACCACCAACAAATACCAGGAGCTGTAGATTATATTTCAGAGTAAGGATCTGGTAAAACCACCTCTGAGTATTCCTTTTCTAGGAAAACCTTATGAAATTAATGGGGTTTCCATAAGTCAACAGGTAACTGGAAGGAACAAATTTCCTTCAAGTTCAGGTGTTGAATTCACTCCCAACTGAAACCAAGCTAGTTAGATTTTTACAGAGATTCTTCTGGGTAGCAAAAATTATATTGTACTGTATGGCTCTTGTTTGTTAAAAATGGTTTTAAATGTGGCTTTTAAAATAGTTTTCAACCTGTTATAAGAAAGGGATTTTTAAAGAAAGAAAATTGCTTTGTGAGCCCTGGTAGGCAAAAAAGCAATTAATAAATACTTTTAACTAAATAAATGAATCCTGACAATAACTCCTCAATACTTTCCCTACAAGTAAAGAGCAAATAAAATAAACTCTTTTAAAGCTCTACAAATGCTAAATTTAAAAATAACAACATTAGAAAGAGATGTAGTACAGGAACTGGATGTGAGGAAGCAGAAACAACTAAAACCAAACCCAACAGCCTGAGTATGTGTGTGGGCAGGAATATATTTCCATTCATGAATTCAGTGTTCAAATAGGCATCAATCATTAAAACCCTTCACTGTACTTTTCCGGAAGTACATATTTAAGATAACTTAAAGAATATCACTGGTTCCTTAAAACCATCTGACTGTTCTTCTACTTACAATGTAGATGATGTGTGTTATTCCCCACATTTTCCATATTTTTTTCTCTGGGGCAAATTTATGGTTGTACTTATTCCCCATGAGATACTGGTTCTTCTGATTCACACTAGTAATTTTAAACATTGTGTGTGTGTATAGTGTCCTTACTGTAAAGATCAAGGTGTGATCTTATATATAAAACATTTTTCACTAATTAGGAAAATGATGTCCCTGTTAACCAACCCGCTTTTGCTTCCCAAATCAGGTTATTTTTCACTCAGGTGCAAAGTAATCTGCAAATCCAAACAGTATAATCCCATGGACATATTTCTAGGCCAGATTGAGGAAGTGCTCACACACTCTTGTGGTGACAATGGATGCTAAAAATGTTTGAGCCAGTTCTGGAATCTGGATTCTTGCAGCTTCAGCTCACTCATTCAAGGTAATTTCTTCTTACTTTTTTTTACAAGACTTATATTGCGTCCTTCTCTATTAAAACAACATGGGGTAGACAGTATATGGGTTCTCATGGATGGAAAGAAGGCACTTCCCAAAGTAAAATACACTTTCATGCACTCAAAGGACCTTATCACACGCTGGCCACGAAGCGAAAAGAAACCAAAATAAGAATAAATTCAGTTCTATACCGAAATGAACTGAAATGCTTCACAATACGTATTGTGTGATCATATGTATTTCGCCTGCGCGGCCATTGCGCAATAATTCTGAAAGCTCGCTTGTACTTCCCCTATAAACCGAATGTCAAAAGATCTCAATTCGTTACGGATTAGCTCTGGGTTCTGTCGAGTTTCGCTGCAACATCGTGTGGAAACACGGGGAACTAATACGGATTAGCTATGGGTTCTGTCGAGTTTCGCTGCAACGTCGTGTGGAAACACGGGGAACTAATACGGATTAGCTCCGGGTTTTGTCGAGTTTTGGTGCAACGTCGTGTGGAAACACGGGGAACTAATACGGATTAGCTATGGATACCCTTTGGATTAGGTCTGCTTTAGACCCCGTGTGATAAGGTCCAAACTCTGTTTACATACAGCAACCATTTTAAAGAAATCATCATCAACAATAACACTGTCATCTTAAAATTGTGAAGCCCCCCCCCAAAAAAACCCTGATTTGTAGTAACATAATTAAGGCCATAGACTCCTGGGCCATACTAGTTATTTAAAATAGTTCTGGAATTGTTGATTTGACTCAAGCAGAACTAGATTTATTATTATATAAAATAAATCAGAATATTATGTTTTAGATCCCCAAAGTGATAATTATCAACTATATCTACCATGTAATACTGATGTCCAGCATTATTACAAATGAAACAAACTACTGAAGAAGAGAAAAGATCCTTGAGTGAATACATTAAAGAATGCAAAGGACAAATGTTATACATTTTCCATTATTTCCATTCTTCCCAAAAACAATAGATGTTTATAGGAAGAACTTACTAAACATTAAAGAAACAAAAGCCTATAATAGAAATAATGAATTATGTATAGAAAGAAATTTATGAAAAATTGCTTTGAAGCCTGACAAAACAAACCACTACACATGGTCAGTACATTAAAAGCATAGAAGGAAAAGCTGAGAAGAGGAACATCTGTAAATGGTTACAGAATGGGATGTTGAGAAAAGAGTGTGGTGTGTGTGCACGCACACATGCGCCTTCAAAAAGCCCATCAACTTATGGTGACCCTGTGAATTTCATAGGGATTCCTTAGGTGAGAAATCTTCAAAGGTAATTTTGCCAGTTCCTTCATTTGAAAGCTAGCCTACAGCACCTAGTATTCCCTGGTTCTCTCCCATCCAAGTACTAACCAGGGCTGACTCACTGTGCATAGCTTCCAAGATCCAGATGTTGTTGGACTGCTAGGGGCTGCTGCAACAGCTGGACTCAATAACTCCATTGAGTTCAGTGCATTATGCACTGAAGAGAGCAGGGTAGAGAAAGAGAGAGAATTAGAGCTTGGAAAAGTTTTGGACTACAGCTCCCATAACCTCCCTTCCAGCTATAGGACGTGAAGTCAAAACTGATATCAGCCTGTCTTCTTCACTCTATCTTCCTCATACCAAACTACCTCCTCCTCCTCCCCTTCCCCCTCACCCTCCCTTGTGTGACATTTTCTGTTTTAGTTTTGACAAATCTGAATCCAGTCATTGTAAAAACAGCAACAAACATCAATTTCAAGACTTCATTGGCAAGACAACTTTCTATGTCACTTGCTAGCTAGACTTTTCCAGTGTGAATATGCACACACTCTTGCATCCCTGTTGTTTTATTGCAATAAAACCACAAAACTTTTAGAACAATGAATTTCAAAAGCAATTTCCCCCCACCGTTCCTCAAAACAGAATTATTCTGTCATTTCACATTCAGCAATGGAGGGACTACAGACCACCTATTGGACAGACACAGCATTGTGTGATAAGCTACAGCCACAGACACTGCTATCCTACTCTAATTCCACTTTTCAAGCCTTGTAAGATAACGTCTAGAGAAACTGAGATGCTGCTGCTAGTTGTTGTTTATGTTGTTTTAATTATCTCAGTTTTGAATTGTCTCCAGAGCACCTATCACTACTGGAATCACCATTGTTTTCTTTATTTTTTTACTTGCCTGAGAACATATAAAATGTGTTAAAAATGGCAGCATATTGCCTTTAGTAAAGGCCATTTTTCTGGATTAAAATGATCAGCTAATTTAGTTTTTGCCCATTATAACCTTGGAGAGCCAGTGTGGTATAGTGGTTTGAGCAATGGACTGTGACTCTAGAGACCAGGGTTTCAATCCTGGCTCAGCCATAGAAACCCACTGGGTGACCCTGGGCAAGTCACACTCTCTCATCCTCAGAGGATGGCAATGGCAAACCCCCTCTGAAGAAACTTGCCAAGAAAACCCAATAGGTTCGCCTTAGGGTTGCCATAAGTTGAAAACAACTTGAAGGCACATCACCACCACCACCACCTTATTCTCATCTTTTGCCTACAAGGTGACTGGATGTATAAAGGGGGCTAGTACTCGTACTCCCCATATCTAACAGAAATTGGGATCAAGATTCATGGCCCTATGCACATAAAAAACCCTGTTCTCAGTGGTCAGGGATGGGAGTGTGGGTCACCAGAAGTGCTCCTGCAACCATCCAAGAGCTCGGTCAGAAACAATAAGAATAGTCTAGTGCAGGGTTCTGCAATCTAGGGCCATTCAGATCTGTTGGACTACAACTCCTGTTATCACCACCAGTCATGACCATTGGGGATGATAGGGTGTGCAGTACAAACAGTATCAAGCCTTTCATGATATGGAAGGGTACTTTAGTGATTCTAGTCTCGTTAGGGCCCATGTTCAACAAGCAATGGCAACATTTCTGAGATTCTCTTGCCAACCATAATGGGCTATATGGAAAGATGTTTCTGCTCATACAAAGTTAGACTCAAAGTTGGTTCAACCCTACACTTGATATTTCTGCCATACACTGAGGTGCTTCATTGGCAGAGGGCCCATTTGTGCTAAACATACACACAATCCAAATAGAGAAAAGTATAATTTTTTTTAGTGACACACATCCGGTGCTTGTGTGGCACACCTTCAGGTAAGAAAGAGACTAGCGGCATGACACAGTCTGAAGTGTAAAGCAGTAGTTATGCTATTGTGTGCAATTCATTCTGGATGCTCTTGTTTGTGCTTCTAAGCATCTCAGCAAGTCAGAACATTTTGTCCATTTCTCACCATTTCCTTTCCCCCTCTCACTTAATTAAGCCTTTCTCCTTTAAACATAATTATTTGACAGGAAGCCAAGCCCTGCTTGATGTATCCATCTGTCATAAAGATATGCAAGTAGTTCTAATGAATAAAGAACTGCCATTGTACATTAGCAGCACCAGATAATTTTCAGGCTCAGATTAAAACTAGTATCCTCTATGAAAGACCTTGAGTATGTCTGACAATAACTGGTACAGTGAATACTTGTGGCTAACATATTTTGGTGGCTAATGGAGGCAGGATCAGTGTTATATCAATTCAATGGGAGTATAAACTATTCACTGTATTGGGAATAACATTCAAATGGTTTTCCAGATATTCCACTGCAACTTCCAGTAGCCCTTGGCCAGCATAGCAAAGATGAAGCATGCTGGGAGTTGTAATCCAGCAACATCTTGTGGGGCACACTTTGCCTTTTATGCACTCCATGTTAGATGAGGGATTCTGTGATTTATACTCTGGTTAATACTTAGTGCGATTTAAGCTCTGGTTAATACTTGGAACACCAATCTTACCAGGGCTATCGACCTTTCCAACCAGCTTCTAACTGTAAGCCCTGGTATACAGAGGAGCTTAGGAAGATGAAGTGGGTTGGACAACGACTAGAGCGTGAATGGCGGAAGACTCAACTCTTATCCAACAGAACTCGCCGTAGGAAACATCTTGATTCCTATCAGGAGGCAATACGCACAGTGCAGAAGTCTTTCTCCTCTGCACGTATTGCATCTGCAGAGTCTCATCCAGCGGAACTGTTTAGGGTGGTGGGGGAACTGTCGCAGGTAGTACCTGCGTAGAACCCCTTACTTAACCCGACAACAGCCTGCTGTGACACATTTAACAACCACTTTGCAGATAGAATCTCTCGGATAAGAGCCGATTTAAATGCCAGTGTTAGAACAGAATCAATAGAAGAGGTGTCCAGCAACTCCGTTGATGTAATTTTACTGGATCAGCTTCAGTCTGTGAGTACCGATGACATGGACAAGCTCCTTGGAAGAGTGAGGAAGACGACTTGCCCTCTTGTCCATCATGGCTGGCTGTCCAGGGGGGTGACGCATTGAGAGCACTTCTGAGAGATATTATCAATGCGTCCTTTAGGGAAGGCTTTGTGCCTCCTTGCTTAAAGGGGGCGGTGGTTAAACCACTTTTGAAAAAGCCTTCCCTGGACCCCCTGGACAGAAACAACTATAGGCCAGTCTCCTTGCTGCCTTTTTAAAGCAAGGTGATCAAGAGGGCAGTTGCTTCCCAACTTCAAGCTGTCTTGGATGAAACCGATTATCTAGATCCATTTCAA
>JAIPUX010001232.1:150272729-150283733 GCA_020142125.1 Phrynosoma platyrhinos | reverse complement strand
TTAGTCTCACTGATTAAAATGGTCTCTCACCAGCTGAACCAAGCTTTATTTTAGTAAATTTTGCCTAAAGTTTAAAATCCTTGATCAAAGTTAAAAAATATAATTGTGAATCATGGGTATCTTGATAGGAATCTCTTATTCCACACTTTAAAAACCTTATACTTTACATACAGCTTGGAGAGAAATATGGATGTCTTCATCTGATAAGAACTTCCATTTTCATTATATTGGTTGTGTCTTTCCTCTGATTACTTAAATCTTGATTTCTAAGAAATTCTGCAATTCAGCAGGAAATAGCCATAACATATAAGATATCACATCAACAAAGTAGGTTCCTCAACATTAAAGGAGATAAAATAGCCTAAAATAAAAACAAAAACAAAAATGCATACACAGAGAAGATTTCTGCTTGGGAACTGTACCACCCCATTTAAAGTACCTTCCTGCCCCCCAAAAAGAGACCAATCACTGTTTATAGCAGCCCACTGATAAAACACTGGACAAAGAGCCCCTTGGGAGCATGAGAGCCACTGGGATGTGTCCCTCCCATGCTACTCAATCAATGTCAGGATTTATTGGACACAGAGGAGGAGTGACTGACACATCTCTTTCCAACACCGGGGACAAAGCTGGTGTGAGGGAAAAGCCATATCATTAGTGTAGCCATTTATGCATTGCCTAAAACAAGAAGAAATGTGCCACCAAAAATGGGGGGGGGGGGGGGAGAGGGAAAGACAGAAGAGATCATAGATTTGCATAACATTTTCATATGTTAATTCATATAAAAAAGCCAAGTTTAGAATGATTATAATTTAGGGTGGTGATATGGTCATAAGCGTTATAATTTATATAGTAATTATATTTACAGTTTCATTTTTTTTATATCATAGTGGGCAAGAGTGCCCAGGTAACCTAAGCATCTGCTCAGCTTGTTTTCCAATTGTTGATGGTCAACTTCAAGGTCCTTGATCCCCTGGTTTGCTTTCCTTTTTTTTAAATCTTGCAACTGGACGTAGAATGGACAGCTCTTCAAAGAGAGGGTGGCTTCAAACAAAGGGTTTTCATGTGTCAGCCATTAAAACAGAAGTCTGTTCTTTGTAGAATAGGAAACATGGCCTTAGGCTTTTCTTGAATAAGACTCTCCTCTTAAGAAAGTCACTTTCTACATGAGGATAAGGGTGGAAACATCCAAGAAGAGGGTATTCTCCTTTTACATATGTTTATTTTCCCTATAGTAGTAATGTCTGAATGTGCTAGAAGAACACAGCAGACAGCTTTACATTTGTTAGAGTTAGAAACCTTTGCATGCCTATATTCACATATTGCCGGTTTGAACATTTGCAGGCTTCCTGTTTGTTTATTTTGCCATGCCCACTGTCATCCTGCATCACTTTATCCTACAGCCATTTCCCACCCAGCTTTCCCTTCCCTATGAACAGGGAGGTACCGCACACACCAAAAATAGCAGCTAAAGTCAGAAATTACTTGATGGCACACAACAACTATCAGCTGCTTGGGTTTAAATGCTAGCAAGATATATTCCTTCACAACTAGGGAAGCAATAAACACCTGGAATACTGGAGATAGAGAACAAGCAAGCAGTGTGTGTGTGTGTGTATGTGTTGTAGAGCAGGGAATCTTGCAACCTTTCAAATGCAACTTCAGCAGGTATGGTGGACAGGGCTGCTGAAATTTGCAGTTCAACCGCATTTGAGATCTGGATGGCTGTATAATCCCCAACTTGGTCTAGTTAAATTCACAAAATGAGAAGAATTTTAGACCCTGGAGCTACTGTAGCAGGTTGTGGCATGGAAGTGGCTTTTCAGGAGCACTCAGATCCCAAGGACCAGGAGGTTTCCAATCTATAATATCTATATCTTTGATAAAATTGTCTGCAGGTTTCTTATCCAGGCAGTGACTATGATGGTATAGGGAGGACAGAGTCAGTGTCTCATCTCTTGGGTTTTGTATCTTGTGGTGCTCCAAACCATAGGAATTACAGTTACATGAATAATTCTGATACTAGCCACACATATTTATTAGTATATCTACCTTACTTGTCAACTGGAAAATATCACACATATGGTAGGCCTATATTTATTTTAACCCTGCACATAAAACTAGTTTGTGGCATTTTAAAAATTCTACTCTAAACACCCACTACAGTGCTTCCCCTTGCCCTACAATGTTATTTCCTAACCAGAACATACTGCAAAGTACTTTTCCTGCTAGAGAAATAATTTTCTATTTTTCCATCCCTCATGGACATGCACACAATCTGTGTTAGGAAGATAATGTGTTTGTTTCAGAGACCCAATCCCACTCTGTTTTTTTTTCTTTTTCTTTTCTCTCTCTGATGAGAGGAAAGAAGAAAAGCACCATTCAAAGGAGAAGCCAAGAAAAACTTCTGTTTTAGGGAACATTATACCAATGTCATGTATGTGGGGGTGGATTTGTTCATAGCATGCATGAAGAAGCTCTGTGGTTGCCCATTACCAATTGCTGCTGAACAGTCAAAGTGGACAAGTTGGCTGGGATCTTAATTGGGGCTCTGAACTCTTGCAACCACCATCACCTGCATGTACCCAGATTACTTAACCCAGTTATATTATAAACAGAGGAGGCAGAAGTACATGAGGGACTGGGCTCCAGCATGCTTTTAGGCACAACATAACTAATGTGTCACTCCAATAAATGTTTGGATGGGTACAGAATTTCAAAGCCAACAGAGCAGCCATTGGGTCTGGGAGAAGTCTCTTTAATGCAGTGCTAGCAGGGTAGCCTTGATGGAGCTAAATCTAATCCACTTTGATTAATGCCACCAAATGAGTTTTCCTGACATCTCTCATTTAGCTCTATGGGGCAAATGATTGAAGAGGGCATGGTTAAGATCCCATCACAGCAAACACCTCGAAGACTCTTAAAATAAAATGTTAATATCTTCTACAAACAACGAGGTGGAAACCCCTAACACATTCCCCCACCCCTTTCTTTAATTAACTCCTCCCCAGGTTGCTTCTGTCCCATTTATTCCCCTCTGGTACAAAACAAAAGACATGCTTATTGTCTGGTTTGGGCTTACATAACTCTGCTTCATGTGAAGCAGGTCACAGCTTTCTCACAGTGGCTGGGAGTTATTTGGAGAGTGATTGATTGGGAAATTGGAAGCTTCTTCTACCAAATCAGTCTCACCTAATCTCATATGGTTTGTTCTTGACAGCCAGTGAATCACAGTGAGCTAACCCCCATTAGGCGGAACAAGGCAGCCATCTCAAATAGCAGATGCTAGGGGGCAGGTAGGAGGGCAGCAGCTAGATGGAGGGAGGGGCTTTGCATGTCAAGCAGCCTCCCCTGCATTGTCTAACCTAGCCAGCTCCCTTCTCAGGTGTGTTAGAAAACAGTATCCCTCCTCACCATTGTCAAAGAAAGATTCGTCTATGTATGGAACCAAGGGTGCCACCAGTGCCATCACTGGAGGGTGCAGGGGGTGCAGACCACAGCAGGTGACACCCCAGAGGAGGGGTGACACCAGATGGAGCCCTCCTTCTGCTGCAGCAGAGGGGCAAGTGCACCCCTCGTGGCTTAATCTCTGCCCCATCTCTATCCCTGAAGAGGGACCCAAGATGGTAGCAAGGGCAGTGAAAGGGTGAGCATGCCCCTGGTGTTTTCATCACTGTCCCGGCTCTCTCCCCAGGGAGGGAGCAGAGGCCATGGTGAGTGTGGCAGGTGAGCAAAACAGCAGGAGGGAAAGTTGGAGTAGGTAGCCCACCCTGTACCTGGTGTCGCCAAGCCTGGTGAGGCCACTGTGTGAGAGCCTCTCATTCTTTCTCTTAGGCTGGTTCAGTTCTGTCTCAGATTTCTTTTAAACCAAAAATGTCAAGGGCTGAACCTGGGCAGTCTGCTCACTGCTGCTGAAGTAAACCAACATAGATTGTGATAGCTGAATGAATATACAGTTAGCCCTCCACATTTGTGGCTTTGACTTTTGTGGATTTGATTATGCATAGATTTGAGTAATATGTTCTCTCTAGGAATCTTTAGGTCCTCCAGTGACTCTATGGTCAGCGTCCAGCAGAATTGTGCTGGAGGTCCTAGAGATTCTTAGATAAAACACTTCTCTAGGCATTTTGTAGGTCCATCAGCACAATTCTATGGTCAACGTCCAGTGGATGTTGACCACAGAGATTCCTAGATAGGGGTTCTCTTAAGTTAAAAAAAAGTGTGTTTTTTTTATTTGCGGTTTCCCACGAGTCCTACAACCCTAACGCCAGTGAATGTGGAGGGCCCACTGTACCTGAAATCCTCCAACAAAGTATGGAAATGGTATTAGGCAATGTTTTTGGACTATAACTGCCAGAATAACTGCAGAATGGCTACTTGACATGATGGCTTGGCCATTCTGGGATCTGAAGTCCAAAATGTAATACTTTCCAACTGAGTAGATTAATTTAAGAATGAGTATGACCAGCGAATAATGTTCCGAGCTATAGGGCTAACCCAAGACATTTCACTGCCTGAGGAGGACAAGATGATGCCATCTTCCCGATTCCATACACAAAAGCCTGCTGGCTTAGCAGATGGATATTATTTCAGCAGTGGTGATGAACTAAGGCAGCCTTTGCAAGTAGCAGATTCTGAGGGGAAGAGAAAGAAGGCTTCCCAAACATGTAGGCTTTTGCTGTACCTAAAGCACTATTCACTACACCTGCATTTACTGTACTTGAGGCAGGAGGCTACTTCTGGGGCACAAGTCATACATAGCTCTGTTCTGAAAGGAGGAGGAATTCATGAAGAATATTCAGAAGGCTGCCCCGTTGCCCTCCATCACCTGCCCCTGAAGTACTTGAGGCATTTCATTCACCCAGATGTACTGATCATTATTCGCTTCCTAGAGCACATGTTATATTAGCATGTTTTGCAAAGGCTAGTTACTACCAAGCTGCACCACACTATTCCATCTGTATCATATCTTCCTAGACTGGATCATGTGGAAAGTGTTTACATCCTCCATAGACATTTCTGGCAACTGATGCTGGGCATGTTAACAGTCTGAATGGGTGGAATAATTTATTAAGGGGCAGCATACCCTTAGAAGCATCATGTACAGTCTGAGGTCTTTCCCAACTGGCCCATGGCACAAAACCACCTAAATAGTGTGGTGTAGTAGCTTGAGCATTTGACTATGTCTCTAGAGACTAGGGTTCAAATCATGACTTGTAAGGACACAAGGTCCTTGGGCAAGTTACACTTTCTCAGTCTCAGAGGATGGCAATGGCAAACCCTCTCTGCCATTGCCAATAAAACCCTATGATAGGGTAACCTTAGTGTCACCATAAGTTGGAAGCAACTTGAAGGTACACAACAACAACAGTGAGGATAAAACCATGAAAATTATTCATCCTTACTTACAAGGATACAATATTCATATACGTATATCCTTAAATTATACTGTAACGAAAATGGACTATTATTGGGGGAAAGGAATTATTTGCAAGGAACTAGTTACTTCCTTTAATACTGCTCAGAGATAGCCCTTCAAATAACAGACTTCATTCTCCTAAGTCTGCAATCTCATTTATCACCATACATGTAGGAAACATCTTTCATTCCAAATTCTTTTTTGAAAGCAAAGAAGCCAGGAAGAAAACCCCTACCACCACTGCCCTTTGCAAATGCAGCAGGGCCAGTTATAAACTTGACAGTTGTCCTGTTGTGCCTCTGGTAAAAGGTTGTGATTTTATTGCTTCCTGTAATAAGCTGCTAAACTAGCCTAGCAAGGACTTCAATGTGCTCCTGAGTTTCGATACTAGAGATAGTGAAAGGAATCAACACCTGAGATATACTGACCTTCATGAAACATTAATCAGGAAACAAGTTTCACTTATCTCACAACCTTGTGCCTCACAATGCACTTCAACTTAATGTTAACATTGTGTTTAATGCTCATGAGGGTACTGTTGTGAATTTTAAACATAATTTCAATTTTAAGTATTTCCACAAATGTTGGACAAGTTTAATATGTTCAAGGCTGGGGAACGAATTCCCATTAGTACTAATAGCATATGAAGCGAGCTTGTTTTCTGCTGCTCTAGAGAACAGGGGCCCATTCACACTATAGAATTATAGTGCTGTTATTTCATTTTAACTTCCATGGTTCTGCCCTATGGAATCCTGGGATTTGCAGTTTAGGCAGGGACATTTAGAATTATTAGTCAAAGCATTCCAGTGCCTCACCAAACTACAAACCTCAGAATTCCATAGGATGGAGCCATTAAAGTGGCATCATAATTCTATAATCCAGTAGTGTGAATGAGCTAAAGGACATGAATCAGAGGATTTAATTTACAAGAAGAAGGATCCTATCTAAACATAAGAAGAACATCCTGATGGCGGGAGCTGTTCAAGAGTAGAGTGGACTGCCTCAGAGAGTGATATACCTCTTTCTATGGAGGTCTTTAAAGAGATGCTGGATGGATATCTTTCAGTAGTTCCTTAGTTGTGTATTACTCCAGAGCAGATGGTTGGACTAAATTTCCCTTGTGGTCTCTTCCAACTCTGATTCCATGACCAATATTAAGGGATTGTAGGGGCTGAAGTACAAAAGTTCTATGATGCAAAAAAATTCTCCAACCGTTGAAGAAATCCTCCAACCATTCTTCAAATTACATTCTTCTCATTTCGCATGACAACCAACTGCCCATGTCCTGCACCTGTCCAGTAAGCCATAGACTAGAACCCAACTCCTATTGGTACTCTCATTTAAACTAAATCCATTGAATCAATTGTTAAATGGTGAATCAATTCTTATCAAACCACATTGATTCTAGTTAGGATTACTAATATGATTCAAGGCTTTGATGTGAGCGTTGTTTATAACTCAGTGACAAGATAACACATGTACATTGGCTATAGGAGGCTCCAGGTTCACTCTCCAGGGGTCAAGCATCAAATTGTACAGCTTCACATGCTGTAGCTTTTTCTTAAGGTGGAGATATTCCATTCCCTTAAGCATACTGGCTGCCCTTTTTGCCCATTTTCCAGCCTGACAATATCCTTTTTCAGGTAGAGTATGGACACAGTATTCTGTATGCTTTTTCACAAAATCATTATCATACTTGCAATTCCCCCCCCCCAATTTATTTTGTAAACTAGGCACATTGGTATTTGACCATGAAAAATATGGGTTCTGTAGAGATATGCCAATAATAAGGTACTCTTGTTCTTCAGATGTTGTCAAACATCAGCTCCCATCATCCCTCACTGTTGGGGGCGCTGTTTGAAGCTGATTATAAGTTGCAGACCACAACATCTGGTGGCTGGACCACATGTCCTCCACCCTTGAGATAAGACATAACAGAAGTGCTTTGAAGGTCCAGCTGCTAAATTTTATACACTTTTCAAGGACCAAGTAATCAGAATAGTTAAATTCACTGCATACACTGCAGTTCCAACCAGAATGAAAATATACTGTTCAATCAACATTTATACATAGTTGCACTTAACTGCATTGGCACCACCTTGCATCAAAGAAAGGTATTTGAGAAAACCACCACTAGTAACTGATATAATTTATTGATCTTGGGTAAACAGAACATGTTTGGATCTGTCAGACCTCATTGTAAGTATTGATCTGCAATTGTGATGGCTGTGCTTTGCACTGAAACCTTGATTCCCATCAGCCAAGATCAATGACACAATTGGTTTCTTAATAAAGCTAACCAAGCATCCTGGGGAAGAAAGATGGGACATGGGATTCAGAGCTGGAGGTGACCTTCTACTTGCAAGAGCTTGGAAAAGAGCCCCTTGCAAGAGCTTGGAAAAGGTATTTTTAGCATTACAGCTCCCAGACTCCCAGAATTTTGCGATGGAGTGCTCACAATTGGGAAACTCTGGAATTTGCAGTCCAGAAAGGACATGTTTCTAAATTCTACGTCAGTGGGTATATGCTGTTGTTTGTTATTAAGTGTCCTTGAGTCAGCCCTAACTTATGGTGATCATGTGGATGAGACATCTCCAATACCTGCTTTCCTGCACTATTCTCCTTAGTTCCTGCAAGTCCATGCCTGAGACCTCTCTGATCGAGTCTATCCATCTGGTATGCAATCTTCCTCTCTTTCTTCTACCCTGTACCTTTTCTAGCATTATTGTCTTTTCTAATGAGTCAGGTTTCTTCATGATCTTCAAGTATGATAGCCTCAGTTTGATAACCTTGGCTTCCAGTGAGATTTTGGGCTTGATCTATTCAGAACCTATTTGTTTGCCTTTTTGGCTATCCATGGGATCCTTAGCAGTCTTCTCCAGCAACCACATCCCAAATAAGTTTGATTTTTTTTTGCCTATCCACTTTTTTCACTGTCCAGCTTCCATATACATGCATGGTGATGGAGAATACAATAGTTTGGACATTTCTAACTTTAGTGCTCAGTTGTATGTCTTTGCTCTTTAGAATCTTTTCTAGTTCTTCCATGGCTTCCCTTCCCATTCCTAGTCTTCTTATTTCTTGACTGCAGTGACCATTCTGATCAATGTTTGATGCTAGGTATGGGAACACTTTAACTATTTTAATTTCTCCATTGTCTAGGCTGAATTTATGTATGTACATAATATATATACATATTAGATAGATAGATAGATAGATAGATAGATAGATAGATAGATAGATAGATAGATATCAAAATATGGGAGCTGTAGTCCTAAAGGTAATTTTCCCATGCTGTGCACCATCAGCACCCCAGAAGATCAACTTGCAAAATTTTAGCTCGTGTGTCAAAGGCACATATTGAAGAAGACTGGAAAAATAGCATCAGTTCAGACCCCCCTGGTGCCCTCAAAGACTGCTTCCCAGTTCCCTTAGATCCAAAGTTCACTTTGATGCAATGAAGCAATAACAAAACACAAAGCAGCAGCCTCAGATGAATTTTTTTAAAGCTTGAGGGAGGGGATTAGAACAAATCTTTCAACTAAATTGTGCCACTATTGCTCACAATTATTTTCCCCCCAGACACAAAGTCACTGAGACATCAGCAATGAATCCATGTACATGACAGTCATTTCTGATGTTTTTCTACAATGACTTTAGATTTCATGATACAGGAAGAATAATGAGTCTACTGGAAGAAGTGTGTGTGTGTATACCTCCACATTGCCTGTCAACTTATGGCAACCCCATAAATTTCATAGGGTTTTCTTAGGCAAAAAATACTCAGAGGTGGTTTTGCCAGTTCCTTCCTCTGAAATATAGGTTACAGCACCAGGTATTCATTAGCTGTGTCCCATCCAAGTACTAACCAGACCTGACCCCACTTAGCTTCCAAGATCAGACAGGTCCTGGTGCCTTTAGAGTAACATATGAAGCTGTTTCATCCTAAATGGTATAACTCAGCATTCCCTACTCTGACTGGCAAAAGCCCTTTAAATTCTCCATCAGATGTCTTTGACACCACTTGATCTTTTTTTATTCTCTCCAGAAGTACAACGTGAAGCTTTCTCCATGCAAAGTATGTGTCCTACCATTGCATTGAAAAACAGTCCCCCATGTTTTGGCCAACACATTACCCAGATTGGCCAATGGTAAGGGATCATGAGAGCTGTAGTCCAAAATATCTGGATAGTCAAAGGTTACCCATAAGCCTAGGGAGTTTAATTTTCAACACATGAGGATGGAGCCTGAAGACAGATATGACCCAGTTTCTCTAATGTAGCCATGGTTACTCTCATGGTTTAAGAAATAATGTTAGTTTTGAAAAGAAATGTTGGGGTAGCCCATCCAACACTAGTTTGAGCTGAATTGTCCTGCAGATACCTATGGGATACAAATAAAATTCTCTTGCTACATCGTGGTGCACATGGACTTTTGTATGGCCTAGTAGCAGCAAACTGTTCAACATTTCACAGATGAAAACCAAGCAATAACAGAGAGTGATGCAGATGGCAAAAGATATTAATGAGGCAGAACAGACAAGCTAGGAGAGGCTGCAGCAATTTGCTTTTGCCTGAGTCTACTGGAAAAATCAAGGTTCTGCCTCTTCCTCTCCTTTTTTTCCTGCTGAGTTAAATGAATTACATCTGCACTGGGAATTCAATTTGCAGGAATTGAAGTAAGCTAAAGGGAAAGGGGGAAGAGAGAGATAGCTGTTGTTGTTGTTTTCATTTGTCATGAACTATCATACTCAACAGAGTAGGCCTTTAGTTTTTTACAGTATGAACTAAGAAGAGGGAAAGGACAAATTCTTCCTTCTCAGAATATGACTAATCTTGGTTATGTGTGTTGACGCTCATAATGGCTATTCAAAGGAAAGAGTATTACTGACAACTTGTGAAATTCCAATAGTCCCATTCATATGGGCACTTGGCAGTTGACACCCATTGATTCCTTCTAAACCTTTTCACACAAAAAAAAAAATCACATCGATACTAATATGGCTAAATGCCAGTATATGTCAGTATTTGCCAGAATTAAAGCCTTGTCTCAAAAGGGGACAAATTGACTTGAATGTCAAGGTTTATTATTTTCATAGGAGGAAAGTATTTGCAACAAAGAAGAGCTATTCTGGATCAACCTCCTCCAAGCCACAGTTGAGAACATTAACAATTCCAATTCAGTGAGTCACTTTTTCTCCCCTTTAAATACAGAGGGATAGTTTTAAAAAGTAGTTTCATCCCTAGATTCATGCCAAAAAAATGCCCTGTCTGGCAACTATGAGGCAATTTAAACTCACAGTCTCCCTTAACATCTGCAGCTGGTGCTTTCAATGCTGTTGTTATGTGCCTTAAGTGCATCTAACTTATGATAACTCTGTTGTTGATGTGTGCCTTCAAGTTGTTTCCAACATATGGTGACCAATCACAGGATTTTCTTGGCATATTTCTTCAGCAGGGATTTGCCATTACCATCCTCTGAGGCTGAGAGAGTGTGACTTGCCCAAGGTTACCCACTGGGTTTACATGACTGAGCCAGGATTTGAACCCTGGTCTCCAGAATCATAGGGCCTTTGCAGACTGCCA
>JAIPUX010001232.1:150249999-150272629 GCA_020142125.1 Phrynosoma platyrhinos | reverse complement strand
CTCAATTTAATGTGCACTATTTCTGGCAGTCTGCAAAGGCCTATACTGCTGTGGACAAACCACTACACCATGCTGGCTTACATGGTAACGCTATCCTAGGTTTGTTTTTGTTTTTAGCAAGTTTTATTCAAAGGAGGTTTAGCATTGTCTTTCTTTGGAAACCCAGCCTTATGAGGAAGGATTTACAGAGTTGGGTATGTTTAGCTTGAAGAACAGAAGACTGAAGCTGCACCTGCACTGCAAAAATATTGCAGTTTGACACCACTGTGACTACCATGGCTGAATGCCATGGAATTCTGGGATGTGAAGTTCGTTGTGGCACCAGTGCTCTCTGATAGAGAGGGCTAAATATCTCACAAAACTACAAATCCTAGAATTCCATAGCATTCAGCCATGACAGTTAAAGTGGTGTCAAACTGCATTATTTTATGCACTGCGGATGCTGCCTGAGAGGTGATCCAATAGCCATCTTTAAATATCTGAAGCGATGAATGTAGAAGATGGAGTAAACTTGTTTTCTGCTGCTCTGGAGAATACAACCCAAATCAAATTTGAAGAAGAGATTCAACCAAAATATTAGGAAGAAATATTAGGAAGGAAGTGGAAACTGGAATAAGTTGGAGAGTGATATATCATCTCCCCCCACCCCAGTATTACACTATTAAACTTTAGTAGGACGGGTTTGTGGTAAAGGTTCCACAGAATCCCCAAGCTGTAAATCAGGTCCTTGTGGGCAATAACCAGAACTGGATTTCTGATGAAGCAAGAGCTGAATCCAACATAAGGGTGTATGTGTATGTGCAATCTCTTCTTTCCACTGCCACTTCCCTGGGTTCCTTGAAAATTGTTCTAGAGGATTGGAACCCACACTAGAGTGCATTTTTAGCATTGGAGAGGGCTATTAGAGGAAGTGGGAGGTGAAAATACCCTGCTGCAACTCTGAGTGCCATGTTCAGTTTGGGTCTATGTTTCTCTTACATATCTTAATTCCAAAGATGTGCCATAAGAGAATGACAGGAGCTGGGGGAACTCCATTCAGGCCATCCATCTTTGGTAAGATAATATAGGTATTCCCAATATGTTCTTATCATTATCTGTGAAGTACCTGAGGACAATCCTATGGTAAATGTTAATGTTTCTGTTGCTTCTAAAACTAGGATGTTATCACCTTCTATCTTTGGGGGGAACGTCAAACGATTCTCTACAATTGCATTATATCACATCACTTGCAGTTTTCATTCTTCCTATGGTCAGCCTCTACTAAAGTAAACACTAAAGTTTGTGTGACAACATCTTCTGTTCTTCTGAACAGTCCTCTACAGATGCAGTCCATCACATTCAGTTTCCACAAAAACAAAGATAAAACCTTATATAAACTTTTCTTTATTATG
Source organism: Phrynosoma platyrhinos (assembly GCA_020142125.1). Classification (NCBI taxonomy): domain Eukaryota; kingdom Metazoa; phylum Chordata; class Lepidosauria; order Squamata; family Phrynosomatidae; genus Phrynosoma; species Phrynosoma platyrhinos. Next base: position 150,271,238 of record JAIPUX010001232.1, on the reverse strand, counting down.
CTCCCTGCACCACAACGCATGGGCACAACCCAGCACAGTTTGACCCCAGGATTTTTTCCAAATACTAACCCTTAGCCCTGATTTGTATAGTCTAGTAAGGAAATAGATGTCTTTGGACATGCCACCTTTATCATCAAATAATCATAGCCTTCTTGTTGTGTGTTTCCAAATAATTTCTGATGTATGGTGAAGCTATCATGGGGTTTTCTTGGCTTTGGCTTCCTCTGAGGCTTTGAGCATGTAACTTGCCCAAGATCACCTACACTTGGGCATTTGGGAATGCAGAATGGGAATTCCAGGTCAGAGGCTGTTTCTTCCAGCATTGGATTATTTAGACCAGTGGTTCTTAACCTGTGTTGTTGTTTTTTTACCAGGGACCTCTGTGAAAAGTCTTTTGTTGCTAACAGACACCAAGACATAACTCAAGATTTAAAATCCTAAAATGCATCAAATACTGTACTTACTATACACCTTAACATGGGAAGGATGGGGTTGCCTTTTGATGCTCTGTATCAGGCAGCAGCTGCATCAACAATGACAAATCTTAGGTTGCCCTGGACAACTGACAAGACACTGCAACTCCCTTTGACAATTACACCATCTGTAATTGCCTTCCCTCAGAGACACTGGAGCCAGGGGAAGACTTTTCTCCTGCTTCTTTCTGCAAATTTATTGCTGGAGTGGATTAAAAGGCAATGTGTAGGCCCAACTAGCCAGCCAGCCTGCCTTTGCTTTGGCTCCTGCCAAGTGGATGCTCTGCTGTGGCTCAGCTGCTCAATTTGCTTCATAGAATAGAATCATAGAATTGGAAGAGACCACAAGGGCCATCCAGTCCAACCCCCCTGCCATGCAGGAAATCACAATCAAAGCACCCCTGACAGATGGCCATCCAGCCTCTGTTTAAAGACCTCCAAAGAAGGAGAATCCACCACTCTCCGAGGGAGTGTCTTCCATTGTCAAACAGCTCTTACTGTTAGGATGTTTCTCCTAATGATTAGGTGGAATCTCTTTTCCTGTAGTTTGAATCCATTGCTCCAGGTCCTCTTCCTTCCAAGGCTGGCAGGCTGGCTGTGCCTGTTCATTCCCTGTCATGTGGCTAGTCCACTGCGAGGAGGAGGCAAACTGAGTAACTGAATGACATAACACAGCTGCCTGCCAGCCAGCCAGCCTTTGTCCTTCTCTTTCTCCCTTTCTCTTTCTCCCTCATCCTTTCCAAGCAAGAGCAGTCCAGTTTCCTATCAACTCCTCCTTTTTTGCATTCTTCATCAGAAGGGAGGGAGAAAGGGAATTAAGGGAAGGAAGGAAGCAATGGCAATAGCATTTACTTTTCAATATACTACTTAATAGTGACCTCAGCACTCTCTAAGCAGTTTACAATCTGTAAACCAGTTGCCCCCAGCAAGCTGGGTACTTGTTTTACAGACCTACAAAAGGATGGAAGGCTGAGTCGACCTTGGAACCCTGGGATCAAACTCACAACATTGTGGCTGCAGTACCTGCATTTAAATACTGTGCCACCAGGACTCCTAGTGGACTAGCAAGCAAGCAAGCAAGCAAGCAAGCAAGCAAGCAAGCAAGCAAGCAAAGGGTCTGGCACCCAGTGGTATCATTAGGTTTGGTGTAACCCCTGTGTGATAACATGGTGCCATCCCATGGACCTCCTCCTATAGCACAATCCCTGAACTGTGACTTCCCTTCGGGGCCACTCAGAGTGAAAAGGGGGCAGTTTACTCATGAATAATCAAGTAGAAGATCACTCTTCCCCAAACCCTTTCCACAGGTTGTCTCTTGTCTCAGCCATTGCTGCTTCTGCAGCCAGTGCCACCATCCCCTTGGCCAGTGAGGCCCATGCTCACAATCCTGTTCTGACTCCTTCTCTAGCTCTGAAAGCAGCGATAAAGCTGTCAGACACTATGGGATGCTGTTGCCTCCACCAGCTTGGGCTCGCTGTGGTTATCCTGCCACATGAGAGCCAGAGAAATGGAGCGTGCCGTTGCTGCCAGAGTTAGACCTGGGGTGCAAATGTGGGGCCTTGCTAGCTGAGGAAAGGATGACAGCAGTGACCTTGGCTTTGCCTTGACTCTTGCCATGTGGCTGATCTGCTGCAGGTAGAAGTTGAGTTGAGCAGCCTTCAAGCCTTCATGGACTCCCCTCCAAGATATTGTGGCCTCCTAGGGGTCTGCAGACCACAGATTAGGAACCATTGGTTTAGACCAGGGGTAGGCAACCTTTCCCCTTTAAGGGCCGAGGGACTTCAGCTCCCAGAATCCCAGGAGCTATTGGCCAACATGGTTGAGGCTTCTGGGAGCTGAAGTCCCTTGGCCCTTAAAAGGGAAAGGTTGCCTACCCCTGGTTTAGACAATAATGTCTGGCTCTTCCTGACATTTTTATATTGAAAATATGGAAAATAGGGCAAATTAAGGTTGGGATGTATGTGCTTGAGGTAGACATACCACCTATGTCTATGGAGTTTATCACACAGGGGAAATCCCGTGCAGAAACGGGGTTTTAAATTGAAAAAAACCTGCAAAAGCGGGCAGATTTTCAGACGACGTTGCTGTTAAAATGGGGTTGACCTGAATGGAAAGTAGTCATAAACTGCTTCTTTTTACTTTTGGAAAATCCCAAAAGTAAAAAGAAGCAGTTTCTGACTACTTTCCGTTCGGGTTAACCCCATTTTAACAGCAATGTGTGTGAAATTCTGCCCGCTTTTGTGGGTTTCCCCCACCTTTTAAATCCCTGTGTGATAAACTCCTATGTTTGTCAGCATAGGCATAAATATTATATTCTGTGGTGCAGCTTAATTTTTAATTCTTCCACAGTTGTGGTTATATGTCATGCTAATTCCATGTGCCAGATAAGCTTTCATTCAGTGATGAGTAATGCCTCCAAGTTTAATACTCAGCTGCAAACATTATGTTGCCGAAAATAATATAAAAAATCCATTGTGGTTTTCAGAAATCTTTCTTCCTATCTGCCAAATGGCTTTGAGGTGACATACTGAAGTATGTGACCCATGCGTTATGTCCTCTAAACACATGATTATGCTGTTGGGTTGTAGTGGTGGTTGAAGATGTAATTCATGGCCTTAATTCTTTATAGTAGAGTAATGGTTCTTTATAGTATCAGTGATTAAAATTACATAGAAATTCAACAAGAATCAAGACAAAATGCTGTTCAGTTTCAAGAAGAAAGGCTACTCATACAGAAAAATCCTAAAATGTGAGATTAATGTTAAATAAATCAATAAATCTCACACTTCAGGATTTCCCTGTGTTAGTCACTTTTCTTAAATGAAGTCAGACAGCATTTCATTTTTTTTTTATTCCTGTTGGATTTTATAATTTTATATTATAATTTTATGAATAGCTTTTTACGTTATGTTCTCTCAAGGAGACAAATTTATCTCAGAACATAATAAAGCTTGGAAAAGTTTTTAAAAACAAATCCCAGAATACCCCAGTCAACATGACTAGTGGAAACCTCAAAAATCATCATGTCCCAGGATTCCATAGGGCGAAGTTATAGCAGTTAAAGTGATATCAAACTGCTATAACTGGGTAGAGTCGATGCACCCTAGGTTGGCCATGCAGTCTGCTTCACAAAGAGATAGAGCATGTTCAGAGGAGGGCTACCAAAATGGTGAAGGGTCTGGAAGCCATGCCTTTTGAGGAGAGACTTAGGGAGCTGGGTATGTTTAGCATGGAGAAGAGAAGGCTAAGAGGTGATACAATAGCCGTGTTTAAGTATTTGAAGGGGTGTCATATGGAACAAGCTTGTTTTCTACTGCTCCAGAGAATAGGACATGGAACAATGGATACAAGCTACAGGAAGAGATTCCACCTCAACATTAGAAAGAACTTCCTCAATGTAACAGCTATTCGACAGTCAAAGTGATAGAGTCTCCTTCTTTGGAGGTCTTTAAACAGAGGCTGGATGGCCATCTGTTGGGGATGCTTTGATTGAGAGTTCATGCATGGCAGGGGGTTGGACTGGATGGCCCTTGTGGTCTCTATGATTCTATGAAGTCTCTGTTTGTGTCTATTTGAAGGTCTAAATCTGGTATAAAGAGAGCAATAAAAACAACCTCAGAGGTACTCATCACCAGTGGTCCATCAGTCTGGAGAGGAGGCTGAGCAGCAGATACACAGGTCACCTTAGTCTTCCCAGTATGGAGAGAGATGCTAACTAAGATCTGACATCAAGGAGATGGAGTATAACGTCACACTCATAATCATATGTGATGATTGAACACTAGTGAAATCCAACACTGTGAAATATAATGTGCAAGAATATGTGAAATCCATGATTTCAATACACAGTGCATATCTCCATGTGCCATGCACAACATGCAGAAGGACACTACATGCATAACTCTTACTTCCACAACCTTCAACTGAATATGGACACATCAGACAAAAAATATCCAGCTGAATATACCAGGGAATTTGCCCATGCATGAGCCATTAACTGGGCACCAGCTATTGTATTTCTCTTTGAATTACAGTAACGCTTTCTAAATTTACATCTCTACGTATAAAGCAGCATGTGAATATTTTGTGCAAACTTATGAGCTCTGTTTTGGGTGGGGTGGGGGATACACTGCTTTTTGTGGAAATGTGTAAGTGCCAGGCCTAACTTTAATCCACCCTTTGATCAAGTTGTAAACAAGGGTCACCTCAATGTAGGATCACACAACCAGATGTCCTTGTCTGCTTCTTGTGCATCCAAAAAAGCTGGAAAGACTGCACCCACTTCCCTCACAACTTAATTGGTGTACTTATATTGTAGTGTTAGACTATGAAACTCATTGGACCAAACACTTCTTCTCTCACCCTGACTAACTTATTGGATTGTTGCAAGAATAAAGTGGGGAGAAGTAAAGTCATATATGATACTTTTCATTTCAGTAAAGGCAAGATATAAATGTAACTAACTAATACTTGCCTACCTTCAATTTTCATTGGCAGCCTTCTCTAATATAGTACTCCCTGGATATGGTGGAATACAGTACCCATCTCCCAGCTATGATGGCCAAGGTTGGCAAGAATATAGATTCTCGATATATACAAGATTCTTGAGAGATGAATTTCAAACTGAACCTCATTTGCTTGGCAGCAAAATTCTGTTGAGCTCACTGAAACATAGAGATTGCCCTTATTGTGTGCCTTCAAGTCACTTCTGACTTATAGTGACCCTACGGTGAGCCTTTCATGGGTTTTCTTGGCAAGATTTCTTTAGAGGAAATATGCCAATGCCCTCCTCTAAAGTGGAGAGAATGTGACTTGCTCAATGTCACCCAGTGAGTTTCAATGGCCAAACAGGGATCTGAACCCTGGTTTCCCAGAGTCCTAGCCCAATAGCGAAACCACTGCAGGGAGAGGCAGGAAATATAAATAAAATTATTATTATTATTATTATTATTATTATTATTATTATTATTATTATTATTATTAGCCTTCTGCAATCTGGTACTCCCTAGATATGTTGGACTATAATACCCATCATCCCGGTCATCATAGCCAAGGTTGAGATATACAAAATTTTACATGATCGTTGTTGAAAGCTTGACATCTAGGAAAAGGACTTTGGCAATGTGTGTGGAAGGAGTAGACATTGCAGCCTGCCCTGTGATTATGGTCTTTCGATTGCCAGGTTAGATTATTTCCTTAAAATCTTGATTGTGAGAAAGAGAAAGAATACAGATAATAGCTTATTTTGTTAAGGTATTTTATAGAGAACAGGCTAGATATTCCTAAACTGAAAAGAAAGCTGCAGTACATGGTGATCTGGAAGCGAATAGAATATCCTGCCCCTTGCCACCACTTCTTGGGTTTGCAAAGCAGAAGATGGAGGGTCTGGTTCATTTCATGTTCCTGCTTCTCTCTTTAAGCTGATAATGCGTCATAGTGAGAGAGAAAATGCAGCGAAGATCCAAATCAGCTGGCTTTTCCATATTTTATATGGGTGCAGTTTGGTGTTTTGCATTTTGACAAACTTATAACTAACATGTTATCAGGTTTGTTCTTCTGACAAGAGGACTTTTTGCGAGCATGAGGAAGTGCATCAAAAAAAAAGCTGGCATATAATATGCATTGTTTAGAAAATGTCTTTCTTTGTTGCTAAGCAAAGGAGATGTAATATTATTTTTAAACAATTAAAACATGCTGTCTTGTTCATTGAGAACATAAGTTGGAAAGCTGAAATTCCAAACAGGATTTCTTCCATTTCTTCTTTGCCCATAATTTTCCTGTCGTTCTGTTGTCTTCTGACCTCTAGTGGTAAGAACAATAACTGCAATCTCAACTATCAAGTCAATGGGACAGCTTTCAAGCCAGAATGGTTTTAATGGTTTGAGCATTGGACTACAACTCTGGAGACCAGGGTTTGAATCCCTACTCAGCCATGGAAACCCACTGGGTGACCTTGTGCAAGTCACATTCTTTCAGCCCCAGAGGGTCGCCTAAAGTCATAAAGGACTTGAAGGCAAAACCACTACCATCACCACCACAGCTTTCAGTTGAACCATTGATGTATCTACTTCAGGGCTACTTAAGTAATCTGATGTGTTGTTGTGTGCCTTCAAGTTGTTTCCAACCTATGGCAATGGAATTTTCTTGGCAGGTTTTGTTCGGGGGGGGGGGTTGTGTTTGCCTTCTTCTGGGGCTGAAAGCTGAAAGCCCAAGGTCACCCAGGGGGTTTCCATGGCTGAGTTTCTTTAGAGGGGATATGCCATTGCCATCCTCTGAGGTTGAGACAGTGTGACTTGTGCAAGGTCACCCAGTGGGTTTCCATGGATGAACTGGGAATTGAACCCTGGTCTCTAGGGTCACAGTCTAACACACAAACCACAACACTACACTGGCTGACCAGCAATTTTCCCCACCATGGACTGATACAATATTTGGGCCCATTGACCACAATTGTTTCTTTCCCTTCTGAAAGCTCTCCAAGAACAGCCACCTTGGCTTGGAGACTGATGCTGGTCCACAAACCACCACTTTGAGTAGCACTGAACAACACTACAGATTTACAGTGGCTTGCTACCACTTTAATCACCATAGCTCTATACTAAATAGTCTGGGATTTGCAGTTTGGAGAGGTACAAAGTACCCAGATCTTCATGTCTGAATTTCTCCCTTCCTGGTAAAAAGGAGAAGCAGCAGCAGCCCTACTGTGGCTTAACAGCTGCTGGGTGCAGGAGGGTTTTGGATGGAGTGCAGACAAGGGAATAGGTCTCTGAAAAGGGATGTATGCACATGTAAGCTGCACTAATGCTTAAGTCACTAACAGAATGCCAGATAATTTATTTTTCAGGCTTCCTGACCACCAGAGGGGGATCCTCTCATCACAGAAGTTCAGGAAGCTTGAAATTCAGTGATATTGAGTTTTTCTCCTTTCCATCCCTCTGGGCCAGGTATGTGTGATCTAAGAGAGGAACAAACTAATGGATGCAAGCTGTCCTCTGTCACTCTAGCAGATGATTAATCATCTCAGATGCAAACATATTGGATGCATCCATATTAATTGGGCCGTGATATTTCTGTTGGCTACAAGTGGCAGAAAACTGATAACATCTATGTCTTGATTCAACAACACCCAAACACCTATTTGCATGGTTCATTCTCCTCAGATAATAGCCCCCTTAACTCACTTCAGTCTCAGACCTGTTCACACAACCTACGGTACAATCAAAAACTGAAGCAACAAAATAAAAAGAAGGGGGGGAAACACACTGAATAATGAGGTGTTCATGATTTCTCTGTACCCCTTGGTGTTGCAAAAACAGTCATAATCTCAGGTGTTATTTAGATTTATAGCCCATCAGATAGGAAAATGGGCATAGGTCAATGGATAAGTCACACTCTCAGAGGATGGCAATGGCAAACCCCCTTCAAAGAAACTTGCCAAGATAACCCTATGATAGGGTCGACTTAGGGTTGCCATAAATTAAAAATGACTTGGAGGTACACAATAATAGCAATAACGAGTTAGATCCAGACTTGTCCATACATAGAAAAGATAAATTAAAATCAATGAGACTCATTCCTAACACTAATTGAATGCATCTTTAGTAATTATAGCTTGTTCCATGCAAAACTGATCTTTCTGCTAATTTCATTGGCATATTTGTCTGCTGCAATAGTATATATTATACATCCCATCCCAAAACAAGCACTTTTGAGCTCCTTTGATTGCAGCTGGGGAGATTTTTAAGATATGCTTAATTCACCCAGTGAACTAAATGACACTTCAGTTATTATCGTCACAATCTTTTATGCCATCACCACAATCTATGTAGCCATTCTCACTAGTTTCTAGTGCTGTGCATCTCTGGATTGTTCCATAAGAAGTTAATTTTGCACCATCTGACATTCTTTGCGGTGTCTTTTGTACTGCGAGTAATTTAATTTGTTTGATTCTCTGTTCTTCCCACACTTCTTAAGCAAGCTATTTGCTTCAGAATTTCAAAGTGAAACAACACATCTGTAACAATTTATGAAACTCTGCTGTGCAGAACTGACCTTCTCGGAATTTTATATTAGGAGTGGGTTACTCAACACGTCTTTCTACTAGGCAAATATATTGCTTTTGAAGTTACTTGTGCTTACTTTTTGAAATGTAAAACAACAATTCTTCAGTTTATGTTATGTAATAGCTACCCAACTCAGCAATATGGGCTGATATAGGCTAACTAGGAACTGCAGTTGGTAAATTATCCAGAGAAATTGAGATAATGCATTTATCTTCTGAGTCAGAGTTCTTCAGTCTCACATCCTCCAAATGTCATCTGCATCTACCATAATCTCCAATCAGCATGGATGATGGGGATTGTAGTCTCCCACATCTAGGGTGTACTAGGTTGAGGAATGCATTGTTTAACTGCTCCCTAAGAGTTTGGGCATTTTAACAGGAGCTACCGTACCTTGGAAGACTTCGGCTGAATGGTATGGTCACAGTACGGTTATAGTTGAAAGACCAAAATTCGAAACTATTTCAAGGCAGGAGCAGAAAGTGAAATGTATTAAAAGTTCCTAAAAGGATGCTCCTAGAAAAGCAATTTCCTACGTACATATGCTGCTCTAAAACCATGCAGTAGTACTATAATATAATACAAATGTTAGAGGGTCAAATACAAATGTTAAAAAATGCATGAAATACAAGATGCTCTGCTCCATAAATACCAATAATGGATTCTCACCTTTTCCTGGGTCTAGTAAAAAACACTTGTAGTCCTTTCTTTTAAAGCTTGTAAATATCTCAACAGCCTTGTTCGCTTTTGTTACCTGCACATTTTACCACATTCATACTGTTGTAAATTGCAAACTCAGTTTGTGTTTGCAGAGCCAGGGGAGCCTGAGAGACAGAGTGACCACCTCAGATTTCCCTTGTTTACTCTAACCTATATTAACAATTCTTGCAATCCTATACTGATAAATGGCATTAGGAGTTTATCATATTTGGGGGGGGGGGATTGGAAGTATAAATGGTGATTAACCCGTAATTAACCTGCAATTATGCGAATGGTTTTCACATGATGTCAGCACACAAAGCGCTGTTATCCCTATGCAAAATCCATTATTAATCCCCACTTGTGCGCAATTGCGCAAATAGTTTTCACATGATGTTGAGACGAAATGTGATTAAAGTGCCATTTCCCCGTGAAGAACCAGGCAAGAAACAACAGTAACTCATTCACAAATTTTTTCCATGAATGACTTTTTGCTGTTTCTTGCCTGGTTATTCCCTGGTTCTTCACAGGACAATGGCATTTGCGTTAATGTCGTTTTAAGCTCATTTTAATGTCAGTTGCACAATTTTCATGGGTTAATCATTGTTTAAACTCCCAAATTCCCCCGTGTGATAAACTCCTCATACTGTTTCTTCCTTCCTCTCTTCCTTCTCCTCCCCCCTTCTTCTATTTATGTGTATCCTGCTTTCCCCCCAGAATTGCAACCCAAAGCAGCTTACAATTAAAAACAACAATACTATTAAAAACCACACAAAAAGTGAATATCGAAATAGAATGAAACTATTCTCAGCACTGAAACAATGCAAACCTCAAATTGAAAGAATAAAATGCAATTATAAAAAGATAAAAAGCTATTTTAAAAACAATTCAGTTTAAAACACTACAGTATCCCTAGCCCCATCTTTAAAAACTTTCTGTTTTAAAAGCCTTTTGGAATAAAAAGGATTTAACCTGCTGACTGAAGGACAAGGAGGGATTCATTCTGGCCTTTCTGGGAAAGGAGTTCCAGACTCCAGGAGCATCCACCAAGAAGGCCCTCTCTCATGTCCCCAGCAACCCTACTTGTCATGGTGGTGGGACTCAGAGAAGGGCCTCTCCTGATGATTTCATTTCACAGCCTGTACTGGCTCATATAGGGAGATATGGTCTGCCAGATAGTCTGGATCTGAACCATATATGGCTTTATAAGTCATAACCAGAATTTGATAGCCTGATTGCATTAGAAAAGAAAGCCGAAACAACAAATGCTTATGCAAAAAGCCAATAAGAGTGGCAGTATCAGGAATGGTCAAGGGACCAGCTGCTATAGGGGCAGTGAATTCATGATGAATTTTACTATCGCTACTCCCATAGCTTCTCCAAGTCAAACAGGAACTCTTCTGGAGGTCAACCACATCCCATCAGAGGTTTGGCACTGGCAGAGCTCCTGGACAACTCAGAGCAGCAATGGCAAAGGTGGCAGTAAAATCAAGTGGATTCCTATGCAGAGGGGCGGGGTATAAATAAACGAATAAATAAATAAATAAATAAATAATACACTGCCCCTGTGATGGTGGATTTATTGGCCACCCCCAAATAGGGGCAATACAGAACAATCACAGTTTAGCTGCACATCACTGATAAATTTGTCCCCAGCCCTTACGTTGCTAAAAACAGCAGAGAAAAATCCCATGTGCTGCAGCATTGTGCTAATCTAGTCTAATAGATGCTGTGCAGTGTTAGATCACAGATTAGAAGTAACAAGTGAAAAGGAATCTGTAACAACCTATTGTATTTTGTTTATTTTTTCCCCCTTCTGCAATGAGGGTATAAGAAAGTTAACATTTCAAAAGCAAAGTCAGGAGTAGAAATGAAGTCACTCCACTGGTATAATCAATAATATTTTTTAGTTATTAGAGCATTTTAAGAGACTTCTTGAAATAATTTCTTTCAGGCTGTATGGCATTCTCTTGTTGATCCTAAACAAGTTTTTCTTAAAGCAGTGAAAAATAACAACAAAAAGAAAGACACAATGGACCTTATCCCACGCTGCTCTCAAAAGTGGCAAGAAAGCGATATGAGCATCATTGCAGTACTATAGCGCTAGTATAAATATGGCGCTAGTGCTATAATAGCGCTATGGATAAGCTCGCGCTATTGCAATGCCCGCTGAAACCGACATTCAAAAGAATGCGAATGATGCTGCATTCCGAGCGGTTTCTTGCTGGATTCTGAGCGACGTCGTGTAATCACACGGAAAACTATAGCGCTATAGCATCTGATTCTTAGCGGATTCTGACGACGTCGTGTAATCACACGGAAAACTATAGCGCTATAGCACCTGATTCTTAGCGGATTCTGAGCAACGTCGTGTAATCACACGGAACACTATAGCGCTATTGCTGCTTTTGGCCCCGTGGGATAAGGTCCAATGAATAACACAAGTTACTTTTTAGAATAGTGCAACAAGTAAGGGCAGGGAGCTACATTAGAATAAACAATAGGAATGAATTGCTTGTTAAAAGCAACTTTACAAGCTAGATAGCTTGAAGGAACAGAACTGGCCTGAAAAAGAGGCATTACTGGGGAAACTGGCAATATGAAAGATATCCACCACAAGGTGGAGCATTTCCCATCATTCTGCAGAACATGAATTCCAAAATAGTAATGCTATGTTTTCAGCACAATCCACAGACTCTGAATAACAGATCTCTAGCAAGAGTTACTGCTTTATTGTGGTACAATGATATCTCATCCATCTAACCACATTCATACTCAACACATATAGACTGTTTTACATGATCCGTTCTGCATTTTATATGTATTTTAGAATTGTTATCCCTGGACATGTCCTTGCTGTCGTGTGCCTTAAAGTTGTTTCTGACTTATGGTGAACCAAAGGCAAAGTTATCATGGAATTTTCTTGCTATGATTTGTTTATAGGGCTTTGCCTTCATCTGAGGCTGAGAGCATGTGGCTTTCCCAAGTCACTGAGTGGTTTCCATGACTGAGTGGGGATTCGAACCCTGATCTCCAGTCCTAGTCAAAGGCTCAAACCACTACACCATGCTGGCTCTCTTCTTTGGACATACACTTGTTATTTAACTCTCAGTCTTTATAAGAACCATAAAGGGGCCAGATCTTAATAATCAGCTTTACTATATGCCCTTTTAGAAGCAGAGCTTGGAAATGTTATTTTGGACTACAGCTCCCAGAATCCCCAAGACAACATGGAGGTACAACAATTAGGGCAGGGCCCAGAGAAGCATGTTATAAATTGTCTGAATGCATACTCTGCCTGTATGTATTTCATCCCCTAAAGATAATTTTGGCTGTCCCAAAAAGCATGAGTTAAGTGGTTGAAATAGTTCATCATATTTACCAATGGCACCTGTGGTAAGCTTACTTACTGAAAGTCAGTGGTGGACTGGAGCCAAGATTCATAAGGTCAATGCACCAATGTTTATAAGGATGACAATGTAATCTTCCACATCCTTAAACTTAATTCTCCCCAATCATCACAGCAAGCAAGAGGTAAAACTGATTTTCCCTAGCAGCAATATATTGCTATCCCTTTTGTAACGCAAAGCATTTTGGAGTTGCTGGTCTTGAGTGAACAATTAAGACCCATTAGGTGGACATAAAAACCTTCTCCTGTTAGAGGAGAAAATTGGTAGAACTGGTCATGCCTGGTACAGGTTGAGTCTCCCTTATTGGAAATGCTTAGGATTTTGGAATTTATTTTTGGATTTTGGAATACCTGTATTTGTATATATGCAGACAATGAAATATTTTGGAGATGGGACGCAAGTCTAAATACAATATAAATTTATGTCTCATATATACCTTATATACATAGCCTGAAGGTACTTTTATACAATATTTTCAAAATAATTTTGTACAATGAACCATCAGACAGCAAAGGTGTCACTATTTCAGCCCTCCATGAAAAAAATCTTTTGGATTTTGGAATTCTGGATGAGGGAGACTCAACTTGTAATATGAATAATTTCCTCTTGGGAAAAGGTTATTTGTCAAATTAATTAGTTTCTCAGCAAACCTTGCATTTTGCTCTTACGTGTGCTCTAGAAAGGCTTATACATGTCTTGCAAATCAATGTTTACTTGACAGAAATAGATTTTCTATGCCCTTTCATGGGTTAAAAACACATTGAAGAAACAGAAAGGCAAACTCCCAGACTAGATTACTCTGTTGGACAGAGGACATCACAGTCTTTTCAGACTTTGAACTTATAGCATATAGATGTCAACTTCACACCTTCAAAATGCTTAAAGGATTTAAACTGTGTCTATAGGCATAGAGAGAGCCATGTGGTGTAGTAGTTTGACTTGGACTCAGGGAGAACAGCCTTTGAATCTCCATCGGCCATAGAAACCACACTGAGTGACCTTGGAGAAGTCACATGTTCTCAGCCTAAGAGGAAGAAAATGGCAAACCTCCTCTGAATAACTCTTTCCAAGAAAATCCTAAGAGAGGGTCACCATAAGTAAGAGTCAACTTGAAGGCACAATAGGCACATATATTTATCATTACAAATACAGTATCTAAATCAAAGGAAACTCAGTGAAACATGTCTTCCTTCCTTCCTTCCCACCTTTTAGATGGAACTGATTCTTCAATAAGCTCTTTATTCAGTCCCTTCGATCCTATCTCCCTCCCAAAAATGCATACCAGGTCTCGTTTTTCTCTACATAAAATCAGAGTTTTCTTTAAGAAGCGTTCTTAAAGCATCCCACATATCTTTGGCTGTGTAATAGAATCATGTCATTTCACATCTATCCCACACAGTTATGCAACAAGTACTGCAAACAGAGTGAAATAAAGGTCCAAAACACACAATAAAAATAATCCAGTTTGTGACTGCTTTAATTGCCCTGGCTCGGTGCTAAGGAATCCTAGGAAATGTAATTTTGTGAGACATTTAGCCTTTTCTGTCAGAGAGCTCTAGTGCCACAATAAACTACAATTTCCAGGATTCCCTAGCACTGAATCAGGGCAGTTAAAGCAGTCTAAAACTGGTTTATTTCTGCAGTGTGTTTTGGACCATAGTCACCAAAATATAAGACTGACATTTTTTTCAGACTATCAGATTAGAGAAAGATATACAAGGGAGAATGCAGGTTCTGGCTCCTTTAAATTCCAGCTTGATCCCCAACTATTTTAGACCTTGGCCATTCACTTGCTTTATTACAGATACTTCTCAAAAGCCAAGACATCCATTTTATCTGGCAGCTGTCCTATGTTCTGCACAATCTGACTTTACTTTGCCAACCAGGAAACCACATTTCAAGGGTGGGGAACCTCAGATCCTGTGGCTGAATCTAGCTCTCCTTGGGTTGCAACGTAGCTCTCTACTTTCCTATAGACTGCCACATCCCCCTTCTCTATGATATATGATGGCCTCTGAGGTTTTGTACCTATTCACCAACTCCTGAATAAAGCCAGCATAGTGTAGTGATTTGAGTATTGCACTAGTATTCTGGAGACCAGGGTTCGAAACCCTGCTTGACCATGGAAACCCACTGGGTCACCTTTAGGCAAGCCACACTCTCTCAGACTCAGAGGAAGGCAAAGGCAACCCACTTCTGAACAAAACCTGCCAAGAAAACCCCTTTATAAGCCTTAAGGTCACCATAAGTCAGAAATTACTTAGAGAAACACACAAGAACAAATGGCTGAAATACCTCTCTTAGGTATCATGTTATGGTAATAATTAGGTAAAATATGTTAGTATTTTTGGTCTCACTATTTGGTCTCACACACCACCAGAATACAGTTCACAAAAAACCATCTCCCAAACTGAATGTGGTATGACAGAGCTTTGCCATCTTTACTGCATTTGCTATATGGGTTTCACTAGAATAATAGAATCATAAAGTTGGAAGAGACCACAAAGGCCATCCAGTCCAACCCGCTGCCATGCAGGAACTCTCAATCAAAGCACCTCTGACAGATGGCCATCCAGCCTCTGTTTTAAAGACCTCCAAAGAAGGAGACTCCACCACTCTCCGGGGGAGTGTCTTCCACTGTTGAACAGCCCTTACTATCAGGAAATTCCTCCTAATGTTGAACTGGAATCTCTTTTCCCATAATTGGAAACAATTGTTCCATGTCTCTGGAGTAGTAGAAAACATGTTTGCTTCTTCCTCAATATGACATCCCTTCAAATATTTCAACATGGCTATCATGTCACCTCTTAACCTTCTTTTCTCCTGGCTAAACATACTCAGCCCCCTAAACCATTTCTCACAGGGCATGGCTTTTAAACCTTTCACTATTTTGGTTGCCCTCTTCTGGACATGCTCCAGCTTCTCAGCATCTTTTTAAATTGTGGTGCCCAGAACTGGACACAGTATTCCAAGTGAGGTCTGACCAAAGCAGAATAGAGTGGAACTATTACATCCTTCAATCTAGAGACTATACTCTTATTGATGTAGCCTAGAATCATATTTATGTTTTTAGCTGCCTCATCGCACTGCTGACTCATGTTGAACTTGTGTCTTACTAAGGCTGCTAGATTCCTCTCACATGTACTGTTGCCACATAGGTGTCACTCATCCTATCTGGAAAGACAAACACCCAGCCTATATCACTGTTGATTGCTCACACAAAAACCCAAACATACTATACCACTCATGCAAGAACCTGGCATCTGAAGTGGTGTAGTCCAGGGACCAAAGGTGTCCCATTTGTAGTTCCCCATTTGGCCTGCAGAAGGTTCTAGGAAAACCCCTTTCCCTACGTAAAGCCCTTCCTTCTTGGTGTGGGGAGATTCACCCATCTGCCATTGGCCTTCCTAACTAGGAGAGCAAGAGATGCATGGGGGAATCCTGCAGTTACCTATGCTCACTGATCAGAGATATCAATGGGATTTTCCCCATACCCACTTGCCTTACTAATTGGGAAGACCAGTAGCATGCACAGGAATCCTTCCTCTTAGCTCTCATCACTCATCAGAAGTAGCATAGGACTCCTCTTGCTGGTGCATCCGCCCCAATGAAGAAAGCAAAGCAACCTGGTCAGGACACCAAGTAGGGGGAGGGACCTTGTTCTGTGCATCAGAGCCAGCTTCCCAGACCAAGCACCAGCTGCAGAACTGTCCTTACATCCACTACCCTGACAGGTGCAACCTCACAGCCCAATCCACTTTCCCCAATTCATTTTGAATAATGAAGCCAACTACCCAAATGAACTGGGGACTAAGGGATGTTAGTGGGCATGGGCATATCCCACAAAACTATTAGGCTGAGTGGAGTTAGTATGTTGGTTGGAGGAACTCATCTGCCTCCTATCTCCAAGCAAATAAAATTCCTTACCCCTGGATATAGACATTGATAGGAGGTCATCATTACATCTCTGCAAAGAATCGACTGCTAGGAGAGAATACAAAATCTTGTTTCTCTTGCTTTTCTGTGATTTATTCTCCAAATAAACTATGCTTTCTCTAGAAACTCCATTGTGAATCATAGACATTTGAAGAAAGCACACAAAAACAATTAAAGAAAAGCTTTGATAAAAAAAAAATCTCCCTGACACTCTCCCGGTACTTATTTCTTGTGCCTGCGTAGAATCACCTTGTAAGACATACTGAGCTCTCTAACCTGAGACTTTTCCAAAGAGATAGCAAAAAAAGGCAAAATGGGGAAAGGCAATCTAGTGGCACCTGTAAGACTAATTGATTTGTTTCAGCATGAGCTTTCATGGATATCAATTCACTTGTTCAGATGCACTGTTGCAGCAGTCGTGACAGCTCACGATGAAATAATTTTCTCTTTCCCTTCTTCCTCTCCTTGTTTTTGTAAAGACATGCACCATATAAACTGTCAGGGGGATGGTTTTTGGAAGGGAGAGAAGACACCAAGCTGCGCTTTCTTTTCACCATGAGTCCCTTCCACTGCATCACTGAGTACTATAGAAAAAGTGCTATTACTTAATGATCATTTAATGAGAAGCAGTGAGAGGAGTGTAGCAAAACACTGTATGCACTAACGGTGCTATAAAAATCACTGCCATTCTTACAGGACTAGGTATTTGTCCAAACTATACAACTGTATAATGAAGAATACAGTATTAAAGGAAGGGAATTAGAAAGCTAATGAGCAGTGAGGGCTTGACAAAGAAAAGAACAGAAACATTTGACATAAGTACAGTAGAAATCTTATAATTAAGAACTTGCACTTTTGGCCCCTTTTCTTTTATGCAACTGCTTTTGATTTCAAGTTTTTGATTCAAACCTTTTCACCCTTAAAAACACCCCAACCCTCACACTACACAATAGGCTTCAAGATGATAAGTTCTTGTTCATAATGGTTCTATCAGTCAAGAGAGATGGAGGGAAGGAACAGAAGATGGGATTGGGGGGGAGGGTTCAGAGAGAGAGAGAGAGAGAGAGAGAGAGAAGGCAGATGCTTCAACACCAGACACTGCTTATATTTAAAAAGTAGCCACTAATTTATATTATATTCATCTGTCTAACAGGCACATGATAGTCCAGTTTCTACTTTATTTCATAGGAACAGAATGTTATCTCATTCTGGCGGATACTTCATGTATGTATCATATTGTGTGTATTTTATCTTCATTTTTAATTGACTTGCTCTTATTTTACAGTCTAGGACCACCTTTAGCCAAAGTGAGGTGACCATCTCAGGTAGCAAATTCTGAACCTCATGAAAAAGCAGCCAATGGTTAGTTATGTATGTAGCTGTTACTGTATTTTACTCCCAGTAAGGGAAAAAGAGATGCAGTGGCTTAGTGGTTAAGATGCCAATTCTGATGATTGGAAGATGGGAAGGTTGGCTCTCACATCTGTACATGGTCATGGGGAACATAATGGCTTGGATGATTCTGACTTGACTGCTCAGTTGTATATCTTTACTCTTTAGCATCTTATCTAGTTTTTAAAGGGCTGCCCTTCCTATTCTTCTTATTTCTTGACTGAAGTCTGTATTTTGAGCAATATTTGATCCAAAGTACAGGAAAGTTTTAACTATTTTGATTTCCTCATTATCTAGATTGAATTTATGTAGTTCCTGTATGGTCATTATTTTTATTTTCTTTATGTTCAGCGGTAAACCTGCCTTTGCACCAGTGGGGTCACTAGGGGAGATGCAGTGGTGTGCCCACACCAAGTGACACCCCAGGAGGGGGGGTGACATCCAGTCAGGCCCTACCTCCGCGCTCCCCCTTGCACCACCCTCATGAGCTCTCCCAACCTCTCTGCACCATTCTGCACTCCCCACACACTCTCCCACTCTCCCTGCACCTCTCCGCATGCACTCCTACCCTCCTTGCACCTCCCACCCTCCCTGTGCCTCCTCACACTCCCCCGTGTGCACTGCCCCTTGCACCATCTCAGACAGGTCAGCATGGGGTGGGGGAGGGAGCATGCTACCCCTGGAAGCCCTGACCCAGAAGCCCCACCCCCCACACTGGGTGACAGTCCAGGGATGCTACTGCTTTGCACTTTCTTCTTGACCTTACTTAGCAATTGTTCCAACTCTATGATGTTTTCCCCTAGTAGTATGGTGTCATCTGATGTCTTACGTTGTTGATGTTCATTCCTCTGAATCTATCACACACACTAAAGACACTGTATCATCATATTGCAAAGTGTTCCAAATTAAAGGAGAAAATAAGGCATTCCCTTTTGACAAGGTTGTGAAGTCATGTCTGACTGTAGGGGGTGGTGCTCACCTCCATAACTAAGCTGAAGAGCCAGCGTTGTCAAATATGACTCTGTAGTCATGTGGCCAGCATGACTGCACAGAATGTTGTTACCTTCCCACCAGAGTGGTACCTATTTATCTACTTGCATTTTTACATGCTTTCAAACTGCTAGGTTGGCAGAAGCTGGGACAAGTGATGGGAGCTCACTCTGTCATGCGGCACTTTGGGTCTCGAACTGCCAACCTGCCAATCTTGCAATCAACAGAGTCAGCATCTTAATCACTGAGCCACTGCTGCACACAAATCTTGTCTACTCATAACGGAAGTTTCTTAATCATTTGTAAACAAGCGAATCTTTGTTTAAAACATAATTATTTCAATGAAGTAATGGGGAGGAAGGAGGAAATGATGATTTTAAAAAATGAAAATCAGTTGATTGTTTTCAGAATAAATAATTTCCCAGCACATTTTCTTTAATGTTAGCTTTGATTTTATAAAGTCAGTCAATTAGATTTATAATATACTTCAAATGTGCTTCTTTTTCTTTCTTTTTTTAAAGGCCAAAAACAAGTCAAGAAAACAAGTGATGTGTTCTTCATGCTGCACACAATTAAAGTCTGATTTACAGGAAATGATGTGGTAGAACAGCCTTCTTCAGCCCCACATTGTCCAGGTATGTTGGATCCAACCTACACTCTCCATCATCTCCAAACAGCACAGACACAATGCGAGTTGTAGTCTAGCATAGCAGAATGGCTTGTGCATTCAATTTCCTTCACTGTTTCAATTTTCAAAGAATCTGCCTCATGATAGGAAGGATATAGTTGAAAAAATACCATGGTGTGCTGGAAATAATATCCAGCTGCTTCTATGAATCTACAGCTCTTCTTGCTGACATGTCCTTGCTGTTGTTAACTGTGGTCACATTGACTTTGACTTATGGCAACCCCAGAAATGAGAGAACTCCAAGTCACCTTATCATCAACAGCCCTGTCCAGCTCTTGCAAACTGGCTTCCTTGACTGAGTCTATCCATTTGCAATGCAGTCTTCCTCTTTTTCTACTGCCTTCCATCTTGCCAAGCATTATTGTCTTTTTGGATGAGGCATGTCTTCTCATGGTTATATTCAAAATACAACATCCTGGCTTCTGGGAAGAGCTCAGGCCTGTTTTGTTCTTTGTTGTTGTTAACTGACTTCATGTAAAACTTGACTCATCGTGACCACAGCTTGAGCATATGGTTACCCTGCAAACTTTCCTTCTGTATCCCAAATGTTGTTGTTGTTGTTGTTAACTGCCCTTGAGTAGGCCCTCATGGCAACTCTGTGGGTGAGACATCTCCAAAACCCTCTATTTTCCACTGCTCTGCTTAGCTCTTGTAGATTCAGGCCTATGACCTCCCTAATTGAGTCTAGCCATCCGGTGTGTGGTCTCCCTTTCTTTCTACTGCCTTCTACCTTCCCTAGCATTATTTTTGTTTCCAAAGTATGACAGCCTCAATTTGATCATCTTGGCTTTCAGGGAGATTTCAGGCTTGATCTGTTCAAGGACTCATTTGCTTGCCCAAGTAATACACAGACAGGAAGAGGCAGTTTTTTGCTCTCAGCATGAATTTACAAGGGTGCATAACAGTGCAGATGGGCTTTGGTACACCTTCTATTAATTTTACTGGAATCAAAAGACATGGCTGTCAATTATTCTTTTGCAGTAGATAAGCAGTAGGTCATGCTACTTAAGGGAGTCCAGGCTTATTTTAATATTTATATAGCCATATATGTAGAGTTGAAAAAGTTACCTCTTGAATTAGAGTTTCCAGAATCCTCAAACAATATGGCCACTGATCATGTTGCCTTAGGGTTCTAGGAACTGTCACCCAAAAAAGAGCTTTTCCAAGTTCTGCATAGATACATAAATATAGGGAGCCAGTGTGGTGCAGTGGTTTGAGTGCTGGACTATGACTCTGGAGACCAGGGTTCAAATCTCTGCTCAACCATGTATGCCCACTGAGTTACCTTGGGCAAGTTACATACTCTCAACCTCAGAGGAAGGCAAAGGCAAACCCTTTCTGAACAATTTTTGCCAAAATGATTTGAAGGCATACAACAACAACAACAGCAGCAATAAGAGCAACACATGAATAGATCAATTTCTTACTATCAAGAACATCCTACAACATGAGAGCTGGCTGGCTATGTACAGTTGTGTACAGAGTAGTGATTTTTAAAATGTACATGGCTTATGCCCCTACATCCTGCATTGATCAGTTTCAGAAAGGCATTATATATATATATATATATATATATATATATATATATATA
>JAIPUX010001232.1:150198192-150209669 GCA_020142125.1 Phrynosoma platyrhinos | reverse complement strand
GATGTAGTTCAACACTCAAACTACTTTACCACACTGGCTCTCCTCTCTCATCTACTACCTCTACATAAAAATGATTTCTATATTCTTGCTTTTTTTAAAGGACTACTTAAATTGCTCCACTTTCATATACTTATTTAAATATTTCTGTCCTGTACTGTATTGTAAGAGCTCGGAGCAGCATACAACAAACAATAATGTCAGTTCAATATAGAGTTGCCAGAGTAGAGGGTCCTTTATTCTTAATGGTTGTGTAGAACAGAAAATTTCAGCAGAGGCTACTTGTCACTCAACCAGGTAACAAGCAACACCTGTTGACATCCCCTTTTTTACACAGTCATTAAAGGTATAGGTGCCCTCTCCAGTTTTCAGTCTGGCAACCCTAGGGTTTTTTAAAAAAATAATTTTAAAGGAACTTTAAAATTTAAAACAGTAAAAAGGCAAACAATTTAATTGTTTTAAGTCATCTGTGAATGTACTGATTTGGATAAAATAATTAGGTGTCTAGAGAGAATACACATGTGAGATTTGCACCAGATTCATCAATGAAATTGTTTTAATGTAAGGTTTAAAAAAATCACAGGATAGGTGCAGTTTCTGGTACAGCTGCAGTTTAAAATGAGGATGGAGAGACTCAAATAAATTTCAGCTTTGTACAACTTTTCTTCCTAGTCACATGGAGTTTTGTTTTGTCTTTTAAATCCATCACATATTATTAAGGAAATGATAGGTGCATCTGGACTGTAGAAATAAGGCAGTTTGACACCACTTTAACTTGTATTAAAACAACCATTACATTGACTAATCTGATGCAAAGCTTCTGCCTCACACACACACACAAACACACATATCCTCCTCTGGTTTGGTTCCGCTGCAAAGTTTTGCCTCACTCACTCACATACACACTTGCTCTCTCACTGGGTTCTGATGCAAAGCCTCTGCCATGCACATGCGCACACACAAACCTCCCTCCTTGGGAGACTGGGGATTTTATAAAAAGTTATATCTCCCAAGCAAAATTAAAAGTGAAGAGGTTAGTGCCAAATGACACATCAGAGCCAAGAGGGAGGGATTTCTGAGTGTGTGTGAATGTGAGTGAATGAGGCAGAGGCTTTGCATCAGTATTAAGTGAGTGAAAGAGAGGGGCTGTTTGTGTGCATGTATGAGTGTGTGAGTGAGTGTGTGTGTGTGTGAGGGAGAGAGAGAGAGAGAAGTGGAGGTTTGGCATTGGAACAGAATGAGCGAGCAAGTGAGGGGAGATAAGCATTAAAACACTCTGCCATGGCAGCATTGGAACAACTGGATACTATATGTTTCCCCACTGAAAGCTACCTTCTGACTACCCAAACCAAAATCAGCAGAAAAGCATCACTGAACATCAGCACTGCCATTCATAGCACAACAGAAGCATTAATGGAGACAATTACTGGATTATTTCTGTAAGTGAGAAATAATCACTTTTACAACTGTCTCCCATTCTAGAACCTACAACATGTCTGTGTCCATAGCAAGAGGAGATGAAATAAAGAATTAGATAAGGAGAAATAAGATTTATTTGATATTAATTCGGCTATTTATTATTTACTACTTTAAAACTTTAAGACAGGAAAGTGGTTAATCGAAATAGCAGAAAGGGGGAAAAAAAGAATGAGGAATAATAGAAACACAAATAAGAAGAAGGTATAGTAGTTACCAGAAGTATTTAAGAAGATATGGAGACATAAGATTTGTGAGAAAACTAAGGGATATTTCCTACCTGGAAGAAAGGAATAATCAATCCAATTTCTTAATAGAAGTGTGATGTTTTGAAAGTTATTTTAATGTGAGTTTGTAGTATGAGTGATTTATGTCTGGAGGGGTGGTCTATGTTGGGTGGAGGATAAGAGTCAGAGATGGTATTTTGTATTGTATATGATATTGTATTGTATTGTTTATGTTTAAATGTTATATCTTAGAGTATGTATGTCTTTATTGTTGATTATTGGTATATTTTAATCTGTAAAACTAATAAAAAATTTAAAAAACCAACTGTCTTCCATTCTATAATGAGAAAACAGCAATGACATCATGGAAGAGGTGCCAAGTGAAGGCACTCTTTTCTTGGTGCTATTCCACTTTACTGCCCCCATGCGATAAACCAGGGGTAGGCAACCTAAGGCCTGGGGGCCGGATGTGGCCCCTTGAGGCCTTTGGACTGGCCCCAGGCCAGTCCTGCCGCTGCCCCTGCCACCACCCCCCACCGCCGCCGCCGCCGCCGCCCGCCATGATGATATTGATTAATGTTGTTATTACTTGTTCTTGGGGTTTTCTTGGCAAAATCTCCACAGGGGGTTTGCCATGGCTTTTCTGGGGCTGAGAGAGTGTGCATGCATACGTTTTTAATTTTTTATTTTTAAAAAAAAAAAATTATTTATTTATTTATTTGGTGCTTCAGCCCCCCAAATGTCTGAGGGACAGCAACCCAGCCCCCGGCTCAAAAAAGTTGCCTACCCCTGTGATAAACCTTTGAGTGAGTGCTTTATTTTGTCAAACATATACTTCCCAAAATGGTATTGTCATTGTAATCCTACACACCTTTGGATGGGGGTAAGGTCCAGTGATCACAATCTGGACTGTTTCAAAAAAGAGATGTATGGGACTACACTGTTAGTGAGTGTGAAAAATTCAGTAAATAATGTTTTTTTTTAAAAAAAATGTTAGTGAAGTCTATATAGTAACTTTATTCATTCTTCCAGTGAGCTGAAAGTGGGCATACATAGTTCTCCTTCTCCCTGTATCAGGCCTGTGATGTTTTCAAAGTAGTACCCATATTAGTCTCTTGCAGCATAAAAAGGAGGAAGGAAATGCAAGGAAGGGAAAGAAGGATTGTAGCAGCATTTTTAAGACTAGTTTTTATTTTAGCATTTCTTAATATTCAGTACAGAGAGATATCCAGGCCTCAGGACAAATAGCATATTTACAGATGTGGGAGTGCAGATGGGATGGAATGGAATAGAATCCAAAAATATCCAAATTATGGACCCTTGCTCTAAATTTTCAAAGTGTTGCATAAGGTGATACAGGTCTTTCAGATCTTTGCAGTGGTCAGTTAATGTTGATGTGTAAAAGCAATATATCTGCTTATCATAAGGCAGTTTACTTGGGTTTAAAACCCTCTCTAAGATGATTCCTTTTGTTACATATGCAGTAGTGAAGACTCTTGTATTAATACATGTAGTGTGCCATCATAGACTTGGAACAATTACTTTGTTGTTAACTGCCCTCAAGTCGATCTTGACTCATGGTGACACTATGGATGAGACATCTCCAAGATCCTCTGTCTTCCACTGCTCTGCTTAAATCCTGCAACCTCTTAATACCTTCAACCTCCTTAATAGAGTCCATCCATCTGGCATGTGGCTTTCCTCTCTTCCTTCTTCCCTTAACCTTTCCCAGCATTACTGTACTTTCCAATGAGTCTTCTCTTCTCATGATGTGTCCAAAGTACAGCAGCCTCAATTTGGTCATCTTGGCTTCCAGGGAGGTTTCCGGTTTGATCTGCTCTATGACCCACTTATTTGTCCTTTTGGCTGTCCATGGGATCCTCAGCACTCTTCTCCAGCACCACATTATCTCAAATGAATTGATTTTCTTCCTATCATCTTTCTTAACTGTCCAGCTCTCACATCCATTCAAGGCAATAGGGAATACAATGGCTTGTATGATTCTAACTTTTGTGCTGAGTTGTGTATCTTTGCATTTTAGAATCTCTCTAGTTCTTTCATAGCCATCCTCCCTATTCTTAGGACCATTGCAGACTGGTCCAAAGGGCTGGCCTGGGGGTAGAGTTGGGGCGGGGCACCGTTCTGAGGCAGCGTGCAGACACGCTGCACCAAAAGGGCACGGAAGAGCTGCAGCTCCGGTTCTTAGGGTGGCCTTTTGCCTTCCCTAAAAGGAGTAGCATTTTGCCACTCTTTTAGGGGGAGCAAAAGGGAGGATGGGGCCACAGCATGGGTTTGTTGTGGCCCCGAACTGCTGCTCCCCGGGGCGGCTGTCTGCCACCCCAAACAGGCTGTCTGCATCAGCCCTTAGTCGTCTTCTGATTTCCTGACTGCAGTCCCCATTTCCATCAATGTTTGATCCCAGGTATGGGAATTCTTTTACTATTTCTATTTCTTCATTGTCTAGGTTGAACTTGTGAAGGTCCTCAGTGGTCATTATTTTTGTTTTCTTTATGTCCAGCATTAAGCCTGCCTTTGCACTTTCTTCTTTGATCTTCTGCAGTAGGTGTTTCAGGTCTGTGAGGTTTTCTACTAGTACTATGGTGTCATCTGCATATCTTAGATTGTTGATATTCCTTCCTACTATTTTCACTCCTTCTTCCAGCATTATTGTCTTTTCCAAAGAGTCCTCCCTTCTCATGATGTGTCTGAAGTACGACAGTCTCAATTTGGTCATCTTGGCTTCCAGGGAGGTTTCTGATTTGATCTGCTCTAGGACCCACTTGTTTGTCCTTTTGGCTGTCCACACATCAGATGCATAGACTCAATCAGAGAGGTCACAGGCATGGATTTGCAGAAACTAAACAGAACAGTGGAGAATCGGAGGTCTTGGAGATGTTTCATCTATAGGGTCACCATGAGCTGGGCCTACTCAAACAAAAACAAAGTGTTGTCTTTGTTCATGCCTCTGGTAATGGATTGGAATTTATTAATTCAATCTATGTGTTTCTCTTTCTAGTCTTCATTTGTAATTTCCTTGTTTCCTTGACATACTTTGTGAAGTACTCAGTCTGAGACAGAGTGATTGACCTAATGTGACCCTGTTGAGTTTTATTGCTCAGTGGAGACCAAAACCCAAACCTTCCAAGTCCAGTGTTCTAGTCCTTGTACCACACTGGCTATCAAAAGCAAAAGCAAAAAACAAAACCTGAAAAGATACGTAAAGAAACAAAAAGTAAAAGTTTGATTTATAAAATGTAGTTCAACCTAATTTGTTTTACAGGTGAAAACAGTTCTTTAAAAAATACTCAGAACTGACTTTGTCATGCTTGACAGCCCCTGGGCACACAACCATCCTATTCATCCACAGCAAAACCAACACACAGGCAGCTGATTCACTCCTTTCCTCTTGAAAGTAAGGAAAGGCTTTGAAGACACCTTCACCTGTCCATGATGTTGACAACCATTCATCCAAGCCCACAGAACTACTTTGAAGTCTTCTTACGCCTCCGCTCATAAAAAAAAAGCCTTGAAAATGACTATATTAAAAGAAAAGGATTTACAAAGTAAGTTTTCTGTGATTGTCCATGTAAATATTTAAGAGCACTGCTCATTATTATTATTTTTAACCCCCTCATTTTTTTTCTTTTTACCAGTGTGAGCCCCCATTACATCTTTTAAGAATAGAAAATTCTTGACAGCTTGTTGTTCATGTTTTGCTGCTGCTGGATGTTCTACTGGGGTGATGTTTGTTTTCAAGTAGGTGATGTCGTCACACTTTGCTATCCTATAAATACGCACAACCCAAATACATATTTATATTTTTAAGCAAATAGATGTTTAGATAATAACATCTGAGATGAAAACAAGACTTGTCAAAATCCTAGTTTAAAGAAAACTCAAAGCTTCCCCAAATATTTTGATGCCTAAGGCAGAGCATCAAATGGTGCCAAATGGTGCCACTCCCCCACCCAGGTCCAGGAGAACAATACCATAGCTAGACAAATTATTTTAGCACATGAGGTAGAAAATCCAATATGCACCATTTTCCCATTAGTAAAATATTAAATTTAATTAACTAACAATTTGTGGCCTTTTCATGACACCAAAGATCTGCTGCCTGTCGTGGTTGTGTACCTCTTTTTTGGGTACTATGGGTCCAACCATCATTGAATATTGTGAAAACAATCAAAATTTAAGTCCCATTATATAGAGCCTGCATGGTATAGTGATTTCAGCATTGGGATATGACTCTGGAGATCAGGGTTTGATTCCCTGCTTAGCCATAAAACCCACTAGGTCACCTTGGGTGAGTCATATACTCCCAGCCCCAGAAAACCCCGTAGTAGTTTCACCTTAGGGAAGCAACTTGAAGGCACACAACAACAACAGCATATATATTTAATAACAATGCTACAATTTGTATATTAAAGTTAAGACATACGCACTGTCTTAAAAGTTCCAAGCATCTAGTTAAGACCCTGCAAGCCCTGGCTCCCTTATAGCACAAACTGCCATCTAACTAGGAGGCCTTCCTTAAATATGAGCTACCACTCCAGGCAAACCAGGCAGGAATTTGAAGGTAGATCTGTACACTCCTAGCAAATGTGTTTAGGGAGAGGGGTAAGCATATCCTCCAATTGTCCTGATTTGGCAGGGACAGTCTCAATCTTTAGCATTGCACTTTTTCAGCTTCTTTTAAAATATCCCAGTTACATTATTCTGCTGCTTCCTTCCTTTGTCCTTATCTTACATCAACTGCTACAGACTTAGGCTTCATCTGTACTGCAGGAATAATCCACCACTTTAGCTGCCATGGCTCAATGCTATGGAATTCTGGGATTTGTAGTTTTGTGACCTATTTAGCTTTCTCTGTCAGAGAATAACAGCTCCCAGGATTCCATCATGCTGAGCCATGGTAGTTAAAAATGGTGTCAACTTGGATCATTTCTATAGTACAGATGCAGCCTGAGTTCAAAGTACAGAAGTAGTTTGCAGTAAATTAATTTAGCAGGTGGAGAAAACAGAAAAGGAGAGGGTGTTGACTCATGCAAAAGTAAACTGTTGCAGCCTCTCCCAGCTTGTCTGTTCTTCCACATTACCGGTAGTTACTTTTGCCATCTCGACCATACTCTGACATTGTTTGATCACATATGTCCTGCTTTTCCTCTTTGAAAAATAAGTAGGGCGGATGGTGTCCCAACTGTCTCACCATGCTTACAATGTTGCTGTAATTCTGTGAACTAGATCTTACCCATGAAGAAGAAATGATGTTCTGAGATGAATTTGAAAGGGAGACAGCTATAAAGCATATGCAAATGGTGCAACAAAACTTGCATGTACACACACACACACACACACACAAATCCACATGTGCCTCTCTCTCCCCCCCCCCCCCCCCCCCCCCCCCCCCCCCCCCCCCCCCCCCCGGCAATCCTTCCTTAGCTTTATGGAAAATCAAAGGAAACCCTCCTAACTTTTGTTTTTTCTGGCCTGGTTAAACAAAATGTGATTAGACACATCTATTCAGCAGCCCCTAACTGGACTGACAAGACTCTGATGAATGGGAATGGCCTCAAGCATGGTAGCCTTTCTTTTCATTGTCTGTGACTTCCCACATAAGCTGTCTTTCATGCCCTAATTCTCTATGCTGGCCCACAAGCATTTTGGACTGGAGTGTTTTGACAAGTTAATGAAATTTGCTGTGCACTGGGGAAGTTTGAACCTAGATGACACCGTTCCCGAAATTATACAATGCCACCAATGTAGCCTCTCTGACAGAGTCGCAGAAACATGGCTGTTTCCCCACTTTGATTAAATTTCTGGGACTCCTTTCTGTTAGCCTTTCATTTTCTTTTTTCCCAGGACATGAATGACCTGTGTCATTTAACAAACTGTAAGACACAATCCACATCATGTTTAGCAAGATCACATCTTTGCTATGAGAAGGAGCTACTAGGAAAGCCCTTGTGTTCTGTTAAAAACAATCATACTGCAGCATAATTGTCCTTAGAAGAGCTGGCCCAAGACATTTTGCTGCCTGAGACAGAGCTGCCAATAGTGCCCACTCTTCACAGGACACAGAGAACTCAAAATGAACCTTTATTTTGACATATGAGGCAGAAAATCTTAGAAAGCACTTTTCTCAATCCTTGGCTTTTAAAATATAGTAATAACTAAGGACTTTATCACACGGGGGAAATCCCATGCAGAAACGATAAAAACTGGGGAAAACCCGCAAAAGCAGGTTGTTTTTCACACATATCGTTGTTAAACTGTTGTTAACCCAAACGGAAAGTAGTCAAAAGCCGCTCCTTTTTACTTTTGAGATTTTTTGAAAGTTAAAAGAAGTGGCTCTTGACTACTTTCCATTCAGGTTAACAACAGTTTAACAATGACGTCGTGTGAAAATCTACCTGCAGGTTTTTTCCTGATTTAAAACCCCGTTTCTGCATGTGATTTCCTCCATGTGATAAAAGTCCTAAGTAAATAACAGTTTGTCAGAGCTTGGAAGCACTACTTCTTTTTAACTGAAACCTCCATACCCCCCTTCCATAAACATTCTGGGAGTTGTACTCCAAATATATAACTGCCCAAAGTTCTATAATTGCATGTAATTGTTCTGGCATGACTGCATGAAGGGAAGTGTGCTGCCTAAATTATACCCCAAATCTGCTCCCTAATGGCAGGGCCAACTCTTGAGTGCAAGATGATATGCCCTCCAACTGTCCCAGTTTGGTGGGGACAGTCCCAATTAATTCTCTGTCATGACAGTTTTTCAGATGCTTTAAAAATGCCTCAGTTTCTCTCTTTTTCCCCTTTGTCGTCCCCTTTTCCTCCTTTGTCCTCCCTCTTTCCTCTTTTGTCCTCAGCTTACTTTAATTGCTGCAAATTGAATGCAAAGTGCAAAAGAAGTTTGCACTCCATTAACTCAGCAATGGGAGAGGAGAAGGTGAAATCATGCACTTCCCAGTAGGCTCAGGCAAAAGTAAACTTTGGCAGCCTCATGTTTCTTATTCTGCATTAATAGCTTTTGCCATCTTGATGACACTCTGATTTTACTTGGCCACGCAGTTTTCATCTGTGAAATGTTGGAGGATACAATATGTCTCTTCTCTACAGAAGTCTGCATAACTGCTAGGGATGGTCCCAAGATAAAAGACACGGGGACTTCCATGGTCCCCAAACTAAATACTGCATAGGGATCATGAAATAGTAGCAATTGTGAATGCATAGCTGTTGGTTACATATTCACAATTGCTCAACAGCTGCTATTATTACTTGTATCATGTTCTTCTCAAGCTCTGACACCATGCTGCACACATACTTGATATCTTCTTCTTGACAGGGTGTCTGACTGTGGTCAAAAGTCTCCCCATTGACTGTTTTGCCTAGAGAAGCTGTCTCTCAGATAGATGGTCTTCTTCACAAGATGCCAATTATTATGTGTTGCATCTCACTCAACCAATACTTTGCACACAAGAGGTAAAGGAGATGTTAAGTTCCATTCCCAGCATCAAGCCAGCCCAGCATCTGGAGAAATGTGAAATAATGAATATGCTTAATGACAGAATACTTTGCATCCAGCACCAATCACCTTTCTCTTCTTGGCATTGCTGTGGTGCATCCAGTCATCACCCATTATAATGAGCCTAGTTGTTGTGGCCCTTATCATACAACTGAAAATATTTCCCAAAGGCTATCATGAAAAAATGTCAGTTTGAACAATGCCAACAGCCATTCTGCCTCCCTTCTTCACCCCACACATGGAGTCTTTGGCTTCAACAGAGTGGAATCTGCACATGAAATTGTAAAGTATGTGCAATTAATTTTTACCAAGATACCGGATGCTTCCAGACAGACATTTTCTAGTGTTTACAGATCAAAATAGTAACTCATGCTGGCACAGAACTGCTGCCCTGACATGTGGTGTAGGAAGTTGTCTTATTGCCAGTTCTGAAGAATAAACTGACAATCTCATGAGCTTTAGGGATGGAAATAATTGTTAATTCCCCCCCCCCCCGCCCCAAACACTAAGAAACTCTGGTGTAAACAAGCCTGGACTAATGAGAATCTTCATGTTTGCAATTTATTCTGCACAATCATGTCTGGTTGCTTTGTACAGAAAACAGTATTTTATGTGCAGGAAATAACATTTCTATGCAGAAGTATTATTTAGTGTGCAGAAAAAGCTATTACCAGCACAGAAAATGCTGTAAATGAAGACTCCTTGTATCCAAAATTCACATGTGGGGTATTTGCAGAGAAAACAGCTTTTTCTGTACAAGAAACAGCATTTTTTATGCAGAAAAAAATATTTCTGTGCATAAATAATGCTGTTTCCTGTGCAGATAAGACTGGTGTCTATGCAAAACAACCATGTGTGAATTTTGTACACAGTAAGTCCTGAATTACAAATAGGCTTTGAAAACTATGTGGTTTTCAAATACTTTCTTATAGTGAGAGAAAAATGGCTAAACTTACTTATTGCTTCCTTCCAGAAGACACTTGATGAGGATTTACATCTTTGTAGTGGCACAGAAACGATCTTGTCCACCTCAGGCAGCAAAATGTTTTGGATAGGTGCATTTTTGACAGCACAGCTAAGGGCTGGAAGGAAGTGACATAATTAGTCTTGTTGCTGTCACTTATTTTTTACATTGTTCCTTGGCCCAAATCATCTGTCCCCATCAGTGTAACACATTTGAAATATTATTTCAACATTGTGCATCCCTATGCATACACCAAGAGTAAAAAATAATAGTGTTACTTGTTATAAAAGGCACTATGGAAACAATACACTCTATGACAATATAAACAACATAATTCAAGATCAGGAAGGCATAAAAAGACATTGGATGCAAAACACAGAAGAACTATACAAAAGTGATGACAAAATGAAGGACCCATGAAGCAAAGAGCCATATGAAGATGAACCCCACATTCTAAAAACTGAGGTGGAAACTGCAATGAAAGAAATGGCAAAAACAAGACTCCAGGAACAGATGATATACCAATAGAACTGTTGCAATCCACACTGACAGAGTCAACTCTAGTGCTAACCAAAATATGTCAACAGATATGGAAAGTAAAATTATGGTCAACAGATTGGAAGTGATCAGTATACATTCCCATCCACATAAAAGGAGACACAAAAGACTGCAACATGTAGAACCATAGCACTAATCTCCCATGTAAGCAAAATTATACTGAAAATTCTGCAACAAAGACTCCAACCACACATGAAGAGAGAAATCCCAGAGGTCCAAGCAGGGTTCAGCAAAGGAAGAGGCACCAGGGATCAAATTGCAAATATACGATGGCTAATGTAGCGTAGCAGGGAGTTCCAAAAGAAAATGAACATGAGCTTTATATAGTAAAGCCTTTGACTACATAGATCATGAAAGGCTATGGAACACCCTTACAGACATGAGGGTGTCAACACATCTGATAGTCCTAATGAGGAATCTTTACTTAGGATAACAGGCTACTGTCAGGACAGAACATGGAGAAACAGAATGGTTCCCAATTGACAAAGGAGTCAGACAAGCCTGCATCCTCTCACCCTACCTATTCAACTTATATACAGAACATATTGTAAGGAAAGAAGGCTTGGACATGGGAGAGGGAGGAGTGAAAATAGGAAGAAGAAATATCAACAGTCTGAGATATGCTGATGACACGATAATACTAGCAGAAAATCTCACAGACCTATAACAACTACTAAGGAACATCGAAGAAGAAAGTGCAAAGGCAGGCTTAATGCTGAACATAAAGAAA
>JAIPUX010001232.1:150185326-150198092 GCA_020142125.1 Phrynosoma platyrhinos | reverse complement strand
GAATCACTGGAAAAGACAATAATGTTAGGAAAGGTGGAGAGAAGTAGAGAGAGAGAGGAAGGCCACATGCTAGCTAGACCATGAATATGAGTCTGCAGGAGCTGGGCAAAGAGTAGAGGACAGGGGCCCCTAGAGATGTCTCATCCATAGGGTCGTCATGGGTTGAGATCGACGCGAAGGCAGTTAACAAACTAACAATGGAAAACAATCTTGAATCAGCTCAGCTACAGATCTGGGCAGACCTTTGGGAAAGTTACTTTGTTAGACTATGCCTCCCAAAATCCCAAGCCACCTGATGAATTATAGGAGCTGTAGTTCCCCCAAACTACCTGCCCATGTGGTCATCGCATGCCTTTGCTAGTAAGGATCTTAGTTCTTTGAAGAATTTGGCTTGAGTCTAGCCCCCCTGGAATTATCTGTTCCCTCCTAGGTGGGACTAATTATTGTTATTTTATTTATTAGTTACATTTCTATCCCAGATTAATGCAACAGTAAATATTATTTTTAAGATATATATTAGTGCAGGACTAGGACTCTGGAGATCTGGGTTCGATTCCATGGCTTGGCCATGGAAATTCACTTGGTGACGTTGAGAGAGCCACACACTCTCCGCCCCAGAAAACCCCATGATAACCTTACATCAGCCAACATCAGACATGTTGTAAAGGCACACAACAGCAGCAACAAGACATTTATAACTTAATTGAAAATTTAAGCAAGCTGAAGGAGATATGCATGGCTCAACTCCTCCTTTCCTTCCGTTGTACTCCCAACAACACTGTAAAGTAGGTCAGGTTGGGAAAGAGTGATTGACCCAAGGTCATCCAGGTGAATTTGAACCTGGATCTCCCAAATCTCCTGCCCAGCATTATAACCACTATATCCCATCTTTGTCTCAATATATCTATCCATTTCTGAATATTGCAGAACGTTATAATTGGATGGCACAATTCATCTTGCCTTGTAATTTAACAAGAGCTCCTCATTAAGAAGCTTTGCTCCCCCAAGACCCCTTGCTTACAGCTAGCTGGCAAAACCAAGCACACGTTGTGTCTTGTTGCTGCCATCTTCTGGAAATATCAATATTTACAGTTTAATGCTATTAAAACCAGCCACAAGCTTAATAAAAGAAGAGCACATCCTTGTGATGCTTATCGGGGACCAGCTGGGCTCAGGAAACCACACGGTACAATCCCCAAGGGCCAAATGTAGAGGAGACTTCAGTCTGCATTAGTCCCCTGCCTGTCTGATCGATGGGGATATAACTGCAGGACCAGCACGGACAATTTGTGCACTTGGGTTCCTGCTGTTACTACTACCCAGGGATAACAAACTTGTGCTTGCTTCTCCATGGGCAGTTTCACTTCTTCAGATTGCCAAAAGAGGGCCACCAGTCACTTGCTTCAAGAGCTTAAGATCTATTGAAAGCATGCTCAACCATAGCTCAGGAAAATTACTTTTCTGGACTACAAGTCACTGAATCTTCTACTCAGTGGTCCTACTGTCTGGGGAATTTATGAGTTGTAGTCCAAAAAAGTAACATTTCCAAACTTCGCAGCCAACTAACTTCCATTTCTACTTACTGAGCAGTTTTAAATCCAGGGGAAATAAGTAGAGTTTAGCATGGTTAATACTGTGAAATCCCTGTGAAATTTCACCTCAGTCATGAACTTTCTTAAGTCACTTTAAGGCCATATGCTGTCTTTCAGTTCCACTCCCACCTGGAAATGCTACTGCTTCTGGGTTCAGAGGCAGAATATCTCTGAACACTAGCCACA
Organism: Phrynosoma platyrhinos; assembly: GCA_020142125.1. Classification (NCBI taxonomy): domain Eukaryota; kingdom Metazoa; phylum Chordata; class Lepidosauria; order Squamata; family Phrynosomatidae; genus Phrynosoma; species Phrynosoma platyrhinos. The sequence goes on along the minus strand of JAIPUX010001232.1, from coordinate 150,196,314 downwards.
GGGAAACAAAAGAGGGCTTTTCCTCCCAGAATCATGCTTGTGGTCTTCCCAAAAGCATACAGATAGCCATAGTGGAAAAACAGAATGTCGGATTAGATAACTTCCAGTCTGCTGCCATGGGAGTTGAAGGCACCTATGGAGCAAGATGATGATGATGTGCCTTACATCAGTGCTACTCAAAGTGTGGTCCATGGACCAGTGGCAGTTCTCCAGTCATTGGCTTATGGTCCATTGTGAGTTTCCAAAAAAAGAGAAACAATTGTAGGCAAGGGGCTCAAATATGGTGCTGGTTCCTGGCACACTGGGGGGGGGGGAATTGCCAATCCCAGACTTCAAATAGCCCAAGAAGCACTGCCTTAAAGCATGTACATGGAAGATGGGGCACACCTACCAAATAAACTACCCAAACTCTGGAATGTGGTGGGAATTATGCAGCTCTCCAGATGTTGGACTGTGGTTCCCAGCATTCCTTGCCATAGGCTATGGGGGCTAGGGCTTCTGAGTGTTGGAGCTCAGCAACACCTTGGAGGGCCACATGACTCCCAACCTTACTTTAGAAAATTCTGAAATGAGATGCTGCAAAAGCACTCAAACTACTCATATGTAAATTGCACACAGACCATGAGGAAAAAAAGATCGCCTGCTGTTCTAAGGACATGGCACTCATTTAAGCACTCCAAAGCACTAGTTGTAAAGATGTGAAGCATGAATGTCTAGGACAGGGGTGGGAATTGTGCAACCTTTCAGAAGTTGTTGGATTGCAACTTCCAGCATTCCTCTCCAGTAGCTATGCAAGCTAAGGCTGCTCAAAGTTGCAATCCAAGAAAATCTAGACAACCACAGAATTACTACTTCTTGTCTAAGGACACAGAAAGCTGACTTGTACTATCTAACTCAATACATACTGAAACAATGTCTGAGATCTTGCATGGGAACTATAGTTATGATCCACTTCCCAATCCACACCCACACACCTAATTTAAAAGTCAGGCAGCTGCATCAGTCAAAGGAGTTCTGCAGTGCTGGTGAGTAGGGAACTGAAGGATGGCATGTCCAGCTCCTTTCTATCAGTGAACTTGAAGCAAATGAGAAGTTGCAGGGACTCTGAGGGTCCTGTCATAAATTACTGTTGTACCACATTGATGGTGGAGATGGAGACATCATCGTTCAGTGCTCTGCTTGTCAATGCTGCAGAATTCCCTTGGTTGGTGTGGCTTTTTCCCATTGCTGGAAAATTTATTGTATTGCAATTCAGGGGTTATATGAAATGTCAGCATTTAAAAACAGTAATAATAATCTTAACAGTTATTAATAATGAAATAACTAATCAATAATGACATGGATATGATAATGTAGAAAAAGGGTATTGAGGAAACTTTAAAAGGTTCATAGTGTTAATGAGGTTCTAACATTAATCAGGTCCTGGCACAGTTGAGTCTTCATGTAGAATGTCTCTCCAGAAAGCTTGAAGGTGTGGTGGAGGTATCTGACGCAAATTATTGTTGAGGTACTCTATGAAAAGGAACCATTTTTCAGCAAATGATGTTTTTCCAATTTGTCCTTTTAACTTTCTTATATCATCTGTCAGTTTCTCCATCAGCCATATGTCCCAGGTTTTCCTCCATCAATTTTCTATTAAAAGTTCTATTGGTATGGCTTTTAAGGTGGGTTTTAGGAGGCATTTGTGATTGTGGCAATGATACTACAATATTAAATATGAATAGTAAATTTACAAGATCCCCTGTCTAGCTTATGATTTTGTAAATACTGAACAGGATGCCAGCCAATATGTTTAGCAACATCCAATTCTAGACATTCATGGACTGCAGCTCCCATAGACCCTGGCAATGGACAATGCTGGCCAGGGCTGATGGGAATCACAGTCCAAAAACATCTTGTTCCCCACCCTCAGTCTACAGTGAATGGAAATAATCTCACCCAAACCTAACTAGAGAGGTCAGAAATTGAACTCGAAACCTTCTGTATGGAAAACATGTTCTGTAGCACAGAGCTGTAGGCCTTCCCTATTCATTGCATGCAGTGCCATAATCATAAGCTGTGGCTTGTTTCTTTGGGGATAATTGAAATTACCCTACAAACTGATGTAGTTTCTAATATGTGCTGGTACAGATTTGACTCTCTATGTTTGTTCTCATCACACTATCCCCTATGGGAAAGGTTTGCTGTCCCTCAAAATTGACCGCTTTTGATTAAATTTAAGCTTGCCTTCCAGCTGTAACTCTTTCAGGCTAACCATCCCTAATCAGTTTGGACAGGAACCATCTGTTAAACCCCCTGGTTACAGAGAAAATGCTAAAATCAAAGCACTAAGACCCAGTAGCAACGTTGCCTGTGAAGCGTTCTGTGAGGGCATAACACTCCACCATGATAGCTCATTCCCCAAATGCTGGTTCAAAAGGACAGTGCAGTACCCAACCACAAATCCAAAGATGGGTTTTAAGGGATCTGTGTTCTCTTTTGCACTCTCTCTCTTTTAAACCTGAGCTGTGAATGTGGAACTCTCTAAGCTGTTTATCTAACTTCTCCACCTAAACAAATGATAATAAAATTGACATCTTTCTTAGCCTCCAGAAGCTTAAGAAAACAGGCATTATTTGCTTTGAGAAAGGGCCTTTGCAGACTGCCAGAAATAATGCAAATTGAGTCCACTTTAAGGGTTAGGGTTAGTGCTAGGGAATCATGGGAATTGTCCCCCCCCCCAAGACATTGAGCCTTCTCTGTCAGAGAGCTCTGGTTCCACTATAAAATACAGTTCCCATGATTCCCTAACCCTAACCCTTAAAGTGGACTCAATTTGCACTATTTCTGGCAGTCTGCAATGGCCCAAAGATACAGAGGGTTGGTGGATCTGTACTTTGAAGTGTGTAAAATGCTGGTATTACAGAAGGAAACAGAAAATTTGGTTATATTTTCAGGGCTGGAAAAGATACCTTGAGTATCAGAAGCTGGTAGCCTCCAACTGTCCCAATTTGGCAAAGACAATCCTGATTGATCCACTGTCATCCCACTTTTCAGATTTTTTTAATGCCCCAGTTTCTCTCTCCTCCTCCTCCTTACCCTTTTATCCCCTGTTTATTTCAATTACTGCAAATGAGTTCAAAGTGCAAAAGTAGTCTGCACTCAGTTACTCTTGCAGTTCTTTGCTGCAGCCCTCCCTAGTTTGTGTGTTCTTCCGCATTAATAATGAATGCTTGTCATCTTGGCCATGCTTGAATGTTGATTGGCCACACACATTTTCATCTGTGAAATGTTGGAGGGTCTGGTAGTAATCTCAGACAGTTTCAGAATCAGCTCTCCTGAATACTGTTCTGTCTGTCTAGCAGTGTGTTGCTTTTCTTCCATAGAGCTAGGACTGGCCAAATTAATCTTGCTGCCTGAAGCAAAGAGCAAGATGATTCTTGTCTTCTGGAATTGGATATAGTCCCATGGGTTCTTCCAGTGCTGGACACTGACACACTTTATTGTTGTAGCATAAACTACGCATATTGATGGCAAATGATGCAGTAAATGGCACATAGCAGAAAGCATTCCAGCCCTTTTGCTGATAGGGTCCACTACGTCTCAACTCACAGCCAATGGTAGAATTGTGCTCCAAACAAATTTGATTTGATTGCCTTTGGCTGGCAATCAAATCAAATCCCCACTGCTGGACATAAGAATGATAGAAGATAAGGCTTCCCAGGTTTATATAGCAAAGAGGCAAACAAAGAAATCCAAAGTGTGCAATTGTGACCCATTTCCTCTCAATAGGTATGAGAACTGTACAAGTAGGTTAGCAACAGAAAAAAAAAACTCCTCACCTTGGTTCTCAGCCTTCATATGTTTTCCCAGCCTAAAATTGTGAATTCCAAAAGTATGCAACAAGCTCACTAATACAAGTTAACTCCTTCATATCACTGGACAATTATTAACATTTGGCCATGATGCAAATAAGGACTCTAAAATCCATGTGCCTAGTAGGAAAGGCCCAATTCACTACAGTGCTCTTGTTCATTTTGTAGAAGATGACTGAACTAGGAGTAAACCTTCTGTTCAAGTGTAGAATTCCCTTCCTTTCCAAGGTCAAAGTAGTCTTTCTTATTCTGAATCAGTTCCTGTATGTTTGCGTGCTTCTGTTCTAAATAAAACATCTTATTTACTTCAAACTGGGGTATTTTACAGTGAGTGCTGGTACAAACAGGTGTAAAAAAATTCTAGTAAGTTACCCACCTCTCCTATGCCTCCTTTTGACCTAATTAATTCCCCAACATTCAAAGGAGACACTGACACTGCTGGCAGGGACCCCAAGTCCCCCCACTTTTTCAGGTAACACCAGGAACACATCTATTTCATTAACAGTAGTATACTTGTATCAGAAGCAGCTTTACACACAAATGTTTTCAATTAACATTATTCATTAATTTCTTCTGAAACACAGGACATCTAACTTTAAAGCAAGGATGGTGCAGGACTCATGCTGCCCTCCCCAAGTTGTTGAGTTGGACTCCCATCAGCCCTAGCCAGCAAAGCCAATGGTGAGGAATGCTGGGGGTTACAATCCAATCACCTCGGATTCTCAGTCCTGATTTAGAGAAACAAAACTTTGCTGAAAAGGTCCCAGATTATTCTTGACACAAACCCCACACTGTTCCTTCTATCGTCTTCCCCAAACTGAAAGCATTCTTTCCCTCACAAAAAACCTTCATCATGCCCCTTTAAAGATACAGCACACAACAATTTCAAAATGAAACAGTCTAAGGCTACATCTGCACTGCAGAAATAATGTTGTTTGATACTGCTTTAACTGCCATGGCTCAATGCTTGAACTTGTAATTTTGTAAGATATTTAGCCTTCTCTATCAGAGAGCTCTGGTTCCACAACAAACTACAAATCCCAGGCTTCCATTGCATTGAACTATGGCAGTTAAAGCATTGTCAACCTGCATTATTTCAGCAATGCAATTGCAGCCTAAAGCCCAGTTATGGAGCAGTGTATGAAACAGAACTTGGAAATGGAAGTTATGGAGTGCTGTATAATAATAATAATAATAATAATAATAATAATAATAATAATAATAATAATTTATATCCCACCCCTCTGCAGTGCAATTGGGGCGGCTTACAACATTACAATTTCCATGAAATGAAACAGAGCTTGGACTAGAGCTCCCATGCTCGCCATTCTGGGAGTTGTAGTTTACAGACAATAACAATTCCCAGCTGAGAAAAAAAGTAATGTCAAGATTGGGCCATGTGGTAAACATTTAACATTTATACAGATCCTAAAACAAATGTCACCTGCAAGGTGGGAAAACGAGTACAGTATATTTCAAGAATGCCAAGGGTTCTACTGCATTTCCATCACTGAGTATTACAGAGTACTTGACTAAATTATGCTCATATTATCTGGCATAAGTTGCATATCCAGGCCTGCAGTCAGATTTCAAAGCAGGGAGGCAGATGGGTTACGTAAATATGAAAAAATCTAATGCAACAGCTCTGCAGAGAAGAGTAGACAGAATTCCCCCCTAGTGCTTTTGGAATTAATGTAGCAATGACAAATACTTAGTATTTCAAACTGCACAGAAGGGGAAAAAAGAAGCACCGAGGATGAAAGCAAGCAAAGGCTGGTTTAATAGGGGCACGTGGATTCTTAAGTCTGCTTCATTTGTATTTTAGGCAAATTATCTAGCTCTATGGAAACATTCATCAATGAAACATTACTGAGAAGGGAGACATTATGGCAACAATACACAAATAGCCTGTTTTTTGGGACATGGGATCAGTAATCAAACATGAAGCACAAACTTTACATCTATTGACCCAATCCAATAAATTGAAGAACTGACCCAAAGCTGCACATATGTGCATATGTAAGTAGTTCAGGTATGGATGTTCTACTAGATAGCAACCATAAATGCTCCCACTCCCACAAATACTCAGAAAACCTCAGTGTTTGCTTGCTTGCTTCTTTTGTTGACATTTCCCCCTATAAGCATGCCCAGGTTTTGAAATTCTCAAGCTAGACCCATCTTTCTAACTCACCATTCTTGGATGCTTGCTTAGCAGGGCACAAGAGAAAGCCTTCTCGGTGCATGTTCCCAGGTTCTGGCCCTCTCTCATTTCCTATTGTGCTTCTACCACCAGTCAAGCATATTTTATACAGTCAAGCATATTTCTAATTCAATAGTGTTTTAACATTCTCATTTGTTTAACCCAGTGATTCCCAAACGCTGGCCTTCTAGGCTTCTGGACGTCACCTCCCAGAATCCCAGACCATTGGCCAACATGACTGAGGCTTCAAGGTGCTGCAGTCCAAAACACATGGAGGATGTGAGTTTGGGAATCACTGGTATAATTGATAGTTTAATGATTTTAACATGATAGCTTTTGCATTTTTAACTGTTGTGTGCCTTCAAGTCATTTCCAACATATGGTGATCCTAAGGCAAACCTATCATGGGATTTTCTTGCCAAGATTTGTTCAGAGGAGGTTTGCCATTGCCTTTCCCTGAGGCTGAAAGAGGGCAAGTTGTCCAAGGTCACCCAGTGGGTTTCATGGCCAACCTGGGAATCGAACCCTGGTCTCCAGAGTCACAGTCCAACATACAAGCCACTATGCCACAGATGGTTTAATCTCACTGTGAGCAGTTTTTGAGTTCCAGTTTGGGGAGAAAGGTCGGAGTAGAAACACAAACACACGCGCACACAACCCCTTTGTTATAGGCCTTTGGTCTTTTGTGGGAAATCAGGGGTCATTCAGACATCAGTTTTTTAACGCAATGATGCAAATCATCCCACTCATGCATTCCAAGTTTGTTATTCACACTATGGAACCACATCGATGCGTAGCTGCAATTTCGATTGCTCACATGTGCAAGCATTTGAATAAATATGGAGTCAATGATGCGAATGCATTTAGAACCACTTTTTGGGTATGCAGTGTTTTATCCTGGGCCTATTTGCATTGGTTATTCACACTACTGACAATGCAGATCTTTTAAAAAAAAACTCAGAGGAAAACCTGATATATATAGATTATCCTGGATCAAGTGGGATTTTTGGCAGTCCCCCAAAAAAACTTAATCAGGTGCATTTGAGATGTGTGTGAACAATGAAGATTTAACCCGGATTCATCTTGGACTATTTTCACAGTGTGAATAACCCCTATGCTTATTCCCATGCCTCCAGCTGGCACATCCAGCACCCTGCTCCTCTCCAAACCTCTGAACATTGGACCACACATGGAAGGACAATTTGTTGGCATCAGGGAGGCTTATGATATCCTTGAGATGCCCTCACAGGCATTATGAGTTCCTTGTGCACCCATCTACGTATAGAATTCCCTGCACTTGCATATAATCCTTCTACAACCCCAGTCAACACTTCAACTGTCTAGGGATAATAGGAATTGTAGTCAGTCACATATGGAGGGTGGTAGAAAGGGAGGCTGGACAGTCCAATGTCAAAGTGGACAGTGACATGTCCTGTGAAATGTACTTTTATATGTTGTCTTTGTTTTTACTAGACATCTAAGATAAACATCTGGATCCTGATGAAATAGGCCTATAGCCTTCCCTCCCATATTTCTAGACAGAAATAAGTCTTAACAAAAAACAAAAAAATAAAATAAAAATAAAATTGGAGCCTTTATGATCCCATGTCTCTCCCCTCTTTCTGGTAACATCTGCAAAACATATGATGTAACCATGTCATTGCTCTGTATGTTTCTCCCTTGCTCACCATCCCTTCACCACCAACAGTCAATTAACAGAGGCAAGGAAATGCATAAGGCAATAGCATCATCACATCTTACACTGTGGGCCTAAGCAGACTGCCAGAAATAGTGCACATTAAATTGAAGCACTGCCCTGGCTCAGTGCTAGGGAATCATGGGAACTGTAATTTATTGTGGCACCAGAGCTCTCTGACAGAGAAGGCTCAATGTCTCAGAAAATAATACAATTTCCATGACTCCCTAGCACTGAGCCAGGGCAGTGCCTCAATTTAATGTGCACTGTTTCTGGCAGTCTGCTTAGGCCTGTGTTGTTCTCCAGATTATCAGTGAGAAGGGGGAGAGGCATGAAGACAGTCACCTCCCGTATGTCTAACTTCCTTTGGATGTGGGAAAATCTAGTAAGTTTAGAGAAAGGCCATCAATATATACTGTCCAGTCATTTATGGGTTCATTGACATCTGTGAGAAAATGCACAATGAGAGAGAAGGTTTTCTCTCTCTCTCTCTCTCTCTCTCTCACACACACACACTCACACACACAGAGGAAATTGTCATCTTGTGGTGCCTGACTGCTTTTTCTTCATGGTTGACAGAGCATGTGATGGTGTAGTGAACTGACAAGAGAAGAGTACATGCGAAATTAATTACTTCTAATGAGCAGCACAGCCGTCTTTGTGGAAAAAAGATTCTGCAGCTTGGTCATAAAATGAGAGATATTTCAGCCCTGAGTTTTTCTGAATTTGATCCTCCACAAAATCTATCCAGATTCACTTTTATCCCTCTCTCTCTTTCTTTCTCTCTCTCTGTCACACATATACATATATTTGTAATGTTAAAGAATTTTATCCAGCTGATTACCTAAAAAGTCAACAGTCCAGATTTGACAGTATCCCAAAATCCTACTGAAATTCGCTATTGCTATATAGATGCTTTTGTTTTCTTTTTAGATTTAGCTTCCTGATTTATATGAATTAAGCAGATCTCCTCTGTGTTCCTTAACTCTCACACTGCAGTGTAAATCAACAGTAATCTAAGACTTTGGTGGATCAGATTAGCAGTTCTTTTACCCCAGCATCCTGTCTTTGGCAGCAAACACTTATGAATTCATTGAAGGAAATAGAAAACATCCCAGAATATGAAATACTCCATTATGCTGTATTGTACCTTTTAATCACTAGTGGGCATTACTCCTTTTCATTTTCATGAGTTTCTTCCAGTTTTTCCCCCCTTTGTCCTGACATTAGAGATGAATAGCAAATTTTGCTCCCTATTTTAGTTTTTTGCTTTCCACTAAACTCAGAAATACTATTCTGAGTTCTGAAGAATGTTGTATGGAATTTCTATGACCAGATTTACAGCCATATTTACTTTCATTTAAAAACAGTCAGTGTGTGTGTGTGTGTGTTGTGTTTGAGGGACTGGGTAGCAAGAGAACTGTTGTGGGACAAAGTAGTTAAATGTAGCCTTCTTCAGCCTAGTGTTCTTCACGTGTGTTAAACTACAACTTTCATCATCCTCAACCAGCACCTTCCTTAGACATATTGGGTGGGAATGATGAAAGATTAAATGGAAACTTAAACAGTACAAAGAATCAGGAAAAAAGAAGCTGTGTCCCCTTGTTGCTCTTGGCTCCCTTCTTCCTCATTTTCAAACCTCCAATGTGAGGTAGGGTCCTATCACTCTACACTGTTACAGCGCTATTATTCCACTTTAACTGCTATGGATGCATCCTGTGAAATTGTAGTCTGGCGAGGCACTACAGCACTCTGTGCAAATTCCGAATGCCACTCACTAAATTGCAAATCCCAGGATTACATACAAAGTTGCCATGGCAGGTAAAGTGGAATAATCATCCTAGAATAGTATAGTGTGATAGAACTGAAATGAATGCACCTGCCAGCAATTTAGCCCTGCCCTGCTTTCCCCTGGCTCTTCTCTTCTCTGTGCTCTCACATACTATTTCCTGCATCTGGAGAGCTGACACTCTCTTCTCCCTTCTCAGTAACAGCTGGAGCCTGGAGGGAAGGGCATGAAAAAAAGCACTTTTTTCAGGTGGCAGTTGTGTTGCTAATGACGGAGATACTGGTAGGAGGTCATCCATGAGGGTGCCACCATGAGTTAGTGCATTGGGTGACACCAATCTTAGTCATGATTCCGTGCCATGATTCCATTACAGACACAATGGCCTGTTGTCAGTCTTAACAAGAATTTACCACATTTGTTGATTTTGTTGTTGTTGTTAGCTGCTCTAGAGTTGGCCCCAAATCATGGCAACCCTATGGATGAGACATCCCTGAGATCCTCAACTGCTTTGCTCAGGTCCTGCAAATTCATCCCTGTGGTTGAGTCTATTCACCTGGCACCTTATCTTCCTTTCTTTCTGCTACCCTCTACCTTCTCTCTATATTATTGTCTTTTCTAGTGAGTCATGCCTTCTCATGATGTGATCAAAGTATGACAGCCTCAGTTTTGTCATTTTCACTTCCAGGGAGAATTCAGGCTTCATCTGTTCCAAAACCCACTTGTTTATCTTTTTGGCCATCCATGGTATCCTAAGCACTCTTCTCCAGCACCACATCTCAAATGAGTTGATTTATCTCCCTATCAGCTTTCTTAACTGTCCAGTTCTCTTATCTGTACATGGTAGTGGGAAATACGATGGCTAGAATGATTTTAACTTTAGTACTCAGTTGTATATCTTTACTCTTCAGGATCTTGTCTATTTCTTTCATGGCAGTCCTCCCCAATCCCAGTCTTCTTCAGACTTCTTGATGGTAATCTCCGTTGTTATCAATGTTTGATCCATTCAATAATTGATTCAACTCTGGCTGGAACTCACCCAGAGGATACAGGCCTATGTTCAATCCCCTGCAATTCAATGCCTGATGTCAATGTCTTTGCATTTTTGGAGAAGCTGATATGCCCCTGTCTACCATAAAACAAAAAGTGCCACCAGTTAGAGATGAGTAAATACATCTGTGGGGAGGAGGTGGTAAGGAAGTGTCACTTTCACACTGAGTGTGGCAGGAAGGTACTGTTACATGATGGTTCAGCAACATCAAGATGACCATAAGTAGCAACTCATCAAGGGCCAGGTTGGCTCTATATAACAACACAGTAATGCTGAAGGCCCACAAAAATCTGGCACCAGCTCTGGCCCAAGATATTTCTATCATGTGTCTCAATTAAAAGAAGTTACAGTTGGCCCTCTGCATCCACGGATTCTTTATCCACAGATTCAGCCATCCATAG
>JAIPUX010001232.1:150146966-150161876 GCA_020142125.1 Phrynosoma platyrhinos | reverse complement strand
GAAGGAAGGAAGGAAGGAAGGAAGGAAGGAAGGAAGGAAGGATAAGTAGACAGATAGATTTCCAAGTGCTGGAAGAAAGCTGGAGTAGAAACTTATATATTGGTCTTGAAAACATATTCCTGGACTGAGGGTGTGGTGCTCAGAGGAACCCTATTTGCTATTCCTATGCCCCCCTATCTGCATTTTACACTTAGCATGTTGCAGTTTTAATAAAATATCAAAGTGCACCTGAAAGGCCTGAAGACTGCCCTTCACTGCTACCTGTCTACTTCTGCAGGTAAGTCCTGTTGAGTTCAGTGTGGCTTACTCACAATTGAGTAAGGCAATTTTGATTTCAAGAGAAGCATCTCTTTATGTCTTGCTAATGGAACTTTAAAATTTTAAATACCCCCCCCCCCCCCCGGATTAGCCACAAGGCCAGTAGGAGGAGAGGCTGGCCTGCATGAATGCCCCCCCTCCCAACATCTGAACTGAGAACACAAACATTTGACTATATGCAGGCTGAACTAACACCGTCTTAATTTCCCCCCCTCCTGTATGATTTTTAACATCTTTGCCTGATGAAGAAGCCAGTGGAGCTTCGAAAGCTTGCAACATGTATTTTGTGCATTTTGGTTGACAATTAAGGTATCACTGTTTTGTAGATTTTGAATGTTATTGTACTTTACTACATGACCAACACAACTACCCTGGATATGTTTTCACAGTTAAATGGTTACAGGATCACAACTTTATCAACAGCAAGTACATTTCTATAATGTTTACTGATGTACTAAGTGGTTTACAAAGTGTAAGCTAATTGCCCCCAACAAGCCACATCAACAGATTTTATCGACTTTCTGAAAAGGGCTAGGAGGATAAAATACATTGCAGTTTTTCTGAGAAAAGCTAGTATCACATGTCACATCAAACCTGGTGATATACCAATGAAATATTAAATGCCTGAAAGGAAAAGGAAGGGATTGAGCAGCCTAAAAGACTCAGGGCCTAATTACACTGCAGATACTCTCCTAGGATTTCTATGGGAAATGTTTGAAGCTGATAGCTTTTAGGAGGGAACAACCCAGCACATGCAAAATGTCTACAGAAGAGTTGATCCTGGCTGTGAAGTGGAACGAAGAAACCACTTTGCACAGGGGTGTGTGTATATGCATATCAGAAGATATATGGAATACCAGGGAAAAGGCAGAGTAGCTCTGTCTTGCATTCATCTCGATTAAGATGGGTATAAATAACACATGAGTCATATTCTCTCAGAAAGTTAACTACTTTAGCACAATCTACTAATCTGTAAATCTTCTAAACTTGATTGGGAGACTGTATGGGCAACATATAAGCTGTCTTGAGCTCTTGTCTTTCCTGTCATGCCATTGAAATCAGCTAAAGTTACTTAAAAATGATGCTTAGTGGATTTCATATTAGCTGATTACAACTTGGGTTTGTTTGTTTTAAATACAAGTAGCACTGATGGATTCCCATCCTACACAATTTCAAGCATGTAAATTCAATTAAATGTGTTGAATTATGGTACTTTCACTTTCTACTGCTGGAGGGTTTCTGGGTGCAATATTAGGATTGCAATTTAGCTGCCACTGGTGTTTATATTTTGCATTTGGAATGTTGTTGCTTTTTTATACACTGTTGATTTGTGCCTGCTGCTTTTATATACAGCCAATTTTTGGCTCTATATTATTGCATTGTAGATAGCTCAGCATAACTGGAGGGGAAGGGATCCTTGTAGTTAAAAACAAACTGCCAGTTACAATGTGCCAAATGCAGTGTATCAAATCAATCTTTTATAACAATACAAATCCATCTCAATCAGCTTACATTTAGCCTAGTCCAGCTTTTTGAGAAGTAAGCTTGACACTCTTAAAGTATTTTGCCCTTAAAGTTAGTAGAAAACGTGGAAAGGACAATAGCTGATTGTTGCTATTACCTAGTTAGAACACTAGTTCATTTGGGTCATTCTGGTCCAGTTTGACTGGCTTTGCCCCTCCAGGCTTTCAATCAGAAGTTTTTCCTGCTTTATCTGAATATGCTAGCAGCAAAAACGAGTATGTTCTTCATGCAAAGAGATTGGTACTATTATCTGATATAGTTTGGATCATGATTTCTTTCATACCTTTTCCATTCATTGGTAAAAAAAATTCCATTCATTGGTTACTACTAAATATAGCTCTATTTTCACAGACTCATGGGATCTTAAAAGAGTTGGAAGGGACCACAAGGACCATCTATTCTAACTCCTTGTCATGCAAGAATGTACAACTAAAGCACTCCTGAAAAATACCCATCCAAACTCTATTTAAAGACCTCCATGGATGGAGAGTACACCACCTTCCAAGGCAATCTATTCCACTATTGAACAGCTCTTACAGGAAAGAAGTTATTCCTAATATTTAGGGGGGACAGCTTTTTCTTATAATTTGAATCCACTAGTTTGTGTTCTAGTCTCTGGAGCAGCAGAAAACTAATTTGTTCTGCCATCTACATGGCATCCCTTCAGATATTTAAAGAACATTATGACATCTCTTAGTTTTCTCTTCTTTAATCTGAATGTATCCAGCTCATAAGGCTTGGTTTCAAACGCTTTGCATCATGTTTTATGGCAATCTTAACAAAAGACTGTTAAAGTAGATCTGGAGGATTGGCCCAGGAGATGTTAGTTATATATTCATAACTAAGAATGCAAGGTAAGATCTTGGCCACAATTCTAGCTATATCTTTGTATCGGCATCAGTTCTACATTCAAGGTGTGGATCTGATTTGCCAGAATAGTGGGAATGTTTGTAGTTATGGAACACAGGTATTTGCCTTTCCAGTTATTGTATGCACCCTGTGATAGCACTGCCTCTAGGATCCTTGGCTACTCAGTTGATAACTGTAACTAGGACTGCATCTACACAGCAGAAATAACAGAGTTTGACAGTGCTTGAACATCCATGGCTCAATGCTATGGAATTTGGGGGTTTGTCATTTTGTGCGGTATTTAGCCTTTTCTGTCAAGAGTGTTTTGATGCCACAACAAACTAGGATTCCATAGTATTGAGCCATGCAGTTAAAGTGGTGTCACATTGCACTATTTTTGCAGTGTAGATGCAGCCTAGGATAAATGTTTAAAGGCCATAACATTGGCTAGAGAGTTGTAGCCCTTTCTGTATAGTTAAGTATTTGTTCAAAGCAGATATAACCTTATTTTTTCTTCAGCGTGTCTGTATGAAAACATAAGACAGTACTACTTTGATACTTCAGTGGTGATTTCTTTAATGTAACACAGACCAAAATAATAATAATAATAATAATAATAATAATAATAATAATAATAATAATATGACGACGACGATGATTTTGTTTACAGTCTTAAACCAACACCATCAATTGGCTAAAGAATATTTTTACTTGAAACAGTAAAGTTTAAAAAACATACATTTTAACAAATTACAAAATGAGGGTAGGCAGTGGCACAGTCGCGAGCACATAGGATTCACTGTACTTCTAAGGATCAGATCCCATTTCTGCCATCACAAGCTAAATTAAGAATGACAATTATTGTGTTAGCTTCAAATTGCACATGCTAAACACCAGGGTCAAGTCCTGGAGTGGGGTTGCTTGTTAAAATGAAAAAAAAAAGCAACACGAAGAAAAGGAAAAAAAGACATGATTTGCATTTTGAGCAGGAGGAAAAAATATTATCACAACAATATACAAAACAGTGTAAATGTCTGCATAACAGTGAAACAAATATTTAAACCCAAGTGGAACTGTGGATTATAAGAGTGTAAATTCTATTTTCATTAGTGTCAACATCTTTTTTCTTAAAATATGAAAGTGTCTGTATTGCAGCTTCTGTGACACATATGCAAAACCATCAGCATAGTTACCAGTTCCTGGCATTATATCACTAGTTGGCTCAAACATATACCATACATACACAGATAGTGAAAGCTGGAGGTGGGGAGATCTTTTACTATTCACCAAGTACCTTGTTGCTGTACACAAAAGCATGACTAAAGTAGATTAAGGTGATAACCATTTTGTATTAAGTGATGCTGAGAGTGTGCCCTAAAGCTCTGACTGCATTAGTGTCAGTCAGAACAATTAGTGCATTAAAGGACAAATTCTATCTTCCCTATTCCTTGACAGCAACTGTAATTTGTACACTTTGGGTTTTTATGTATTGAGATAAATCAAACACAACCCAGCAGCCCTTTCTCCTGTATACTGCAAAAAAATGGGCTTTCCACAATATGCAGTGACATCTCATCCTAAACAAAAGGGTTTATTCTAAAAATAGCATTATTTGCTAGTAAACTCTACAATAAAAAAACCCCATACATCATTCATGGAAGGTAAATAGATTTCAGCTGTTTTGAAGAAAGAAGAGAGGAGCATTTTTCCAACAATGAGGTAGCAAAATGGAGTCAGTTGCTCATAAAAATGCATGGATGAGGATGCTCATGGAAAGAAACACTACTGATGCGTTGTGACATGCGCATAGCCAATGCATGTATACCCTGCAGTGTGCTTAGGCTGCAGAAAGAAAGCACCTATTTGGCAGGAGGAAGGAAGGAAGGAAGGAAGGAAGGAAGGGGAAAACGTTCCTGGAAAACACACTTCTCATAGGGTGAACAGGGGTGGCATGGAGAAAACACTGCTGGCTGCAAACAAATTGGATGAAGGATAAGCGGGATGTAATCACTGCTGGCAGGGCAGCAAGAGGGATATGCACGGAGGATACACTGCAGGCAATGAGAAAATAGACAGTGGCAGAATGGGAGACACTTTACAAAATGCTCAGTTGGTGCAAGAAGAAGACTAAAGGAAAACTACAAGCAGAGAGATGTCTGCTTGAAGAAGGCACCAACACAGAATGCTGAAAGGTTACTATATATAGAACATGGGAAGAAGTTTGTGCTAATGGAATACAAACAACCAGTGGTTCCCTTTACAAACTCTACTCCAGGCAAGCAACACTAGCTAGTGCTGTTCAGTTTATGGTAGGGGGGAAAAAAACACCCATAGGTCAGAAATTTCACAGGCACAGATGTATGGATGGGTACGGACACTGTATTTTTGATGGTAAGTCATAAGCTATTGCCTGGCTTTGCCCATTCAAACAGATTGAGTCACAGGCTGTGCAAAGCAGACTGGCACCATCACTAGTGTCATCTCAATCCATGGCATTAAGAGTTGGCACCATTGACAAAAAAAAAAAAATGGTAACTTGTCTTATTGGGACTCCCATGTGGTTCTCTCCCCCCCCCCCCCCAGTACTCTGAACTCCACTTTTAGCATGACTTTTATAACACTTAAATATTGGGAATAAAGATATTCACCAGCTGGTTTTTGTCTATGCTCAAAGATGAATATGAGCAAAATCTTATACCAGACTTCCAATGTCCCATGTCCCATCACTCTGCACTTGCCTCTTTTCACTTCTACTACCAGTTAGCCTGGTTTTCTTATGGCATACTGTTCTTGACCTCAGGGATTTAAAAATAGCTTGTGTCCCTTCCTTTTGCTTGATGTTGTCTTATCTAGATGAAACAGGAACAAATAACAGAGTTTCTTTTGTGGTTATGTGAAAATGCTAAGTAACATGGTATAAAGACTTTCAAGCTGAAACAGAGGGAGAGGCAAAAAAGAAACAAAGGTCCAAAACACAATACAGAAATAATCCAGTTTGAGACCACTTTAACTGCCCTGGCCCAATGCTAGGGAATTCTAGGAACTGTAGTTCTGTGAGACATTTAGTCCTCTCTGTTAGAGAGTTCTGGTGCCACAATAAACTACAGTTCCCAGGATTACTTAGCACTGAGCCAGGGCAGTTAAAGTGGCCTCCAACTGGATTATTTCTGCAGTGTGTTTTGGACCAAGAAACTTAACCCTAGCACAAAGGGGATGTCTACAAAATCATCAAGTCCAGATTCAAGCTTACTATTCCTGTACTGAGGCCAGAACACTTAAGTACTCTATTAGTACACACTACATTACAACTTCCATTACAGCTGTAATACAGGGGTATGCTCACACACATTATGTGATAAGATCATCTTTGACACCAAGTGAGTCATAGCCAGCCCTGGCTGTCTGTTATCTATACCGTGATAGATGTACTTTTTAAATATGTAAGTCTAGAAGGTATGAACCAAAGCAACGTGGTATTTGAAGTGGCCCTCAGACTGGATTCTTTGGAAAGACGGGAAGTTTTCCCAGTCTATTTCAGCCAAGAGTCAAGCGACAAGGCTCTTTTGTTTCACACCCACACAACAGTACATACAACTACCAGGATCAAACTACACATGATGTGAGAGTTGTATATTTTGAAGGCAGCTGGGGGGGGGGGGGGGTTGGATCGTACTGTGAAGTTCCAATCTTTGAACCCACACCAATTCTCAGATTCAAATGCCTCCCAGTGAAATAGACTGCTTGTTGTAAATGGGATAGTTTATGGGTTTAAGCAGCTCATCTTAAAACGTCCCCTCAACAGTGAATCAGTTTTACGGTAGATTGTGTTGGTGGCACAGAAGCAAAGAGTTACTCTCTTCCATGCCGTTGCCCTGATCAGCTTCCCACAAGCATATGGGTTATATCTTAGGATACATGTGTCTACCAATTCACATGAAATGGTTATATCTTAGGATACATGTGTCTACCAATTCAGATTTCAAATGATGGCATTTCACTATAGTGAGTAGCAATAAAATGAGCATAATCCATCCCAAGATTATTCTAAAATGCACTACCATTTTACTCCGCTACTCAAAATGGTAATGATGTTATTATAATTGTATGTGGACAAATGAATGTTTTTCGTCCAACAGGTATGGGGCATATTGTTGCTATGCTCTGCAGAAAATATGTCAATCCACAACTGTCCTACAGCTTTCATATAGTATCTTTTGACTCATAGAAAAAAGCAATAAAATTTCATAGAAATATCAATAAAATTTTACTTATAGTCCCAGTTCCTTTAAAACACACATTTTTGCTGTTTAATAAATATCTAATTTCTAAATCTGCTATAAGATCAAATTGCCTCATTCAAGCCATCATCCAAACAAATGTTTTTCTTGGAAAACATGCTATTTAAAAAGACAAAAAGCTTCCACGTAAGCTCAGGAACCACATCAATAGCTTCCTTTGAGCCTGGGTGTCCCATAAATTTTCAGAACAACTAACAGTTTTGCTTGTGAAAGCACAGCATGGCAATTCAGCTTCTCTGGAATTGAAGCACTATGCTGAAATTGCCCTTAGAATCAGACATTTCAAAGACTTTGGTGCAATATCATTTTAGTCTAGATAAATAATTCAGTAGAGGCTATGAAAAATTAACCAGAGAAGGAATTTCCATAGGATGAGTTTATAATCAGAAAAGTATAGATTCTACCATTGTTAAGCTAAGGATATTGGTGCTGGGATGTTTGCAGGGGCAATCAGTTCACCTCTTGAGTAATACTGATCATGTGTTTACCTCATAACAGCAAAGCTTGTCTTAAATCTTCTGCATGTGCTTTTTTCCTTATGATTCCTAATGGCTGAAGTCCACATGCTATTTATCCCAGGCTAAAGTAATCTGAATTGCAGCAGAGTATGTGGGCTGTGGACTTCTGCCAACAGGAAAAATGCATGTGCACTGAGAAGAGAACAAAGTCTTTGTTTCAGAGGCAGGCCACACCTATGGTGCAACAAACTTTACATCTATGGGAGCAAAGTAAGATCGCAAAGAGCATGTGTCCTTTAAAAAAAATCATATGCCACACAAAATATTTGAACTATACATTATTACATAATAGATTCCAACAACATATAAAATGTACAAGGTGACCTGCAAATGCAAAGAGTACAAAATGCTAAATACCTGACCTAACATAGGGGGGGTGCAGACTGCTAGAAATAGTGCAAATTGAGTCTACTTTTAGGGTTAGGGTTAGGGAATCATGGGAACTGTATTTTATTGTGGCACCAGAGCTCTCTGACAGAGAAGGCTCAATGTCTCAGAAAAAAAATCAATTCCCATGATTCCCTAGCATTAACTCTAACCCTAAAAGTGGGCTCAATTTGCACTATTTCTGGCAGTCTGCAACCCCCCATACTCTTTGTTTGTTATGTACAAGATAACAAATGTACAAGCAATCATCCCAAGCAGAATGCTACATAAATAAAGCCTTCTTTAAAGAATAAAAATAATGACTTCATTATTAAAGAATACAGCATCTTTGGGACCTGGAAGATCATTTCTGTCTATCAAGGCTGCAGAAATACAGAAATCTCTAGGGATTAAAATGCACAACTCTATAGAATGCAATCAGGATGGTAACATTTTCATGTTTCATTCCTTTAATTCCAGCACTTTACCATTTTTCTCAATCTTACCATTTACTATTTTTCTCAATCTTAACTTATTGGAGTGTTCATAAGTTTGTTGAACATCCTTTTCAGTGCATTGTCTTAGGCACTGTTTATATTTTCTAACATACAAATATAATATTCGTATTAAAAATAAAAACATCCTGGCAACAATTAAATGCAGTGTATATGCGGCAGAATTTAAGAATTTCAAAATCGGCTACAATCCTGTGCACGACTGCCTGGGAGTAAGAGCCCTGAGGAATAGGACTTGTTTTTGAATAAATAGGTAATATCATTGTGCTGCATGAAATAAATGCTTTGTGAATTATTAAGGGCCATTTCTGAAAACACTGGTCTGTGGTAGCATGCGGCTTGTACATAACTATGCTGACAGGCATGGCAAAATGTGGGCATGAAATGAAAGGCTGGCATATCAATGATGGGGAAAACACAAAGAGGCAGCACTGATGTGTCACTAGAATAATGTGCCATTTCCACATACTGTATTTTGCAGCTGTGAGAAGAGCTTTCCAGTGCTTATTTTAGGCCAAAGTAACATTGTAAGAATTGGGTTTCACCCATCTTTGGCACCTGAAAGTGCCTCAGACTTCTAGCTCTGGCAACAGCCCAGAGAATTCAGAGGTTTGGGACTGAGACAGATCTGTGTAAAACCCATTTCTCACCAAGCTTGTCTTGATTCAAACAGAAACCCTGTGAATGTACTCTGAGTGCCCAACATTTCAACTATGTCTTCAAAATACAGAATCATCCTTCTCTATAAAATCTTTGACATGATCAAAGGCAATCAGCCAATTCCTGTGTATTTTTGGTTAAATAAATCACAAAAGTTGACAAAGCATATTACTTTTAGTTGTTTTCTCCTTTTCCTTTGTAAGATATGATTGTCAACAACATATTAACAATACCAGCAGACAAATGAACTGCTACTGTACTAGGTGGTACCAACGGAAATATCCAAACTGTTTGCTTACTTCCTTAATACCTCGCAGTCGCAGACCAACTCCTTCCTTAATTCCTCACAGATATCAGCCATTTCACATATACAATACATGTGTTATGAATGTAGCAATCTTGGTATCGCCCCCAACCCCCATTTTTTATCATGAGTACATTTCCAAAGGCATAAATTAGGGAAATTTAACTCCATTGTTATAACACAAAATTAATACTATTGGCACACTGTCAGTGTGAAAGGCTGAAGTCAATGTACACAGTTCTCTAACAAGACATAACTGTTACTGCTAGTTAGTTGTGTACATAGTGGTACTCCCTTATCAGCAAAATCACGTGAACATTGTTGATCACAAAAACACTGTATCATGCAAAACAGTTGCTAAATAACTACTGAAGGCATTGACAGAATGCTCCTCTAAGTAGAGGAGAAAAGAAGTTAACATTGATCCTATTATTTGTGAAAAGGATGGCTGTATGTAGTTCACCTTAGACTGCATTTCCCAGCCTTCAGAAGAAGTTGAACAAGATGTTAACTGAAAGAGAAAATTAATACAAGAAAAGAAAATGTGGTAGCTTAGTCACAAATAAAAAGGAAACTATGATTAGCTCTAGTGTTTCTGCATACATGCAGCTTACATATAAGCAAAATGCATGTGATGAAAAACTGCAATGATATTATGGTGTTTCTTGGTAGTTTAAATGATCCAACTATTTTGGATTTAATTCAGTCTCAGACCATCACAACATTCTCTTTCCAACACAACTTCCAATACTCTTTATTACTCCTTTATATCCTTCAAAACTAAATAAGCAATATTTTGATAGTTCTGCATATATAGCATGCACATGGAGAACATGACCTTCACTGATGTGAAATTGAAAATAGCTGTTATGTGCTTAGGATGAAAATCATTATCTGCCCTCTACATTCTTTCCTTTCAGAGTATTATAGCTATGAAATAAAAACCATTTTGCCTGATGTAGTCTCACAATTCTCAGAGGGAGAGACTGCAAGAGCAGGAGCCAATCACTTTCTACATCCTAAATCTTTTAGAAAACAAAATCCAAGCAAAATCAGGTCAAAAGTGAATCCCTTTGTTTGGCAAAGATTAGTAACATGTCAAAATGATTTGACAAGATTTGCTCTATGTACCCTGGATCTTTTAGTCTGTCCATGGAAGTGTACACACCCTTTGCCATATTACCAGAGTGTGTCATGTAAAATATGTGCTGTCTGTAGGAATATGAATGCATATGTACAATATGTTTGTGTGAAAGGGTGCACCTGCAACCATTGACAAATACATTCTGAGAAAGTACACAAAATAAACCATTGATGTGGTTGTGTTAACACTGATTCTAAATATGAGGTGTACTTGGGAGACCGACTGATTAAATAGAACTTATTGCCAATGAAGCATCCTAGAACTCAAAATTCTGGCTCTAAGTAGAGGAGAAAAGAATATATGGAGTGAAAGGCTAAGATTTGATTCTTGCTTCCCTCCTCTTGGACAATGGAAGACATGACCCGTCCCAATTACAAGTAGATTGCATATGACCTACAAAACATTAAAAGCAGTATTCCACTATACACTAGGATCAAATGGTTTGATGATCATAACCTGTATCTGCATGACCCCAAGTAAAATATATTATTGATTGAAATCCAAATTAGCTACTTACGTTCTTGGAAGAGACATGGTCTAGCCTAGTTAGCTTTTGTTTTGAACAGCTATATCACAATATGCTTTTGAAATGACTTCAACCTAACTGCTACACTTTCAAAAGCAGTTTTTAACTATATGTCACGCAGGCTGCCGTCTGAGAAAATAAGTGCAAAGATCCCTTAGGATCACAGAACTAGTTCCAAAATTCTTTAGAACTTGACCACTGTGAATATCATCTTTGGCTGCATTCCAAAAAGCCACTTAACTAGTCCGCTATGCCCAAGGGTGTGGTGTTGGTTGTGTTTCTCGCCCCCACACAAGCAAGCCACTTAAGAAATGAACCTTCTTTAAAAAGCAATTTATGATAGCGTTTTTTTTGGGGGGGGGCAGGATTGTCAGCTGTTTGTAGTTTTACAAAAGAAGTGGGGAAATCCTGTTGCAAGTTCCTGCATGTACCTAAAGTTGCTGTTTAGGAACGTGGCCTTTGTAAATAAACATGCTGGTTCTTCTCTGAAATCCTAAATACCATTTAAATCAATGAGATAAAAGCAACCTAGCTGTGAGCAGGCTTACAGGTTTCACATTTTCTACGTTTCCTCCTTAACATGCAGCCATAATATGGTACTCTTAAATTTCTATTTTGTATACTTGCATTTACTTTATGTAAAAAAGGGCAATGTAAACAGACTGTTAACTAGATGAAATTTAGCTGACTTAAGTAAATTTAAGATTTTCTAGTTCATGTAATAAATGGTTTTTCAGACAAAGTTTTGATTTTTTAAAAGAAATATGCATTGTCTTCCAGATGTACTGAAACAGCACTCTAATGTTGTTCTATTTTTATTTTTACACACAGTCATTCCATTACATCTCAATGAGGCTTTTTCAATCTAAATTGAAATAGGTCTTTAGGCACATCATGTGATGCTGTTACACTGAAAAGATGTCAATACAGTAACCACATTTTTGTAGCACTGCTCCTATTCAGGGGCCATTATGATATCTGTAACCTCCAATATGATAAAACTGTTTAATAGATTAACAGTTTGCCATTTTCCCTCTCTTTTTTAAAGTAAAATAATATTTAAGTCTTAATTCAGAGGAGGAGGAACTCAGCTTTGTTTAATGCCCCAAATTGATTTCATTACCTCTTGAAATATACAGTATGTGTTTATGTGTGTGTATACACACATATATATTAAATGGATGTGGAACCTTAGGCAGTAACCCTGCAAGTGACTAAACCAGTGTCTATCTTATGCTTGAAAACATGGGATTTGCAAAAGAATATGAAAATGTTGGCATTGTGCATGCATCACTTTTGTAAGATTAACAGAATTGTTTTTCCTGGGGTGTTAAAGCCCATATAAAATTTTCCTCTACTTTTAAAGGTCCATACGTTTAGAATTGTAAAATTATCCATCTATAAAAACTAACTTTGCTTCAACTCTAGTAAATACAGAAAGACATTTTAATATAAAAAACAGTAGCACTAAATTTAACATATGCACCTATTTATACATGAAGAACAATTTAATGTATAAATTTTGTAGTTGTCTCTATAGTGGCATTTAGGAAAATTATTTCCTTGAACCTGATTATTTTATGCATCAGAAAAACATTGGTGTAAACATCTGAGTTCACTAGATGTCTTCATTACCCACTTACATTAGGACAGATCCAACACAAACAGACAAACAAACAAAAATATCTCTTATTATAGAAATCCACCTAACTCATTAATCAGCTACCTTTCACCAGTTGAAGCTCTTGCTGGTTGACAGTACTGTACTCTCTAAATTTCAGGTTAAATACCTGGAGTTTTACTGCTGTTGCTTTTATTATTATCATTATTATTATTTTGCTTGACATTTTTGCACAGTATTAGAGCAGGCATCATTTTTCAGTATAGGCAAAAATATTTAAAACCAAACTATTACAAAACTAAAACCATCATATACATTGGAAAGCTTCTTTTGGTCCTCTCTCTCTTATAGCTCCATCCGTGTTGAAGAATTCATGGCACGTGTTTGTATTATTGATTATATTCCCAAAGTCTTGCTTTCACAAAAGGCATGGAAAAGTGGTCTCCCAAATGGTTTAGTGCTTCAGTAATCAGATACAAATGTTTAAAAAGTGCTCAAAAAGAACCTAATATAACATATACACTTTATATATGTGGATGGAATTCAGAAGCACATGTCCCTTGTATTCATAGAAGAGACACATGTAAGATGTCTTCCTTTAGGTGATGCCAAACCACTTACTAATGAGTTTCTGTAAAAGACTTACATGCTCAACTTTACTTTCTCCTATTTTTTGGCACTTTCATGATATGTGGCTGCTTTACCTGTTGTCCCTGCTAAGCTCCGGTAACTGGCCCGGTGTACAAGCACTTTAGAAACGGGGATTTTTGTTCTTGGGACCTCACTTTTGATAGGCTGATGGTGTGCAATGTGATGGCTGTTACTGGCATCTGGACCATGGCTGCTATGTGGTGATGTAAAATGCTTGATACTGATGGGTATCTTGGAGTCCTTGAGTGAAGTTGTATGGGTTTTGACTGGACATGTGGTCATTACCGGAGAAAGTGGCTTGCCACAAGTCACAGGGGTGACGTCTTCTGCAGAAGTCATGGTGGCTGTGTTTTCATCAGGATCAGTATATAGATCATAGAGAGCATCACCACTGTAGCTGTCCCTTGGAATCACCTCTTTCTGGATATTGTTGGTA
Organism: Phrynosoma platyrhinos; assembly: GCA_020142125.1. Classification (NCBI taxonomy): domain Eukaryota; kingdom Metazoa; phylum Chordata; class Lepidosauria; order Squamata; family Phrynosomatidae; genus Phrynosoma; species Phrynosoma platyrhinos. The sequence continues at coordinate 150,148,146 of JAIPUX010001232.1, read as the reverse complement.
TGGTCCTCCTCGGGTCCAGGTGTGGTAGAATCCCAATAGCCCTCATCACTGCTGGGGATAGCTTCCTGTTGCTCCTTTTCTCTGCTTTTTTGCTCTTCTTTGTGGCTGTGGTTGAAACCAATGTGCTGCCCAACCTTGGATTCATCCTGTACCCCTTTGGCACAGCCGCCATCTTTGGAGGCCCTGGGGGATTCCTTCCCTCTCAACATCTCCGGAGGCTTCCCTTCTGTCTGTGACAACAGATCCCAGAATTCTGGGGCGCATGTGTCCCCCACCTGTTCGGGGCTGGCCATCTCCTCTCCTCCACCTTGGTAGGTCACCACACCTGGAGGCTTTTTGGAGGCCCCCACTTTGTTGATCCCAGGAGCGCCCTTGTCACTTCCGAGACCTCCACCGCCGTTGCCGCCACCGCCCACATCATCCTCCGGGTCAGCGATAATGTCCCCACATCCTGTAAGAGAGTCAAAGCTTTTCAGTGAAGTCACGTCAGCAAACATCAAACAAATACGGTCAACGGATGGCTCAGAGGGTGGATCAAGAGAGGAAGGGTCGGGGGCCGCCGTCTCTTGGCTGGGTTCAAGAGGGGGGGAAGGCTCGGTGGGGATGTCACCTGTTATGGCCGGCTCCTCCTGGGTCGCTTGACCGTCCTTGTCATCGTTGTCGGCGGTGGTGGTGGTGGTGGTCTCCAGTGGCTTGGCGTGGCTCTCCTTCTCCTGGGACGGGATCCTGGGTGGCTCCTCTCCTTGGCTGGCGGGCAATGGCAACTCCTGGGCATCCTGAGGGGCCACGGCTTGAGGGTCCTGAGGGTCTGGTATAGAGTGCTTAATGGTTGTCACTGGGGGGCTCCTGGGACTTGGGGGTCGAGGTGGTACCTCCTCCTTGATGCACTCCAGGCTGGCAGTGAGGGAGCCTGGCATGAGGATGGCGGCTGGACCCTCGGAGCTCTCTTCTCCGGCCTCTTCTTCCTTCTCTCTCCCTCCTCCTCCTCCTCCTCCTGGCTTGTCCCTTCGGGGCCACCTCATGCTGCTGAAGAGCCCCTTCAGCCCCCCGCGGCCCTTCGGCCTCTCGCCCCCTTTGCCGTTCTTCCTCAAGAGGGAGAAGAAGCTGTGAGACTTGCCCACTGAAGGGGAAGAGGAAGGAGGAGGAGGAGGAGGAGGAGAACAGGAGGCGGCGGCGGCGG
>JAIPUX010001232.1:150124751-150143828 GCA_020142125.1 Phrynosoma platyrhinos | reverse complement strand
GGGGAGGATTGTACGGGAGGAGGCGGTCCCTGAGATAGCTTGGACCCACATTATATACACACACACACACTTGTCCCTCCACATTTACTAGGGTTAGAGGCACAGGACCCCTGTGGATGTGGAAAAACTGCAAATAACAAAACACCATTTTTCCCTGAGAGAACACCTCTAGGAATCTAGGCCTTCCAGTGCAACTCTGTAGTCAGCATCTGCCAGACATTGACCATAGAACTGCACTAGAAGAGCTACAAATGCCTAGTGGAGTGTTCTCTCTAGGAATCTCTAGGTCCTTCAGTGTGACTTTTGGTTAAAGTTGATCACAGAGTTGCGCTGGAGGACCTAGATATTCCTAGAGAACATATTAATCAAAGCCACAAAAGTCAAAGCCGCAAATGTGGAGGGACAAATGTATACGCATACACACACCACATACACACACACACACGAAAATGTACCTTTCAATAATGATTCTGAACTCAAGGGTTGGTTTCAGGATAGATCCAACATCTGGATCAATCTGGAGAGCTGCTGCCAGTCAGAACAGAGTATACTGACCTAGTTGGAAAAATATTTGCAGCCTGTGTATAAAATGTAATTAGCAGAGCATATTCTATCTATTCAGATTTTCACAAAATCTTTTAATGCAAACGTTGCTGATCCTGAACAGTTTTGTTAGGTGCCTGCTTTTGTCAGAATATTTTGCATCCACAGGGTGTGTTGGCTTGAATGATTTCCGTGTGTGTGTGTGTGTGTGTGTGTGTGTGTGTGGAAAAAGTGTCCAGAACAAAATGTTTATCACATGTAACTCTTTCAAAAATTATTCTAAACTCAGGGGTTGGTTTCAGGATAGATCCAACATCTGGATCAATCTGGAAAACTGCTGCCAGTCAGAATAGAAGATACTGACCTAGATGGAAAAATATTTTCAGTATGTGTACTAAATATAATTAGCAGAGTATATTTTATCTTTCCAGACTTTCACAAAATCTTTTAATGTTGGTTGCTTTTGTTCACATCATGAAGAGTACTGCCAGAGTGGTATTGTTCTTTATTATTATTAATGGTGGACTACTATATATATCTGGAATCTAGGTCAGAGAATGTGCTATGTGAATTTGCTATAGGGCTTTGTGGTGGGTTGGGTTTTTTCCTTTACTCTCAGGAAGAAAAAGCTTCAGATGTTACTGCCAGAGGTCTTGCGTTTAGTGCTCATTGCCAACAACCCACCCACAGCTGCCACATTACATAATGCAGATATTCACACAAAACTATTCTTTCAGAGCCCAAGTAAACAGAAGCCCATGCTGGGAAAGTGAACAACAACAACAACAACCCTACACACAAATCCAGCTGAAAGCAACTGCTGAATATAATAAGTCAAAGTTTAGACACGACAAAAAGGCATTGTGAAGCATTTCCATCTGACAGTGCAATTTCTTCAAAATTTTGAAGAAATAAATGTTACTTTTTGCCATGTTGTGCACAACAGGACTGGCTCCAGGTCTGAGGGGAAACCTTTAAAAGTGCCTTTTTATTCTGCCTGCTCCATCATCACAAATTGACCTCAGAAATGGCAATATTCCAAAACCTGTGGCAGCATATTTCAGTCTCCCAAGAGGCAAGTTCCAGTCTACTATGAGAGGCTGGAATCTGATAATGTTTCTTATCACACTAAAGGTGTTGATTGTTCTGTTATCACAACAGTTTTTGCATACAGCCAGTGTTAATAATGTAATTGTTACTGTCTATACTGAGTGCATTGGATTTGCTTTTGATCTCTCACAAACTACTATATTATAATGTAATGTGTAATATATAGATCACACATTATTTTATATATGAGAATAATGGATAACATTTTATACAAATGTTGAAGTCAGTTATAGTTCCTGAAAGCCACATGTTGATAACCAATTTGGCTGATTTATTCATTTTAGCTGATTTTAGTGTGTGAGAGATCCAAAACACACTGTAGAAATAATCCACTTTGAGACCATTTTAACTGCCCTTGCTCAGTGCTAGGGAAGTCTGGGAACTGTAGTTTTGTGAGGCATTTAGTCTTCTCTGTTAGCTCTGGTGCCACAATAAACTACAATTTTCAGGATTCCCAAGCACTGAGCCAGGACAGTTAAAGCGGTCTCAAAGTGGATTATTTCCAGTTTCTGCCTGAGTGTACTATTTATAAACTGCCCATGGGCTTTTGGTAGCTAGGTGATATTTAAATTAAATAAATGCTCATGGTGTAATACATTTGTTAATCTTTAAGGTATAACAGGACTTCGTTATTTATAGTGCAGCGGTTCCGAAATTTTGGTCCTCCAGATATTTTGGACTTCAACTCCCAGAAGCCCCAACCAGCTTGGCCAACTGTCAGGAATTCTGGGAACTGAAGTCCCAAATATCTGGGTGATCAAAGTTTGGGAATCACTGTTATAGTGGATGGCACTCTTGTGGGAAATTAAAATTATAGGTAGTTCCCCAGCTGAACTATCTAGTATGGGTAGTTCAGGGAGAGCTTCCTTTGGATGTCAGCAGTTGTCCTAGGAATCCAGGTGCTGATGCTGGTCATGAGATACAGAAACACCGGTGTCATATTATAAATAATGGTGCTGAGATGCACACAGTAAGCCAGCAAGGGCAGCTCTCAGCTACACAAATATAGAAGGTTTGTGGGCAGTTTGGTTGTGGGTATCTGCTTGGGCAAGTCACACACTCTCAACCTAAGAGGAAGGCAATGCTAAACCTCCTCTGAACAAATCATGCCAAGAAAACCCCAGGGTGATAGGATCACCTAAGGGATGCCATAATTTGGAAACAACTTGAAGGCACACAACACACATACATTATCTGCTGTTACCCATTTGTTCATGACATATTATTGCTATCCATGTGGATATCTATTATGATTTGAAGGATTGACAATATAGCACCTTTAGTATATATACACACAAAAGCCTTCTTTATTATCTTTTATCTCCTGTTCGAATTGTCTATGGATGACAGCAATTCCAAGATGCAATGTGACCACCCTTGAGATAGAGTAAAAGAAAACAAAGAGGGGATTGTTCTGGGCAGAAGGGTAACATGGCTCAGATGATAGAGTCAAGAGACTTGAGACTGTCCTACTTCTTTGCCTCTTGATAAATCAAGACTATTACTAACCACCTTACAGAATTGTTGAGAGGTATGCAATAAAGAGGCTAATTTTCTCTTCTAAAAAGTGCTGTGATGAGCCAGAAATAAAGACAGATGAAAAATTATTACCAAAAAACACAATTTACTATATGAACTGTCATCTAGTGGTGGTGGTTGGAGCAAGAAATGAATAGACAGGACAGGTATAAGCCTTTTTCTTTAGCTTTACAGCAATTCCCAGTAGGCTCTGAGCAAAAAGAGATTGAAGCCATGTAGCAAGAGGCAAGGGACCAGCTCAGTGAAGACTTTTTTTTTCTTCTGAGGTCAGTTGTTAGACTGTTGAATAAAACAAATCTCCCTCCAGGAATAGAGAGAAGTTATTTTTTAAAAAAATAACTACAGTTATAGTACAGTTATAATTTAGCTTATATTAATATAAAAATAGTCACCTGTGGTACAAATCACATTCTACACCTTTGTATATCTTTGTTGCCTCAACACACAACAGAATGAAAAATAGAGTGGGCCATAATTTTGTCATTTCTGTACCTATAAAAGTAACTTAAAAGTTATCATTGTTCTGGAAAAGTAATGACACTATCCTCACTTAAATTACAATCTTAATGAAATGTAGTCATACCTGTGTTAGTAGGAAAATGAATTAATTGCAAGCAAGCATTTGTAACAGTAACATCTGTTCCCAGATCCTTCTACAGTATGGTTTCTCATCCCCTGCTCCAGCAAAATTTTGGCTTTTTCAGCTCTTTATTTCTCTCTCGGATGCATATGTTAAGGGCACATTCATATTTTTTAAAAGACCGGATTTGATTTGTTTGCTTTGAAAGACTGGATCCATTGCTCCCTTGGGAAGAGTAGCTTCATGATTCTCACAGGAACTAGCCAAAACTGCATCACAGTCTTCTCTTGGAAAACAGGTTGCTCATTGGCTCTGATCAATTTCTATATATCTACTTAAAAAGAAGTTACCATAAATCCACAGCAAAATCTCTATTCAAGGCGTGTAAGTCTGTCTTGGCCCTGAAAGCAAATGTGGTGCAATGGTTAGAGTGTCCAACTATGGCAGGAATATTCAGATTTATCTCCAGAATACGAAAGAGGGAGACTCCAAAATATGGAAGATGTGGACTAAGCTTCTCAGAAGAGGGATTTTTTTAAAAAATGAAATAAAGAAATAGTGACCTTGGGCAGTCACATGCTCTCAGCCTCAGGAGAAGGCAATGGCAAACCTACTCTGAACAATCTTGCTAAGAAAACCCCATGATAGAGTCACCATGTTGGAAACTGTAAGAACTGAGTTGCTCATCTGCACAGTCACCTGGCATGATTCACAACCTAAAGCAAGGTTAGGCAATTTGTGGCCCTCCAAATACTGTTGGAATGCAACTCCCATCAACCATTTTGAAGTCATTTTCAAAGTCATTTTGAATTTTGATCCTGTCCTCTGGGGTATTAGTTACTCCTCCTAATTTGGTGTCATCTGCAAATTTGATAACTATGCCCCCAATACAGTCATCCAAGTCATTAATAAAGATATTGAATAGCACTGGGCCCAGGACAGAGCCCTGTGACCAGTGGGGTGCAATTTTAGGCTGCATCAGTAGAAGTATAGTGTCTAGATCAAGAGAAGTAATAGTGCCACTCTATTCTGCTTTGGTCAGGCCTCACCTGGAATACTGTGTCCAGTTCTGGGCACCACAATTCAAAAAGGATGTGGAGAAACTGGAGCATGTCCAAAGGAGGGCAACTAAAATTGTGAAGGGTCTGGAAACCAAGCCCTATAAGGACCGACTTAGGGATCTAGGGATGTTTAGCCTGGAGAAGAGATGGTTAAGAGGTAATATGATAGCCCTGTTTAAATATTTGAAGGGATGTCATACTGAGGAGGGAACAAGCTTGTTTTCTGCTGCTCCAGAGACTAGGGCCCGAAACAATGGATGCAAGCTGCAAGAAAAGAGATTCCACCTCAACATTAGGAGAAACTTCCTGACAGTAAGGGCGGTTCAACAGTGGAACACACTCCCTGGGAGAGTAGTGGAGTCTCCTTCCTTGGAGGTCTTTAAGCAGAGGCTGGATGGCCATCTGTCAGGGATGCTTTGATTGGGAGTTCCTGCATGGCAGGGGGTTGGACTGGATGGCCCTTGTGGTCTCTTCCAACTCTATGATTCTATGATTCTAACCCTAGCCAGCGCAGTCAGTGATGACAAATCTTTGGAGCTGCAGACCACCAAGTCCTGGAGAGCTGCAAGTTGCCCACCCTGACCCAAAGGAAAATATTGTCATAGAAATAATGGGAAGTCATTCTTTTGAATATCTTCCTCTAAACAGGGATTGTCTTCAATATGGATTGTTTTAAAACTAGATATAAACATAGTTTGTTCATGTTGTTCTTGAATAGGGGGATTTACTTTTAATTAATAATATGCTGTGCATTGACCTACTGCATTTCATTTAAACCCTCTCTGTTTAATCCCTCCATAGCATTGTATATACTGTGACTGGGCTCTCTAAGAATTGCAGTACTCAATCCGAGATTTATTTCCACAAGGATTATTGCCAATGTTGGGATTTTAATTTCTTAGATGGAAAAGACAAATGGCTGACCCAAACAAGTAAACAAATAAAAATCATGTAAAAGCAATCTTTTTTACTCTTTCCATGGTTACAACTCAGAAGAGTTATGTAAGGTTAAAACACTGCTATTGCAAATGAATCTCCTGTAAATAACTTCACCAGAAACACTGAAATAAAATTACTAGGGCCCCTACCATTATATTGTATTGTTCTACACATTAAGTTACCAGGGCTCCTAGCATCATATTGCTCTAACCTACACATTAAATTGCCATGGCTCCTAGCATTATATCATGGAACCATGGAATCATAAGAGTTGGAAGAGACCTCAAGGACCATCCAGTCCAGATCCCTGCCATGCAGGAACTCAAAATCAAACTATCCCTGACAGATGGCCATCCAGCCTCTATTTAAAGACCTCCAAAGAAGGAGAATCCACCACTTTCCAAGGGAGTGTGTTCCACTGTCGAACAGCTCTTACTGTCAGGAAGTTCTTCCTAATGTTGAAGTGGAATCTCTTTTCCTGTAGCTTGCATCCATTGTTCCATGTCCTGTTCTCTCGAGCAGCAGGAAACAAGCTTGCTCCATCCTCAACATCATGTCCCTTCAAATATTTAAACAGGGCTATCATATCACCTCTTAACCTTCTCTTCTCCAGGCTAAACATATCCAGTTCCCTACGTCTCTCCTCATAGTACATATTGTACTATACAGAGGTAAAATAAGTACTTTTTTGTGACTACGAATGGCTGTGCAAGTTGGAGAATTCTGAGAGCTCCTGTTCCCAGCTCTCATATTTTTTCCAGGGTCTAGTACTATCATGTACATTAGATTACCCTGGTTGCTAGCATCATATTGTATTGGCATATACACATTAAGGCCATGTTCTTAATGGCTCTTTTTCATAACCACTTTATCCCAATAATTCTGCACTTGCATATAAAAACATATATTCTTATGTTCCCCTTCCCTTAAGTAGTAGAACCCCTATACTGGGCTTTTTAAATATATATATATTTATTAAATAAACCACACAAATACAACAAATAATTATATGCTCATATATCCATATCCTCATATTTCAACACATTATCTATACTTCATTGTATAACAAATACTACAAATAATTACATGCATATATATATATATAATTTCAACGTGTTATCTGCCCTTCATTGTATAACATCTTATACCATTTATCTTAATCTTCTTGTTTAATCTTAGATCTTATGTATTTTCTCAAACTTTCTTTCTTCCTTTCACATGCATTTCTTTGCTTCACTTGCTTCCATTCATTACCTTTCACAACATTCATTGTCCTTATCATTTTTCCTTACCCTTTCTTCCTCATCCTTTCCTCATTTAGATCTCTTCCTTTCAACTTTCTGACCATTCTATCCTCTCACTTTTGTTAACCCTTGTAACACTTATTCCAAACTTCAAATTACTTCTTTTTAGCCCTTACTCATGTGTAACTTCCTTTGAATGGAGGTTACACAGGGTTGCTCACAGGTAGAGAACAGAGCTTAAACTCTCTATCAGGGAGCCAAAGTCTACAGTTCTCATATTAGTTCAGAGAGGAGACAGCCAGACCCTTCAATGCTTATAGACCCCAAATCCAGTGGACGCACTCATATTACAATGTCTTTCTCTTCACAAGTAGACACCTAGGACCCTTTCACGCTGCGCAGTTATGAAACTATGATTTCACTATAACTGCCACAGCAATTTCCTATGGAAATGCAGCTTAAGATGGAATAATCAGTATTCTCAGCCAAAGAGTTTTAGTGCCTGCCCAAACTACAAATGCCAGGATTTTGTAAGATGTTGCCTTGGCAGTTAAAGTGGAATTATAGTGCTACAATTGTGTGGTGTGAATGGACTCTTAGATGACATCATCCTTGCCTGTCTTGCCAATACCATTAAGACAATCCAAACAAAGTATCCTGGCTCCTTTGAATCAATTTTGCAACAATTATCTTTTGTAATGTGAAAATGTACATGCCAATTAACATGTGAAACTGCTTTATAAGGTTATTGGTCCTTTTAACTCAGTATCTTTCCTCAGCCTAGTGACCTCTAAATATGTTGGAACATAGTGCTCATCATTTCCAGTCAGCTTGCCAAGAACATCAGATTAGGAGAGGTAGACTGGTCTATTGCAATAGGTAGGTGTTTTCTGGTGTTATAGGTCCAAAACACACTGCAGAAATAATCCAGTTTAAGACTGTTTTAATTGCCTTGACTCAATGTTAGGGAATCCTGGGAATTGTAGTTTATTGTGGCACCAGAGCTCTCTGACACAGATGGCTAAACATCCACAAAGCTACAGTTCCCAGAATTCCCTAGCATTGAGTCAGGGCAGTTAAGGAAGACTCAAACTGGATTATTTCTGCAGTGTTTTGGACAATAGTCAGAGGTACCAACCACTCAAGATCCTTTTAACTAGAGATGCCAGGAGTTAAATGTGGAATCTTCTGCATGCAATGTATGTACTTAGCCCACTGAGTCATGTGTTGCTGAATATATGCATAAGGGAGTAAATGTGGTAGAATGGAATTGGGGGAGGCAAAGGCACTATGCTATAGCTAATTGTGCATTTTGAACTTTACAGTAGAGGCAAAGTCTTGGAGAGGTACAGTTTCGAGCATACCACCAGAACTGCCCCATACCCTCCAACTGTCCCAATTTAGCAGGGACAGTCCTGATTAATCTTCTGTCATTCTATTTTTAAGCTGCTTTTAAAATGTCCCAGTTTCTCTCAGCTCCTTCCACTTTCCCTCTTATTCCTCACCTTACTATGATTGCTGTAAACTGAGTTGAAAGCACAAAAATAGGTTGTACTCAATTTGCAAGAGGAAAGGGTGGAATCTTCCCCTTCCCAGTATGCTCAGCAAAAGGAAACTGCTACAGTCACTTCTAGCTAATTAAGAACTTTTGCCATCTTGACCACACACTAATTTTGCTTGCCACACATGTCCCAGTTTTCGTCTATCGAATGTGTTTCTATGTTTTCCATTCTAAATTTCCCCCTGCCCCCCCCCCCGAGGCTTTTTAAAAATATTGGCTTGTAAATCAAACAAAATGGTAACATGGAAAAGACATGGGCCTTATCACTCTAGGTTTATCTCCCACTAAAATAGTTGTTTTCAAAAGTGCCGTGCAATTGGGACCGCTGTCTTCCCTATCACACCTTCATAATCCTTTGGGCATTGCAGCCTTTAAAATATTATCACACACAGCATTTAACACTGGCCACCCAGTATTGCCCCTTTTTCTAGTTTGGCATGCATGTAATAATAATAATAATAATAATAATAATAATAATAAGAAGAAGAAGAAGAAGAAGAAGAGAGAGATTCTTTCCCCAGAAATATAAATTAAAAGCAGTTTTATTATTTAAAATGTCTTTTTTCCTTGTGGGGGAAGAGAACTTCTTGATTTGGGATAGACTTAATTAATCGCTGGCAGATTAAAGCCATCAGCTAACGTAGCAATGTCAGTACTTATTGAGTCCACTTTAACTGTCCTGGCTCAGTGCTAGGGGATCATGGGAATTGTATTTTTTTCTGAGACATTGAGCCTTCTCTGTCAGAGAGCTCTGGTGCCACAATAAACTCCAGTTCCCATGATTCACTAGCACTGAGTCAGAGCAGTTAAAGTGGACTGAATCTGCACTATTTCTGGCAGTCTGCAAAGGCCCTTAGTCTGTCAGTAATTAACCAAGTCAGGGAAAGGCAGAAAAATGAAATACATGGTGTTTTAACTGCAAGAGTCTTTTCTGCTTACATTTATGTATGTGTATGTGTGTGTGTCTGTGTGTGTGTGTGTGTGTGTCTGTGTGTGTGTGTGAGAGAGAGAGAGAGAGTCTACTCTGCTGGAAAAGAAGGTGGGGTGGAGAAGCCTTGGTGTCTTCCACCCCTTCTCCTCCCCGAGGACTGGTAAGCAAAAGGCACCTAAGTTACACCTAAAGCATAGTCCACTGACCACCCAAAATTAGCATAAAAGCACAACTGAACTTTTGCACTGGAAATTGTAGCACAACAGAAGCAGGAAAGGTCATTAACAGATTCTTTATGTTAATAAAAAGAAATGGCTTCCAAACAATCTCCCATTGGAGAATAAGAGAAGAGCAATGGTGTCATGCAATAAGACTGAGGCAATAGCGGAACTAATGTGTCACTGTGTTGCTATAATGTCAGGGTGCAATAAGGCTCTTAGTAACCAAGTTACCTACTGTTTTTCAATCAGCAACTTTCATAGCCATTTTAGATTGTCACTGCAAAAAATCCAGTGTGTTGTGTAGGTGCATTTATTCAGAATAACAGTTGTGCTATGTTTCCTTATGAGGTAAGCTTTCATCAGACTAAAGAACGGTCCCCAGTCATTAAACTCATTTTTGTTATTTTTAACTGCCCTTGAGTCGATCTCGACTCATGGTGACCCTATGGATGAGACATCTCCAAGACTCCCTGTCCTCCACTGCTCTGCCCAGCTCCTGCAAACCCATACCCGTGATCTCCTTAACAGAGACCATCCATCTGACATGTGGCCTTCCTCTCTTCCTACTTCCCTCCACCTTCCCCAGCATTATTGTCTTTTCCAATGAGTCCTCTCTTCTCATGATGTGTCCAAAGTATGACAGTCTCTGTTTGGTCATCTTGGCTTCCAGGGAGGTTTCCGGCTTGATCTGCTTTAGGACCCATTTGTTTGTCCTTTTGGCTATCCATGGGACCCTCAGCACTTTTCTCTAGCACCACATCTCAAATGAATTGATTTTCTTCTTATTTTCTTTCTTAACTGTCAAGCTTTCACATACATACTATAGTAATAGGGAATGTGATGGCTTGTATGGTTCTAACTTTTGTGATGAGTTGTATATCTTTGCATTTTAGAATCTTTTCTAGTTCTTTCATAGCCACCCTCCCCATTCTTAGTCTTCGTCTGATTTCCTGACTGCATTAAACTCATGCTGTGTTTTATTTAGTTGACCTATATATATGTTTTCATTAAATGTGTGCATATCTCTTTGTATCTAGTTTTGCTAAATATATATTGCAGAAGGTCATGTTGGTCTGATAACCCCCACCCACCCCTCTCTTTGGTGAACTTGAACACAATGAGGCCCCAAGCAGGGCTAAGAATACAATGTTTAAGCTCACAATTTAAACAGCAGTTGTTGCCACAATGTGTATCTGTTAGGCTAGGCTTCTCCAACTTGGCATCTTCCACATATGTCTCTCATCTCCATCAACCCACACAGCCATGCTGGTTTGGGATGATGGGGGCTATAGTCCTGCAAAGAGAGATGGTGCTGGGTTGCTGAAACCTGTGTTAGTCTAATATGACTTTATTGCTTTTTCAACAAACAGCAAGAAACCCCAATGATGGTTTGGAATACTCCACATAATTGTTTAAAAGCAGCCATCCATTTTCATAATCCGTTTACATGGCAGTGCTAAGTTTATCAAGGGAAACTGCTTCGAAATGTCATAAATGCAGCTTGGAGACTTTCCAGCCAGGTTAGTGATTTTTTTTAAAGTTACATACTTTGCTTTTGGAAATGCACAAGATCCAACAGGTGGGCTAACAGGGGTAGAATTTAAGATGGAAATGGAAGCTTAACCAAAATGGTTTAAGGTAGTTTTAAGGTAATGGTGCTGCCTCCATCTGCAGGATAAAAATTATGCATGCTGCCATATTAGAAATCCTTAATATCTTAATGAACTATGGAGGTCTGTTTTTCATAGGGTTATCATAAGCCAAAGTTAACTTGACAGCATGTAACAACAACTAGTGTATTTATTTTGACTGCCAGCATGTTGCTTTCCTGTAAAATGATAGGTATAGACATAAAAATCCAGTAGTTTTAATCACTCCCAACCATCCAATACCGCAGAAGCAGGGAGCCTTTGGCTTTCCTGATGTTTTGGACATGCACAATCAGTTTGATAAGGAAAGATGGAAGTAGTAAGCTGAAACATCTCAGGCTGCATCTGCACTGCAGAAGTAAAGCAATTTGGCACCACCTGAACTACCATGGCTTAATGCTATGGAATTTGGGGGTCTCTAGTTTTGTGAGATATTTAGCCTTCTCTGTCAGAGAGCTCTGGTGTTGCAACAAACTACAAATCACAGGATTCCATAGCATTGTTATGGCAGTTAAAGCAGTGTCAAATTGCATTATTTATGCAGTGCAGATGCAGCCTGAACGGTTTCACTCTTGCAATACTGTCTTGCTAATAAATTCATTTGTACTGCAAAGAGACTAGCCAGCATACCCAGTCCAAGATGTTTTGCTACCCAAAGCAAAGGCCAGCGTGTCTGCTTCATTCTATAAACAGAAGTCAATTGTGTACTTGAATTCTATTTCAATGTGGACAACAAGATGGTATCTTCTACTGTGCTTGAGAGAGTGGGCTAGCTGCAAAATGATGAATGACTAGTGGAATCAGGAAGAATAACTGGGGGAGCGGGTGTCAGTCCCCAACGTTGTGTTTGGTGGCCAACATTCAAAATCATCTGTCAGTCATGAACCTGCCCACTCCCATGCAATGCTAATAGCAAATAATTTGTGAGAGACCTATTATAGGAATGAATTCAAAGACATAGCTGTGTTAGTCTGGAAAATCAGTATGCAAAGGGATCTTGTAGCACCTTTGAGACTCACTGAAAGAAAGAAGTTGGTAGCATGAGCTTTCATAGATTTGAGCCTATTTCCAAGGAAGCTCATACTACTAACTTACTTGAACCAAAGATGTCAAAACTATGACTAAGCTACATCAGCTCTTAATAATGAGATTCTTCACTGTGGGCGGGGGGTGAAAAATCCCAAGATAACTGAACCATAATAATTTTGCCTGGGGTTCTGCTCTGTATAGAACACATAGCATAATGATTAATCCAGTCCTGACCTTAATGCTCAAGTCATGTGGTTAACTTTGCCTTCTGTTACAAGGGCCATTAAAACAAGTAAAATAAACATGAATGGCTTCCTGCTTTTCTGTTGTTGCTTTTTAAGGCAATACCTTGTTCTTTTTTGCTGCCCTTTTGGCCTTCATATCACTTTGGCCATTCTTATTGGAGGCCTGCAGTTCATTTTACATAGAAAATTAGAGCATGGTAGAATTTGCATAAATATAAACACTGTTCTCCTTGCCATAGGGTGTTGTGAATGTAGCAGTTAGCATAGAAGGATTGTATGGAATTGTTCTGTGGGCTCCAAGCCATGAGACTCAAAAGTGGAGCCTCTGTTTTAAAACATTGTATATCTTAAGTGTAGAATAATAGCAGGAGGTGATAGTCATCACAACAAGGTTTTGCAAATTTCCTTGACTACTGTGGCTAAGACAAGGAACTGAGCTAGACAGATTATTGCTCTGACCCAGTTCTTACATATATGTACTTTAAAAGTTATTTTAAGGGATTACAGTTCCAAGAATACCCAAGACAACATGGGGCACCGAGAAATCAGACTATAATTCTGGGAGTTACAGTCGTCATCATCATCATCATCATCATCCAGTCGCCTCTCCGTTCTTGTGGGGGAACCGTTCCAAACACACACACACACAAAAACCCCTGAAAATCTGGATATTCAAGCCCCATTGACTTGAATGGAAGTGTGCATCCATGGGCATGTGCCCCATTTTGTCCCCCTCTGTTTGCCACTCACAAACGGACGAGGGACACGGACTTGAAGTCCATGAAAATGGAGGGGCAACTAATAATAATAATTCCAAACTCTTTTTAGTTGGAGCAGCATGAATTCTAATGAGAACGAGGGTGGACAAAGACATTTTACTTCCTAATGCAAATGATCCTACTTGATTTATTTTACTGATTAATTGCTTTACTTAACTATTTATATTCCAGCCTATATAATGAATTTTGAACATGTCATACATAAAATCAATTAAACAATTTGAAACCATGATACTTCAACAAGTTAAAACAGGATTAAAAGATTAAAACAGTTTAAAAATACCTGATTACTGACATTTTGGACATAAAGAAGCAACCTGAACTGGCAGTTCAAGCTAACGTTGACACTGGCTATTGGGTAGTGTCCGCCATCACCCATGAGGGCAGCAGTGCAGTTTATAGGGTGCAGGATACACACCACTCTTTCTTTTAAAAAAGGAGACTATCCAGGGAACTCAGGAGTAATGATTAAATGACTCCACCTGCCCACCATCTGCCACCTGCGACAGCTGCCAGTGCTTGTATGCTGGGAGAGATAGACATACACCTGTGTGGCACAAAATGCATGGTGTAGATATAGTGCAGGCATCCTGACTGTGTCAGTTCTTTGGACGTTTTCACACGGGGCTTTTTGAGGAGGCTAGCCGGCCTCACTCCGGCCCCACTCCATCTCCATTTTCCGGGTGTTCACACACACGCGGCGGCAAACCCCGTCCCTCCTGACGTCATCCCTGCGTCAGGCCGGCTTTTGGCTCCGTGTGTTCAAACGCACGGAGCCCTAAGTCCGGCGTCACTCCGGCGGAGGCAGGCTAATTCCTGGCTAACGCCGGCTTCAGGTAATGCCGGGTGGCAAAAGGAATTAGCCTTTCAGCGGCGGAGTCATTCCGGCGTCGGCGGCACGGGGATCCAGCCGGCTTTAGGGGAAGGACTCCAGCCGGCTTTAGGGACCCCGTGTGAAAACGTTCTATGTCAGGTCAGAAGGGTTGCGATTTCCAGGTTCAGCTGGTTTTTCTTTTGCTTCCTATGTTTGATCAGCTACATAATGCAATGAATGTTTCCAGTGAGACCAGACATGATTTAGTCATTTTAAATTGAATCCAACAAACTCATTAATCTGATGTCATCAACTGGGCTCTCGGTGCTTGTGAAATACACTGACTCACATTGTACAGATGCAACAGATCACCTAGTCCAACTCATTAGCCCAAAACATAAGATCCGGTACCTAAAGCATTCCTGACAATGTCTGTCCAAGCTTCTCTTGATATGAGCACAGATTTCATGTCAAATTATCTGTCTGCTGAGCTGCTCTTACAACAAATTTTGTTGTTGTTTTTCAGCCTGGCAAGGAAGAATGAAATGAAGCCTGCCAAAGGCACATCCTTGGACTGCACATTACTTATTCTTGATGTAGGACAGGGGTAGACAACCTTTTTGAGCTGGGGGCCAGGTTGCTGACCCTCAGACAATTGGGGGCCAAAGCACCATAAATAAATATATATTAAAAAATAAAAAATATATTTTTTAAAAAAAAATATGCATGCACACTCTCTCAGCTGCAGAAAAACCATGGCAAAACCCCTGTGGAGATTTTGTCAAGAAAACACCAAGAACAAGTAATAACAACAATAATCAGTATCATCATGGCAGGGGGCGGCGGCAGGACCTGCCTGGGGCCGGTCCAAAGGCCTCGGGGGGCGGCTTCTGGCCCCCGGGCCTTAGGTTACCTACCCCTGATGTAGGACTTTGAGATCTACTACTCTCAAATGAGGAAGTTGTTGTTTTTGTTGTGTTTATTTGTATCCCGCTCTTTTCCCAGAACTCAGAGTGGCTTCACAATATTAAAAAAATGCAATTAAAAACATAGAAAAGAGGTGCACTAAAAAGGAATTAAATTATCACAACGTTAAAATAAATAGCTATTAAAATACATTTTAAAAAGATAAAACTGTATAAAACTTTAAAATGAAAAAACATCCCAAGCCGAAGATTCCAAACACACTTCAAAGGCAGCCCACATAGAGCCCATTACAGTAGTCCGAACAGGATGTAACCAAGGTATGTACCACCATGGCCAGCTCCGGCATCTCAAGCACTCCTGGTCACTGCAGAGACCTGGGCCTCTAGGTTCAAAGCTGAGTTCAGTAGTACCCCCAAACTGCGAACCTGGGTGTTCAGGAGGAGTGTGCCCCATCTAACACAGCTGGATCCCTATTCCCTGATCTGCCTTCCGACTGACCAGGAGCACCTCTGTCTTGTCTGGATTAAGTTTCAACTTGTTTGGCCTCATCCAGTTCATTACTGATAACAGACAGCCTCCTTGGATTGAGGCGGAAAGGAGTAGTAGAGTTGAGTGTCATCTGCATATTGATGACACCGCACCCCAAAACTCCAGACAACCTCTCCCAGTGGTTTCATGTATATGTTAAATAGCATAGGGGACTACACAGAACCTTGAGGAACCCCATAGGCCAATGGCCAGGGGGTTTAGCAGGAGTTCCTCAGCACCACCTTCTGGGTTCGCCCCTCCAGGAAGGAACGTAGTCACTGTAAAACAGTACCTCCAAGTCCTATTCCAGAGAGGTGGCCCAGAATGATACCATGGTCAATGGTATCGAAAGCCACTGAGAGGTACAGTAGAACCAACAGGGACACACACACCCTGTCCAGTTCCCTGTGTAGGTCATCCACCAAGGCTGTCTCTGTTCCATAGCCAGGTCTGAAACCAGATTGAAATGGATCTAGATAGTCTGTTTCATCCAGAAACCCCTGGAACTGGGAAGCCACCACACATTCCAGTACCTTGCCCAAAAATGGTAGGTTGGACACTGGTTGATAACTATCCATTATAGTGGGATTCAGGGATGGCTTTTTTAACAAAGTTCTCACAACAGCCTCTTTTAGGCATGTTTGGACTTTGCCTTGTTGTAGGGAGGCACTGACTACCTCCTTCACCCACTCAGCCAGTCCCCCTTTGGCCTGTTTAGTCAGCCAAGGAGGACAAGGATCTAAGACACATGTGGTGGCTTTCACCTCTCCTAGGATCCTGTCCACATCATCATTGACCATAGCTGTTAGCTGCTGAGAAGAGTGTTTTCTTGACTCATCTCATTATCCATGTACAAAATGGATCCTGCTTATCCCTACACTTGCACTTAATCCTATATTTGCAGTCAATCAGTGTCTTCTAGTTGAAAGTAACACAACATTCTCTACTAACTTTTAACTTCAAGCCTTTAACCAAACTTGGAAATGATTAATTAATTATCTCACTATGTTATTGAAATGTTCAGATTTTCTACTAATATGGCCTAACTCACTAGATTTCTTGATCAACAATGACATTAATTGTATACTTGAACAAGTTAATTATTTTTAGAATATTGGAATGCATTAGAGTGGATGGTTCTTTGTCTGGTAGAAAGACCTAAGAAGAAGGATTGGGAGAAATGTTTCACATGGCTCTGTTGCTAGTGGTTTAACCTGTGTGCTGTATCATGTTTGGGTGAGTGAGAGAAGGATAAGTTCTGAAACCAAATAGAAGCTTGGCTAGGGAGCAAATGAAGAACAGCTGGGATACAATTGGAGAAGAAGAGAAAGGAAGGACAAAAGAAAAGAGTAATGGAATGGAATGGAGTGGGGAGTGATTTGTTTCCTTAGTGCTCATGCAGACATAGCCTTTACAGAATGTCAGGTTCTTTAAGACTGAAAAGGTGGTGGCCTCATCATCAGCATCACTGCATGTGTCTCTGCATGTGTGAATGTGAATGTGTGCATGTTGTGACTCTCTTTAATTCTCTTCTTGTATTGATTTTATCCTGCTTTCTATTGTAATGTGTCTTTACTTTTGCTCAAACAGCACTAGAGAACCTGCATAACTAAAGGCCTAAGCAGACTGCCAGAAATAGTGCACATTAAATTGAGGCACTGCCCTGGCTCAGTGCTAGGGAATCATGGGAACCATATTTTTTTCTGGGACATTGAGCCTTCTCTATGCCACAATAAATTACAGTTCCCATGATTCCCTAGCACTGAGCCATGGCAGTGCCTCAATTTAATGTGCACTATTTCTGGCAGTCTGCTTAGGCCCTAAGTGAAAAGTTTTCCTCCACCAGACACACATTTCTTTTTCTCTTGGCTTCTCCCTCCCCCTACTCCTGCTTTCCATCCACCCATTACTTCAGTGGGTCACATGTTTGTAGAGTTTAGTAAGACTGGAGTTTTTAGTGTGAAGCTGAAAGATTTATTTAGTGCTAAACCCATGTGCCCCGTATGTCTATTCAGACATAAATCCCATTGAACACTTGTCTTCATTATTTATTATTGCCTGCACAATAATAAATTGCTCTTGATTCTTCTGTCTTGGATAATTATGTATAAAGTTGTATTCACCTCCCATTTCCTTATTTTTGGTTTCTCTCTCCATTCTGCCCTTCACCTATCGTACCTCCTTCTTCAATGGATTACAATATTTTGAGAGGGTTGATAAAGATGGCACTTGGAATCAGAAGTTATAAATAATTAAATTCATGCCCTGCCATCTGTATCAGGTGTGTTCTACTATTGATCCTTGCACATCATGATAGGGAATAGGGAGGCAGAGAAGATGCAGTGATTCAGTTTTGTGGATAAATGTCATGCATTTGCCCAGAGGAATTCAGAATAATTCTGATCAAGAATTCTTCAGCCTTGATGAACCAACTGATCTTTGTAGCCAGTCACTTATCCCTACATTTGCAGTCGATTTGTATCTTCTAGTTGAAAGTAACACATCATTCCCTACTAATTTTTAACTTCACTCCTTATTACCCTTTAAGAAACAAGGCATTTGAAGATCTTGTGAACAGTGTACATGTTAGCAAGGGTGGAAAATGGGAGAAAATGTGATGCAGATCAGTAAAAACTGGTAGCTCTTTCTTACCAGACAGCTTCCAGATGTTCTTAATCCTCACCATTTTCAGGCAACAATTGTATTATGGGCACTGTAGTCCATTGGGGTGAAATCCAAGAGAATTTTTTTAAAACCAACCCTTTCAGAGGTGCCAATAACAAAATGTCCCCTTAGTGTTAATGGTAACAACTCTACCACCATCCCCTCCTGTACATCCCATGGTCTGTTCTGGAAACAAAATCTTGAATAACTGACTAACTAGCGCTAATCCAATGAATTAAACTAGATCAGTTATTAGTGGCGATGAATTAATCTCACAATGTCTATCATTTAATGTTATCAAGTCAATTTTCAAATTAACACTTAAGGTTCTGGGCCTTAATAAATATCCTGATTCTTCCACCTATTTGAAACTGTAGATGGGCTTGGATGGGCTAATAGATTTTATCTATTCATAGAATTATAGAGTTGGAAGGGGTCTCATCATGGGCCTTTAAATCCTTCTCTCTGCTCAGAGCAGGATCTCCAGCTAGCATCCCCAGCATATAGCTGTCCAGCCTCTTTCTGAAGAAATCCAGAGCAAGAGACCTATTTCTCTAGGGCAGGGACCGGCAACCTACGGCCCAGGGGCCGGTTAAGGCCCCAGGCCCCGGACCTAGGTGGAAGGTTGCCGCCGCTGCCGCACACCGCCGTCGGGGCGCATTTTTGGCTGCGCTCACTGCGGCCACCATTTTGGAAGTCAAAATGGCGGCCGC
>JAIPUX010001232.1:150043350-150096172 GCA_020142125.1 Phrynosoma platyrhinos | reverse complement strand
GCATTTCAGAAAGCACCACAGAGATGTTGGGTTTTTGGGTTTTTTGGTAGTGGTTGTTGCCTTTTTAAATCACTATGTTGGAAACCACCACTAAAGGATTTAAAACTACCTTTTAGATGCAGGCAGATATATTGGGAGAAGGGGGAGGCAAGGGTATAAAAGAATTATGCAGAAACAAACATGGATTATGGTGCATTAAAGGTAATTTGGATAATGTGGATAACCGCAGATGCACTCAAATCACTAACCGAGATTCAGAGAAACAATTCTTGGAAAGGCTTCTGACTGGAAAGAGAGATTCAATCAAACCTTTTAAAGTGAACCATTTTAAAGTCCCTTGGGAGTTTTCAGTTGCTATTCTGTTATTCAAATTACATTTTTAGCACTCTGTCACATCATTTTTGGTAGCGCACAAGTCCCAGCCTGTATTTTTCCCTTTCGGATGAGCTCCGCATTTCTCAGGCTGTGGTGCTAATGTGTGATTTCCAGTGTATCCCATGGCATGCAGATATGCCAGTTGTCCTTAAATCAAGCAGCAACCTACATCCAGCAAGCCTTGAGTAACTCTCTCTTCAACAAGAGATCAGACAGATATAGCAGAACCATCCTAACTATCTTAAGCAGTGGTTTTCAATCTTTGGTCTTCCAGATGTTTTAGATATCAAGGCCCAAAATTCCTTGCCTTTATTCCTTGCTAGGAATTATGGGAGTTGATGTCAAAGTCATCTCGAAGACCAGAGGCTGAGAACCATTATTCTAAACTGAGCCCAGTTGTACACATCTATATCTGGACTTGTCCTCAGGTGTTCTTCACTGTCTTGCTTCCTCAGATATAAATCCCACTGAATTGAGAACATGTCTTTGAGTAAGAGCCACTGTAGTGTAGTTTCAATATTTGTCTAGGACTTTGGGAGGCCAGGGTTCGAATCCCCACCCTGTTATGGAAACCCACAAGGGGACTTTAGGCAAGTCACACACTCTCAGCTTTGGAGGGAGGCAAAGGCAAACAGCCTCTGAACAAATCGTGCCAAGAAAACCCCATTGTTGCTCTCTTGCCAAGAAAGCCCCATATGCTGCTCTCAGTTATATTAATAGGTTTACGTTTGTGATTGTGTCAGTGGTCTTTTTTTACACAACAAGAAGTCTGTGTAAACATGAGTAAGATTAGGCTTGTAAAATTCCTTAATAAGTTTAATAATAATAATAAGTTGTATTTTTATCCCGCCCCTCTGCTCGGCAATCGGGGCGGCATACAAACAAATTAAAACAGTACACAAATTAAAACATAATTCCATCAACCCAATTCCCTAACCCACCCATCCCTTAAAAATAGATTTGAATGCAACTATAGAGTTAAACATGGTACAGAAATAAAAACAGGCAGAACACTGGGATGGATAACTAAAATGTGATGGAGGGTTGGATGCATCCGGCCTCAGAGGGAGAGAGGCAGGCTAGCTCCATTGGGTCTAGCCTAGACTAAGAAAGATAGCCCTCCCTCCAGTCCATCTGCCATGGTCCAGGCCTTAGAGGGAGAGAACCACTGGACCTGATCCCTTCCCCTACTGCCATTCCTTTCTCCTTTTGAGTCATGTCTTTTAAGATTGTAAGCCTCAGGGAAGGGAAACGTCTAATTAACCATCTGTCAGACGCTCTAAGAGCTTTTGTGGTTGAAGAGCGGGGTATAAATACTCCAAATAAATACATAAAAACCCTTCTCCAACAGTTTTTTGCAGACCAGACGATGTCCTGACTAAAGCCCAAGAGGTAAACTTTCCACCTGGCACTTGTGTTTCTTCTCTTTTTCCTTTTGAGCTGGGCAAGATGGGGTGGGGTGGCTGGCCAGAGTCTAATACCGTTTGGACTGGAGGATCTCCTCACTTGCTGTCATACCTTGAACACAAGTCCCAACTGCCTCTGCTAAACAACTCCTAGACAAGCTGGATGAAAATGGACAGGACCTGAATTAGAATATTTATATTTGTAGCTGTTGCCATTGTTGTGCACCTTCGGGTATTGTGTGACTTATGACGACACTCGAGCGGGGTTGCCATTGCCTTCCTTTGGGGCAGAGTGTGTGACCTGCCCAAAGTTATCCAATGGACTTCCATGGCCAAGCAGTGATTCAAACTCTGTTCTCCCAGAGTCCTGGTCAGACCACTACACAACACTGGCTCCCATCAGAACACACAATTTCCATATGCACTTGATTTCCAGCACCTTATTATGTTCAGGGGAGAAATGCAGTCTGCAACAGCCTTTCATACTGGTGTGTGGCTTTGATCAAGATTGTATCATTTGAATCCACTGTGAATCATTATGAACTATAAAGTTAAATTAAAACACTTAAGTGAGCAAGGGGAAAGAAAAAGCAATAGCAACAATCTGAAGAAATTCCTTGACTGTTTGTAACAAGGGCAGCAGCTACATTTTTGTCATGCTGGCTTCGTTCCCTCTCTTGATAAAGCAGCTGTGGGAGTCTTTGTTGAGCACAGAATAGATGGATAGGCTTCCCTTTTATACTGCTCGACTGCTGGAGTATTGTGTTATCTCAGCACTTGCCAGATGTGCTGTATTACTGCAGGAGTCTGATAAAAAGGTCTTTGGAAAAAGGGGGGGGGGAAAGATAACTGCAGCAGAAGAGAATACACAGGGCCAATTCCTAGATCTTTCTCCTATACTAATGCAAAAGCAGGATGCTATCCTTTCTCATTTCAGCCTGTTCTATGAAGCATTCTGTTAAGAGGATTGCTTTTGTTTCCAGCTGGCAAAGGTGGGCAAGACTGGGCAGCGGTAGGGATGCTCCTACCCATCTCTGCAGTTAGATGCTTTTAGGTTGCTGCATTCCTAGATGTAGGTCACTAGTAATTGGATATGTATGGAAAATGCACAAGCTCTGCAGAGCTCAGCTGCATTTGCTCATATGCCCATTTGGCAGATGTCCTACAAAATTGAACGGCTGGAAATTTAAAGCTCCAATTAAACAGGAAGGATCCCACTACACAATTAACTCTCACTCATAAGGCTCTTAACAGAATGGTACCTATATGCACTTATGGGAACACTTTAAAAATAGGCTGAGTTTTTCTTAGCAAAGGTATTACTTCCACCACATTTTAAAAAGAGCTTTTGAGAGGCAGTTTCATCCATAGGATGGTTCTGACCAAATACAATTCTATTTTTACATTCAATTTTGTGTTGCAGGTCTAATTAGGAGCACACCCTTCATCTATTATAGGTGTGGAAGATAATTCCAAATTGAAACAAGAGCTTCCTATGTAATACTCCACAACCAGTAGGGGAATCAATCTGAATAACCTGGGAAAGAGACCCGAATCAGAAAAGCAAAGTAGAATCTTCTTCCAAGCAATTGCTAGCTGGGGATTCTGGGAACTGCAGCCCCCAAAAAGTCCAGTTTCCAAATTCTAGTTTTATGGCCACTTTTTGATCGAAAACCTAGGCTCCTCAGTCTTGTGTGCTTCTTTACTAATTTTTCCTAAATGATATTAACTGGAGGATTCTTTCCTCCTCTATCACCAAATTGTGTGTACAGAATGAGTACCAGCAGATTATGTGCTCCTGGGAAGACTGCAGCATGGTATTCAGGAGTCTTCTTTATCAGAATGGAGTATTTGGGAAGAAAGCCTGGCTGGCAAGATGTAACCGAGAACAGAACACTTAAGAGGAGGATATATTATACACTCTTGTGCTGCAGGTCCTAATTTTATGTGTTATACATGTATGTAACAATTATTTTAAAAATGCATTACAACCCCCAGAATCATCCAGTCAGTGTGGGCACTTTCCCATGTTTTGGTATACTCACACACTCATTCCATGCATCTACAGATAGCTAGAAGATAATTTTAAGATGTACATGCAGCCAGCCAGGTCACTACACAGACATTTCAGTCACTAGTAGATTTTTGCTTGGGGAAAAAACATAGATCTGCATTCATATCCGGGTCCTAGCTTTTACATAGTTGCAACTAACAGTGGATTTCAGTCTTAGAGAAAAAGCTTAATAGGTTAATTTACATACCAACATAGGAATCAAACTGATATTGTATCCAGGCTGATGATAGAGAAAACATTCTCATAGTTATTGTGAGTTATCCCATAGCCTAACTGTGGCTTAGTAACTGGTACACAATGGTATAGCAAGCCAAGTGTTAACCAGCTTTATTCCTGGCCTTCCCCTCATGTTTAAGATAACTGTGTTCTTTAATTAAAAATAAAAGACCTTAAAGTAATGTTTTGTGCACATTTGTATTATGCACATATGTGTCTGTATGAGTATTTCTCCCCCCCTCACCATTCATGTGCATGCTTACATGGAAATATGTTCAAACAGGCATCACCAAGAGCTATTTTTGCTGTGGTTTTAAATAAATCATACAAAAAATCTACACAGTAAGGTTTTCAGAGCTTGTTAGAAGTGCTTATCTACTTCAAGCTGCTCCTGCTTGTTCCAACCATTTTGCTTAAATTTATATGGACTTATCAATTAACATCTATCTACCTGAGTTACGTGAGCAGTTCCATCTAAATTGAAAATTAAAAGATTAAAGCACATATTATAAATATTGTCTGAATCTACATCTTTAACTTCTTTTAGTTAATAGTTACTGCAAGCCTAACAGCTTTTGCTATGGCTGTTGTGCATAGGAATACATGGCTTAACCTCTTCCTTCCCCCCATGACAGTTCCTCCCTTGTAGATGCTCATAAGCTTCCCCACTAAAGCTAAGAGCTGTGGTTTATTTTTATCAGAGAAGTTGGGAAGGAAAGGGTTAGATGTCCTCATGTTCCACTGCTACAGTACTGACTACCCCACCTTCCCCATGGCTATTGTTTTTAAAAAACACACACAAAGACACAACTTCAGGCAGTAAGTTGAACATCACATCTCTTTTGCCCCAAATCATCTATATGAGAATGTTTTCATTCCTATTACTGCTGAAAGGACTTGTTTCAAACATCACTTTTGTGGCTTTTACAAAAAGCCTTATACACATGGTTTATTATAATTATTATTACTATAAAAAAGATTACAAGAAACAAGCGATACAACATTTAGTCTTGTATTTTCAGTGTTTCATGTAACATAGGATATTACCGGTATTCACCTTTAGCCAAAGATTAAAGGGAGAAAGAGGCCAAAGGCACATTCTTCTCTTTGTTCTTCCCCAAAATCAGAGTTAATGCAAAATCTACAACATGATTAAGAATGGCACAAAATGTTACACAGGAATTACTACACTGAAAGCCAGGTCCCTCATTCTCTTCCCACTCAACATTTGTTGTCAAATACACTCATCACTGAGACAAAGATGTGAAAGCAAGACTTCAACTTACACCTTTTCTAA
Source organism: Phrynosoma platyrhinos (assembly GCA_020142125.1). Lineage (NCBI taxonomy): Eukaryota > Metazoa > Chordata > Lepidosauria > Squamata > Phrynosomatidae > Phrynosoma > Phrynosoma platyrhinos. The sequence goes on along the minus strand of JAIPUX010001232.1, from coordinate 150,090,804 downwards.
ACACATTATAATACTAAGTAGATAACCTCTTAAAATGTTCACACCAAGGTTCCTCTCCAACCACACAACACTGCCAGCTCCATTTGATTATGATCTGTGTTGCCCTTGTTACTGAAGCTGAGATCCCAACTAGGACAGAGAGACATGGCCAACTGTGTCAAGTTTCACGTGGCACATTGACAGTTTTGACCAAACAGCCTTCAGGGACTACAGCAAGTCTAAACTAATTTTCACTGTTAGCCAAATAAGAATTTGATCCCTCAGGTACAAATTAGGTTACCCTACCACCCAGGGAGCCTAATACCTCAGGACATAGATGTTTATAATCTCAGGTCTCAAACTCATTTCCTTTCCTTCATTTGGACAATAAAAATAAATTAGAAAAAGCAAACAAGAGGCAGGATCGCACACTGGCAGCCAATCCATTCTTTTTTTCTGGGGATGTAGAAATGAAGACATTAGGGGCACTTCGATTTTCCTATATAAGATGCAACGTATAACTCTCCTAATACAAGCCATCTTGTTAACTAGAAATCATTTCGATTCCCAGGTGGTAAAACTGAATTCTTAGGATGTGAATATTAGCAGGTTTTCAAAGCAAGTGGCTTTTCATAACTTGAAGCCAGTCTGCCTGTAAATGTGATGTTTATTTCTTCCTCAGTTGCCAATCAAGTGTGGCGGCCCCCTTAGTATTTTATAGAACCTGTTTGCATATTTTGTTAGTACTTTGTTTCTGCTGGTTAAAAATGTGTGTGTGTATGGGGGGGGGATTTAAACACAGATGCTTTTGTTAAAAACAGATGTGCAAAATGAACCCAAACCCTGTGGAAGCCAGCAGGGCATCCAGTTCTATATAAATATCGAATATTTATTTTTGTTTGATGCCCAAACTCTTTCCTGGGCAGTTGCCAAATCTGCTAAACATCTGAAAGCTTGACCAGTCTCAAAAAATAAGCTCTGTTTACTACCCATTCTGTTTTCACCAAAAGGAACTGCACACACATAGTGGGTAAGCATAGATTATATGTCTCATTTTAACACCTGTCTTTCAACTACCCAAGTAAGAATTGTGCAGAAGATTTACAAACCCACAGTGCAGTTTCAATTCATTAACCATCTAGGCAAACAATTTTGATTTTTTTTTAAATAAAAGGGTATTTAAACAAAAAAGAACAGAACTCCATTGTTATAGATGAAAACTAACATGTCTACAGGCAGAATCTACTAAGCATCTCTTTCTATTTTAAAACCACATGGCATTATTCGGGAGAAGCAGACTAATTTCAGAAAGTCTCTGTGCATACTCTGGGGTACCTCAAAATACTGCTCTTAAATAAAAGAAGCCAGATGGGGGGGGGGGGAAATGGAAGGATAGCTTTTTCCTCATTTAACATACAGTTACTTTCACTGGCAGCTGAGATATCAAAAATCAGTAACAAGTAACACATTAAATAGTACACATACACTGTAAACACACACACACACACACACACACACACTTATGTCCTGCTATCCAAATAAGAAGGCTGCTTTGTCTGAGAAGTAGCTCATCAGAGATCATCTTAACCATTTGGCAATATACACATTAAATAACATTCTGAGTTACCTAGTGCAAAGTTTAGCCTGTTATTTATACCAGCTCCATTCCTCAGTTCTTATAAGCCACAAAAGGTTTACTATGTTCTCCATGTTTCTTTCAGCAATGTTAAATTCAATTACTTCTCACAATAGTATTTCTTTAACTAGTGCGCTGTTTTAGTTCTACATTCATGCGATTCTCCATTACACCAGTTTTTGGTCATGCTCCAGGAGACCAGCTTCACACAATGCCCTGTCTTGAACTTGAGTCTTTTCAGAAACAGACAGCAGTATTCCACATGACATTTAACATGTCATTCGTGCTACTCCATACTCCAGGCTCACAACACCGGGTTCTGTCTTGGAGAGCTCTTCCATATACTCGCTGTACCGATTATCTGCTGCATTGGAGCCCTCTATCGTTCTAATACAGTCATTTTCCTGTATGAGAGGCTGCTCCTTCTTAAAACACTGCAATGTTTTAAGGACCGGTGAAACAGGATGAATGAATCGCAAAGGCTCCTTGGTGAAGACATCATTCAACTCCTTTTTTACATGGTGCTCTAGTTTCTGGAGTGAAGGGGAATAATTCAAGTTTTTAGTTAATTCTCTATTTTTCCACTTGTCTAGATGCGGTATATAAATAAATTTATTATTATTATTATTATTATTATTATTATTATTATTAAACCATTGCTTATATTCAGTACCTTACCCATTAGACTCCTCCCCTATGAACAGACAAAGATGCCCTGTACCAAGCCCAATAATTTATTCAAGTAGTATAGTATTGTCTTATTATGATCAACTGTGGATTTTCTGTCTCAGCTAGATGTCCTTCCCAATGCTGCTACTCGGGATAATTTTATTTGGAAATAGGAGGAAACGTACTGGTGGTCTTCAGTATGCAAATAATGTGCTCTACTCCTGAGCTACGTTCCCTTTATCCATCCCATTGCTAGAGGCACTTCTTTACTCTCTTTAGAGCTTGAGAAATTATTTTTAAGAAGATCAAGCATAATGGAAATTATTCATTACTGAGCAGTAGCACAATGATGCTCTGGAACAGCATTTTAACACTATTTACTTATGAGTAGCTTCATCATGTCTATATTAATTTGTCTTAAAACTAACTGTCTAATCTAACCTTCACTCTTCCTTTGTTTTTTCTGCACCCTATTGCTCTTGAGCAACAAAAATACATATAGCAATACTTGTAAGGGTAGTCTTTTGCCTATCTGCTGATGCAAACAGCATGCCTGGAAAACCATCCAGGCATAGTCCATTAACAATGCCAGCTATACAGATTAATCCTTCAAGCAAGATGTTAAACCTGGATACCATGTTATATACTATACAAGAGATTGACATGCATGGCAAGGACTGAAAGCTGAACTAATGTCTTCTAAAGTTCTTCAGCAGGGCAGGATCTAATTTCCAAATATGTTAGACTGAACTCCCAGCATCCCTCTCTCCTGACTATGCTGTCTTGGACTTATGGGAAGTTCAACAATATCAACATTACATGTTCCTTACAAGTCTGCCTCCTGATTTGCTCCAGTCCATCTGTTTATTTTATCAAATGAGAGTGATAACAGAATGCTAGCAAGTTACCAAGGACAAGAAAATCCCAATGGCTGCAAAAGCAGTACAAAGAAAATGCCATTTTAAAAGGCAACATTTGGGGATGAGACTTTGAAAGTACTAAATTATGTAAATGACCTTTTAGAAGGAAAGCAGCCTGGTGTCAAGAGTCTGAAAGAAAAAACAGTTATTTGCATTTACTCACAGCTTCCAATTCTTTAATGTCTTTCTCTAGCAGTTTATTTTGCTCATTCATGCTCATGACATGGCTGAATACAGACTGCCTGGGATGCATTGTATGATCAAACTGATGATACATGTTTCTCCAAAGCCTGTAAGAAACAACCATGTTATTGTTTCAATACATCAATCTGATTGCTTGAACATGAAAAATAAACATATATTTTAAAACTTACTTAAAATTAAAGGATATGGTGTCAGGCTCCAGAACTGTGAATGACTGAGAAAAAGTCTCACTGTAGATAGGGTTTAGATATTTCCCACGTTCTTCCAGGAGGAAAGGCCACAGTGAGTAAGTCTTCTCTTTTAATCTGGTGATAAATAGACAGCTGAATCAGTTGCTCTCAGCAGCTGAAGAACTTATACATCCTATCTCTGTGGAAGGGTATACATGATGTGGGAGATCTATAAACTGGAAAGCAGCCACAAAGGGGACATACAACAGAGCAGTGCAGTGTTAAGTGATTTTCTTTTAATCTACCCACTCCCACCCCCATTGTATATCCAATTTACAAGTGTAGAAGAGGAATAAGTGACTACTTAGCTCTCCTCTATCCCTGCTGGAGAGAAGCCATTTGGAGGCAGGAGATTTAAATCAGTGAAATTGGATGCAGAAGGGAGCAATTGAGATCACATGATCTCTCTTCCTGAATTGGGGTGTGATACATGTGGCTCTCAAATATTAGTAGACTGCAGCTCCCATTAGCCATGGTCAGCACAGTCACGGTCAGCACAAAGGAAGATGGGAGCTGTAGTCCACTCTTCTCCTAAAGATATTTATTCTCCCAGGAAGACTTTGAACCACTTTCTCCTGTTCAATCCAGCAAAGCTTGGTTCCCACCAGAGATATTACAGTGGGCCCTTCCCATGCATGGCGGATCCATTCTGGACCCCACCACATGAGGCAAAAATCATGTACACTTAAGACCCATTGAAAATAATGGGGGTGAGCTCCCACATGTGCGCCATTGTTCCTGCCACAGCTTGCCTTCCGCGTAAGGTTCAAGCCACATATGGCGTGGGCTTTATCTGATAGCTTAATATTTAAGCCCCTGTGGGGAGACTCCCTTATTGCTCTTCCTGGAGAAGAGCAAGAGGCTGAGGTGCTGTGTGCAACATACTGCTAGTAAAAAGCCCTACTTGAGCTCCTCTCGTTCTTTCTGGCAGTTTCCGATGAAGTTTCCAAACTGGCATGAATGGACGTGTTCATGGATCTGAAGGAGAAAAGCCTCATTGTACTCAAAGGCTCGTGGAAACTGTTCTGTCAGGTGCCAGACGCTTTCTAAAAACTGTGTAAACACTGGCGAGATTTCCTTCGGGTCACCATCCAGCTGGCCACATCTATAAAACATATTCCAAAATAATGAGAGACAGAATACAGTGCTTGGGATCTCCCAACCCTTGCTATATAAGGATAATGAGGAAAGCACTCTCTCACTACATGAATGTAGTAATCCATTAAATGTATTAAATTCATTAATTAAATTACAAGTTCTGCTTTTCACTACAAATAAGTATTACAAGAGCACTTTAGGATAAAAGAGGGAAATACTAGACAACTAATCCTGGATAACCACAGGAATGTAGTAAGCTCAAGATAACATGCTTCCACTTTCCATTTGTTTGGTATCAAACAGTGGACAGAAATAAAACAAAACATCTCAGGTTTGCACAATCATATTTTTAACTGCTCTGTTTTAAACAGTACATGCCATTCCAAATCACAAATTATTTTCTGGAAGGCCAAGCTCATTTCAAAAGCTTCATATCATGTGGCAAGGAATAGGATGATGGTAGAATGGACTGCTTGTTGAAGCAAAAGCACAAGTTTCTTTTGGCAAATGGAACTTTTTAGAACATAGAAAAGTTAGCTTTTTGGATTACAATTCCCAGAATCACACAGCTAGCAGTCTATGTTGGGTGTGGGATTTTGGAAGTTGTAGTCCAATAAGCTTAACTTTTCTGATATTACATAATGAAATAAAATACAATGGAAACATCAAGTTGGGGCCCTGGAGCAGGGATGGTGGTGGATTTTAATAAGCATTTATATACATATAAGACAAGCAAATAATTATTCCAGAGAAAAAGATCATCTCCAGGTAGAAATCCTAAATTAACTAATGTCATTACAAAATGAAGGACAAATTCCAAGAGCTAGAAGAAAGCCCTGCAAACACCAAGGGCTAGAACCCAAGGATTGTGTCAGCCCTTTGATCATTTCCTGCACCTTAGTAACATCTTCTGAAGAGTGCTCCATCCAAAGAGGAATTATAAAAAAGCAGGCTAAAATCCATATTTGGGCTAAAGTCATGCAAGATTAAAAATTATAATATTTCGATGTTACTAAAGTGAAGATTATAAATAAATAGGCAAGTATATATTAGAAATATGCAGGCATACAAATGAAATATTAATTAAGCATTATGAATCGCAACATACAAAGAATGAAAACATAGCATCTTGAAGCAAATTGCCTTACCTGTCTGAAAATTTGTGTCCAAAAGCAATCCAATCTTTTTCTATCAAAACCTAGAAGAAAACATGTCATATATATTTTTATGCCGAGTTGATCTTCCTTCTGTGTCTCAGGTAATATTGAAATTAATCATTATTTTAAAAGTACAGGAACATGTTATATCCTGCGTGCTACTGATGTAATTTTCATCTGAACTGCATTATTTTCTATATGAAGCTTAATATGTATGTGGGCAGGTAATTTTTTAATAAAGATGAGCAAACTCTAATCCAGGGCACAGGAATCACATTACATTCCAGATGTTGAACTGCAATTTCCATCAGCCCTACTTAGCATAGCCAATATGAAGCATGTTGTTAGTGGCATGATTCCCACCCCTGTTCGAGTTCATTCCAAAAATATTACTCTGCAAGTGCAAGTTCAAAGTAAGACTATTTTATCATGTTTCAACTGCTAACAAATCAGTCTGTCTCAAGTACTCACCATGAATCCTTTAATTGTTCTATAAAATGGATCCAACAACAGAGAACCCAGGGAACAAACTTGAGAGGTCCGGTCCCAGCCATCTGAGCAATGTACCAGCACACTTGCACTCTCAAAAGCTATCGCCTGTGAAAAGGATAACAAAACTTACTCATATGTTTGTCACAAGGAAAAATAAATGGTGCAGTTTGATTAAAACTTACACCCTATTCCAATTTTAACAACAGTGTCTGAACATCTTCTCTTGGTGCATGCAGGCACATTGATAGAGCAAGAGCTATCCTTGCTTGGATCTGTTCTAACATTGCTAAACCTTTACAGTCAACTGCATGAGGATGTAAATGTTTCCCTTCCTAATGTCAAAAGGTCATCAGACTGCTGAAGCTGACAGTATCAGCCACATTAGGAAAAGAAGGGACAACTGCAGTTTTGACCACTGGTGTCTCTCTAATGAGCTACATCTGCCTATAAATGGGCTGCTGCATGGCCAGAAACAAAATCAGAAATAACTGCTGGTTCTGGCTCTTTCCAGCTGACTTGTATACCTGGAGGGGAGGGACTGCAAGGAATGCTATGTGCTATTCCTGGAGTCCTCTAGTGTGTGGCTTTGGGGCGGGGGGCAGGTTAACCCATCCACAACTGGTGTGGTTTAGTGGTGGCTTCAAAAGGCCTCTGGGGGTCCACATGTGGCCTGCAGGTCACAATTTCCCCACTCTTACCTTAGGAACACAGGAGGTGCTTACAACATGCCTGACAATCATCCATCTAGCCACCACTGTTTTTTCTGATTCAGAGCAGAAATCCAAGACCAGTGATGTGACCTGCTACTGATCCTTTTAAAATGAACATACCAGGGATTGAACCTATGCCTTTTTGCATGAAATATATGTTCTCTATTACTGAGCTACTATCCCAACCCACACTGAGAGACGGAGAACCCCCTCAGTGTAACAGCAGATTACAGTGCCTTGTACAATATATCCAAGTTCACTGGATCTGGAGTCAGAGATTATTACTTTAGTAAGATAACATGCTTATTCAACATTAGATGGAATATTGATTTTTTGGGTGACACAGCCGGGAATATAAATGAAAGAATGTTCATTACTTTGGCTAAGAAGACTGCAGCATCCAACACTGCTTTGATGTGGCGCAGCCATCCAGAGTTCTCCAAACCAGACAGAAAGTCATTGACTGACAGGCCTCTTGTTCCACAGACTAAGAAGGGAAAAAATTATGCTGTTAATCTTGAATATGAGCTACTCTTTTTATAGAGATATCCAAAGATTCCTTCCCTTATTTCATCTAGATCCCATCAGCATATGAAAAGAGAGGATGTTCAATCACCTGGGACACTGAAATCTTGAAAATTTTTCATGAAATAAAAATGAGGATCTCAGTTATTATGTAGAAAGTAGTATGGTCAGGAACTATTCACACAGTTTACACAGAGAGCAGCAATCACACACAAGTGCATATGAGTATCCATCCCCACCCTGCTTCACTCCACTCTCAGTCATAGGGCTTCCTATGTAATTGCTATGTGGTGTCAAACTGATATAAACTGGTCCTCCCTACAACCAGTTTATTTCTGTAATTACAACCTCACTTTAAAGGGGTACGCTGCTGATCATGGAAAGTGGCACGTTCCCAAGTACTGAAGGATGTAAACCTGCCCTTTACACTGTAGGTGCTTACTCCTGGAAACATCAATGTAGCTACTGTAGACATCCACAGTGGTTCTCATTTTGGGTAGCACACAAATAACAAGCAGTGTTAAAAGGTGCACAAGCAAGGTTAAGCATGCACTTTAAGTTCAAAGGAAATGCACATCAGGTTCCAGTTAACTTAAATCAGGTTTCTTATGGATAGCATGTAAGTGATGGAAACAAGACACAATTACTAGGAGGCCAAATAAGATTACAAGAGGTTAGTTTCTAAATATATGAACACAATGAAATCAAAACAAATACTTGGTGTACATGAAAAAAGCAACTGCTTTCACTGAAACTGATGTATACAGTACGACTCCCATATCCATAATATAGTAACTGTGGTTTCACTTACCCACATCCAGAAAAAAAGTCTCTCCAGTCATTTGAAAGTTCTCTAGCATTACTCTATGGTCAGCTTCCAGCAGAAATTGACCATAGCATCATGGTGGAGGACCTCCAAATGCCTAGAGAAACCATGGAGATTATCACACGGGGGTTATTACAGTTTAAAAACTGTTATTCTATCGTTATTTAACAAGAACGATACAATGTTGATATTAAAACACTTGCTTTGACACTGGTTGGAAAAAATGGGCCATAAATGATTCCACAAGCAGTAAGAAAGTGCTTTTGTATTCCACATGTCAGGTTGTTTAGCTCTGAGAAAATGGGTTTCTCTCTCCCCACAGAGGAACTCCTGTGATACAGAAAGTGATTCCCAGACTGGGAGATTCAATTTAGGAGATTATCTTCCCGTTGCATTCTGGTACTTGTAGTTTAGGAAGGGCCATTTAGAATATTCAGCCAGAGAGCTCTTAAGCCTCACTGAACTACAAATTCCAAAATGCAGAAGGAGGCAGCCAGAGCAGCGAGAGTTTTTGAGCCCTGTTTTTAGAGTGTAGAAGAAATCTCAATAGCACTATTGAAACGTGATTGCCTTTCACACATTTGTAGTAGCACAAATGAATCGTGATCAACAAGTCATTTACAGTTTTCTGTCATCAATGAGTTATTCCACTAGCAGGACATTTCAAGGACTTCATAAGAACGCTAGAAAGACAACTTCATGCTAAAATCTTTCCCCCGATCTTACAAGAATGAAAGCAACAATGCTCTTCTCTAATGCTCTTTACTCCGTGTGATAATCTTCCATATCTCTAGGCATCTGGAGGTCCTCCAGCATGACTCTATGGTCAACTTCCACTGGAAATATAGGGTTCTCAATAATCTGCAATTTTTGCTAACTGTGCTAAGTCTGGTAACATATCCCCCATGGACATTGGTCAAGCTGTATTTCAAGCAGCCAATCAATTCCATCAGTTTCAAAAGATGCCTAACAGTTGCAGCAACAAAAGGTATAGCTCACAACTGTTTTCTACTCTTCTGTATCTACAACATAAAACAATTAATGAATTCAGAGCTTTATACAACAAGGTCACTGTATGAACTGGATTTTGTAATCAAGTCTTGTAATCTAATGTTTTAAAGCTCTTAGAAGTGCATGTATACATACCTTCTAAAAGTTTCTGCAGACTGGATCTCATTACATGGATATTTTCAATACCAACAAACTGGAATCTAATATTAGAATAATTGTCTTCATTTTCATAGCCTTTACCTGCTGCCCTGTTTGCCATTGCATTCAACTTGAAGAAAAAGAAGGTAAAGCAGGAAAGGAAGAGTCATTAAATATCATATTCATAACATGTAGCATGCGCTTGAGAGTGAGGAAAATTATATCCATTTGAATGTATGGTTCCAGGTCATACAACAGATGTTTGTCTTCATTACCTCCTCCCAGGAAAGCTAAACATGTGTAACACCAATTGTCTACACTACATAATATGCAGCATAATGTTAGGTGGCAAGGGAGGAGTACCTGAAGTCTCCTCAGACTATAAAGTCATGACCTGCTATAATTTATTATTATGTTTTGTTACATTATTTCTCTCTTGATTCTTCCTACTCTTGCAACTCAAGCAACAAAAATTAAAAACAGATACAGATAAAAGCTCACATCACTAAAAATCTACAAAAGTTAAATATAATTACATTATCAATAGTTAAAAGCAATTTTAAAACATTTCCATTAAAAAGTAACGTGTGTGTGTACACACACACACATTATTAAAAGCCCTTTTTCCATAGTCAGTTCTGAAAGCCTGTCAAAACAAAAAAGTCTTCCTCTGCATCCAGCAAGACTTGATGAAGGGAGCCTCTCTAGCCTCTCTAGGAAAAGTGTTCTAGAATCTGGGAACAGCCACCAAGGAGGTCATCTCCCATGTCCTCACCAAATGTACCTGTGAGAGTGGTGGAGCAGAGGGGTCTCCTCTGACATTCTCAAACCTCAGTCAGGCTCACATGAGAGAACCTGGTTGTTCAACTAACACTGACATGAGCTGTAAAGTGCTTTATAGTTCACAGCCAGTACTAAGATACAAAAAGAATTAGTATAGAACCATTTATCACAGGCACCTATGCTGGATAATTGGAAATAAGCATTGCCCAGACCTAATATACTATGCCTGGGATTCAACTACCTAATTTGATTCTCCCCTGAAAGTTCTGGCATATCAGAAAGTTGGTTTGTTTTTGTTTTAAACTAAACCCTCCCTATAAACAATTCCCAATCACTATTTGCTTTTTGAAAATATTGTCAGTTTCCAAACTGGTTTACTTAATATGGCCTGGGCCCATCTTACCTAAGGAGTCACCTATCTCCATATAATCTGCCCCGTGCCCTCAGGTCCTCTGGGAGGAAGTTGCTTTAACCAGTAAGAACTAGGTTGGCAGCAACCTCCCAGAGGACTTTCTCTGCCATGGCTCCTAGACTGTGGAATGCCCTGCTGGAGGAGATCCATCAGATAAACAACTTAGATGGCTTTAAAAAAGCCATCGAGACGGATCTCTTCTGGCAGGCGTTCCCAGAATGACATTTCACATAATCTCTTCCCCACCATTAGATCACTCCTTTATACTCAGAGTGCCCTGTTTAATCATATTGAATTTGTAATTTTGTTTTAAGTTAAATTTTAATGTTATGAATTTAATATATTTCGGGTGTGTGTGTGTGAATGTTCTTTGTACTGCATGGGATTGTGCTTTTAGATTGTAAGCCGCCTTGATAGCCTCAGCTAAAGGCGGGATATAAATAAATTATTATTATTATTATGATTATTATAGCAAGGTACAATTCTGAAAAACACCACACAAAAATTCTCTTGGGGTAAAGTAATTAGTTGGATAGGTCTTTGGATCCTGGTCAGGAACTTCAATCAACAGAGTCCTTCAAAAGTGGTAAATATATGTATCTATAGGAAATAATTCCATAAGGGTACAATAACTACTTAGACAGGACATTCTATCGCTCTCCTCAGGAAACTGATGATTAAGTCTTAAGAGAAACTGTCCTTTAACAAAAAACAAACAAACATACTTTCTCATTCCTTCTCAGTTTCAGAACTATAGTATCTTCTAATAATGAAACAAAATTGAGAAATACATACTTTAGGCCTGGTATCTACAACATACATGTAGTGATTTGTTGGATTGGCTTTACTGATTGCTTGCAACATATGCTCATCTTCCAGACATCTGGCACTGAATCCTGAAAGAGGCTGACTACATCTGCAAATAGCAGCCTAGTGAGAAGACAGAAAACGTAAACAGAAATAATATAGGTCAAAATGAGCATTTTAAAGGACATAAATAGCAGGCTGAATACTTAGTTTTAGTGTTTAATTTTCTTGTCAGTATAGCAAAAGGTGAAACAGGATGCTCTGGACTCTGAACATTCAATGTCTTCAGAAGAAAACTGAAATGTTTCACAGAGTTTATGGTTTCCACTGCTACAAACAGAGAGGATACACCCAGATTTTATGATGAAGCTGAAGAGCTAAGAGGACATGTTAGTTTTTAAAAGAGATACAGTTTGCATTATATACAGAAGTATATTTGCAAGTATAGTCAAGACTCATTAGTTTCCCCAAGACTCACTGGCTTTCTAATAAAACAGCAAGCATAATTCCATGTTCATCATACCTCCTAAAAGTGACCCCCCCAATTCTTTGTTTTTCTGAATAACATGACAAATCGCTACCCCCCCCAAAAAAAAGCTGTAAACATCCTATTTCTGGAACTTTCACAACTTTAGTATACCAAAGTGATACCTAGATAAGTTGTACTTAGTACACTGTTACATAGCACTAGCATCCATTTTTGCTCAACTACAATAGATCTAGGCACCTATGTTACTATACTTACCCCTTGTCTTTTCCTGTGTTGGGAAATGGCCTTTAGCCCACTTGCACTGAAAAGAAATCAGACTATACCTCATTATCTTTATGGTAATATGACAGCACAGGGAATCTTCCTTTGCTTCGGAACTTAGAACTGCCAACAATTATGGGCTTGCTTGCACTCCTGGGAACATAAAGTTCTCTGGGATATGTTTCACAAATCTAAACAGAAAAAGAAAGGAACTATAAGAAAATTCACACAGTTTAGATCCAATACGCAAGCATTTACTGAAATCACAAGCAGAGTTGAACCTGCATGAAGATTTCATTTTTGCCAGAAAAAGCTAGAATGAGATCATGATCTAGAAGAGCTTGGATACCAGAGCACTAGAAGTGGGTTCTGAGGCAAATTTAATGGCAGACTAGAATGTAGCTTCAAGTACAAAGGAGGACCATAACTTTAACCATGTCTCTTAGAGTAACCAAGAACTATTGAAGTATTGATTGAGTTTCAAAAAATTACTTTTCTGCTGCACTCCCAAGAATCCTCCAATCAACAACAATAGCTACTGATATGCTGGCTATGAGAGTCTGGGAATTACATTCCAAAGTAACTTTTCCATGCTCTGAGACTTCTTGAGAGAGAATTATTACATGGACAAGGAAAAGGCTGCACACTCCACATACCTTTATTTCAGTATCAAAAACCAAAAGTGGAATTTCAGTTCAAAGAAATCTGAGGCATGCTTATAGGCTCACCTGAAAGATATTCATCCCATAGGTGATGAAACTTATCCTAGCTTCAATGCCAACAAGGCCTACACAGCACTGTAAATGAGACAGAACTAGAAACATAACACATAACATTATAAATCATGATGTTTTGCCACTTATTACCTTATAATCACGATTTGCATCTGATAATTGCCAGTCCGAGTTTGGCACACCCATCCGATTGTACTCAGCTGTGAGGTCAATGAGCTGCCAGCCTTGTACTCGCTGTGTCTCCTTTTGTTTTGGATTGTACGAGAAGGCATACAGTTCATCGTATCTTGCTAAAAAAAATCAGAAAGAGAGAGAAGAAAGGAATTTGACACCTGCCATCTAATTTTTGTGAGAAGAAGCAGAGCACACCCAAATCCATCCCAGTGTTATGAAGAAGGCAGTCACCCTACCTGGTCTTGAGAGCTGAAGCAGGGAGTTATAGATATCATGACAATCTCTTTCTCTGGGAACAATGAAGTGAACTGTCCTGAAATTCTTGCACTGGATCACCAGGGGGCAGCCTGAAGTAGTCAAGGCAAGCTTCTCCACTGCAGCAATGTGATGGTGCAATATCTGGAGCATGCAAGAATCCATAAAAGGTGCTTGCATTAAATAGCAATACTCAGTGACACTTGCATAATCACTGATAGTCATACAATAACTACCAAGTCTATAATATATACTGGAATGGCTTTGAAAGCTGTGTCAAAGAACATAGCACGCCCAGTAGAATTTTGACCTTTACAGACATATAAACGCTAACATATTGAATTTGAAAGTCCCCTCTCAATTTCAAAAGAAATTCATCAGGTAGACAGTGTGTGTGTGTTGTTTGAGAACCCAAGGCAAAAGCTCTTTCAGGTAATTAGAACATCTTCCATGAATTCTACCCTGGATTTAAATCAGCTCTGTCACTGAGAAAGATGTCAAGAGGCCAGAAAGGGCAGACATGGCACAAGCTCAACAATATTCTTGTTTCGGTATGAAGGGAAGAGAAAAGAGGAGAGAAGTACTTAATGTGACATAAGTACTGTACATAAACTTAGATTTGTCAATGAGGTTCCTGAAATCTCTTTCTTTGTAAAGAATGCATTTAAGAATAGTTGGGAAAGGCCAATTATTCAATAAAATTATGGACTTTTATTAGTTTGACTATTACGCTTTATTCAGAATACTTTAAAATTAGCCTAAATCAGTTTGCAATGCTATGAATATGGGAAACAATTGTGCATCTTGCACTGGAGACAGTAATGTGGTGTGGGTGTCACTCTTTATAAGCTTCACAGTGCTTATCAGCACACAGACACTGGAAAGACACCTGGGCACCTCTAGTGGGTGAAGTAGAGCCTATAAGTCTTTTAATGAGTATGCTGTGGTGATACTCAAACAAAACAAGCTCATTGAAAGATAGTATTAAGCATTCATTTCTAATAATTACCCTCCACAGCCCCCATACCTAAGTCAGCTAACAGCTGTAACCGACTTACCACAATCCAGAATAATTATTTGGGGGACTAACTTATTTTGTCCTGCTTGACACTTAGAAGATGCACAACGGAAAAAGCAAAATGTAATCAAAGAAGAACTGTGAAAGAGTGCACGTAGAATCCTCACCCATATCTCTTTCTGGTTAGAGTCAATAAATAACAGATGAGTTGCTGTGAGGTAAAGAGTTCCTGTTTGTGACTTGACGCTTGTGCTGAATCGGTCTAATAATTTCACCTGTTCAACCTGTGCATGGGAGGGGGAAAAGGCAGTAAGTCCTCATGAGCTACAGCTGTGAAATATAAACCTGACATAGCTTGAGCACTCAATAAAGTTGCTCTGTTTAAATTAAACATATTCAACAAAGAGGTCAAAGATGACATTGCAGTGCATTTCGTATTTTCAGTACGTTTGCTAGAAATGAGCCTGAAAATTACCATCCCTAAATATCTACAGAATATCTTTCAGTTTAGACTTCTAGTAAAAGCAATCTGTCCTCTTCACCCCAAAGGGACAGCATCCAAAGAAAAAGGAGTTGCCCCTTGACTCACCTACTGCTAATTTCAACCTTGCTCATCACAAGCATATGACCATTGACAAATTACCCTCAACGAAAAGCGAAAAATTGCTCTTGACAGAAATAATGGCTTTCCAACCCACCCTATACAGTGGCAAAAGCCACATTCATTATATCCTCCTGCTAAGAGGAATACATGAGCATGGTAACACTGTAATATTTACTCACTATTTTTGTGTGTTGCATTAACACATGGGAAAGCTTAGCTCAACTGCCTCTGTCATGGTCTCTGCTACCCTTCTATATGTGGAGAGTGTTGAATTTCTAGTGGAAATTCCCCACTATCTGGAAGGTCCCTTCATGTTCTAACTTAAGTGGAGAGTATGCTTGAAATGGCAAATATGACTGGTAACAATGAATTTCCACTTCAACTTGTTGCCATCCACACATAAGAGCAATGAATTCAGAGATAGAGGGTGTTAATACAACACATTAAAATAATTGGAGAACATGGCATTGTGTGCATGATGTATTTGTAAGTCTGTACCTCTGCCTACAAAAAATGCTACTATCAGCCATATGACTGACACCGCTGGCATCTACATCAACAACTCACACATGCATACTAATGGCAAGGATAGCTCCATTAGAATATTTCTGGCTTTGTATTTTCTAGTTCAAATAGCTGACCAACTGGACAATATTCTTATCATGTCAGCAAGATTCTGGTTGACTGGTAGGTCTAAGGGCCTAAGCAGACTGCCAGAAATAGTGCACATTAAATTGAGGCACTGCCCTGGCTCAGTGCTAGGGAATCATGGGAACTGTAATTTATTGTGGCACCAGAGCTCTCTGACAGAGAAGGCTCAATGTCTCAGAAAAAAATACAATTCCCATGACTCCCTAGCACTGAGCCAGGGCAGTGCCTCAATTTAATGTGCACTATTTCTGGCAGTCTGCTTAGGCCCTAAGTCAGGGTTGAGTTACATGCAGCTTCAACTCTGCCTTTTTTGTGCCCTTCTGGTGGAATTTTTTTTAAAAACTCCAAGAAGAATCCCAATGATAAATTAAAGCAAAGTAGTGGGTCTTGTGCAAATAAAAGGGTGTTTTTCTTTGTTTTTTTAAAACTGGAGATGCACTTCCCTTTACTTGTGATTTGGGGGAGGAAAATGATTTTTGTTGGAAATGTGTCACACAGTGTATCCCCAAAAAGGTCAAAACTGTCCCCCCTAGCTTGGCAAAGCTGTCCACTCCCACTCTAAAACAACCACTCTGGATGCTTCATTTGCACAGGATGTTTCTACATGTACTTGATGAGGCCTACAGTGACACTGGAGCAAACAAGTCTGTCAGATCCCAGTAAAGCCTTTGAGCTAGTTCCATAGTTGACAAAACCCACCAAAATTCTTATTCTGTCCTACAATGTTCTTCTCAAGGAGCACTAACCAATTATATTCTAAAAAAAATACTTGTCTGGTTGCAGCATGTGTTGGATTGTGCTCATTCTGAATTCCTAAATCTTTAAATAAAAACTACGTGAGCATCAATATATTTTGTTTATCTACCAACCCGAAGAAACATAAAGAAGAAAGCAAGTTAAACCCCAAACTAAATGATATCAGAAATTAACAGATTCTGTTGAAAGTTCTTGCTTTATGTTTCCTGCTCAACTGTCTCTGCTAACACAGAGAAAAACACATGATATAATATTAGCTATCTATCCCCATCTCACTTCACTGTCTGGCCCTTACAGGAACAGGAAACTCAATGTGTAATGTTGTTGTGTATATTCTACCATTGAAGAAAATACAGTACAGGAATGGCAGCTTTTGGAGGTACAAGTTATACATCTCCAATGCCTATCCCAATCACAGGATTGAGGGAAATCTATCCTTCACATCAACTCTAAAACTATTCAAAAACGCAACACATGTAAGAATTTGAATATTCTGTAATGTACAGAAGTTCATCAATTTTTCAAGTTGTCTATAGTTTGCTTTATTCAAATATCAACAGTATTACTGAGAAATTACCAACAAAGCTAAAATTAAAGATTTGGCAAAAAAAAAATATTTTTCATAGTTTCTTGGCAAGGCTGCTCCATTAGCCTACTGCTGGACATCTAACAATGGGTCTGGCACAAGTTAAAGTGGTCTCAAGATGGATTATTTCCAGCAGTCTGTTCAAGCCCTAAATGAGTAAATATAAGTGTTCTCAGAAATGGGCTAGCTGTACTAAAAACTATAAAAAACTATCTAGGATGGGGGAGGGGGGGAAATTAAGAAGACAACCCTTTTTGTATTTTTATTATCATTATCATCATCATCATCATCATTATTAATGTCTATCCCACCCCTCTGCAGCACAATCAGGGCGGCTTACATCAAATAAGCATAATGTGGCATAATTCCTTTTCTCCATAACTTATTTATGGATAAGCTGTAAGACTGCAGCTTTGAAGATAATAATGTGTGGAAGAATAGTAGATGAAAAGGCAGCTCAGTTCTATGACCTGTTGGATTATCTGCATTTGTCAACAGAGGAATAGGCAACTCATAAAAATATAGGCTTAAGGAGTGGCAACTAAAGATCTATCTGATATAGAGGTAATTCCTAATGATGTGGGTAAGAATAAAGGAAGCCTTGTACCTATTTTGTTTCCTTTTTTGAACTCTCCTAGAACAAGATCAACCTCAGCCATGTTACATATTATATGTGCTTGTGCTGAAGGCGGCATATAAATGAAATAAATAAATAAATAAATAAAATATTGGACTGGCCACTACACATCGTTTAATGTTTTAACAGCTGCTTCCATTTTCCTACACGTTACCGTTTAAAGCTATATTCAACAGATTTCAAAACCCTCTTCAGATGCACATTGTTTTCATTGTATCATTATGCAATTATTTTTGTGACAATTGCCAGTTCCAAGATGTAAGCGTTTTTTTCATCAATTGTACCACCCACACCAGCATCAGAATAGTAACTCTTTTAAAACAAGGGTGAACAACCTGTGGCCTCTCCAAATGTTGTTGGACTACAACTCCCATTATGCTCATCCTTCACTGTTGTAGCTAATGCTGATGGGAGTTTGAGAATAATAACATCTCACGGGCCACGTCCCAAACCAACCCGTTTTAAACTTTGGTTGTCTGAAAAAGAATCAGTGCCTACTCCCTCTTTCCATCACATATAATTTTGATCAAAGAAGTTAAAAGATATTGAAGAATACCACTCAGCATGAGAAAGCATTGGTTGTTGATTCAGATCTGTTGTGTTGACAGAGCATGCTACAAATAGCCTGTATGACGTAAGAGATCCCAGTCAAGGTAATTGACTTAAAATTAAGTAATAAATATTTGTAGGTGAAGACTCTTCTCATATCTAAAGACTTCAACCATAATCTTATTTTGTTGTTACCTCATCAATTTAAACTCACATCTAAGGAAGAAAGAGTTACTACTACAGGTTTTTAGTCTAAAGAGCAGATGAAACAGAAACTAGAAACTTTCTATTTGCTTAAAGAATCTGTTTACAAATTAATAGCATGGAATGTAACACAACCCTACAGAAATGCATTTCTTTTAAAAACCTAACGTTTGAATTCACACTGAGAAAGAAATGCCTTTTATCTGGCAAGCATCTTTAGATGTTTTCTACTAAACAAAAACATGTTGAGGAGATGAAAAAGGATTCCAGAAAGTGTTTTGCATCTCCAAATCTTATCTCATAGAGGGAAGAAACTCAGAGCCTCTCTTGGCTGGCAGCCTAATAAGAAAATATCATGAAGAAGAACATGGGAAACACCCAACAAAAGAGACACAAGTGCAGCTATTTAACTATTCCCGATTACAGCAGTGAATAGGAATAACAGATATGACTTGATGTAGGTAAAACAACAACAACAACAATCCTGACATGTGAAGTAAGGATAATATCTGCGCCTTCAAGCAATTCAGATCTGTTTACCCTTCCCACCAAGAAAACAGCACAGCTTAGGAATGGGGAAAACAAATTACTTGGACTTCCTTGGCCTTCTGACTATACAGTATTTGAATTGTACAGCAGCATGCTGTATAGAGTTCAGAGGGACATGCTTGCAAGTTAAATACGTATATGGTCAACCCGTTTGTTTATAAAATTATGCCATCAAGAAGCCATGAAGAATTGTTTTCTTTCTCACAAAGAACAGACACAATCCTGGGGCATAGCTGCAATCCTATATGTACGTATTTATGTATACGTGCTAGCAGACTTAGAGAGACTGAATTTGTCATCTTTCTTTCCTTCTAAGCCTTCCTCTCCCTGTATGATTTCCTTATCAGTTGGCAATATTGCCATCCACCCTTTTGAACTTGCATATTGCCTTAGTTTAATCTTTTGCATTCTCTTCCTCCATGATTGCTCAAATTCAGTTTGTTAGCCAGTCATATCACATCTTTGACACTGCAAAATGAAGACCCTTCTTCATTCTCTCCTTACCCCAGTCTAAAATGTAGACCAGGGGTAGGCAACCTTTTTGAGCCAGGGGCCGGATTGCTGTCCCTCAGACAATTGGTGGGGCCGAAGCACCATAAATAAATAAATAAATAAAAATTACAAATTAATTTTTTTTTAAAAAAATATGCATGCACACTCTCTTGGCCCCAGAAAAGCCACGGCAAACCCCCTGTGGAGATTTTGCCAAGAAAAACCCCAAGAACAGGTAATAACAACAATAATCAATATCATCATGGCGTGCAGCGGCGGCGGCAGCAGGACCAGCCTGGGGCCGGTCCAAAGGCCTTGGCGGGCCGCATCCGGCCCCCCGGGCCTTAGGTTGCCTACCCCTGATGTAGACCATGAATTTCTTCTTCTCTGGTGTTCTGTTGCCTTACCCTGGTGCTCTCATATCTAGCCAGCATCCCACTGCCCTAATCATCTAACTCTCTTACTATCTCTAAAATCACCAAATATTCTCCTCTCAGATTCTGCACAAACCCCTTGTCATTCTTAGTTTCAAAGACCTCCATGGCTTCTTTCCATCTCTGTTATCTATATTGCAATATATCCAGACTAGTAACCTTCACTCCATACCCACCATCCTCCACTCCCTGAAGATCACCTGCCTCCTTAAAAAAAAACTCTGCCTTTCCTCTATATTCTCTGAAACTACTTTCAAGAATGGCTGATGATAGCTTTCTTACTTTGTTCACATGCCTCCACAACTACACCTTTCCCATTAAGCATTTAGCAAACACCTGTAGACACACAAACACACCCTACTTCCTACACCTGCTAAAATGTAAGGAAACAGTAATACATATTGATGCTTAGCTGCATGTTGCTCATATAAATCCTTTGCAGTTCCCCTGTACCATGTTTTGGGCTGTGAGCTTCCCTAGAATAGGAATTTATCTCCTCATAATCTAGAAAATTTTATGAACCCATTACAGACAGTAAACTGTACTGTAACTAGTAGAATTTACTTCTGAATAAACACATAGAGGATCAGATTAATCTGATTACTGTAGACTAAACATTTGTGGACTAGAACCTACTTTCTCTCTGATAAAATGGATTCTACCACTCAGAAGCTTACACTGCAATGACAAGATCTAAATCTATTACAAGAGTGCTTCTTAAGCCATCAGATGTGGGGCACTAGGAACCTATTTTCTTCCAATAAAATAGGGAATAAAAACCAGTAACTCCAGACACTGGTGATAGATAGCACAGAGACCTGCACCAGCCCACAGACCGCCATTTTGAGTAGCACTGTACAGTATTACAATACACTGTCACAAAAACATACATCAGCTCTATCAAGCTAACATGGCTATGACTTTGAATTAATTTATCAGGGTATAAACCACTACAGACAACAAACTGCTTTATTAGATGCTGGTTAAACATGATGCTCAGATTCTGTCACCTCTACTAAATATCTACCTTAAAAGGAGGCAAAGAAACCAAGAGCCTATTTTGTAGGTGGTGTGCTTTTGGGGTGACAGACTTAATACTGCAGTTTTATAAACACTGACCTGGAAATATGTCCCACTCAATGCAGTGCAGTTTACTGCTGAGTTAACATGATGGGAGGGGAGTTTCCTAAATATCGTAACGGTATCAGATCCTGTTTGATCTTAGAAGCTGAGCAAGGTCAGCTCTGGTTAGTACTTGGATGAAAGATCACTATTGACTACCAGGTGCTATAGGCTACATTTCAGAGGAAAGAACTGGAAAAAAACAATTAAGAAAACCCTAAGAAATTAATGGGGTTGCCCTAAGTTGCCAGGGACCTGAAGGCATATATACACACAAACATGCTTGGAACTGTGCAGCAAATTCACAGTTCTATCTATTCTTAATAGGCAATGAGCCAAATTGAGCAAAATAGGGTTTACTTTTGAATATAGTGTAATGGTTTTAGCATTGGACTCTGGAGACCAGGGTGCAATTCCCTGCTCAGCCGTGGAAACCCACTGGATGACCTTCGGCAAGTCACATCCTCTCAGCCCCAGAAAACCCTGTGATGGGTTCGCCTTAGGGTTGCCATAACACACACACACACATAGTGATGTTGTGAGTGTGCCTTAACGTCATTAACAACTTAGGGTGACCCTAAGGTAGTGAGCCTATCATGGGGTTTTCTTGGCAAGTTTCTCCAGAGGGGGTTTGCCATTGCCATCTTCTGAGGCTGAGAGAGTGTGACTTGCCCAAGGTCACCCAGTGGATTTTCCATGCCAAGCAGGGATTCAAACCTTGGTCTTCAGTATCATACTCCAGCACTCAAACCACTACACCACATTGGTCCCACACACAATACAGTAAACAAATAACATGCCAGCATGAGCAGGGCAGCCATGAGGGCGTGCCCCAAAACAATTAAATTAATTTAAATTCAACCCTTTCATAGGGTATGCCTGCCCTGGCGTAGCGGTTTGAGTATTGGACTATGACTCTGGAGTCCACGGTTCAATTCCCTGCTCGGCTATTAAACCCACTGGGAAAGTCACACTCTCTCAGCCTCAGAGGACGACAGCTCTGAAGAAACCTGTCAAGAAACCCCATGATAGGTTCACCACCATAGGGTCGCCATAAGCTGGAAACGACTTGAAGGCACGCAGCAACAAAAGTATCTACCCCTCAGCAAGTCACACTCTCTCAGCCTCTGAGGATGGCCATGACAAACCCTTTCTGAAGAAACTTGCCAAGAAAACCATATGATAGGGTCGCCCTAGGGTCGCCCTAAATGGGAAACGACTTGAAGGCACACAACACACACACACAAACTCGCCAGCCAGCCTCTGGTTAACGCTTATGGCTATTTCACGGCCCTGTTTCTCGCCCAAGCCAGGCGAGGAGGAGGAAGAGAAGGCCCTGGCTCCGCCTGAGGGGCTGCCAGGCGAGCGGGAGGCCCCGGTCGACTACCTTCGTGGTGCGGATGTGCTCCATGGTGCTGCTGGTGCCGCGCCCAAAACAGTCTCCTCAGCCCGACCGCCGACCGGCATCTCCTAGAGACACTTCCGGATAAGAGAGTCCGGGCGGCCAGAGAAGTAGCGAGGGAAGGCCGAAGCGCTCTGCCACAGCGACCCCTGCAGGCCGGAAGACCCACTCAGTAAAAGGGGCGTGTTGGAGTTGGCTGCATCCGCACTGCAGAGTCAGTCCATTAATTTCTCATTTGTGTGCCGCCTTGTATAACCTCCCCCAATGTTTTAAACTCGCCTTGAATCCCATAATGGGAGAAAGCCGAGATATAGATCCTGAAATAAATAAATAAATAAATAAATAAATTTAAATCTGTGAGCTGCCTTGGGTCCCTCCTCGGAGAAAGGCTGCATACAAATGAGATACTGTATATTGTAACCTATATATATTGTAACCCGCCTTGAATCCCATTATATATAATTATACTATAGAGAGAGAGAGAGAGAGAGAGAGAGAGAGAGAAACCCAGCTTGAATCCCATCATATATAATTATACTATATATATATATATATATATATATAGAAAGAGAGAGAGAGAAACCCAGCTTGAATCCCATTATATATAATTATACAATATATATATAGAGACAGAGTAACCTGCCTTGAATCCCATGATACATAAAATTACACAATATAGATATAGATAGATACCTGTTTTGAATCCCATTATATATAATTATACAATATATATATGTATATATATATAGTAACCTGCCTTGAATCCCATTATATATAATTATACAATATAATAAAGTAACCCACCTTGAATCCCATTATATATAATTACACAATATACATATGTATATTGTAACCCACCTTGAATCCCATTATTTATGGGATTCCCATAAATAATGAAGGTATTCCCCATTGACAAGGTTGTCGAGTCGTGTCCAACTGTAGGGGCCATTGCTCATCCCTGTTACTAAGCTGAAGAGCCAACGTTGTCAGAGACTACTCTGTGATCGTGTGGCCAGAATGATTGTTTTTATGATGTAAGCCGCCTTGATTGTTTTGGCAAAAGGTGGGATATAAAAATAAAATTTATTATTTATTATTTTTATTATTATAAAATATACAAAAATAAAAAGCATAATTAAAACCCACCTGCTCCATAAAAGTCCTAACAAACTACAGTTCCCAGAATTTCATAGCACTGAGTCATGGCTTTTAAAGTGGGGTCAAACCGGATTATTTCTGGAGTGTGGATGCACCCCTTCAAGTTGTTTTCAACTTCAGGTGACCCTAAGGCCAACCTATCATGGGCTTTTCTTGGCAAGTTTCTTCAGAGGGGTTTGCCATGGTCATCAGTAAAACCTTGACTTTAGCTAAGGTTCCTGAAGCTTGCACAATCTTTGATGATTTTGATTGCCCTTAATAAAAAAATTGCCCTAATGTGAATATGGAATTTATTAGTCTGTCTTGTCCATAGTAGGATGCTCTTTCACGTTACTGATGTTACATTAGTATAGCAAAGCCAGGAAAACTGTAGTATTGCCAGTTATTGCTGTTGGTCGCTGCACTTCTCTGGTGCATCTGCAACAATAAAGGGTTAAAGCATGCTTACTGTATATATTCATGTATAAGTCTAGAAATTTTAGTCAAATAATAATAATAATAATAAAAACCTGAGTCAACTTATCCACGGGTCAATATAAGTACAATTAGATTAACTTTTATTTAAAAAAGGAACCATCCCCTAGTGAAAGGCAAGAGCATAACCAGCAACATTCATCTCCATTCTCTTATCCATCTAGCCTTTAAGGAGAGCACAAACAGTTATGCCTGCTGGAATTTATAAGTTCTTTGGCATAGTTTTCCTTGCTGTCTTCCTTTAGTTCTTTTGTTATGTGCCCCAATGTTTTACCCTCGACTTATCCACAGGTCATATCAAAATCCATAATTTTGGCCCCAAAACCTGCCCTCAATTTATAGATGAAGTTGAATTATAATCGAGTATATACAGTAGATGCATGTAATTTTCAAGCTAATGTTTTCACCCTGAGATTTCTCCCATTGCCTTCAGAATGGGATTGCCAGATCTCTGGTTTCCAGTTTTTGTGGCTCATCTACAGGTGAGAGAAGAGGATGTAGATTCTTCAGTTTTGGCGAGATCATCTCTGGGAAAGAACAAAGGGCTGTGTGCGAATCTCCACCTCAGATCACAGTTTCCAAGGATATACTGATTTGTTGTGGCAATTTATAAAAAGTGTCCCCAGGCACTGCAAAATGTAAGGCACTCAAGAAAAATGCAGGATGTTACCAAATAAAAGCTAAAAGCACTAACATAAATAGAAATTCATGTTTCTCAGTCAGGCTCAAAATGGAGGACATTCTGGAACTCTTCCTGGACAGAAGGCTGAAATGTAGGACATGTCCTGGAAAAGGAGGACATCTGGTCACCTTGGCCCTGAGGCTTCTAAGTAAAACTTCAGGACCCAAGATCCTGGCAGCCTTTCCTGAGAACTGTAGTAGAGGGTCTGGCAACCCTAGTTGTTGATTTATTAGATTTGTATTTCCTTTATTTCCTCTTTCCCTTTATTCAGTAAGGCTGGATAAATAAATATAATGTTCAAATATAAAAAACACAGGTAAATTAAAAACACATTGAAAACATCAAAGGCGGCCATAAGTAAAACACAGCAACCACACTATAGAAAGCACCTCTCTCAGCAACCAGTTGTCAAACACCCTGCTTGCCCTGGCTTTTTACTTTATCCAAACCAGCCTTGCATTTAACCTAATTGTCCATCCAAGATCAAAGCCACAATAAATTAGTCCATGTTTTTGTTGTAGCGTTGTGTGCCTTCAACCCTAAGGCAAGCCTATCATGGAGTCTTCCTGCAAGATTTGTTCAGAGGAGGTTTGCCATTGCCTTCTCCTGAGGCTGAGAGTGTGTGACTTGCCCAAGGTCACCCAGTGGGTTTTAAGGGGCCCCAAAGCCTCTGACTGGTACATTGGGATATTTGTGACATCATCCTCATGTCCAATCTTTGAGCATTTGAGGCAACAAAGGACCTTGCCTGGGATACCCTGTTCTGCCAAATAGTTAACATTTCTCTGTTTCAGTTTTTAACCGATGAAATGAAACCGCTTGTCAAAAAGACTAATTCAATCAGCAATGTCAAAGAAGAGTGACCTTACGGATTTGGGACTTTTCTGGAGGGGAGGCTCTAAGACCAGCAAGACCAACAATGCAGTGAGGTAAAAAGCTGCCCTCCATACACCTTGTATAATGGGTTGTTGTTGTTTTTATTTGTTCTTGATGCTATTTTTAATTTGTTTTTTTTAAAAAATAGCATTATATTTTTATTAGGCCAACCAAAAGAGCATAACTTAAACAGCAACAAATCAAAAATCTTTACAAGCGCCAGTTTTCCATTTCCTTGCATATAATATTCTTGCTGTCATGTTCATGTAGAAGCAAATTTTCCCATATTTTTCTCAATTTCGTTATCAAAAATACTTAACAGGGAGCGCCCTGACGCCTGACGCGGTGCAGTGGGATGTGTGACGTGACAATGGCATTGGGACAGAGTCGGGGTGGCCGGCTTGGGGTTGGCACCCCCTGACTGCCCCCTGGCCGGCCCTTTTGGATGGTCTGTACAAGCTCTCTGTCAGTGTGGATTGCAGCCGTTCAATTGGAATGTCATCTGTTCCTGATTATTTGTTTTTCACTATTTCTCTTGTTGCAATTTTCATCTCACTTTTTAGAATTTGGGGTTCATCTTCATATGGCTCTTCATTCCATGTGTCCTTCATTTTGTTATCTCTTTTGTATAATTATTTTGTGTATTGCATCCAACGTCTTTTTATTCCTTCCCGGTCTTAAATTATGTTATTTTTATTGTCATAGATAGTCCCAGTCCTTGGTTTGAATTTTCCTTTGATTTCCCAGATCTTGTGAAATAGATCTCTTGTTCTTCCCTTTTTGTTGTTGTCTTCCCAGGATAATGCCTGCTATAAGGAGATGAGTTTCTATTTAGTTGGTATAACTGATTCCTTGTTGTTGGTTTATAGTTTTAACTGTATTGTTATGTTTTAATTTTTTTTTCTTGGTTTAATCTTGTTTTAAGGGGCTGGGAGGGTGGATTATGGAGAAGGGAATGTTTTAACTCTGTTTGTTTTAAATGTTGTAACCCGCCCCGATTGCCGTGCAGAGGGGCGGGCTATAAATAAAACTTATTATTATTATTATCTCTATTTCTCTGCATTGGTCGGTGTAGTAATTTTCTTTATCTTTCCGCATAAGCCATTGTACTGTTGCATTCATAATTCTTAGTTTGTTCCTATCTCCCTTTTGTTTTTCTTCTTTCCTTTCCTTTTCTTTTCTTTGCAGCTATTATCACGTAAAAGAGTTTTCTACCAAAGTTCATTTCTATTTCTTCATCTGTTATCGCTAATTGATACATTTTGGGGTCTTTTTTTAAGATTAATTTCTACAATTTTCATTCTGATCTTATGTAGTTGGGGCCAGTATTGGTTGACTTTTTTGCATACCCACCACATATGAAAGAAAGTACCTTTTTCTTGTTTACCTTTCCAACACCCGTTGTTTCTGTTTTATACACACACACATACACACATATGCTAGTTTATTTGATACAAGGTACCACCTATAGTTTTCTTTCATATCGTAATGAAGGGTATGCTTTAGCCGCATCTTCCATGTGTTCTCTCATTCTTCTATTCTAATACTCAACATATAAACTTATGTTTTAAGTTGTTTTTACAGTTTTTATACTGCAATTTTATACTGGTTTCATACTGTTTTAATCTAATGTGATTCTTAAATTTGGTAAATGGTATCTTTTATTGGTCTATGACTGTAAATAAATTTCTCTCTGTCTCTCTCTCTCTCTATTTGTATAGCCTCCCCTATATCTTGCTCCCACTTAATCATACAGTCTTTAACCTGTTTGCTTTCTGTATCCCACTTCAACAACACCTTATACAGCTTTGGTATTATATGTGCCTTTGCAGACAGCCAGAAATAGTGCACATTAAATTGAGGCACTGCCCTGACTCAGTGCTAGGGAATCATGGGAACTGTAGTTTATTGTGGCAGAAAAGGCTCAATGTCTCAGAAAAAACAACACACAATTCCCATGACTCCCTAGCACTGAGCCAGGGCAGTTAAAGTGGACTCAATCTGCACTATTTCTAGCAGTCTGCAAAGGCCCATAGAGCCAGGGCAGTTAAAGCGGTCTCAAGTCGGATTATTCCTGCAGTGTGGATGCATCCCGAGAGGAACCCGGAAATCCCCCTTCCGGTGGCTATCTATCCTTTTCCTATCTCTGCCGTCCACTCGAGCCACACAACTCAAAAAAAAAAAAAGGAGGTGGCTATGAGGCTGCCGGTCTCCCAGAATGCAATGCGATGCTGTGCATGCGCATGGAGGGAAGAAGAAGGAAAAACCTCGCGCCCGCCTCCCCGTTTTCCCTTAGTGCCGCCGAAGCTTCGCCTTAGAGGTCCTCAAGTCTTCGCTCCCGTTTGAACTTCCCGCTTTGAGAGCTGCAAATGGCGGTTTTTCTCTCAGCGAAGAAGGGGCTGAAGCCCTCGGCCTGAAAGGAGGCGGCGGCGGCGGCGGCGGTGGTGGTGGTAGGCCCAAGGCCTTTTCATCTGCCGGCCGAACCCAAGCGCCGCGCTACTGAGAGGAGTGTTCAATCTCAGCCTTCCCTCACAGACGCACACTCCGCTCCCCGGCCATGTCGGCCGGGTTCTCCTTCGGGGCGGCCACGCTGCCTTCGGCGACGGCCGCGGCTGCAGGGACCGGAGGAGGAGGAGGAGGAGGGGGCTTCTCCTTCGGGGCCACGCCGAGGTGAGGCGAGAAGGAAGGAGGGCCCCGCTCCGGGGAGTGCTGGAACAAGGGGTAGTACTTGCCCATAGGGAAATAGAGAAGAACATTCGTCCATAGGGAAACGTACGCTTCCCTAAGGGCAAGTATTCCCCAGTGGTTCCCTATGGGCAAGTATCCTCCAATGTTTTCCTATGGGCAAGTATAGTTCCGTATGGGCAAGTATTCCCCAAGGATTCCCTATGGGCAAGTATGGTTCCCTATGGGCAAGTATTCTCCCATGTCTCCCTATGGGCAAGTATTCCTCAATGATTCCCTATGAGCAAGTATCCTCCAATGTTCCTATGGGCAAGCATGGTTCCCTATGGGCAAGTATCCTCCAATGTTTGTCTTTGGGCATGTATGGTTCCCTATGGGCAAGTATTTTCCCATGTTTCCCTGTAGGCAAGTATGGTTCCCTATGGGCAAGTATTTTCCAATGTTTTTCTATGGGCAAGTATAGTTCCGTATGGGCAAGTATTCCTCAGTGATCCCCTGTAGGCAAGTATGGTTCCCTGTGGGCAAGTATCCTCCAATGTTTCTCTTTGGGCAAGCATGGTTCCCTGTGGGCAAGTATTCTCCTAAGTCTCCCTATGGGCAAGTATTCCTCAATGATTCCCTATGGGCAAGTATGGTTCCCTATGGGCAAGTATCCTCCAATGTTTGTCTTTGGGCATGTATGGTTCCCTATGGGCAAGTCTGGTTCCCTGTGGGCAAATATCCTCCAATGTTTTCCTATGGGCAAGTATCCTCCAATGTTTCTCTTTGGGCAAGTCTGGTTCCCTGTGGGCAAGTATTCCTCAATGATTCCCTGTGGGCAAGTATGGTTCCCTATGAGCAAGTATCCTCCAATGTTTCTCTTTGGGCAAGTATGGTTCCCTGTGGGCAAGTATCCTCCAATGTTTTCCTATGGACAAGTATAGTTCCGTATGGGCAAGTATTCTCCCATGTTTCCCTATGGGCAAGTATTCCCCAGCGATTCCCTATGGGCAAGTATAGTTCTCTGTGGGCAAGTATTCCTCATTGTTTCTCTATGGACAAGTATTCTCCCATGTTTCCCTGTGGGCAAGTATGGTTCCCTGTGGGCAAGTATCCAATGTTTCTCTTTGGGCAAGTATGGTTCCCTAAGGGCAAGTATTCTCCTGTGTTTCCCTACGAGCAAGTATGATTCCCTATGGGCAAGTATCCGTCAGTGTTTCCCTATGAGCAAGTATGGTTCCCTGTGGGCACGTATTCCTCAAGGTTTCCCTATGGGCAAGTATTCTTCAATGTTGTCCTGTGGGCAAGTATTCCCCAATGATGCCTTGTGGGCAAGTATGGATCTCTATGGGCAAGTATTCCTCAGTGTTTCCCTATGGGCAAGTATTCTCCTATGTTTCCCTATAGGCAAGTATTCTCCTGTGGTTTCCCAGTGGGCAAGTATCCTCCAATGCAGGGGTAGGCAACCTGTCCCCTTTAAGGGCCGAGGGACTTCAGCTCCCAGAATCCCAGGAACTATTGGCCAACATGAGACTATTGGCTAACATGGCTAAGGCTTTTTGGAACTGAAGTCCCTCGGCCCTTAAAGGGGACAGGTTGCCTACCCCTGCTCCAATGCTTCTCTTTGGACAAATATTCTATGTTTCCCTATAGGCAAGTATGGTTTCCCTGTGGACAAGTACTGGCATTTGTTTTACTACGTCCCAGGAGGATGAAGCTCTGTTGGGGTGGAGGAGTGGTTTGAGTGTTGGACTAGGACTTTGGAGACTAAGGGCCTTTACAGACTGCCAGAAATAATACAGCTTGAGTCCACTTTAACTGCCGTGGCTCAGTGCTAGGGAATCATGGGAATTGTAGTTTATTCTGGTGACAGAGCTCTGACAGAGAAGGCTCAATGTCTCAGAAAAAACTGCAGTTCCCATGATTCCCTAGCACTGAGCCAGAGCAGTTAAAGTGGACTCAAACTGCATTATTTTTGTAAAGGCCCTAAGTGTTGAATCCTGGCTTGGCTATGGTGAAGAAACCTGCCAAGAAAACCCCATTATAGGTTCATCACCATAAGTGGGAAAAGACTTGAAGGCACACAACAAAAAAAGTGGCGAGAGCCAGCATTCAAGTGTTGGTCTGAGACTCTGGAGTTGTTGTTATCGTGTGTCATGGGTTTCCCAATGCAAAAACATGGAGGGCTTCTTTAGAAATTAAATTGTTGTTGTGTGCTTTCAAGTTCTTACTTATGGTGAGCCTATCACTCTTGTTGCTGTTGTATGCCTTCAAGTCATTTCTGATTTATGGTGATCCTAAGGTGAATCCATCATGCGGTTTTCTTGAAAATTTTGTTCAGAGGGTTTGCCAATGACATCCTCTGAGGCTGAGAGAGTGTGACTCGCCCAAGACCAGAGTTTGATTCCCGAGTCAACCATGGAACCTACTTTGGGCAAGTCACATGCTTTCGGCCTTGGGAAAGCAAAAGTGCAAACCTCCTCTGAACAAATATTGCCAAGAAAACCCTATGAGAGTGTTGCCATATGTTAGAAACGACTTGAGATCACACAAGAATAACAACAAAAATAGTGACAGAGGAGGGAGAGGCGAGTCTGCACCCCATTTTTAAAAGCCATGAAGGGGAAATTTGGGAACCTGGGGGTGTCTATGCTAACTAGCGGAGAGGGTGTTAGAAACTGGATTTTGAAAGCATAATAATGGTATGAGAATCAGTGTGGCATGGTGGTTTGAGTGTTGAACTGTGACTCTGGAGACCAGGGTTCAGTTCCCACTTTGGCCATGTAAACCCACTGGGTGACTTCAGGCAAGTCACACACTCTCAGCCTCAGAGGATGGCAATGGCAGACCCTCTCTGAAGAAACCTGTCAAGAAAACCCCATGATAGGGTTGCCATAAGTTGGAAAGCACTCAAAGACACACAACAACAACAACAACAACAAGTGTGGCAGAGGAGGGGGAAACTGAGCGTGCTAAGTAGTGGTTGTTGTTGTTGTTGGATGTCCAAGTAGACAAACAAATGGGTTTTAGAACAGATCAAGTCCAAATATCCCTGGAAGCTAAGATGGTTACATTGTGGTTGCCATATTTTAGCCACATCATGAGGAAAAATGAATAATTAGAAAAGGCAGTGGTGCTAAAAAAAACTGGAGAGCAGTAGAAAAAGGGGTAGACCACATGCCAGATGGCTAGAAGATCAGGGATGACAACAAGTCTGTTTTTTAATGTTGTGGGCTGCCCTGAATCCCAGTTTTGGGGAAAGGGCAGGATACAAATAAATATAGCATCAACAGCAACAGGTCTGAATGTACAGAATTTGAGCAAAAAGGTGAAGGACAAAGGATCTTGGAGATGTCTCATCCACAGGGTCACGGTGAGTTGAAGTCAACTCAAGGGAAGTTAACAACAACAAAGAAGTACAGAGCATTTTTCTGCAGGGATGAAACGCCTATGGATATTTAAAGTTGCCCCACTAAACTCAAAGGCAAACCCTAAGACTTTAGTTGCACTGCAGAATTAATGCAGTTTGATACCACTTTAACTGTCATGGCTCCTGGGATTTGTAATTTGTTGTGGCTAAGTATCTCATGAACCTACAAATCCCAGAATTCTGCAGCATTGGGCCATGGCAATGAAAATAGTGCCAAACTGCATTCGTTCTGCAGTGTAGATGCAGCTCCAAGTCATCCCCTTTGAGCTTAGGGATTTACTTTGAACAAAAAGTTTATTGCTTGGACTGTATGATCCTTCTTGTCAGTCTTCCAAAAGAAACCTTAGGATTCCCCAGGCTATTGTGTGTTCTGCTTCTTCAGCAAGAAGGAAGCTGACTCTTAATTCATTCTTCTGGGAGTGGGGAATGCAGAAATTCAAGAAGTTCTCATCCATTGTAAAAGTTCAAAATCTTTAAAGCAACAGGATTTTACAATTTGCATTGGAACTGTTGCTGTCTCCTTGACTATGTAATATCAGAGGACAAAAGAGTTTTGCAGTAAGGCATATAGAGATTGTAGTTTTAGAAAACAAATTCCTGACTAGTTAATTTGATATGCTTCTCTGCCCCCTTCGCCCTTTGTTGTCAAGCAAGTTGTAACCCTTCTTGTTTTCATCTCCTACTATCACCTCTGTTTTTTCAAACGTAATTGTAAGGAAGAGATTTTATAAATACAGTTGACCCAATCAATCTCAAAGTCCAAGCATTAAAAAGCGATATAATAAACAGAAGTAGGAGCAGTAGATAAAATAAAGCCATCAGACAAATGCTAATTTATCCAATAACACAAACACTATCCTAAAGTTTTTGCCCATTGGTGAAACATAACAGAGATAGACTCTTAGAGTTGGAAGGGGCTACAGGGGCTAACTAGTCCAACCCCTGCCATGCAGAAATACACAATTACAGCACTCCTAAAGGATGCCCATTCAGCCTCTTTTTAAAGACTTCTAAAGATGGAGGGTCCACACACCCCTCTGAGGCAGATTGTTCCACAGTTGAATAGTAAAAAAAGTCCTTAATGTTTAGATGGAATCTCTCTTCTTGTAATTTGAATCCATTGGTCCATGTTCTAGTCTCTGGAGTAGCAGGAAAAAAGCTAGCTCCATCTTCTACATGGCATCCCTTTGGATATTTAAAGACAGCACCTTTTAGTCTTCTCTTTTCCTAGCAGAACATACCTCCCTAAAGTGTTCCTCATAAGGCCTTTCAGACCTTTGATCATCTTGGTTGCTTTTCTCTGGACACATTCCAGCTTGTCAACATCCTTTTTGAATTATGGTGCCCAGAACTGGACACAGTATTCCAAATGAGGTCTGTCCAAAGCAGTATAGAGTGGGACTACTACTTCCCTTGATCTTGACACTATACTTCTGCTGATGCAATCTGTTCACCACTTTAGCCTCCCTATTTGCATGATTTCAAGGACATATGGTGTTTTTCTTGGATTTTAATCTTAAAAGAGCCCAGTTTCTGCATCACCCTTCTATTTAAAATTGATGTTAGGAAATAAGTTCAGCTATATCTCTCAGAAATTGGTTTCCTATCCTTTGGACTAAACATGGAAAGATGTCGACTTGTTATTCAGCTTTTGATTTGTTAAATCTGCTCTAGGCCATAGTTTAGTACTGTTTAGTTTAGTACTGTAAATACTAAAGAAAAGGAACAAAATCCCTCAAAAGTCAACTTAATTGCTGGATTTAAATATGTGGAAGAATATGCTAGAGAATATGCTAGGTTTGTTTTTTCGGTTTGTTTTGTTTTCATACTACTTCATATAAGTGTAGTGCAGAAATGGGAGCACTGAACCTGTGAGTTACATTTAACCTATTTGTCTTTTGATTTAGTTCAACTGGAGGACTTAACTTTGGGACATTGGGCTCAACAGCTACTACTACTACAACAGCAGCTTCTGTGGGCTTTGGGACTGGACTTTTTAGTGCAAAGCCTACTACTGGTTTTACATTAGGAAGCGCTAATACAGGTACATATGCATGCTGCATTTTCTATCCTGTCAAGGTGAACTGACACTAATAAAGAGAGCTAATAGCGAAACATGAAATGACTAAGGCATGTATAGACCATTGATAACATTTCAGAATTGGACTGTGAATTGTATTTGTGTATACAGAGTTTCAGAAACCTGGCAGTTATTCTTGATAAAATAATTAATGCAACTGTTTCACTCAAGAGGTAAAAGTAGCCCTGCTGGCCTAAGAAACGTTCCAGAATTGCAATTAGGACAATACCTGTATTAGGCCAATTGAAGGTAACAAAAACTGTGTCTCATAAGACAGTACAAAAGGCAGGAGTGGCAGAGTGGTAGTGCTGAAGTCCACATAGAGTTTAAAGATGAAGTATGGGAAGAAGTTGTATTCAGTCAAATTAAGAACTAACTGTTGTCTTCAGGTTTTTGTGTCTTGTTTCTACCACATAAGTCATCCATGTAGTGATAGTTTCATGTTGCATCAGGGACTGTCTGTAAATCTATTGGAACAAAGGAACAATAGCAGCTGAACACTCATTCAGAATATATAAAATAGAGCTGTTACTCTGAGCTGTATTCACCCTTAGATAAAACACGCGAGTTTCTTATTAAGTGGTCACAAGCAGTGGGATGATTTCTGTATTAATAAAACTGGATATAACTGTAGATGTACTATATTTTAAAAAATTATTGTCAAAATTATTGTTTGTTTAGTGGAAAAGGATAGCAATTAGAAATAAAGTTCCAGCTTCAGATATAAACCTAATGAAAGACTGTGTTCAGTATTGCCCAAACAAAGGTGTAACAAAAAAAAAAAAAAAAAATAAATCCCAGATCCATACTAGAGTAATATCTTTATCAGTACAAATTGAAGTGCTAATTTTTGAGACTGGGAAAGATGATATGTCGTCCTAAGGATGGAGATGGCCCCCAGTAACTGTTGGATTGTCGATTGTCTGCCAAATGATGTCTAAATGGCATGGGTAGAAAGCATTTGTGATATTGCCAAGGAAAAACTGGTAGTTCTCTGGACTTGACTCTGGTCTGCAATGGTGTCTCCTCTCTAGTTTGGGGACAATGGGGGCTTAGCTGAAGTCCCGTTGTCCCTAATGGCGGCACAGCTGTGTGCACGTGCCGTCATTTGGGACAACAGGACTTGAGGTCTTACAATGTTTGGTATCCATGGGGGAGGGGGCCCACAGATACCAAGGTCCCACTGTACTTCCTTATAAATAAATGACTTGTTTGCAACCATTGTTTTATGTTGGAAGCCTTGCTTCCAACATAAAAAACTTCATGGTTTTTTTTTTAAGTACACCTTGGGTTATTTAACATTACTAGTTGAAGGGCTTTAATTTGGTACTTTGCAAGAAGTGAAAACCATGAAAGGCAAGCAGCAATGAAATTTAACTTAGATTTATTCTGTCATGTTACACAGGAACAGCAACAACCATCGCTACAGGATTAACGTTAGGTAAGCAATATGTATTCAATGCTAGTTTTCATTTCTATTTAAATGAGGTCATTACAGATTTTGAAATGAAAAGATAAAGATGAAGAGAGGTGAGGTGAGGTGAGGTATGCCTGGTAACTTTGATTGCGGCTGCAGAAAAGGTAGTGATATGTGTGTGTGTACACTTTCAAGTTGCCTGTTGAGTTATAGTGACCTCATGAATTTGCTAAAGCAAGGAATACTCAGATGTTGTTTGCCAGTTCATTCTACTGAAATATAGCCTATTTGTTCATTTCTCATCTAAGTACTAACCAGGGCTGACCCTGTTTAACTTCCAAGATCAGATGGGATCTGGTGGCTTGATGGTATTGAGGCTGGTAGTGTGTTACAGTCACTTAATATGGCCACTTCCTCAAGGGTTAGAATTGATCATGGCAAAACAAAGTAAAGTCAGAAATGTATTAAGAAATTTTATAGCAGTGTGTGAACCCTAATTTAATTGTATGTGGACCCCAGAGTTGACATGGTGCTGGAGATCATAATTTGAAGTGATTAGCAATCCTCAGATTTCATTATTTAAAGCATTTCTATCTCATCCTTTAGCCAAAGAAGTTCTCAAAGGGACTTAAAAGTTATGTATATGACAGTCCCTGCCCTCTGGCTTACTGTCTTAGGACTTTATTATGTTAGGCTAAAAAGCGGGATTTTAACAGAGTAAAAGTGGTTTTGGCCTGTACTTATCACACGACATCATGTCCATTTTGCTGTTGCTTTGCATTCCTTACATTACTGTGCACCTTTTTACTGATGCGCAAAACGTGTCAATAGATTCTCAATCTCATTGCTATTCCATTTCTGCCTTGGTGAGGTTGGACCATTCAACTGCAGTTCAGCTTTTCAGGCAATCACTTGGTGTGAATGGACATGATTCTGCTCCTCCCCTCTCCCCTATTCCCCTTGTAGTATTAATTTTGCCAGTACCTTCCTGAAACCAGCTGCTGTGTGCACCTTCGGAAAAGTGTTGGCAGCCAGGATCACTTGTCACCTCGCACATCTACATACACATATTTCCTCCTGAAGCATGGGACTGTTCTATAAATGTGCTTTGGAAACAGGAGGGGGAGGAGGAGGAATCCTGGCTGGCTTCAAGAGCTGGTTGGCTGCTGTGACTGCTTGCCTCTCCCCAAAGATATTCACACAGCAGCCTTGCATTCTGGGAGACAGTCTGGCGTTTGACAGTGCGGAAAACAGATCACACAACAATGGATTGTCAAAGCACTATCATGGGGAAAAGTGTGAAAAGAAATGATGCCAAATTGGTATGCTTCCCTTCTTAAACTAGTGGGATTGTGGCAGGACAGCAGGCTGGTGAAATAATGTCCTAAGACCATAAGAGCCACCATGTTGGATCAGATCAACAGTAGATCTGTTCCAACATTCTGTTAACACAGTTACCAGTTAGTTGTGAGAAACCTGCACCCTCTATCATGGGTTCCCAAAAACTGTTGTACAGAGGCATTCTGACTCTGGAGTTGGTATAGAGCCATTCTGACTTTTCTCTGTTTATGGCTCTATCTTTCATGAATTTATCCATTCCCTCTTAATTTTGAAATGCAAGTTGGCAGCTATACCTATATCTTGTGGCACTTAATTCTAGTTTAAGTGTACACTAAATTTTTAAGACATGGAAAAAAGAAAATCTTAATGCTTACAATGAACTTCTAACAACTTGCTAGAATAGCTGCTGTTAGTTGGCATTAGAGGCAGAGAGGCAAAAGGTATCTGCTGCAGTAGCTTGCTGTGCTTTCATAGCAGCTGTGTCTAAACTGTTGGTGGACAAAATATGGCTGATGGGCCATTTGCAACCTCTAGGACACTGTTTGCCTCAAGCCCATTTTTAACCTCTCGGGGGCTTTCAGAACCTCCCCCATGAAAATCTACGACTTCACCTCCCCCAAATTTTTGTTCACTCCCAGGCAAATGGGGGGATGCTCAGAGGCCCTTGGTGAGCTCAAAACTAATTTTAAAATGGTGACTTTGGCATTCTGGACACTAGTAATTATTTTTATTCATCATACTGTTCACTGATTTAAACATCTTTAAGAGAAGATATGAAGGAAGAAGCTGAGCAAGCTTGGGCAGATCCAGCCAGTTCCAGCTCATGGAATATTGTGAGTGGAAGGGCCTGTGGGAGAAAGGATATAACTTAGAGGTTTTTCTGTTAAAGGATTGAATAAGGCTAGTTAGGAAGAGCAGAATGAAGGAGATCTAAATAAGATTTGATGGGAGCTGAAAATGTGAAGAGATTTTGGGAGAAGTGTTATTTTGTCAGAAACAGAGGTGCTAACTACGTGTGGAACCAGCCTAAGGCTAACACTTATTTTGTTACATAACCTTTACTGTTTTTGTTTTTTACGTTTCTGTCTGAATTTTTTTTAATTTAATACTTTACAAATACAACTGGTCATGCCTTATCACACTGAATGCATTGATCAGTGCAGCCACTTGTCCACTATAGAAGTCACCTTGAGGGCCAAGATATAGGGAGGGATCTTAAAGGTAAATGGACAAGGTGAGTGATTGGAGCCCAAGGGCTGGAAATGCAGGACCAGTCTGGACAGGATATCTCTCACAATGGGTAAATCAATTTTCTGGGGGAAAATGTAGTTCAGTTTCTCTTCAGTTTTCACAGGCTGTATATAGTTCTGTAGCAATGTTTAGAATGTAACACTTACATTTCACTAAAGCCACCTAGTTTAAATGAAATGGTGCAGGCAGGCATCAAAACAAGACTGACATTTAATTGTTCCTTTATAGGTACACCTGCATCTACTTCTGCCTCTACCACAGGCCTTAGTTTAGCATTTAACAAGCCTGCGGGATCAGCTACACCGTTTGCTTTGCCAATTACTTCTACCTCTACTGGTCTCACACTTTCTTCTGCCCTCACGTCAGCTCCAGCAGCAGGTAAACCAATAATGTTTTTAATAATAATAATAATAACAACAACAACAACAACAACAACAACCTTTCTTTCTAATATAGATAACAGTATCTCTGATGGATCAGAGCATTTCTGATAAAGATGGCAAAGAGGGTTTCTGATAAAAATAGATTGATACAGCACAGTCTAATGCTGGGGATCCTACTGCTTCTCCATTGAAAATGTGTAGTGGTGGTATATCATGACTGTATTCCCACTCATTGATAGTATCATAACCCCATCTATCCAGTGATGATAGTTGGTGAATAAGCATCATTCAAAATAGAGAAACCAGTCTTTGCTGTTGGAGACCTTTGTAAAATAATAAACATATATTTAAAAAAGAACGAAGAAAAGAAAAAAAGAACAAAATTCTTATACATGATATTACTCATACAGTATGTTATAAATCACACTAGTTATATATTCTTAATTATATTATCTAATTTTTTATCTAAATTATATTTATTATCTATGTTATCTAAATTTTATTCTTATTAAACCATTTATTGTTCATTAAACCAATAATTTTCAAAAAATTGTTTTATTAATATGGAGCCCAAAGCAAAAGTGCAGGTTTAAAGACCATATAATAATAATAATAATAATAATAATAATAATAATAATAATAATAATAATAATAAATTATATCACATATAGGCAGCTATAGCCTCAAGATTATGTGCCAAGGATTTTCCATATTTCATACCATTAAGGGGCTGTACAGACTGGCACTAAGTGCTGGCTTAGGGGTGGCATGGGGGTGTGGATTTGGACGATGCACATCCCAATGCCACCCCCAAGCTGGCGTCACGCTGCCCACCTAACCGCATGGTGGGCAGCGTTACGACGCTCCTTTGGCGTGGTGTTCACACGCTGCACGCCAAAAGAAGCATGGAAAAGTGCTGCTATGCTGGCAAGGGCACCCTTTTTCCGGGCCAAAAAGAAGCGGCATTTTGCCACTTACGTTTGGCCCAGAAAAGTGCCGGATCGAAGCCATGGCGTGCGGTTACCATGGCCCCACTCCAGAGCTCCAAGGGGCGGCACAGAGCCGCTCCTTCAGTGTGGTCTGCTTTGCCCCTAATAGAACTTTAATAGAACAGTTTCTTTAAATAAACCTGAAGAGGCATAGCATTACTCCAACTTGTTCCAGTGGGATTCATATGCACTGTTCTGTGAGGACTTGTAATTGTGTCTAGGCTATGGTTTTGTTCCAGATACTTAAACATACATCCTTCTGAAGTCCATAAGTGGTTTTATGATAGCATTAGTATAAGTTGCCATAAAGGTTATAATTCAGTTTAACTAAGAATATATTTCTGACAGGTAGCCAATTGGGAAGGTGACTTGAAGGCCTGCATGCACACACACACATGGTTATTACTGGTATTTTTTTAAAGTATGTCTGTAGGTGATTACTTCTTTGCTTAACATTCAGGATCTTCTGGCTTTACATTAAATTTGGGAGGCACAGCTGCGCCATCCACAAGTGCATCCACAGGCCTTTCTCTGGGAGGAGCCTTGGCTGGTTTAGGAGGGACACTATTCCCTAATGCAAGCACATCTACAACAGGTGACATTTTTATATGCATTTAGCTCTTAAATGTGTCCAAGATGTGTTTCTAATCCAGTTATTTTAATTAATTATAGCCTTGGGGAGAGGCGAGTAAGATGATGATGATGATGATGATGATGATGATGATGATGATTTAGCTAGTCTCTAAATCTAACATGCTTGGATTTAGGCCACCTATATTACATTGAACTCAATGGGTTTTGAATAGGGATGTGCAAAATTGTGCTGCAAGAAATCATGTTGCTTTCAAAATGTTTCTAAGTGCTGCACAGTGGGACAGCCCACTCAATACACATATGATACATAGTCTTCAGTCCCATTGCTGGCACTATATTTCTTCAAAACTAACGTTATAACTAGTTTTTTGAAACGGATGCATGAAGACAATAATATAACAATTGCTGCATTGTTTTGCAGGGCTTGGGCAGAATGTATTTGGTTTGACTCTTGGAACAGCTGCAGCACCTGCTGCTACAGTTAATGGAGGTCTTGGTGGCATAGACTTCAGTAGTTCTTCAGATAAAAAGAGTAAGTTTTAACAGGACTCAGAAGATGCATGCTTTGAGAATAATTATTAATCATGATCATTGAAAGATGTTTTGTGGAAGTTTTGGTCCTTTAACTTTTAAGGAGTGCATTGAATTCCTTCTGAAGCTACCCATTTCTTTCCCCCAATATTAGCAACAGTTATCTAGTATTGCATACACAGTTCTGTTACAGTGGCTGTAACCATTACAGTGTTTATAAAGCATTACAGAATGAACAAAATGTGCACTATTTATTTTAAACAGTGGAGAGAGAAAGGGGAAAAAACCTGTCCTTAAACTAATTTTAAAAAACATTGTAACTTCAGTATTGTACTTCAGTATTGTACAGTCTGCCCTTTGTATCCACAGGAGATCCGTTCTGAACCCCCCTGCTGATAAGGAAAAACTTAGAACTTCAAGTCCCATTGTCCTTAATGGCAGGCACGACACATGCACCAATTGAAACTAATGGGGCTTGCCATCTGCGAATGTTTAAATTTGTGGATGGCAAGCCTGTGGATATTGAGAGCCCGCTGTATTATTGTGGGCTTTCTGCTGGTTATGAGGATTCATGCATCACTGTAAATGCTTGTTTCTGTTTGATGCAATCTTGGATATCACCTGGATTATTTTTTATTGGTATTCTAAGTCCTAAATTTAAACAGACCACCCTGTAACACAAGTGGCTGGTGGCAGATACACATCACTGGTAATACTTACAACCACCTTTCTGGAATGTATGCAATTGTAAAAGCCTGATTCTGCTAAAGTGTCCTCTGCGTGAATATTCTATAATCTGTTGATGCTTAGCCTTTATATCAGGTGTGGCAACTGTTGGGGGGCTGAGGGACTGCATTGGCCTCCAGGAAACCTTGGACTGCTGCATCCCCTAATTTTTTTTTTCTTCTTAGGACATTAGGTGACAGTTTTTCAATGTCTTTGATAAGGGAATAAGCCCTTTTGGAACAGACTTGACATTCCTTTGACAATTTCATACTTAAAAATCAAAAGATCTTTCTCAATTTTAATAAAAATATTTTCTTCTAGGTGACAAAACAGGAACAAGAGCAGAGTAAGTGTCAATTTATAGTTACAGAAATGTCTGTTGGATTGTTTCTCCAAAGCATACAGAAACACTTATTAGGTTACATTAATTAGATTTAATATGAATGTTAATAAACTAGGACCATGAAGGTGATGGGGATTCTGCTGAGTTATAGTGTGCATCTACACTAGAAATAATGCAGTTTGATACTACTTTTAACTGCAGTGACTCCATCTTGCAGAATCCCGGGATTTGTAGTTTTGTGAGGCACCAGCATTCCGGCATAGAAGGCTACAGACCCCGTAAACTTCAGATCCCAGGATTTCATACGATATAGCTACAGCACTTAAAATGGTTTCAAGCTGCATTGATTCTAAAGCAGGGGTAGGCAACCTTTTTGAGCCGGGGGCCGGGTTGCTGTCCCTCAGACAATTGACGGGCTGAAGCACCAAAAATAAATAAATAAATAAATAAATATTAAAATTAAAAAAGAATTAATTTTTTTTTAAAAAATGCGTGCACACTCTCTCAGCCCCAGAAAAGCCATGGCAAAACCCCTGTGAAGATTTTGCCAAGAAAACCCAAGAACAAGTAATAACAACAATAATCAATATCATCATGGGGGGGCGGCGGCGGGGGGGGGGGGGGGGGGCGGCGGCGGCAGGACCGGTTTGGGGCCGGTCCAAAGGCCTTGCTGGGCCGCATCCGGCCCCCGGGCCTTAGGTTGCCTACCCCTGTTCTAAAGTATAGATGCACCCATAGTTTCCAGGAAGGAACATAGAGCTCTAAATCTGTTTATATTTGACACTCATTTCTCATTTCTGTAAAAAAAAGATTTGAGTGGAATGAGGAAATGGGTAAGGAAAAGGCTTTTGAAACTCCTAATTGTGCTACTTTGTTGTTAATGATAGCATAGAAGATACATAGCATTTTGGACTTTATGTACATTTTGCCCATTATGCACATTTAGCTTTATACAGTTCTTTATTAGAATGTGAAGTAAAAGTTGTGGCTTCCAATTGACAGTATCATGCTGATAATATAGAACATTATCTATTGGCAGGGATAGTAAAGCACTAAAAGATGAAAATCTACCGCCAGTAATTTGCCAAGATGTTGAAAATCTTCAGTAAGTATTTTCTCAGTTCTTGGACATAATTTTATATTGTTTTGAATGCATTTTAATATTTTAAGGTTTAATGTTTAACTCATAAAGTATTTAATTGTTTTTAAATCTTATATTTATACTTTTATTTTGTCTTCTGTATGGTTTTTAACTTGTACTGTTTTAACTATGTTGATAGCTGCCTTGAGCCCCATTATCAGGGAAAAGGTGAGATGCAAATGTTTAAAATAAAAATAATAAGTTGGGCATGCTAATGCTTCAGTAAAAAAAATATCTTTTTGACTAGTCCATTAAACTTTTTTATTTGCCATATACTTAATTTTTATAGCTGTGAGCATTCTGTTTACACAGATTCTGTATCCCACAGTTGTACAAATTCTGTGGGAGGCAGTCTTGTTGTCTTCCCCAGTAAAATCAGTTTCAAGTGAAACGGGGACTTTCTGTTTTAGCATGTGTTGTCTCATTTTTGTTATTTCTGCATTCCTCCACTCCTAGGAAGTTTGTAAAAGAACAAAAGCAGGTTCAGGAGGAAATCAGTCGAATGTCTTCTAAAGCAATGCTT
Source organism: Phrynosoma platyrhinos (assembly GCA_020142125.1). Lineage (NCBI taxonomy): Eukaryota > Metazoa > Chordata > Lepidosauria > Squamata > Phrynosomatidae > Phrynosoma > Phrynosoma platyrhinos. Next base: position 150,047,686 of record JAIPUX010001232.1, on the reverse strand, counting down.
AAAGTACAGGAAGATATCAAAGCTTTGAAACAGCTTTTATCAGTGGCTGCTAGTGGATTACAGAGAAATACTCTTAATATTGATAAATTGAAAGTGGAAACTGCTCAGGTAAACTCATCATTTGGTGACTAACTGTTGCATCTACTCTTCCAAGGTTTGGGACTTTCTTGTGAAATTCCATAGGTTTAACTGCTTCCACTTCCTACCCAATGTGTTTATGAAGCCTTCTGAATAAACTATTAAATTACGAAGTTAAGTGCTGGGGATTTCATCCAAATTATGCAAAGTGCTATCTCCTTGTCTTGCTTTTTTAGAATTTTGCCATGCATGAGTGGAATAATCTTTAGTCTGGTCAAAATAGAAATACAGATTGAGTACTCCTTGTCAGGAACACTTGGGACCAGAATTTTTCAGATTGAAAAAAAAAAAGCGTATTTCAGATTTTTCAGATTTTGGAATACCTGTATTTGTATGTACATAATACACAACACAGGTTGCATACTATGTGAGGGTGGACAGAGATGCAAGAAATGCAAGGCTGGATAAAGATGGAGCTAAAATGGTGGGAATACAAGTGTGCTTGGCATAGATCCACACCACCCACTATTTCACAGATCCTCACCTCTCTCTCCAGCCTCGTATCTTATTTGTTCACTACTTGTGTTGAGTATGGGATGCAAGGCTGGAGAAAGACTGATGATCAGAGACAAATGAGCAGGAGTGGCGAACAACTGTTGGCAAAAGATTTCAGTTTTTAGAGGATTTTGGATTTCCAGATCAGGGATGCTCAACCTGTAATATTGTAATAAACTGTATGACCGAGTGGGGATGGGAATATCTGGATTTAGTGCCCTCTCCCAAAAAACCCTGGGTTCTAAATTTTGAATACATTGTTACAGGTTGTAGTAGTCAGCAGAGTGCTCCTAGAGTGCTCAGCTCCTAACTGAGGAAAAGCTAAAACTTTTTTCGCTAGGTCTGCTTCTCTTATCCTGTATCTTATTGTTGTGTGCTTTCAAGTTGTTTCTGACTTATGACGACTCTATCATAGGGTTTTCTTAGCAAGATTTGTTCAGAGGGGGTTTGCCTTCGCCTTCATCTGTGGCTGAGGGAATGTGACTTGCCCCATGTCACCAGTGGGTTTCCATTTGAACTCCAGTCTCCAGAGTCGTAGCCAGTGCTCAAACCACTTCATCCTCTGGCTCATCATATACCTAGACCTTTATAATGAATGCTTCCTGGTGATGCACATAATAGTTGTCCAAAAGCTTTATTAAAGGTGGAATTGATTGCTTGTCTTTTAAGGGGAGGGAAGTCAGTTCAACATGTGGAGAAGTTCACTATTCAGCATAATTGCTCAGTTATAGGGAGAATATTGTTCCCTGAAACAGGCTTATTTTATGTGGAAATCTAACTATCACTTGAAATTCAAAACAAAAATGTGCACGATCTTTTGCAGGAACTTAAAAATGCTGAAATAGCATTAAGAACACAGAAAACTCCTCCTGGCCTTCAACATGAAAATACAGCACCTGCAGAGTAAGTACAAGTTTAGAGATTGTGGCAATAATGTACACGTACTTCAGTGGGAATGAAGGAATCAAACAGAATATTTGAGACTAATTTATTTTAGTGTGAGATTTCATGAATATCAATCCACTTCTTGACATACAGTGGGACCTTGGTATCCACAGGTGATCCGTTCTGGACCCCCACCCAAAATCGGTGGAACATCAAGTATACCATAATCCGCGTAACATCAAGTCCCGCTGTCCCCAATTGCAGTGTGTGCAGGCAGCCATGCCACAATTAGGGACAGTCTGTGTTGTGCCCGCGCTGCCATTGGGGACAACAAGAGGCTTGCCATGCTTAAATCCGTGGATGACATGTCTGCAGATAAATCCACAGATAAGGAGGCCCAACTGTATATTCCATACAGCCAGAGCTAAGGTGCTATTTTTTTCCATATGGAAGATGTTTTTCTGCTCATAGATGCTGTTCAGTATTTCATACAAGAGGGAAGATTGAGAAATTAGGTTCCAGTGACAGGATATTTGATTGGTTTGACAATAGGGATTGCCTAAAGAAGATGCAATTTCCCAACCGCTGGGGAATAGTGTCTGTTGAAATTGTATGTCTAGGCTTCATTTGATTTAAACCAGTTTTATGTTACCCTTTAAGCCAGTGAAGCTTGCGTGAGATTAGTAGCAAGCAAGACATGTCAGTCTACTAGCTTACATCTAGGGCATGATGAATAAGGCAGAGAGGATGAGAGAAAAAGAGAACAGTTGCCTTCCTATCCTTTATTTTTTAAAATAGGCATACTTTTTTTATGGGAAGAAATTGCATTTATCAATTAATTGTTCTAAAATATACTTAATTTAGCTACTTCAGGATCTTGATAGAGCAGTTTGAAGTACAACTGCAGCAGTACAGGCAACAAATTGAAGAACTGGAAAACCATCTTGCCACACAAGCAAATAATTCACATATAACTCCACAAGGTAAAAATGAGTGTTTTCACATATTTTATTAATTGCTGCATCATATAGTACCTTTTATCATTTGGTAATATGCAAGGATTTCTGTTCAGATTTTGGCAAGTCAGTAGAAGGAACTGGAAAACCATTTGGGGTCTAAATTTTGGGCCTAAACACCATCACAAGCCTTTTAAATTGAAAACAAAACAAAAAACTCCTAATATATTGGCCTGAATCCATATAGTGATCTTGCACATCCAAAGAAGAGGAACCACTAAAATGTTGTCTATTCTTGCATGTCCTTTTGCCATCAATGCCAAGCAGTTTTTATTCTGGTGAGATTTCCTGGGGCCTCCCACATCAGTGTTCTGAAGGAGAAGAGCTTGTAGAACAGTGAGCCTGCATAACATAGTGCTCACACATTAGTATGCAATAAGGTATTCTTCACTATAATGAAAGATTTATAGTATGCTTACTCTTCCAAATATGCAAATTTATTGAGGCGATTGCTTTTTTTATGCAGTAAGTTTAGTTTTAAGGTAATATGACATAAAGTAGCAAAAGTATTATATTTTCCATTCCAATCCAAGTTTGGATTTCCTCCAGCATAGTTTGGCATATTCTAAAATGGTGAAAGCCAATGTGGTGTAGTGGTTTGAGCATTGGACTATGACTCTGAAGACCAGGATTCGAATCTCCGCTCAGCTATGAAAACCCACTGGGTGACCTTAGGCAAGTCACACTATCTTAGCCTCAGAGGGAAGCACTGGCAAAACCCTCTTGGCACAAGTCTTACCAAGAAAATCCTTTGATAGGTTTGCCTTAGGATCGTCATAAGTTAATGACTTGAAGGCACAGAACAACAGCAAAAGTTCACTGATTTTGTATGATGGTCAGGATAGCTTGATAATAACGTATATAACAAAACATGAGTTTTGTGTTGATAGCAATATGATTTACATGTTGCAATATGATATAATTTTTCAAATGTTAATATCTCACAGATTTATCCATGGCTATGCAGAAAATCTACCAAACATTTGTAGCTCTTGCTGCACAGCTTCAATCAATCCATGAAAATGTGAAGGTAAAAAAAATCTGTTAATTTATTTTATGAATCAAACTGAATGTATATATCTTTCAGTGTTTTTAAAGGGTTACAATTTCATCTTTGCATTTGTCCTCCTGACTTCTTTATGTAGGAGCATTTTTAACAAAATAGGGCAGGTTCCTAATAGGGCCTCCATCTATTTCCACTATGCGGCACAACAGATAGGCAAAGTAGAGCCTGGAAGTTGTATGCAGAACTTGTCCTGTCTGGTTTTGTACCCTCCCCCCCCTCCCCTCCCCAGAGTTCTAAAACATTTGTGAATCCTCCTCTCCATTTTTAGCTCTAATGCCCACTGGAGGTGTGGGGCCAATTTTGCCATCTTTTTTGCCTATAAAAAAGGGAGAGAGAAACTACAGATGAGCTCTCATCTCTCCCCATTGTGAAAAAAGGCCTTCCTCAACCAAAAACAACCGGAAAAGTAAAAAAAAAAAAATGGCAGAATTGCCCCCCCCCCTCCATGTCCTGTGGAGGATGTTTTCACAAGAGGCACAGCAGGTGATTGTAACCCTCCAAAGTGTCCTGGAGATCTAAAGCAGTCCTCTTAACTCCCAACAGTTGCCTGCCCCATTATAGAATGTGTTTGGCCTACTGCCATCTTTTTTCTTCCATAATGAAATATGCTGCTGATACATTCCTTGAGGCATTCTTGAGGCTAGGAATTTGTGAAATCTAGTTAATACACATCAGAACAATAAAATGGGTTTATTACCGTATTTTCCTTCGTATAAGACGACTTTCTAAGCAGGAA
>JAIPUX010001232.1:150011993-150033302 GCA_020142125.1 Phrynosoma platyrhinos | reverse complement strand
TAAAAATTATTATTATTAAAAAAAATTATTATTATTATACATCACTAATGAGTTTAGTCTGCTGATACCAACTGAAGAATTTTCTTATGTCTCTATTTGTATACCTTTCCATTCAGGAAGGATAAAAATCAATGGTATTAAAATGGATATATTCATTTTTAACATAAATATGTACATACCAATGCTTGGATTCAGATTGTCATTTTTAGAGAAGAACCAAAGAAATCAAACAGGACTGACCATAAGGTCTTATTGATTTTGGTGGGTCTGCTCAAAGTCTATGATGAACAGTGTAATCCTCATTCAAAATGTATTAGCTTTAGGAGTAGGCACAAACCTATTCTACAAGCAGAACTTCTGGACTAATTGCAGAGATCTGACAATGTTAGGCTCATTAAAGTCTGCCATCAGAAGAGCAAAAAAGAAAGACATACAAGTGTGAGAAAAGAACAGTGTTTTTTAACTAGCCAGGGGTCTTTTAGCCGATACTGGGTCAGCTTAACCTGGCCAAACTTGTACTGAATCCAAACCTCTCCTAGCCTAGAGATGTAATTCTTCAAGACTATGCTTGATATTGGCATAGCTGTGCCTCTGGCAGTAGAATGTCTGAATCACATAGCTCCACTCCTCTCTCACCCTGCTCTCCCTGCTCTCTTCTCTTGTTATATCTTAGCCACCAGAACATTTCTGCAAGAAGACTGCTGAGATCATTCAGATGGAAAAGGTTGTGCTGGAGAAAGTCATTTCCACCAGACAGACAGACATGTGCAGTTCTAACCCTGTATAACTGACACATTTTTGGATTAGGATTGCACTGTGTGTCTGAATCTCAAAGTGTAACTTGTTTAATAGTAGATCTGAAGTGTACTAGCCCTACAGTTGGGAGTGTGGGAGCTTAAAAACAGCCTTGGTGCCATGTTTGCAGGCAGCTCTTTCCCTACCTGTAATTAATTTGATGAAATACTCATACATGGATATTTATACGCTGCATACCAAACAAGAGGTATTTGCATCCCCCCACCACCACCACAGATTGACTGCTGTAGTCTATCCACTAAGTATCAGGCCTTGCTTACCACAGTCTCTCTGTCATGTGCATTTCATTACTGGGTGAAGTGTTGGGTCAAGGCATAGTAAAACTCAAAGAAACAACTGTGCAAAGAAGAAAATACAAACTTTCCCAATGCATAGCACAAGTTTCTGTGTTTTGTTAGTTTCTCACAGTGTGTCATGGCTGCTGTTGATAAGACAGATGCAGTATAGAAATAAAAAAGATATTCCCTGTATAGTTTAAAAAGAAGGAAAGTGTTCAAAATGTAAACTGCAACACATATATGCATGTCTTACATATAAGAATGAAATAGTGTAAATAATACTCTAGTTGTACATTAACTTGGTATTTTAAGAAGTTACTCGTTGAGGGTAATGAGAGTTGGAGTCTGCACATCTGGAGGACTTTGGGGCATTAGCAGTGAAGTCTTGTGGAGGTCAGCCTTCTTTATCCATTGCCATTCAGTATTGATGATTCTAATGCTTGAAGCAGGTAGCTAATACATACTGGCTGTTGAGTCATGTTAGAGGACCATTTGTATCTTAATCTGTTATCTTCACTACTGTTCTACTAGGGTTTGGAAGTAGTTCTGGTTTTGGAAGCAGTGCCACAGGCGCACCATCATTTGGATTTGGAGCTACAAATAAGCCTTCAGGAAGCCTTAGTGCAGGTTTGTTCTATTCTGAATGTTAAGATGTTTAAGTTACCAGTTTGAACTTTGGAGCATCCATTTCAGTCTTTAAATTGAAATCATCCATTTATGTCAAATATAGTTTAGACAGTATTGGGCACTAATCATTATTCCCTATTCATTCATTATAAAGGAAGATAAGCACAACTTCATAAATTCTCTAGAACTAGAGTGAGTGGAATCAATTTTCTTGTCCAACATACTCAGGGAAACTTTGGACTTTTGTTTCTGGAACACTGGCCACTCAGTATTGCATAGTAATCTTCTTTGGAAGATAAGTAAAAGTTGAAAGGCATTTTTTGACCTGATGTAGGGATAAATTGCTTAAATGAAAAATATTTTTTAAAAAAGTTGAGTACACAGTCACTGCACTCTTTTTTTCATTCCTCACTAATATCTCTGTATCTAATATCTGATATCATTATCAAGTGTAATGGTTCCAGACTTCAGTGCCACTATTATTTTTATTTATTGGAAATGTTTTTAAACCAGACCTTCTGCATTCCCATCCCCAAAGTTCGGGGAGAAAAAAATCTGTTTTTTCAAAACTAAAAATGCCTCCTTCAACAACCCTAGGGTAAATTTCCAATGTACTCACTGGTTTAATAGCGGCATTTCCTTGGTCTAAAATCCTGGGGGGCGGTGACCAGCAGAAGTGGTAAAATTTCCTTTCTCAATTTCCAGCAGAAGTGGTAAAATTTCCTTTCCCCTCCCCATGTTACATTTTTAAAAATGGTTTAAAACTTTAAATTGAGCACTTATTAGAGTGGATAGGAGCATCCTTTCACAAGGTACAGAAACCAATTGAACATAAAAATCACCTTGTGGCAATAGACTTACAATTTTGTATTATAATGGCTAAACTACAACTGAGAAGTTCCATTCAGTTAAGTTCCATCTTCACTGTATAAGAAGAAGAAAATAAACATGGTTGCAGATTTGATGTTGGATCAGAGATACCAACATTCCTTTAAAACTGCTTCAATAAATGACTGTCTCTATTAACTTCATTTCAGTCAAGAGGCAGTCAAGTACTTGCAAGACACTTTTTCTTATGGGCAGTTTCACAGATTTGCTTCCCATTTTGTTTTCAGGGGCTGATTTGCATCATGTAGAACTTCTCTTCATTCTGATGCAATCATTGTTTAATTTTATACTTAGTTCTTCCAATACCCCACATGCCTCTGATTTGCTTTTGGTTTTTTTCCTGATAGCAACTTCAGAGGTGTCTTGGTATCCAGGACTCCAGGATATGCCAATTCACTGTGTACATGTGGAATTTTCTGCTAGTTATTTAGACCAGTGATACCCAAACTTTGGGTTTTGGACTTCTACTCCCAGAAGCCCCAACCACCTTTGCCAATAGCCAGGAATTCTGTGAGCTGATGTCCAAAACACCTGGAGGACCAAAATTTCAGAACCACTGGTCTAACCTCTTTGGCCAAAGAGAAATGCAAACTTGTTCTTAAAAAACATTTGTGCCATCTCGCTGAGTAAATGTGTTACATATTACATTCAGCAACATCTAATTAAATCAAACCATATTGATTTTGTTTTGTTTTGTTTGTTTTTGTGGGTTTTTCAGGCTATGTGGCCGTGTTTTGGAAGAATTTATTCCTGATGTTTCGCCTGCATCTGTGGCTGGCATCTTCAGAGGGTAGTGGCATGGAAGTGAGTGGGGTACATATACTCCCTTGGCTGGGAGGAAGTGATTTACATGTTAATCTGTGTCTTGGTCTGTTGTTGAATGGCAAGGCCTCAGGGTGGGAGGATATGCAGGAGGATATGTGTGTCTATTTAATTAGCAATCCATTGTGGGGGAAACCCTCAGACCCTGGGTGGTGTTCATTTGCATGTGTTGTCTTGATTTTGGTGTTTTTCAGAACTGGTAGCCAAACTTTGTTTACTTTCAGGATTTCTTTTCCCCCTGCAGACAATGGATTACTAATTTAAATAGACACACATATCCTCCCGCATATCCTTCCACCCTGAGGCCTTGCCATTTAACAATAGACCAACACACAGATTAACATGTAAATCACTTCTTCCCAGCCAAGGGTCACATAGTATATATACCCCACTCACTTCTATGCCACCACCTTCTGAAGATGCCAGCCACAGATGCAGGTGAAATATCAGGGATAAATTCTTCCAGAACATGGCCACATAGCCTGAAAACCCCATAAAAAAACATGGATGCCGGCTGTGAAAGTCTTTGACTTCACATATTGATTTTATTGTAACTTTTGAGAGAAAACAGGCTTACCTGAACATGTATGGTGACTTGGTTGATGGAAGACTGGAGAAAGGAGATACAGATGGCTTTAAAACCTCATACAACATCTTGTTTGGAAAATTAGGAATTCAAGAAAGTATTTTCAATTATGGTTGGGGAATGTCGTCTCTCTTAAAGTTAGTATGACCCATCATGTCACAATTGTCTGTGCAGTTTTTGGTGGAAATGTCTATGCACTTGAAAACATTGGTAGTGTAGACAAGTTTTCACGCAATTGTTGTGAGTATGAGCTGACTGGGATGGTGAATGTTAATACAAGACTAACAGTTTCATTCTTAAAACATCAAAGTAGTTTGTCCCCATTTTATTTGGTTAGGCTAAAAAAGTCACAGTATCTTCTCACTTTTAAATATTTTCCCCTCCTCTACAAGGCTTTGGCAGTTCAAGCACATCTGGGTTTAACTTCAGCAATCCTGGCATCACTGCATCTGCTGGCCTGACATTTGGGGTGTCCAATCCAGCATCTGCAAGCTTTGGCACAGGAGGACAACTTCTTCAGCTGAAGAAACCTCCTGCTGGAAACAAGAGGGGAAAGAGATAAATGTGAAAAGGGTGGGGGGAGGTTTGGGTTCAAAGGAAAGGGACAATTGCATTCAGTTCATTCATCCTAAAATAATCTATTTTTTTAAGCTGATATAGTAGATGCTCTGTGTCCTTGGAGATTTATAACATTTTGTTACTTCTTCCCTTTCTGGATTATAAAATGTAATTGTAACAAGCAGCTTTTGTGACTCAAGGAAGGCTCACTTAACTGTTTTGTTTTGTCTCTTTGTATTTTAATATGTACTTCATTATTAAGGACTGTTGTAAAACCATCTATTTAACATAATATTAGTAAGATGATATTTTTGTTAATATGCTTTAAACCTTAGAGAAAGAGATGCATATTTGGTTTGTACAAATAAAGTATATTCTAGTACACATGCTTGAATCCATATCTTTTGTTTATTTGATAAGGCCTTTTAAAAACGTCAGGGTGGTTTTGTGTATATGTATGTAAATATATACAGTACAAATGCATACTCATATGTATATGAGTACATATAATACATTTCAAAGATTGTCTCGAAGAATGACAGATCAAATTGGCAATCCCAATTAGAGTAGACTCATTGAATTAATGGGATTTACAAAAATACTGTTTAGTAATCGATTCACTGGAGGTGCATCTACACTGTAAAACTAATTCCATTTGACACCACTTTAACTGCAATGGCTCCATCTTACAGAATCCTGGGATTTGTAGTCTTGTGAGCCACTAGCATGCTTTGGCAGAGAAGGCTAAAGACCTTGTAAAGCTACAAACTCCAGGATTCCATAGGATGGAGCTACAAGACTTAAGTGGTGTTAAATTGCATTTTTTTCCACTAGGGTAGCTGCACCTTGGGTCTACTGTAGTTAAGTCTAGCCAATATTTCTAATTTTAAGTTTGGAGGCCTTCCTCCCACACATTGTCAGCATATCAAAGGCTAATCATAAACATCTACTAATGCATGAAAGACACTGGGGGCATGTTTTCTAAGTCAGTTTCCATTTCTGTTGTTTCCATTCAGTGCTTTAGATGAAGCAAGTGTTTGCATATAATGTTCTGTAACCAATTTGGTTCTGAGCTGCTGAAGTGTATTTTTTAGATTGCAGGGTTTCAGGATTGTGAGTAGATTCTGAAATGACCTCAGTCTGCATAAACTGATTCTAGAAGAGGCCCTGGTCATGCAGCCTAACATGGGTAAAGAGTAGCTTGGGACACCATAGCAGAAACATCTTAGTGAAGAGTTTGTGGAGATTTCAGAAATGGCTGCTCATAAAAAACTTTTGCAGGCACTGTTCTTTTGCATTGTGCTGCTTACATGATCAAGCTATGTGCATGAGGTGTTTGCAGGAGGCAGGGCTTCTATAGAACAGATTTATCCACTTTTATGTTTCAGATTTTCACTTTCACCATGGAGGAGATTAGTCTGGGCTCTTCTGGCCCCAGTCAGCCCATTCTAAGTTTATGGATAGTACCTCTGTCCTGTGGCCCATTCACACTGTAGAATTATAGCACTATTGTTCCATTTTTATTGTCATGGTTCTACCCTATGGAAATCTGGAATACATAGTTTAGGTAGGGGCATTTGGAATTCGCAGCCAGAGTACTAGTGCCTCACCAATGTCCAAGCCCCAGAATTCCTTATGAGGAAACCATGGCGATTAAATTAGAATAATAATACTATAGTCATGCAGTGGTCCCCCTGGAGTTGATGCTCATCTAACTTCAGCAGACAACAGGTACAGTAAATAGGTATACTACAAAGTACAGATCAAAGTCATGCATGTGAGAATAAACTGTTTTATATAAATGTGATAGCACTAGTCTGTCCTTTAAAGCTCAAATAGCAGTATCATTGCATGCTGCACTGCATTTACAGCTCAGTGAGTGTTCAAAACAAACGCAAACCGAATATTTATTGCCTTAAATGAAGGGGCTATACTCTTAGTCCTTGAACTGTGCTGCTAGCACAGATTTGATTCTCTTCATCAGGGCTTGTTTTAAGTCATTTCTTTCAAGAGTCAGGCTCTTAGCTGGCCTGTCTGATCACTGCAGTGTGTGCGCAGAATTTTGGTGAGGTCTAGCCTTTATACACAGAGAATATTTTGTATATATCTCAAGTGAAGCTTCATAGTTTTTATCTAGGCACCTTTTAAAAACAAACAGTGCACGTATATAGTTTCTGGTTTTGAGGTTGCCTGTTTTTGGTTGTTGAATACTATTTTTGTAAGTTCTGTCTGTTTTATGTTGTCATATGATGGCAAATTGTCCAGGAAAGATATGAGCTTCAGAAGTAATAGTCTCTGAAGTGTGCACACTTTTATTTGAAGGAGGACATTTTTAAACTTGGCAGAATTAAGGAAGGTCTAAAATTACTTTCAGACCACAATTTGGTTTTAAAATTTGTGTTGGACTTCAGTTAAGAAAATGATGAGCAAACCTAGTACATGTATGCTACTGCTTTTTACTGGATTAAAATGTTGAACCACTTTTCTTTTTGTATATAATTTTGTGAGCCTTTTTTAAAAATAAAAAACTCTGTTGCTGTCTTTGTCCACATGTGCAACTTTTTGTTCTCCAAATAATAAAATTGTTTGAAGTAAGCCATGTCATTAACATTTCTGAATTGTTTCATTTCTTACTGTCTACTTCCCAGCACAGATGGAAGTGTGCATAGTGGAAATCAATGGGGCTGATTCCGTCAAAATTTTCTTTGTTTGAGAGCAATCCTGATGGTTTCCTAGAGCAATAGTTCTCAACTTTTGGTCCTTTGGTTCTTCTGCATTTCAATTTGAAGAATCCCTGACCATTTGCAAAGCTGGCTGGGAGTTGAAGTCCAATGGGAGAACCAAGGTTAAGAGCCACTGTCCTAGTATGCAACATAACAAGAGAGCCAAGCAACCTTGGGATTTAGCCAGCAACAATTCCTTTACCACACTAGAAGGAAAAATGTACTGTCATGACACTGGAAAGTGCAGCTAGTAATTGTTCATTATGTCCATGTTTGCGTGTTGCACAAGATTGTGCCCAAGGAAAAATTATAACTGCTTGAGTGTTGAGCTAAACATCTTGTGTAGCTTTTATGCTTGGAAAAACTAATAGATTTAGGTCAGAATCCAACTAGCTCGCTCAATAAAATGAGGTCTTTTTGAATGGCTCTGATTTTGTGTACAGTGTAAAATTTTACAAAGGATTGTTACTAAAGAGGTAAAACTGTAGGAATAGTATCTGGAGTCTGTTCCTTCTGTTGCATCTTGAAATGCCTATACTAACACATGCCTTTGTTTTGTTTTTTGTTTATGGCTTCTAAACAGAATTTGGAGATATGAATTAAAATGTGGAAAAGTTATCAGTTGTTAATTTAGCCATTAGTTTTTACAATATAGTGAGAAAGAAAATCTGACACCTGGTAACTTTAGTATTTTACCCTTTAACTGTTTCATCTGCATAGAAAGTTTACTTCTTTGTGCTCTTGAAAGAGAGTTTTATCCCATGGGCCAATTATTCCTCAGTGTTTTGGACAGTCATTGTTTTGATCATCCCTCACTTTGGTAATGACAGCTTTCTCCAAATTGGAGCCTTCCAAATGTATTGGACTACAGCTTCCATCACCCTTGACCTTTGGTGACCTTGTTGGATATTTTTCGGATTTGCTTTTCAGTTTGAGGCTGGAAGAAGATATGAAGGCTGCGAATGGACTGGTGGAGTGAATTTTTCTCTGTTGTAAACCTCTGCACAGTGATCATAGGTATTGTGGGGAGAAGGGTTACAATTACACACTGTGATTTTCTTTATTTGCTTCTAGATATATAATCCCTGGGAGCCCATTTTCCAATGGCATTGCCTGGGGTATGTGCACCCGATCCCAAGGGCTCAGGCATTGGGGATGACTGATTGTTGGCCAAGGAATAGTCTGGGTAGAATTTCTTTAGGAGCCCAATTTGATCAGCTGTGAGGGAAGCTGGTGTACCATCTCTGCTGTGTATCATCTGCTGCATCATTTATTACTAAAAAAGTTTGTTACAACATTGACATGTCAATGTCTGGCACTGAACAAACTCTTGGAGAGATCTAGAACTATACCCAGGTCTGGAACAAAACAAGATGGCTTTTGAAAACTTTCAAGATCAATTATCTGGTTTTGCTACCAGAGATTACAGGGAATAAAAGTGGCACGAGGAAGAGGAGGGAATGATACTTTTCTATAATAAGTGGGAGGAATGACATTGAAAAGTCATTTTGATTGTTGATAGTAGCCAGAGCTATTGTGAAAATGCAGAGCGTTCACTAGCTTGGTAGATTTTGTCTTACTTTCTCTCTTTGAAGAGCAGGCTGCCATGCATTTTACAAGCTCCTTTAAATTCTTCATTTTGGATAGATGTCCACTTCTGATTTTGTTTATTGGGGTTTGGAGAACAGAACAGGGTGTATAGTCTTGTATTAATGCAAAATCAGTTCCAGAAACTGACCTTTTTTCTTCCTGGAAGTTTTTCATCACGGGGATTAAAGTAAAGCAAAGCAGCTTCATTTATATACCGCTTCATATCACACTATGGGATGTCTAAGCGGTTTACAACTGTAAGCTCATTGACCCCCAACAGTTGGGTACTCATTTTAGTGACCTCAGAAGGATGCAGGCCTGAGTCTAGCCTGAGCCCTGGCTAGTATTGAACTCACAACCTTGTGGTCTATGAGTGAGTGGCTGCAGTACAGGCATTTAACCACTGCACCAACAGGGTTAAGATCTGGGAGAAGCTTGGGGCTGCAAAGTTAGCCTTGGAAGATGTACTCCTCCCTGTCCATGTATTAGGGCATTGGCAGCTGGTGACTGCCATGTGCAGTGGACACACTGCATTTTAGTGTGAACTTGAATGAAGCTATCTCAAGGTGCTGAGCATATTGTGGTTATATGTGCTACCATCTTTGATTGTTCCTTTTAAGATAGGATAAAAGTCTGGAGTGGATATAGAGCCCCACTGACATGAAAGGCACTAAAGGTCATGGAAGTAGTTTCATTCTTCTTTGGATTTTAGTCACTGTGGCTACATTTTTTAAACCTTTACTTGCAAGGAACTAGTGCTTTGATGTTTGTCATCCTTCATCCCCATTATATTTGCACTAGAAGAAAGTACGAACAATATAGTGCAACCCCTGTATCCACAGGGTTGGTAACCACTGTTTCACTTGGCTGCATATGGTGAAAAAGGTTTCTCTAGTCATCTGAAGGTCCTCCAGCAGTCTCTATTGTCAACTTTTGGGAGAAATGTAATGTTTATCATTATTCGCAGTTTTCACTATCCGTGGTAAGTCTGGGAATGTATCCCCCACGAATAAGGGGGATTGGACTGTATAAGCCATTGTGCTTTTAAAGATAATGACAATAGTTTGCAATGTAAATTGAAAGTGTATATATTTTTTTCAGGAAACATTACATTTTCCATTTTCTTCCAGTTATGAATAGAACCATAGTACAGCTATAAGTAATAGTACTGAACACCATGCTTTGCTAAATTTGTAAGCTTTATCGGAATGTTGTAAAGAGTTGGGGAAAAGATTTTATATGATTTGTATTATGTTCAGTTTATATCTGGGTAAGAAAATCATGTTTGTGTTGTGTCTCAATGGACCTTATTCAGAAACCCCTGGAGAAATGGAATTTCGACCACCTGCTTCAGTACAGTTTGTACACACATCATTGCTGGAGACTAAGCCAGGTTAGCAAAAGTCTGGGAAACCAGTGCTCCAAATTTTACTACCCTTGAGCTCAGAGGTAGTTAGTGAATGAAGGGTCTTTTCTTTGTCTGAAATCGTTTCTGTTATATACAGTGTATTACATGTCTCATCAATGGAGGCTGCCAGCTCAGATGTCAATAGAACAATCAACTAATTCATGGTATTTAAACTTTAAAGGACATGTCAGAAATGCTGAAACCAACTTGCCAAGAAAACCCTGTGATGGGTTGCCTTAGGGTCAGAAACAACTTGAAGGCACACAACAACCACAATCCTAAAATAGGTTAAGTACCTTGGATAGCTCCTTAAGTTCAAATGGAAACCACAAGCACATTCATCTACTGACATCTGACATCTGAACCACCTGCCTCCATTCAGTCTCATGTAATTCTCCCAACAAAACTGTGAGATCTTTGAAGTTAAACAATAATTATTGATTCAATAAGGAGTAAGGCACCTAATGGTTTTACAACTGAGTTCTATCAGGTTTATGTAGGAATTGGTACCACCATTAACAAAATTAGTTGCTGATGGTATTTTAGGGCCTTTACAGACTGCCAGAAATAATGTAACTTGAGTCCACTTTAACTGTCCTGCTTAGTGCTAGAGAATCATGGGAATCGTAGTTTTTTCTGAGACTGAGCCTTCTCTGCCAGGGAGCTCTGGTGCCACAATAAACTACAGTTCCCATGATTCCCTAGCACAGAGCCAGGGCAGTTAAATTGGTCTCAGGTTGCATTATTTCTGGCAGTCTGTAAAGGCCCTTAGAATATATTCCAAATTTTAGGAAGGAAGCAAAGTTAGTATTAATCTAAAAATTAAAAGATGAGATATAAATTAAATCTCTGTATGTATACAGAGTCAGCATTTCACCATGGCACTACCTTTCTGTAGTGATGCAATTGCATGTTCGTGTGAAGCAAGAGGCTACACTGATGGCATAGGTTTAACAAAGGTTAAAATATTATTACATATTTAAATTCCTGAACCAAGAATGAAGAAATTCAGGCTCTTATCCTAATTCATAACAAGTCTACAAAAGGTAACTATTTGACATCTGGAAATTTCTGGATGTTAAAAAGAGACCTGAGACTTCTTTAAAAGTATAATTTGAGTTCATTTCTCCCCCCGATTCCAATTTTATATATGAGACATCTGAAATAATTTCTTCATTCATAGTTCTGGAATTTAAATATGTAGTAATAGTTTAACCTTTGTTTTGTTCAGTACAAACATACAAGAGTGTATTAGCAGTAGTGTCCTCAGTGCTGTCTTAGGAGTTGTCTCAGCTGTTGAATGTTTCAGAGTGTAGTAAATAAATATGCTGAGAGAAAAGTGAAATTGATTGATTGATTGATTGATTAAAATGAATTGTGTGTATATATGTCTAAAATAATAAAGGGATCTTGAAGCACTTTTAAAATTAACTGTGAAAGAAGTTGTAGCATGAGCTTTCATAGACTTGGTCTACTTCCTAGACTGAGTCTATGAAAGCTCATGCTAAAACTTCTTTTACACAGTTAGTCTCAAAGGTGCTGCAAAATCCCTTTGCATACTTATATTCCATATTAACACAGCTATATCTCTGAATTCTAAAATAATAAAAAATTAAAATTTTTATTTAAGGTAGAAATTAAATATTTCTGTTCTATTTTAATGGATTTTATTCAGAAATCCCTGGGGAATCACTTCTTGCACCACCTGTTCCAGTGGAATTTGTGCGGAGGTCTTCACTGAAGAATGCCCCAGGTAAGCAAAATATGGTGAATCCTATGCTCTGAAACATGACTGTGCTCAAGCTCAGAGGTACTCAGTGCATGAGGAATCTTATTCCAATGGGTTTTCTATTGTACACATTTCATGTCAAAGTATTCCAAGAGAGAGAGGTCTGAAAAATGTTGACATGCTGAAATCTTCTTGATGGGTTTCATGGATGATTTGAGTTTCCCACTAAAGCCAAACCCAATTCTATTGCACCACCAAAACAGCCATATGGATTACTGTCTGGCAGAATGGATAGGACTTCAGTTGTAGGCTATCTGCTTGGGTTGCAGTAAAAAAAAAGGGGGGGGATGGTCCATGTTCAATCTTGGCAACTCTAGCTAAAGAAGATGAGATACCAAGCTTAGGAAAGACCTTTTCCTGACTTACAGAGCCACCATTAGCAAAGGAGGAACGCAATGGGTTGTAGAATTAAAGTTGGTCAGGATCTTGCAGCAGTGATGGCCAAATTTCAATTTTGCAAAATCCTACACTTGTTGTATCAAAATTCCATCACCTAGTGCTAAGTACAAAAGATACACACTGAGAATTATTAGAAATATAGAATTGTGAAGCCAGTGTCAGCATTATGAGTGTAAGAATGGGACACATCCTACCATAGTCTATTTTCAATTACTTCATTATTTTGCACCAGTGCTATTGGGAGTGGGAACAAAATGGAGGATCATTTTGTTGCTGCTATTGGCATATTTGCTATTGGCATATGAAATTTGAGAGTCAGAAATACATGCTGATTCACTGCAAATACCTTCAGGGGGATCGCCACCCAATCTCTTCTAAAATGTGTACATGCTTTCAAATTGTCTGTTGACTTATGGCAACCCCATGAGTTTCATTGTGTTTTTTTAGGCAAGAAATACTCAGAGGTGGTTTTGTCAACTTCTTCCTCTGAAATGTAGCCTACAGCACCCCAGTATTTATTGACAGATTTCCATCCAAGTACTAACCAGAGCTGCCCCCGTTTAGTTCCCAAGAGCAGGCAGGATCAGGTGCTTTTAGGGTATTTAAGCTCTACTCACCTTGAAAAGAATGTCAATGTGTTGACTAATCTAAGTCTCATTGCTTCCAACAGATAGGCTCCCAAGCATAAATAAGTTTAGATCACATGGACCTGGATTATGCTATCAAACATATGATTTGTAGATGATTACTTGGAGACCTAATTTCACACTGGTCACTGTTAGCTCCTGGTGTACTTATTACTGATGTTGATCACATGCAAAAATACACAAATGAGAGTTAAATGGAATCTTTGGATAACAGGTGTGCCTTTTCTTAGCCCACAAGCTTTAGCCAGATGCCATTTCTCTGTACAACTATGGAAAATGCAGAGCCCCAGCTCTTCACTGTAGGAAAAAGAAATGTTAAGGATAGAAATAGCTTCCTCCTGCATTTAAATGTTTTAAATCTCACCTTCTTTCCATCTTGTGTATATAAGTATTTGAGGATCTTCCTCAATTTTTCTAAAGTTAATTAAACTGAAAGTTCCCATTATCTTGTCTACATTCATATCCATTATCCTTGGCTACATTCAATAGTTACTTCAGCGTGGACAGGAAACACTGTTCATTTCCACGTTCCACATTTCCATGTTGCACCTTCCTGCCATAGTAATAAGAAGCCTCTCAGAAAAAAAAAGTAGTAGCAACATTAATACATGGGTGAGAAAACACAGATGCAAACTGAAAACCTTTTTGGTTTGTCCCACATTGAGATGTTTTCTATAGTCAGCCCTCCATATCCATAGATTTTTTTATCCAATGATTCAAGCATCCATGGCTTGAAAATACTTTTAAAACATTTAAGTTCTAAAAAGCAAACCTTTATTTTGCCATTTTATATAAAGAACACAATTTTACTATGCCATTGTATTTAATGGGACTTGGGCATCCACAGCTTTTGGTATCCACCAGGGTCCTGGAATAATAATAATAATAATAATAATAATAATAATAATAATAATAATAATAATAATAATAATTTTTAACCCGCCCTTCTGCTCAGCAACCGGGGCGGCGTACAGCAAGTTAAAACAACAACAGTTAAAACAATCCTTCAACCCAATCCCTAACCTTCCCACCCCTTAAAAATAAATTAAACTAGAGCAATATTAAAATAACAATTCAAACAACATACATACAATACAATGAACGAAGCAACTTTTAGAGAAGCAGACAATGGGGAGCAAACCCCAATGGATACCAAGAGCCTACTGTACTTTAAGATCTTTCCTTCCTCAAACTGAAGAAAATTATGAATTTAGGTAAATTGTTTTCAGAAACCAAATGAAGCCAATTTTTCACTTATCCCTAGAAATTGTAACTGCTTGGATCCTCTAGATCAGGGGTAGGCAACCTTTCCCCTTTAAGGGCCGAGGGACTTCAGATCCCAGAAGCCTCAGCCATGTTGGCCAATAGTCCCATGTTGGTCAATAGCTCCTCGGATTCTGGGAGCTGAAGTCCCTCGGCCCTTAAAGGGGAAAGGTTGCCTACCCCTGATCTAGATGGACCAATAGTTTGAGTAAATATTGGGCTATTCTATTTCTGGATTTCATACCTTGTACTAGAGGTAGCATGGTGTAGTACTTTGAGTGTTGGACTACAACTCTGGAGACCAGGATTTGAATCCTGGATCAGCCACGAAAACCCACCTTGGGTAAGTCACACACTCTCAGCCTCTGAGTAAGGCAAAAGCAAACCCCACTCTGAACAAATCTTGCCAAGAAAACTCTGTCTTAGGGTCATCTTAAGTCAATAATTACTTGTAGACACACAACAGTGGTTGTTCCACAGGGCCTGAGTGATAGACTATATGCATTGCATACAAATGGACTCGAATCTACCCCTGGCCCCTCCAGATGAAGCTAAGGGAAAATCTTTTTGAAATCCTGAAACATCCATGCTAGAGAAGAATGAGATAGATGGACCAATGATCTCTATCAGAATAGGGAAGCTTCATATCTGGTATTCCTGTTATTGTTACAGGTTTCACATTTTTCATGAAGCATACTTGTGTAGAGAGTCAGTGGTGTTGGACTAGAGCTCTGGGAATCCAGGGTTCAAATTTCTACTTGGCTGTGGAAACCCACTGGGTGACCTTAGGCAGGTCACACACTTTCAGCTTCAGAAGAAGGCAATAGCAAACCCCTTTGAACAGATATCGCCAAGAAAACCCCATGCATGATAAGATCATCTTCAGGACACCATAGGTTGGAAAGGATGCAACAACACAACTGGTCTCTGTGTTGGTGGAGGATTAAAGTTCTTCTGGGAATTCTCAAGCTAATTTATATTTGAACTAATTTGGAAACAGGTTCTTTTTCATAATGGTGGAGAAGGATCTAGCTCCTGGCATGTCAGAAGCAAAATAACATCTTGATTCTTAGCAGGGGGTGCTTGATGACAAAATGAAGCAGCCTGTTTTAACCAAAATATATTGTGTGTGCACTAAAAAAATACACTGTTAAAACAATGACTAGTTTTTTGTAAGTATTTGAAGCAGCCTGATCTCATGAGTGAATACTGACATGCCTCATCATAACCACTAGATGTCAGGTTGTGCCTGGTAATGTTTCTCTGCACCATCCTGATAGCAGTGCCTGCCAAATCCTATGGACTTGCTTGGCATGATATTGAATTGCAACTAGCCTAGTGCAGATTTTCCCTCTCCCATTTTCATACAAGTGTCCACACCATCGCACAAAAGCAAGACACAATTGTATAATATATGATTGTGTGCTTTTTTATTCACCATAAGCACCTTTTCATAATAGGGATGTTGTCTGCCTGTGAAACTACACATTCAACAGAGAATCTAGACTTTGACCTCCTGTTTCTTATTTCATGTGTAATTTCTCCCTCAATCAGATTTTTTTTTAATTTTCACTTTGAGATTTGATGTTTATGTGTCCTGAACGAGATCAGCAGAACAGATATTGAATCCCCTTTCCTTCCCTTTTTGTTTGTCTCTCTGTCTCTGTCTCTGTCTCTGTCTCTCTGGAGATGATCAGATGGGGGACAAAATGTCCTTTTTCCATCCTTCCCACATGATCACGGGAAGGACTTTCAGATGATATTGCACTGATCCTGTCATTGTCTCATCCGGGAAGTGCAAATGACAGCGATCATGCGAAAAACTTTCAAATGACGTTGCACTGTTTCTGTCATTGTCCCATCAGTGAAGTGGAGTTGTCTCATCCTTGCCCTTGATTTTGCATTAATGGAAGAACCTGTTAATGTAATTCCACTTCACTGACAGCTTAATGACAGGATCAGCGCAACATGTGAAAATGTCTTTCACGTGATCGCTGTCATGGATGAGATAAAGACAGGCTTCACTCCCGTCCTCCATCTGATAATCGCCTGTATCTATCTCTCTCTCACTCACACACACACACACACACAAACACACACCAAAAATGAACTCTGAGGCCGTTTATGCTACACAATTACATTATTGTGGTTCTACTTCGACTACCATGACAATATCCTATGGAACAGTGGAACTGGTGATCTGGTGCGGCAAACTGGTTCATAAATGTGCCCTTGTAATGGTGTTCTCCAAGAATACATTAAGCTCAGTTGCTACTACCCTCTCACTTTAGCAGAATGGGAGATTTTTGCCATTGAATAGTTACTGTACACATTGGTTAATATAAACTGCTATGAGGCCCATGTCAGTGGAGGCAACTCAGTATACACCCTCCAACTTTTTACAGATGATGATTATGTGGCCAAATAACATCAAAGTGTGATCAAGATGTGAAAAGTTGTTCACAAGGCAGAACACAAAAACCAAGAGATGCTTAAGCAGTTTGCTTTTGTCTGAATCTATTGGGAAGGGAGGATTCTGCCTCCTCCTGTCCTCTCCACTGAGTTAATTCAATTAAGATTTCTTTTATTTCAGCCACGAAGCCCACTGGGTGCCTTTGGGCAAGTCACACTTTCTCATCCTCAGAGTAAGGCAATGGCAAAACCCGTTCTGAATAAACCCTGCCAAGAAAACCCCATGACAGGTTCGCTTTATGGTTGCCATAAATCAGAAATGACTGGAAGGCGAACAACAACAAATGATGGAAAGGAGAGGGTAGAAGAGATTAAATGAAGCTTTTAAATTATGACTTTTTGCTGTATTATTATACTGTATATATTGTAAAGAAAACTAATAAAATAATTTTAAAATAGAATAAAAAGAATAAAAAAATGGAATCCTCAGTCCATCCTGTCTGGGTATTAATTGTAGCCCACTTCATCTTGAGGAGGTATCAGCAAAGAATGTTCTATGACATGTAGTAATAATCCTGACCCTGAAATACTACCTTGCAGCTGTTAGACTAAAGCAGTCTGTCATGGGTGGGGAAAGATTTGTCTTGCTCTGCCTCAAACTGTGCAGCAGAACCCCTCTAAATCAATTGTTTTCTCTTTAACCCAGGCCTCACTAAGCGACGTTCACCTGCACAAGTAAGGCTTAGCACCATCCTAGAAAATGGTGAGATGGTATCCAAATTCCAAGACTGACCACTAGCTGCTGCAATTTGTACAATTTACTTCCTGTGCAAGAAATGAACAATCTCACCACCACCACCATCTCAGTTTGAATACAGCGTTGTGTAGAAGCAATACTAATTTATGTACCTCTTCTTCTTCTTCTTTTTTCTTAATTTATTACAAATATTGGCTGGGATTACTGTTTTGTGAATGCATCATTAATATAGCTCAGATTGTGCTGGGATGCCAATTCATTCCCTCTTCTATACCAACAGCACCCAGGCCCACTTTGGTAACACTGGGCTTGTCTAAACTAAGGATATACACTGGACTCAACCAGGTCCCAATGAGATCTGTCCAGATGACGAATGGCCACACCTGCAGCAAAATTGTTTTTTAAAGCTGTTAATCTACTATCTGTAGTTTACTTCCAAGTTTCCAGCTAACTCTGGAGTGCCTCGGTTTCTCTTTGCTGTCTAGACAGCTGGATCGAATCTAATTTGACCTGATCCAGTTGACCAGACAGCAAACATGGCACCAACTCCCTTACCCTGAGCTGAACAGCACAGAAAAAGGAATGGATCCTCTTCAGATCTGTCACCAGTTCCCTGCGAGAGCATGGCTATTGCCATTGCTTCTACTGAGGTCAGCATATGGGTCCTATGTATTCAATGAGGAGGGGATAGAGCATTGTTGATCGCATGGTGGAGCACTCCATTCTGACCTCAGCAAAAACAATGATGATAGCCAGGCTCTTGCAAGGGGCTGCTTCGCCAGCGAAGCAGTGGTGGCACTGAGGTCAGGGCAGTGGCGCCTATATGGCGTCAACCTAGCTGCCCTGTGTACAAAATAATGCAGTGTTGCACTAGATTTGGCATGGCGTGTGTGATCACTATTGTGGTCAGGCCAGGGCCAGTCTGAGGCATAATATGCTGGACTGGCCTCCTTATATGCCAGTGTAGACACACCCTCTTCTTCCTTGATGTGCAGTAATTGCAGTGGACCCTTGGTATCCATTGGATTTTGGTTTCAGGACCATCACCACCCCATGGATACCAAAATCCATGGATACACATGCCCCATTGAATATAATAGTAAAATGGTGTCCCTTATATAAAATGGCAAAATCATGGTTTGCTATTCAGAATATATATATATTAAATATTTTCAAGCCGTGGATGCTTGAATCCGTGGATAAGGAATCCGTGGATATGGAGGGCTGACTGTATTAGCCAGTTAATACCTCTCTCTATGCCAGAGGTAACACATTTCTGGAACCCAGAGGGCTTCCCCCAACTATTTTCTCCTGTAGATGAACTGTGGAGGTCCACACTGTGTTGTTGCTGCTAGCATATTGAGTGGTTGGAAGTGATGGTGCACTTCTTCTAGTAGTGCACTTCTTCTAGTAGTGTATGAAGGCATTCTAAGCCTTTTGGAGCTCTTTCGTGGTTGGGAGCTCCCTGACACAGGCAAGGAGTCTAATAAATTTAATAATAATAATAATAATAATAATAATAATAATAATAATAATAATAATAATAATAAACAATAATAATAAATTTTATTTTTAACCCGCCCCTCTGCTAAGCAGTCTAAATGTTGTTTTGGCTTTTTGAGTTTTTTTGCAGGAGAATCTGGAAGAGGGGAATTCAGGAGCTTTGGGGGCTTGGTTGTGTTCCCAAGGATTATGCTGCAGGTGGCTTGTGGGTTACTTGTCATCTCCTGCTCAGTGCCATCAAAAATGAAAACTGCTAATCTTTATGTACTGAGGAACTATTGCACAGTGCAGTTCTAGCCCACAGATCTGCTGGCTGGAAAGGGTTTGAATGGGGCAGAGGGATGACTCTGCTGGTGAAGAGGAGTTCCTCTACTGCAGGAGGTCTGTTGCAGAAGGCTCCATGAAGCCGCTAAGATTTCACAGGCAAGTGTGACCAAGCAACATCAGAGAGTGGTCAAGATGGTGAAAGTTATTAATGAGGAAGAACAGACAAGCTAAGAGGTGCTGCAGTAGTTTGCTTTTTCCTGAGCCTGTTGGGAAGGGCAAGATTCCACTCTCCCCTTTGCTGAATTAATTTAAGTGCAAAATCCTTTCTTGCACTTTGGTGTTAGTTTGCAGTAACTGAAGTAAGCGGAAGACAAAGTGGGAGAGTGGGAGAAGGAGAGAGAAACTGGGACAATTTAAAAGCAGCCAGAAACTTAGACTAATAGAGAATTAATTAGGACTGTCCCTGCCCAATTGGGACATTTAAGGATGTGTAGTTCTGCTATAGCAAAAGGTGAAGAAAGGTTCTTTCCCTCACACACACATGCACACCCCTGCCCACCACATTTTGAATCTCAGCTCCTATCTATAATGAAGCAAAATTAAAGGTCTATGACTTTTCTTTCTGGAATGTTTTTGTTTTTTAACCCTTTGCTTTATTTTAATAACTCAATCTGACATAAAGTCTTTAAATTAGCTAAAGGCTAGATTAAATTTCAGTGGTGTTAATTTCAAGTATTAAGGCACTGTTGAAATTAATTTTGAATTGCAGCTGGATTTATGTTAGTTTAACTCAAGGCCCATCCTGCATCTATTCCATGGATAAACAGATGACTTCATTTCATAGTGCCCTCAGTTTTACACCTTTCATAAATGCTATGATTGCTTAATAAAATAAACCCAGGTCTTCCCTCTGCCGTCCTTTCTTCCTCCAAATACCAACTCTCCCCAACTCAAAAACCCTGCTTGTCCTTGAAATTAAATTAATATTTATATATATATATAAAAGTTACAGTAGGGAAATATCCTTACTAGATCCAAACAAAGCAAGCTATTGCATATGCCATGTATTAGTATGTTCACTTTAATATATGCTGTATACCTTATATGCTGACTACTAATATCTTATCAGCTCCCAGAGTTAAATGGCACAATCAACATTTCTCAAAGAAGCTGAAAGAACTAGGAAAATCAATAACAATAGCATATTTAAAGCAAAGTTCTGCACTTTGGCAAAAAGATAAAGTTTTTTCCCAACTTGGTATAAGATTATAATGATAGTGAGGCTTGATGTGTGTCTTCTTAAAGGTTATCTGCACTTGTAGCTAAACTCTTTCTGGCAAATGTTGCTAACCTCTCTTGCCCATCCTCTCCACTTTGCTACACAATGGTAGCATACTGCTGCTGCTGCTGTTGTTGTGTATCTTCAAGTAGTTTATGACTTATACTAGGGGTAGGCAACCTTTTTGAGCCGGGGGCCGGGTTGCTGTCCCTCAGACAATTGGGGGGCCGAAGCACCATAAATAAATAAATAAATAAATAAATAAATAAATATAAAAAAAACAAAATTTAAAAATTAAAAATAAAAAAAATAAAAAAAATATGCATGTACACTCTCTCAGCCCCAGAAAAGTGATGGCAAAACCCTTGTGGAGATTTTGCCAAGAAAAACCCCAAGAACAAGTAATAACAACAATAATCAATATCATCATGGCAGGCAGCGGCGGCGGTGGCGGCAGGACCGGCCTGGGACCGGTCCAAAGGCCTCGGGGGGCCGCATCCGGCCCCCGAGCCTTAGGTTGCCTACCCCTGACTTATACCAACCCTAAGGTTAAACCTATCACAGGATTTTCAGAGGCTGAGAGTGTGTGACTTGCTCAAGGTCACCCATTTGTTTTCCATGGCTGAGCAGATGTTTGAACCCTGGTCTCCTGTTGGGATTCCCTGAATGGGAATGATCTCAGACAGAGACTACTGAG